>CM055338.1:5018094-5645906 GCA_029228605.1 Salix koriyanagi
AGGATCAATTTGTCCGAAAATCCAAGGCTAACACCCTCTCCAAAAACCAAGTTCAATCATGCTTGGGGGAAAAGTCTATTACCCATAAATTTGAAGTCTAATACCAACTAAAACGGGTTTGGATATGAACAAGGATAGAAATCGAAGGCTAATACTCATTTAAATGGGGCTCGTCGAGTCGGGGATCAATTTGTCCGAAAAATCCAAGGTTAACACCCTCTCCAAAAACCAAGTTCAATCATGCTTGGGGGAAAAGTCTATTACCCATAAATTTGAAGTCTAATACCAACTAAAACGGGTTTGGATATGAACAAGGATAGAAATCGAAGGCTAATACTCATTTAAATGGGGCTCGTCGAGTCGGGATCAATTTGTCCGAAAAATCCAAGGCTAACACCCTCTCCAAAAACCAAGTTCAATCATGCTTGGGGAAAAGTCTATTACCCATAAATTTGAAGTCTAATACCAACTAAAACGGGTTTGGATATGAACAAGGATAGAAATCGAAGGCTAATACTCATTTAAATGGGGCTCGTCGAGTCAGGATCAATTTGTCCAAAAATCCAAGGCTATCACCCTCTCCAAAAACCAAGTTCAATCATGCTTGGGGAAAATTCTATTAGCCATAAATTTGAAGTCTAATACCAACTAAAAATGACTTGGATATGAACAAGGTTAGATATCGAAGGCTAATACTCATTTAAATGGGGCTCGTCGAGTCAGGATCAATTTGTCCGAAAATCCAAGGCTAACACCCTCTCCAAAAACCAAGTTCAATCATGCTTGGGGGAAAAGTCTATTACCCATAAATTGAAGACTAATACCAACTAAAAATGACTTGGATATGAACAAGATTAGATATCGAAGGCTAATACTCATTTAAATGGGGCTCGTCGAGTCAGGATCAATTTGTCCGAAAATCCAAGGCTAACACCCTCTCCAAAAACCAAGTTCAATCATGCTTGGGGGAAAAGTCTATTACCCATAAATTTGAAGACTAATACCAACTAAAAATGACTTGGATATGAACAAGGTTTAGATATCGAAGGCTAATACTCATTTAAATGGGGCTCGTCGAGTCGGGATCAATTTGTCCGAAAAATCCAAGGCTAACACCCTCTCCAAAAACCAAGTTCAATCATGCTTTGGGGGAAAAGTCTATTACCCATAAATTTGAAGTCTAATACCAACTAAAACGGGTTTGGATATGAACAAGGATAGAAATCGAAGGCTAATACTCATTTAAATGGGGCTCGTCGAGTCAGGATCAATTTGTCCGAAAATCCAAGGCTAACACCCTCTCCAAAAACCAAGTTCAATCATGCTTGGGGGAAAAGTCTATTACCCATAAATTTGAAGTCTAATACCAACTAAAAACGGGCTTGGATATGAACAAGGATAGAAATCGAAGGCTAATACTCATTTAAATGGGGCTCGCCGAGTCAGGGATCAATTTGTCCGAAAAATCCAAGGCTAACACCCTCTCCAAAAACCAAGTTCAATCATGCTTGGGGGAAAAGTCTATTACCCATAAATTTGAAGTCTAATACCAACTAAAAACGGGTTTGGATATGAACAAGGATAGAAATCGAAGGCTAATACTCATTTAAATGGGGCTCGTCGAGTCGAGATCAATTTGTCCGAAAAATCCAAGGCTAACACCCTCTCCAAAAACCAAGTTCAATCATGCTTGGGGGAAAAGTCTATTACCCATAAATTTGAAGTCTAATACCAACTAAAAACGGGCTTTGGATATGAACAAGGATAGAAATCGAAGGCTAATACTCATTTAAATGGGGCTCGTCGAGTCGGGATCAATTTGTCCGAAAAATCCAAGGCTAACACCCTCTCCAAAAACCAAGTTCAATCATGCTTGGGGGAAAAGTCTATTACCCATAAATTTGAAGTCTAATACCAACTAAAAACGGGCTTTGGATATGAACAAGGATAGAAATCGAAGGCTAATACTCATTTAAATGGGGCTCGTCGAGTCAGGGATCAATTTGTCCGAAAAATCCAAGGCTAACACCCTCTCCAAAAACCAAGTTCAATCATGCTTGGTGGAAAAGTCTATTACCCATAAATTGAAGACTAGTACCAACTAAAAATGACTTGGATATGAACAAGGTTAGATATCGAAGGCTAATACTCATTTAAATGGGGCTCATCGAGTCAGGATCAATTTGTCCGAAAATCCAAGGCCAACACCCTCTCCAAAAACCAAGTTCAATCATGCTTGGGGGAAAAGTCTATTACCCATAAATTTGAAGTCTAATACCAACTAAAACAGGCTTGGATATGAACAAGGATAGAAATCGAAGGCTAATACTCATTGAAATGGGGCTCGTCGAGTCAGGATCAATTTGTCCGAAAAATCCAAGGCTAACACCCTCTCCAAAAAACCAAGTTCAATCATGCTTGGGGGAAAAGTCTATTACCCATAAAATTTGAAGTCTAATACCAACTAAAAATGACTTGGATATGAACAAGGTTAGATATCGAAAGGCTAATACTCATTTAAATGGGGCTCGTCGAAAGTCAGGATCAATTTGTCCGAAAATCCAAGGCTAACACCCTCTCCAAAAACCAAGTTCAATCATGCTTGGGGGAAAAGTCTATTACCCATAAATTTGAAGTCTAATACCAACTAAAACGGGCTTGGATATGAACAAGGATAGAAATCGAAGGCTAATACTCATTTAAATGGGGCTCGTCGAGTCAGGATCAATTTGTCCAAAAATCCAAGGCTATCACCCTCTCCAAAAACCAAGTTCAATCATGCTTGGGGGAAAAGTCTATTACCCATAAATTTGAAGTCTAATACCAACTAAAAATGACTTGGATATGAACAAGGTTAGATATCGAAGGCTAATACTCATTTAAATGGGGCTCGTCGAGTCAGGATCAATTTGTCCGAAAATCCAAGGCTAACACCCTCTCCAAAAACCAAGTTCAATCATGCTTGGGGGAAAAGTCTATTACCCATAAATTGAAGACTAATACCAACTAAAAATGACTTGGATATGAACAAGGTTAGATATCGAAGGCTAATACTCATTTAAATGGGGCTCGTAAAGTGAGGATCAATTTGTCCGAAAATCCAAGGCTAACACCCTCTCCAAAAACCAAGGTCAATCATGCTTGGGGGAAAAGTCTATTAGCCATAAATTTGAAGTCTAATACCAACTAAAACGGGCTTGGATATGAACAAGGATAGAAATCGAAGGCTAATACTCATTTAAATGGGGCTCGTCGAGTCAGGATCAATTTGTCCGAAAAATCCAAGGCTAACACCCTCTCCAAAAACCAAGTTCAATCATGCTTGGGGGAAAAGTCTATTACCCATAAATTTGAAGTCTAATACCAACTAAAAACGGGACTTGGATATGAACAAGGATAGAAATCGAAGGCTAATACTCATTTAAATGGGGCTCGTCGAGTCGGGATCAATTTGTCCGAAAAATCCAAGGCTAACACCCTCTCCAAAAACCAAGTTCAATCATGCTTGGGGGAAAAGTCTATTACCCATAAATTTGAAGTCTAATACCAACTAAAAATGACTTGGATATGAACAAGGTTAGATATCGAAGGCTAATACTCATTTAAATGGGGCTCGTCGAGTCAGGATCAATTTGTCCGAAAATCCAAGGCTAACACCCTCTCCAAAAACCAAGTTCAATCATGCTTGGGGGAAAAGTCTATTACCCATAAATTGAAGACTAATACCAACTAAAAATGACTTGGATATGAACAAGGATTAGATATCGAAGGCTAATACTCATTTAAATGGGGCTCGTCGAGTCAGGATCAATTTGTCCGAAAATCCAAGGCTAACACCCTCTCCAAAAACCAAGTTCAATCATGCTTGGGGGAAAAGTCTATTACCCATAAATTTGAAGTCTAATACCAACTAAAACGGGTTTGGATATGAACAAGGATAGAAATCGAAGGCTAATACTCATTTAAATGGGGCTCGTCGAGTCAGGGATCAATTTGTCCGAAAATCCAAGGCTAACACCCTCTCCAAAAACCAAGTTCAATCATGCTTGGGGGAAAAGTCTATTACCCATAAATTTGAAGTCTAATACCAACTAAAACGGGTTTGGATATGAACAAGGATAGAAATCGAAGGCTAATACTCATTTAAATGGGGCTCGTCGAGTCAGGATCAATTTGTCCAAAAATCCAAGGCTAACACCCTCTCCAAAAACCAAGTTCAATCATGCTTGGGGGAAAAGTCTATTACCCATAAATTTGAAGTCTAATACCAACTAAAAACGGGTTTGGATATGAACAAGGATAGAAATCGAAGGCTAATACTCATTTAAATGGGGCTCGTCGAGTCAGGGATCAATTTGTCCGAAAAATCCAAGGCTAACACCCTCTCCAAAAACCAAGTTCAATCATGCTTGGGGGAAAAAGTCTATTACCCATAAATTTGAAGTCTAATACCAACTAAAAACGGGTTTGGATATGAACAAGGATAGAAATCGAAGGCTAATACTCATTTAAATGGGGCTCGTCGAGTCAGAATCAATTTGTCCGAAAAATCCAAGGCTAACACCCTCTCCAAAAACCAAGTTCAATCATGCTTGGGGGAAAAGTCTATTACCCATAAATTTGAAGACTAATACCAACTAAAAACGGGTTTGGATATGAACAAGGATAGAAATCGAAGGCTAATACTCATTTAAATGGGGCTCGTCGAGTCGGGATCAATTTGTCCGAAAAATCCAAGGCTAACACCCTCTCCAAAAACCAAGTTCAATCATGCTTGGGGGAAAAAGTCTATTACCCATAAATTTGAAGTCTAATACCAACTAAAAAATGACTTGGATATGAACAAGGTTAGATATCGAAGGCTAATACTCATTTAAATGGGGCTCGTCGAGTCAGGGATCAATTTGTCCGAAAAATCCAAGGCTAACACCCTCTCCAAAAACCAAGTTCAATCATGCTTGGGGGAAAAGTCTATTACCCATAAATTTGAAGTCTAATACCAACTAAAACGGGTTTGGATATGAACAAGGATAGAAATCGAAGGCTAATACTCATTTAAATGGGGCTCGTCGAGTCGGGATCAATTTGTCCGAAAAATCCAAGGCTAACACCCTCTCCAAAAACCAAGTTCAATCATGCTTGGGGGAAAAGTCTATTACCCATAAATTTGAAGACTAATACCAACTAAAAAATGACTTGGATATGAACAAGGTTAGATATCGAAGGCTAATACTCATTTAAATGGGGCTCGTCGAGTCAGGATCAATTTGTCCGAAAATCCAAGGCTAACACCCTCTCCAAAAACCAAGTTCAATCATGCTTGGGGGAAAAGTCTATTACCCATAAATTTGAAGACTAATACCAACTAAAAATGACTTGGATATGAACAAGGATAGAAATCGAAGGCTAATACTCATTTAAATGGGGCTCGTCGAGTCGAGATCAATTTGTCCGAAAAATCCAAGGCTAACACCCTCTCCAAAAACCAAGTTCAATCATGCTTGGGGGAAAAGTCTATTACCCATAAATTTGAAGACTAATACCAACTAAAACGGGTTTGGATATGAACAAGGATAGAAATCGAAGGCTAATACTCATTTAAATGGGGCTCGTCGAGTCAGGATCAATTTGTCCGAAAATCCAAGGCTAACACCCTCTCCAAAAACCAAGTTCAATCATGCTTGGGGGAAAAAGTCTATTACCCATAAATTTGAAGTCTAATACCAACTAAAACGGGTTTGGATATGAACAAGGATAGAAATCGAAGGCTAATACTCATTTAAATGGGGCTCGTCGAGTCGAGATCAATTTGTCCGAAAAATCCAAGGCTAACACCCTCTCCAAAAACCAAGTTCAATCATGCTTGGGGGAAAAGTCTATTACCCATAAATTTGAAGTCTAATACCAACTAAAACGGGTTTGGATATGAACAAGGATAGAAATCGAAGGCTAATACTCATTTAAATGGGGCTCGTCGAGTCAGGATCAATTTGTCCGAAAATCCAAGGCTAACACCCTCTCCAAAAACCAAGTTCAATCATGCTTGGGGGAAAAGTCTATTACCCATAAATTGAAGACTAATACCAACTAAAAATGACTTGGATATGAACAAAGTTAGATATCGAAGGCTAATACTCATTTAAATGGGGCTCGTCGAGTCAGGATCAATTTGTCCGAAAATCCAAGGCTAACACCCTCTCCAAAAACCAAGTTCAATCATGCTTGGGGGAAAAGTCTATTACCCATAAATTTGAAGTCTAATACCAACTAAAACGGGCTTGGATATGAACAAGGATAGAAATCGAAGGCTAATACTCATTTAAATGGGGCTCGTCGAGTCAGGATCAATTTGTCCGAAAAATCCAAGGCTAACACCCTCTCCAAAAAACCAAGTTCAATCATGCTTGGGGGGAAAAGTCTATTACCCATAAATTGAAGACTAATACCAACTAAAAATGACTTGGATATGAACAAGGTTAGATATCGAAGGCTAATACTCATTTAAATGGGGCTCGTCGAGTCGGGATCAATTTGTCCGAAAAATCCAAGGCTAACACCCTCTCCAAAAACCAAGTTCAATCATGCTTGGGGGAAAAGTCTATTACCCATAAATTTGAAGACTAATACCAACTAAAAATGACTTGGATATGAACAAGGTTAGATATCGAAGGCTAATACTCATTTAAATGGGGCTCGTCGAGTCGGGATCAATTTGTCCGAAAATCCAAGGCTAACACCCTCTCCAAAAACCAAGTTCAATCATGCTTGGGGGAAAAGTCTATTACCCATAAATTTGAAGTCTAATACCAACTAAAAACGGGTTTGGATATGAACAAGGATAGAAATCGAAGGCTAATACTCATTTAAATGGGGCTCGTCGAGTCGGGAATCAATTTGTCCGAAAAATCCAAGGCTAACACCCTCTCCAAAAACCAAGTTCAATCATGCTTGGGGGAAAAGTCTATTACCCATAAATTTGAAGTCTAATACCAACTAAAAACGGGTTTGGATATGAACAAGGATAGAAATCAAAGGCTAATACTCATTTAAATGGGGCTTGTCGAGTCGGGATCAATTTGTCCGAAAATCCAAGGCTAACACCCTCTCCAAAAACCAAGTTCAATCATGCTTGGGGGAAAAAGTCTATTACCCATAAATTTGAAGTCTAATACCAACTAAAACGGGTTTGGATATGAACAAGGATAGAAATCGAAGGCTAATACTCATTTAAATGGGGCTCGTCGAGTCGGGAATCAATTTGTCCGAAAATCCAAGGCTAACACCCTCTCCAAAAACCAAGTTCAATCATGCTTGGGGGAAAAGTCTATTACCCATAAATTTGAAGTCTAATACCAACTAAAAACGGGTTTGGATATGAACAAGGATAGAAATCGAAGGCTAATACTCATTTAAATGGGGCTCAGTCGAGTCAGGGATCAATTTGTCCGAAAATCCAAGGCTAACACCCTCTCCAAAAACCAAGTTCAATCATGCTTGGGGGAAAAGTCTATTACCCATAAATTGAAGACTAATACCAACTAAAAATGACTTGGATATGAACAAGGTTAGATATCGAAGGCTAATACTCATTTAAATGGGGGCTCGTCGAGTCAGGGATCAATTTGTCCGAAAAATCCAAGGCTAACACCCTCTCCAAAAACCAAGTTCAATCATGCTTGGGGGAAAAAGTCTATTACCCATAAATTTGAAGTCTAATACCAACTAAAACGGGTTTGGATATGAACAAGGATAGAAATCGAAGGCTAATACTCATTTAAATGGGGGCTCGTCGAGTCGGGATCAATTTGTCCAGAAAATCCAAGGCTAACACCCTCTCCAAAAACCAAGTTCAATCATGCTTGGGGGAAAAGTCTATTACCCATAAATTGAAGACTAATACCAACTAAAAAATGACTTGGATATGAACAAGGTTAGATATCGAAGGCTAATACTCATTTAAATGGGGGCTCGTCGAGTCAGGATCAATTTGTCCGAAAATCCAAGGCTAACACCCTCTCCAAAAACCAAGTTCAATCATGCTTGGGGGAAAAGTCTATTACCCATAAATTTGAAGTCTAATACCAACTAAAACGGGTTTGGATATGAACAAGGATAGAAATCAAAGGCTAATACTCATTTAAATGGGGCTTGTCGAGTCAGGATCAATTTGTCCGAAAATCCAAGGCTAACACCCTCTCCAAAAACCAAGTTCAATCATGCTTGGGGAAAAGTCTATTACCCATAAATTGAAGACTAATACCAACTAAAACGGGTTTGGATATGAACAAGGATACAAATCGAAGGCTAATACTCATTTAAATGGGGGCTCGTCGAGTCAGGGATCAATTTGTCCGAAAATGCAAGGCTAACACCCTCTCCAAAAACCAAGTTCAATCATGCTTGGGGGAAAAAGTCTATTACCCATAAATTTGAAGTCTAATACCAACTAAAAATGACTTGGATATGAACAAGGTTAGATATCGAAGGCTAATACTCATTTAAATGGGGGCTCGTCGAGTCAGGGATCAATTTGTCCGAAAAATCCAAAGGCTAACACCCTCTCCAAAAACCAAGTTCAATCATGCGTGGGGGAAAAGTCTATTACCCATAAATTTGAAGTCTAATACCAACTAAAACGGGTTTGGATATGAACAAGGATAGAAATCGAAGGCTAATACTCATTTAAATGGGGCTCGTCGAGTCAGGATCAATTTGTCCGAAAATCCAAGGCTAACACCCTCTCCAAAAACCAAGTTCAATCATGCTTGGGGGAAAAGTCTATTACCCATAAATTGAAGACTAATACCAACTAAAAATGACTTGGATATGAACAAGTTTAGATATCGAAGGCTAATACTCATTTAAATGGGGCTCGTCGAGTCAGGATCAATTTGTCCGAAAATCCAAGGCTAACACCCTCTCCAAAAACCAAGTTCAATCATGCTTGGGGGAAAAGTCTATTACCCATAAATTGAAGACTAATACCAACTAAAAATGACTTGGATATGAACAAGGTTAGATATCGAAGGCTAATACTCATTTAAATGGGGCTCGTCGAGTCAGAATCAATTTGTCCGAAAATCCAAGGCTAACACCCTCTCCAAAAACCAAGTTCAATCATGCTTGGGGGGAAAAGTCTATTACCCATAAATTTGAAGTCTAATACCAACTAAAACGGGTTTGGATATGAACAAGGATAGAAATCAAAGGCTAATACTCATTTAAATGGGGCTTGTCGAGTCAGGATCAATTTGTCCGAAAATCCAAGGCTAACACCCTCTCCAAAAACCAAGTTCAATCATGCTTGGGGAAAAAGTCTATTACCCATAAATTTGAAGACTAATACCAACTAAAACGGGTTTGGATATGAACAAGGATAGAAATCGAAGGCTAATACTCATTTAAATGGGGCTCGTCGAGTCAGGATCAATTTGTCCGAAAATGCAAGGCTAACACCCTCTCCAAAAACCAAGTTCAATCATGCTTGGGGAAAAAGTCTATTACCCATAAATTTGAAGTCTAATACCAACTAAAAATGACTTGGATATGAACAAGGTTAGATATCGAAGGCTAATACTCATTTAAATGGGGCTCGTCGAGTCAGGATCAATTTGTCCGAAAATCCAAAGGCTAACACCCTCTCCAAAAACCAAGTTCAATCATGCGTGGGGGAAAAGTCTATTACCCATAAATTTGAAGTCTAATACCAACTAAAACGGGTTTGGATATGAACAAGGATAGAAATCGAAGGCTAATACTCATTTAAATGGGGCTCGTCGAGTCAGGGATCAATTTGTCCGAAAATCCAAGGCTAACACCCTCTCCAAAAAACCAAGTTCAATCATGCTTGGGGGAAAAGTCTATTACCCATAAATTGAAGACTAATACCAACTAAAAATGACTTGGATATGAACAAGTTTAGATATCGAAGGCTAATACTCATTTAAATGGGGCTCGTCGAGTCGGGATCAATTTGTCCGAAAAATCCAAGGCTAACACCCTCTCCAAAAACCAAGTTCAATCATGCTTGGGGGAAAAGTCTATTACCCATAAATTGAAGACTAATACCAACTAAAAATGACTTGGATATGAACAAGGATAGAAATCGAAGGCTAATACTCATTTAAATGGGGGCTCGTCGAGTCGAGATCAATTTGTCCGAAAAATCCAAGGCTAACACCCTCTCCAAAAACCAAGTTCAATCATGCTTGGGGGAAAGTCTATTACCCATAAATTTGAAGACTAATACCAACTAAAACGGGTTTGGATATGAACAAGGATAGAAATCGAAGGCTAATACTCATTTAAATGGGGCTCGTCGAGTCAGAATCAATTTGTCCGAAAATCCAAGGCTAACACCCTCTCCAAAAACCAAGTTCAATCATGCTTGGGGGAAAGTCTATTACCCATAAATTTGAAGTCTAATACCAACTAAAACGGGTTTGGATATGAACAAGGATAGAAATCGAAGGCTAATACTCATTTAAATGGGGCTAGTCGAGTCAGGATCAATTTGTCCGAAAATCCAAGGCTAACACCCTCTCCAAAAACCAAGTTCAATCATGCTTGGGGGAAAAGTCTATTACCCATAAATTGAAGACTAATACCAACTAAAAATGACTTGGATATGAACAAAGTTAGATATCGAAGGCTAATACTCATTTAAATGGGGCTCGTCGAGTCAGGATCAATTTGTCCGAAAATCCAAGGCTAAAACCCTCTCCAAAAACCAAGTTCAATCATGCTTGGGGGAAAAGTCTATTAGCCATAAATTTGAAGTCTAATACCAACTAAAACGGGCTTGGATATGAACAAGGATAGAAATCGAAGGCTAATACTCATTTAAATGGGGCTCGTCGAGTCAGGAATCAATTTGTCCGAAAATCCAAGGCTAACACCCTCTCCAAAAACCAAGTTCAATCATGCTTGGGGGAAAAGTCTATTACCCATAAATTGAAGACTAATACCAACTAAAAATGACTTGGATATGAACAAGGTTAGATATCGAAGGCTAATACTCATTTAAATGGGGCTCGTCGAGTCAGGATCAATTTGTCCGAAAATCCAAGGCTAACACCCTCTCCAAAAACCAAGTTCAATCATGCTTGGGGGAAAAAGTCTATTACCCATAAATTTGAAGTCTAATACCAACTAAAATGGGTTTGGATATGAACAAGGATAGAAATCGAAGGCTAATACTCATTTAAATGGGGCTCGTCGAGTCAGGATCAATTTGTCCGAAAATCCAAGGCTAACACCCTCTCCAAAAACCAAGTTCAATCATGCTTGGGGGAAAAGTCTATTACCCATAAATTGAAGACTAATACCAACTAAAAATGACTTGGATATGAACAAGGTTAGATATCGAAGGCTAATACTCATTTAAATGGGGCTCGTCGAGTCAGGATCAATTTGTCCGAAAATCCAAGGCTAACACCCTCTCCAAAAACCAAGTTCAATCATGCTTGGGGGAAAGTCTATTACCCATAAATTTGAAGTCTAATACCAACTAAAACGGGTTTGGATATGAACAAGGATAGAAATCAAAGGCTAATACTCATTTAAATGGGGCTTGTCGAGTCAGGATCAATTTGTCCGAAAATCCAAGGCTAACACCCTCTCCAAAAACCAAGTTCAATCATGCTTGGGGAAAAAGTCTATTACCCATAAATTTGAAGACTAATACCAACTAAAACGGGTTTGGATATGAACAAGGATAGAAATCGAAGGCTAATACTCATTTAAATGGGGCTCGTCGAGTCAGGATCAATTTGTCCGAAAATGCAAGGCTAACACCCTCTCCAAAAACCAAGTTCAATCATGCTTGGGGAAAAAGTCTATTACCCATAAATTTGAAGTCTAATACCAACTAAAAATGACTTGGATATGAACAAGGATAGAAATCGAAGGCTAATACTCATTTAAATGGGGCTCGTCGAGTCAGGATCAATTTGTCCGAAAATCCAAGGCTAACACCCTCTCCAAAAACCAAGTTCAATCATGCTTGGGGGAAAAGTCTATTACCCATAAATTGAAGACTAATACCAACTAAAAATGATTTGGATATGAACAAGTTTAGATATCGAAGGCTAATACTCATTTAAATGGGGCTCGTCGAGTCAGGATCAATTTGTCCGAAAATCCAAGGCTAACACCCTCTCCAAAAACCAAGTTCAATCATGCTTGGGGGAAAAGTCTATTACCCATAAATTGAAGACTAATACCAACTAAAAATGACTTGGATATGAACAAGGATAGAAATCGAAGGCTAATACTCATTTAAATGGGGCTCGTCGAGTCAGAATCAATTTGTCCGAAAATCCAAGGCTAACACCCTCTCCAAAAACCAAGTTCAATCATGCTTGGGGGAAAGTCTATTACCCATAAATTTGAAGACTAATACCAACTAAAACGGGTTTGGATATGAACAAGGATAGAAATCGAAGGCTAATACTCATTTAAATGGGGCTCGTCGAGTCGGGAATCAATTTGTCCGAAAAATCCAAGGCTAACACCCTCTCCAAAAACCAAGTTCAATCATGCTTGGGGGAAAAGTCTATTACCCATAAATTTGAAGTCTAATACCAACTAAAACGGGTTTGCATATGAACAAGGATAGAAATCGAAGGCTAATACTCATTTAAATGGGGCTAGTCGAGTCGGGATCAATTTGTCCGAAAATCCAAGGCTAACACCCTCTCCAAAAACCAAGTTCAATCATGCTTGGGGAAAAGTCTATTACCCATAAATTGAAGACTAATACCAACTAAAAATGACTTGGATATGAACAAAGTTAGATATCGAAGGCTAATACTCATTTAAATGGGGCTCGTCGAGTCAGGATCAATTTGTCCGAAAATCCAAGGCTAAAACCCTCTCCAAAAACCAAGTTCAATCATGCTTGGGGGAAAAGTCTATTAGCCATAAATTTGAAGTCTAATACCAACTAAAACGGGCTTGGATATGAACAAGGATAGAAATCGAAGGCTAATACTCATTTAAATGGGGCTCGTCGAGTCAGGATCAATTTGTCCGAAAATCGAAGGCTAACACCCTCTCCAAAAAACAAGTTCAATCATGCTTGGGGGAAAAGTCTATTACCCATAAAATTAAAGTCTAATACCAACTAAAAATGACTTGGATATGAACAAGGTTAGATATCAAAGGCTAATACTCATTTAAATGGGGCTCGTCGAGTCAAGATCAATTTGTCCGAAAATCCAAGGCTAACACCCTCTCCAAAAACCAAGTTCAATCATGCTTGGGGGAAAAGTCTATTACCCATAAATTGAAGACTAATACCAACTAAAAATGACTTGGATATGAACAAGGTTAGATATCGAAGGCTAATACTCATTTAAATGGGGCTCGTCGAGTCGGGAACAATTTGTCCGAAAAATCCAAGGCTAACACCCTCTCCAAAAACCAAGTTCAATCATGCTTGGGGGAAAAGTCTATTACCCATAAATTGAAGACTAATACCAACTAAAAATGACTTGGATATGAACAAGGTTAGATATCGAAGGCTAATACTCATTTAAATGGGGCTCGTCGAGTCAGGAACAATTTGTCCGAAAATCCAAGGCTAACACCCTCTCCAAAAACCAAGTTCAATCATGCTTGGGGGAAAAGTCTATTACCCATAAATTGAAGACTAATACCAACTAAAAATGACTTGGATATGAACAAGGTTAGATATCGAAGGCTAATACTCATTTAAATGGGGCTCGTCGAGTCAGGATCAATTTGTCCGAAAATCCAAGGCTAACACCCTCTCCAAAAACCAAGTTCAATCATGCTTGGGGGAAAGTCTATTACCCATAAATTTGAAGTCTAATACCAACTAAAACGGGTTTGGATATGAACAAGGATAGAAATCGAAGGCTAATACTCATTTAAATGGGGCTCGTCGAGTCATAATCAATTTGTCCGAAAAATCCAAGGCTAACACCCTCTCCAAAAACCAAGTTCAATCATGCTTGGGGGAAAGTCTATTACCCATAAATTTGAAGTCTAATACCAACTAAAACGGGTTTGGATATGAACAAGGATAGAAATCCAAGGCTAATACTCATTTAAATGGGGCTTGTCGAGTCAGGATCAATTTGTCCGAAAATCCAAGGCTAACACCCTCTCCAAAAACCAAGTTCAATCATGCTTGGGGGAAAGTCTATTACCCATAAATTTGAAGTCTAATACCAACTAAAACGGGTTTGGATATGAACAAGGATAGAAATCGAAGGCTAATACTCATTTAAATGGGGCTCGTCGAGTCAGAATCAATTTGTCCGAAAATCCAAGGCTAACACCCTCTCCAAAAACCAAGTTCAATCATGCTTGGGGGAAAGTCTATTACCCATAAATTTGAAGTCTAATACCAACTAAAACGGGTTTGGATATGAACAAGGATAGAAATCGAAGGCTAATACTCATTTAAATGGGGCTCGTCGAGTCAGGATCAATTTGTCCGAAAATCCAAGGCTAACACCCTCTCCAAAAACCAAGTTCAATCATGCTTGGGGAAAAAGTCTATTACCCATAAATTTGAAGTCTAATACCAACTAAAAACGGGGTTGGATATGAACAAGGATAGAAATCGAAGGCTAATACTCATTTAAATGGGGCTCGTCGAGTCGGGAATCAATTTGTCCGAAAAATCCAAGGCTAACACCCTCTCCAAAAACCAAGTTCAATCATGCTTGGGGGAAAGTCTATTACCCATAAATTTGAAGTCTAATACCAACTAAAACAGGTTTGGATATGAACAAGGATAGAAATCGAAGGCTAATACTCATTTAAATGGGGCTAGTCGAGTCAGGATCAATTTGTCCGAAAATCCAAGGCTAACACCCTCTCCAAAAACCAAGTTCAATCATGCTTGGGGGAAAAGTCTATTACCCATAAATTGAAGACTAATACCAACTAAAAATGACTTGGATATGAACAAAGGTTAGATATCGAAGGCTAATACTCATTTAAATGGGGCTCGTCGAGTCAGGGATCAATTTGTCCGAAAAATCCAAGGCTAAAACCCTCTCCAAAAACCAAGTTCAATCATGCTTGGGGGAAAAGTCTATTAGCCCATAAATTTGAAGTCTAATACCAACTAAAACGGGCTTGGATATGAACAAGGATAGAAATCGAAGGCTAATACTCATTTAAATGGGGCTCGTCGAGTCAGGGATCAATTTGTCCGAAAAATCGAAGGCTAACACCCTCTCCAAAAAACCAAGTTCAATCATGCTTGGGGGAAAAGTCTATTACCCATAAAATTAAAGTCTAATACCAACTAAAAATGACTTGGATATGAACAAGGTTAGATATCAAAGGCTAATACTCATTTAAATGGGGCTCGTCGAGTCAAGATCAATTTGTCAGAAAATCCAAGGCTAACACCCTCTCCAAAAACCAAGTTCAATCATGCTTGGGGGAAAAGTCTATTACCCATAAATTGAAGACTAATACCAACTAAAAATGACTTGGATATGAACAAGGTTAGATATCGAAGGCTAATACTCATTTAAATGGGGCTCGTCGAGTCAGGAACAATTTGTCCGAAAATCCAAGGCTAACACCCTCTCCAAAAACCAAGTTCAATCATGCTTGGGGGAAAAGTCTATTACCCATAAATTGAAGACTAATACCAACTAAAAAATGACTTGGATATGAACAAGGTTAGATATCGAAGGCTAATACTCATTTAAATGGGGCTCGTCGAGTCAGGAACAATTTGTCCGAAAATCCAAGGCTAACACCCTCTCCAAAAACCAAGTTCAATCATGCTTGGGGGAAAAGTCTATTACCCATAAATTGAAGACTAATACCAACTAAAAATGACTTGGATATGAACAAGGTTAGATATCGAAGGCTAATACTCATTTAAATGGGGCTCGTCGAGTCAAGATCAATTTGTCCGAAAATCCAAGGCTAACACCCTCTCCAAAAACCAAGTTCAATCATGCTTGGGGGAAAAGTCTATTACCCATAAATTTGAAGTCTAATACCAACTAAAACGGGTTTGGATATGAACAAGGATAGAAATCGAAGGCTAATACTCATTTAAATGGGGCTCGTCGAGTCAGAATCAATTTGTCCGAAAATCCAAGGCTAACACCCTCTCCAAAAACCAAGTTCAATCATGCTTGGGGGAAAAGTCTATTACCCATAAATTTGAAGTCTAATACCAACTAAAACGGGTTTGGATATGAACAAGGATAGAAATCGAAGGCTAATACTCATTTAAATGGGGCTTGTCGAGTCAGGATCAATTTGTCCGAAAATCCAAGGCTAACACCCTCTCCAAAAACCAAGTTCAATCATGCTTGGGGGAAAAGTCTATTACCCATAAATTTGAAGTCTAATACCAACTAAAACGGGTTTGGATATGAACAAGGATAGAAATCGAAGGCTAATACTCATTTAAATGGGGGCTCGTCGAGTCGGGAATCAATTTGTCCGAAAATCCAAGGCTAACACCCTCTCCAAAAACCAAGTTCAATCATGCTTGGGGGAAAAGTCTATTACCCATAAATTTGAAGTCTAATACCAACTAAAAACGGGTTTGGATATGAACAAGGATAGAAATCGAAGGCTAATACTCATTTAAATGGGGCTCGTCGAGTCAGGGATCAATTTGTCCGAAAATCCAAGGCTAACACCCTCTCCAAAAACCAAGTTCAATCATGCTTGGGGGAAAAAGTCTATTACCCATAAATTTGAAGTCTAATACCAACTAAAAACGGGTTTGGATATGAACAAGGATAGAAATCGAAGGCTAATACTCATTTAAATTGGGGCTCGTCGAGTCAGAATCAATTTGTCCGAAAATCCAAGGCTAACACCCTCTCCAAAAACCAAGTTCAATCATGCTTGGGGGAAAGTCTATTACCCATAAATTTGAAGTCTAATACCAACTAAAACAGGTTTGGATATGAACAAGGATAGAAATCGAAGGCTAATACTCATTTAAATGGGGGCTAGTCGAGTCAGGGATCAATTTGTCCGAAAAATCCAAGGCTAACACCCTCTCCAAAAACCAAGTTCAATCATGCTTGGGGGAAAAGTCTATTACCCATAAATTTGAAGACTAATACCAACTAAAAATGACTTGGATATGAACAAAGGTTAGATATCGAAGGCTAATACTCATTTAAATGGGGCTCGTCGAGTCAGGGATCAATTTGTCCGAAAAATCCAAGGCTAACACCCTCTCCAAAAACCAAGTTCAATCATGCTTGGGGGAAAAGTCTATTACCCATAAATTGAAGACTAATACCAACTAAAAAATGACTTGGATATGAACAAAGGTTAGATATCGAAGGCTAATACTCATTTAAATGGGGCTCGCCGAGTCGGGATCAATTTGTCCGAAAATCCAAGGCTAACACCCTCTCCAAAAACCAAGTTCAATCATGCTTGGGGGAAAAGTCTATTACCCATAAATTTGAAGTCTAATACCAACTAAAACGGGCTTGGATATGAACAAGGATAGAAATCGAAGGCTAATACTCATTTAAATGGGGGCTCGCCGAGTCAGGGATCAATTTGTCCGAAAAATCCAAGGCTAACACCCTCTCCAAAAACCAAGTTCAATCATGCTTGGGGGAAAAAGTCTATTACCCATAAATTTGAAGTCTAATACCAACTAAAAACGGGTTTGGATATGAACAAGGATAGAAATCGAAGGCTAATACTCATTTAAATGGGGCTCGTCGAGTCGGGATCAATTTGTCCGAAAATCCAAGGCTAACACCCTCTCCAAAAACCAAGTTCAATCATGCTTGGGGGAAAAGTCTATTACCCATAAATTTGAAGTCTAATACCAACTAAAACGGGTTTGGATATGAACAAGGATAGAAATCGAAGGCTAATACTCATTTAAATGGGGGCTCGTCGAGTCGGATCAATTTGTCCGA
Organism: Salix koriyanagi; assembly: GCA_029228605.1. Taxonomy (NCBI): domain Eukaryota; kingdom Viridiplantae; phylum Streptophyta; class Magnoliopsida; order Malpighiales; family Salicaceae; genus Salix; species Salix koriyanagi. Next base: position 5,036,010 of record CM055338.1, read on the forward strand.
AAAATCCAAGGCTAACACCCTCTCCAAAAACCAAGTTCAATCATGCTTGGGGGAAAAGTCTATTACCCATAAATTTGAAGTCTAATACCAACTAAAACGGGTTTGGATATGAACAAGGATAGAAATCGAAGGCTAATACTCATTTAAATGGGGCTCGCCGAGTCAGGGATCAATTTGTCCGAAAATCCAAGGCTAACACCCTCTCCAAAAACCAAGTTCAATCATGCTTGGGGGAAAAGTCTATTACCCATAAATTTGAAGTCTAATACCAACTAAAACGGGCTTGGATATGAACAAGGATAGAAATCGAAGGCTAATACTCATTTAAATGGGGCTCGTCGAGTCAGGATCAATTTGTCCGAAAATCCAAGGCTAACACCCTCTCCAAAAACCAAGTTCAATCATGCTTGGGGGAAAAAGTCTATTACCCATAAATTTGAAGTCTAATACCAACTAAAACGGGTTTGGATATGAACAAGGATAGAAATCGAAGGCTAATACTCATTTAAATGGGGCTCGTCGAGTCACGATCAATTTGTCCGAAAATCCAAGGCTAACACCCTCTCCAAAAACCAAGTTCAATCATGCTTGGGGGAAAAGTCTATTACCCATAAATTTGAAGTCTAATACCAACTAAAAACGGGCTTTGGATATGAACAAGGATAGAAATCGAAGGCTAATACTCATTTAAATGGGGCTCGTCGAGTCGGGATCAATTTGTCCGAAAAATCCAAGGCTAACACCCTCTCCAAAAACCAAGTTCAATCATGCTTGGGGGAAAAGTCTATTACCCATAAATTTGAAGTCTAATACCAACTAAAACGGGTTTGGATATGAACAAGGATAGAAATCGAAGGCTAATACTCATTTAAATGGGGCTCGTCGAGTCAGGGATCAATTTGTCCGAAAAATCCAAGGCTAACACCCTCTCCAAAAACCAAGTTCAATCATGCTTGGGGGAAAAAGTCTATTACCCATAAATTTGAAGTCTAATACCAACTAAAAACGGGTTTGGATATGAACAAGGATAGAAATCGAAGGCTAATACTCATTTAAATGGGGGCTCGCCGAGTCAGAATCAATTTGTCCGAAAATCCAAGGCTAACACCCTCTCCAAAAACCAAGTTCAATCATGCTTGGGGGAAAAGTCTATTACCCATAAATTTGAAGTCTAATACCAACTAAAACGGGTTTGGATATGAACAAGGATAGAAATCGAAGGCTAATACTCATTTAAATGGGGCTCGTCGAGTCAGGATCAATTTGTCCGAAAATCCAAGGCTAACACCCTCTCCAAAAACCAAGTTCAATCATGCTTGGGGGAAAAAGTCTATTACCCATAAATTTGAAGTCTAATACCAACTAAAACGGGCTTGGATATGAACAAGGATAGAAATCGAAGGCTAATACTCATTTAAATGGGGCTCGTCGAGTTAGGATCAATTTGTCCGAAAATCCAAGGCTATCACCCTCTCCAAAAACCAAGTTCAATCATGCTTGGGGGAAAAGTCTATTAGCCATAAATTTGAAGTCTAATACCAACTAAAACGGGCTTGGATATGAACAAGGATAGAAATCGAAGGCTAATACTCATTTAAATGGGGCTCGACGAGTCAGGATCAATTTGTCCGAAAATCCAAGGCTAACACCCTCTCCAAAAACCAAGTTCAATCATGCTTGGGGGAAAACTCTATTACCCATAAATTTGATGACTAATACCAACTAAAAATGACTTGGATATGAACAAGGTTAGATATTGAAGGCTAATACTCATTTAAATGGGGCTCGTCGAGTCAGGATCAATTTGTCCGAAAATCCAAGGCTAACACCCTCTCCAAAAACCAAGTTCAATCATGCTTGGGGGAAAAGTCTATTACCCATAAATTTGAAGTCTAATACCAACTAAAAACGGGCTTTGGATATGAACAAGGTTAGATATCGAAGGCTAATACTCATTTAAATGGGGGCTCGTCGAGTCAGGATCAATTTGTCCGAAAATCCAAGGCTAACACCCTCTCCAAAAACCAAGTTCAATCATGCTTGGGGGAAAAGTCTATTACCCATAAATTTGAAGTCTAATACCAACTAAAACGGGCTTGGATATGAACAAGGATAGAAATCGAAGGCTAATACTCATTTAAATGGGGCTCGTCGAGTCAGGATCAATTTGTCCGAAAATCCAAGGCTAACACCCTCTCCAAAAACCAAGTTCAATCATGCTTGGGGGAAAAGTCTATTACCCATAAATTTGAAGTCTAATACCAACTAAAACGGGCTTTGGATATGAACAAGGATAGAAATCGAAGGCTAATACTCATTTAAATGGGGCTCGCCGAGTCAGGGATCAATTTGTCCGAAAAATCCAAGGCTAACACCCTCTCCAAAAACCAAGTTCAATCATGCTTGGGGGAAAAGTCTATTACCCATAAATTTGAAGTCTAATACCAACTAAAAACGGGCTTGGATATGAACAAGGATAGAAATCGAAGGCTAATACTCATTTAAATGGGGCTCGCCGAGTCAGGGATCAATTTGTCCGAAAATCCAAGGCTAACACCCTCTCCAAAAACCAAGTTCAATCATGCTTGGGGGAAAAGTCTATTACCCATAAATTTGAAGACTAATACCAACTAAAAATGACTTGGATATGAACAAGGTTAGATATCGAAGGCTAATACTCATTTAAATGGGGCTCGTCGAGTCAGGATCAATTTGTCCAAAAATCCAAGGCTAACACCCTCTCCAAAAACCAAGTTCAATCATGCTTGGGGGAAAAGTCTATTACCCATAAATTTGAAGTTCTAATACCAACTAAAAATTACTTGGATATGAACAAGGTTAGATATCGAAGGCTAATACTCATTTAAATGGGGCTCGTCGAGTCAGGGATCAATTTGTCCGAAAATCCAAGGCTAACACCCTCTCCAAAAACCAAGTTCAATCATGCTTGGGGGAAAAGTCTATTACCCATAAATTTGAAGTCTAATACCAACTAAAACGGGCTTGGATATGAACAAGGATAGAAATCGAAGGCTAATACTCATTTAAATGGGGCTCGTCGAGTCAGGATCAATTTGTCCGAAAAATCCAAGGCTAACACCCTCTCCAAAAACCAAGTTCAATCATGCTTGGGGGAAAAGTCTATTACCCATAAATTTGAAGACTAATACCAACTAAAAATGACTTGGATATGAACAAGGTTAGATATCGAAGGCTAATACTCATTTAAATGGGGCTCGTCGAGTCAGGATCAATTTGTCCGAAAAATCCAAGGCTAACACCCTCTCCAAAAACCAAGTTCAATCATGCTTGGGGGAAAAGTCTATTACCCATAAATTTGAAGACTAATACCAACTAAAAATGACTTGGATATGAACAAGGTTAGATATCGAAGGCTAATACTCATTTAAATGGGGGCTCGTCGAGTCGGGATCAATTTGTCCGAAAATCCAAGGCTAACACCCTCTCCAAAAACCAAGTTCAATCATGCTTGGGGGAAAAGTCTATTACCCATAAATTTGAAGTCTAATACCAACTAAAACGGGCTTGGATATGAACAAGGATAGAAATCGAAGGCTAATACTCATTTAAATGGGGCTCGTCGAGTCAGGGATCAATTTGTCCGAAAAATCCAAGGCTAACACCCTCTCCAAAAACCAAGTTCAATCATGCTTGGGGGAAAAGTCTATTACCCATAAATTTGAAGACTAATACCAACTAAAAATGACTTGGATATGAACAAGGTTAGATATCGAAGGCTAATACTCATTTAAATGGGGCTCGTCGAGTCAGGATCAATTTGTCCGAAAATCCAAGGCTAACACCCTCTCCAAAAACCAAGTTCAATCATGCTTGGGGGAAAAGTCTATTACCCATAAATTTGAAGTCTAATACCAACTAAAACGGGCTTTGGATATGAACAAGGATAGAAATCGAAGGCTAATACTCATTTAAATGGGGCTCGCCGAGTCAGGATCAATTTGTCCGAAAATCCAAGGCTAACACCCTCTCCAAAAACCAAGTTCAATCATGCTTGGGGGAAAAGTCTATTACCCATAAATTTGAAGTCTAATACCAACTAAAACGGGTTTGGATATGAACAAGGATAGAAATCGAAGGCTAATACTCATTTAAATGGGGCTCGTCGAGTCAGGATCAATTTGTCCGAAAATCCAAGGCTAACACCCTCTCCAAAAACCAAGTTCAATCATGCTTGGGGGAAAAGTCTATTACCCATAAATTGAAGACTAATACCAACTAAAACTGACTTGGATATGAACAAGGATAGAAATCGAAGGCTAATACTCATTTAAATGGGGCTCGACGAGTCGGGATCAATTTGTCCGAAAAATCCAAGGCTAACACCCTCTCCAAAAACCAAAGTTCAATCATGCTTGGGGGAAAACGTCTATTACCCATAAATTTGAAGTCTAATACCAACTAAAACAGGGCTTTGGATATGAACAAGGATAGAAATCGAAGGCTAATACTCATTTAAATGGGGCTCGCCGAGTCAGATCAATTTGTCCGAAAAATCCAAGGCTAACACCCTCTCCAAAAACCAAGTTCAATCATGCTTGGGGGAAAAGTCTATTACCCATAAATTTGAAGACTAATACCAACTAAAAATGACTTGGATATGAACAAGGTTAGATATCGAAGGCTAATACTCATTTAAATGGGGCTCGTCGAGTCAGGATCAATTTGTCCGAAAATCCAAGGCTAACACCCTCTCCAAAAACCAAGTTCAATCATGCTTGGGGGAAAAGTCTATTACCCATAAATTTGAAGTCTAATACCAACTAAAAACGGGCTTGGATATGAACAAGGATAGAAATCGAAGGCTAATACTCATTTAAATGGGGCTCGTCGAGTCAGGATCAATTTGTCCGAAAAATCCAAGGCTATCACCCTCTCCAAAAACCAAGTTCAATCATGCTTGGGGGAAAAGTCTATTACCCATAAATTTGAAGTCTAATACCAACTAAAACGGGCTTGGATATGAACAAGGATAGAAATCGAAGGCTAATACTCATTTAAATGGGGCTCGACGAGTCAGGATCAATTTGTCCGAAAATCCAAGGCTAACACCCTCTCCAAAAACCAAGTTCAATCATGCTTGGGGAAAACTCTATTACCCATAAATTTGATGACTAATACCAACTAAAAATGACTTGGATATGAACAAGGTTAGATATTGAAGGCTAATACTCATTTAAATGGGGCTCGCCGAGTCAGGGATCAATTTGTCCGAAAAATCCAAGGCTAACACCCTCTCCAAAAACCAAGTTCAATCATGCTTGGGGGAAAAGTCTATTACCCATAAATTTGAAGTCTAATACCAACTAAAAACGGGCTTGGATATGAACAAGGATAGAAATCGAAGGCTAATACTCATTTAAATGGGGCTCGTCGAGTCAGGGATCAATTTGTCCGAAAATCCAAGGCTAACACCCTCTCCAAAAACCAAGTTCAATCATGCTTGGGGGAAAAGTCTATTACCCATAAATTTGAAGTCTAATACCAACTAAAAACGGGCTTGGATATGAACAAGGATAGAAATCGAAGGCTAATACTCATTTAAATGGGGCTCGCCGAGTCAGGATCAATTTGTCCGAAAATCCAAGGCTAACACCCTCTCCAAAAACCAAGTTCAATCATGCTTGAGGGGAAAAGTCTATTACCCATAAATTTGAAGTCTAATACCAACTAAAAACGGGCTTTGGATATGAACAAGGATAGAAATCGAAGGCTAATACTCATTTAAATGGGGCTCGCCGAGTCAGGATCAATTTGTCCGAAAAATCCAAGGCTAACACCCTCTCCAAAAACCAAGTTCAATCATGCTTGGGGGAAAAGTCTATTACCCATAAATTTGAAGTCTAATACCAACTAAAACGGGCTTTGGATATGAACAAGGATAGAAATCGAAGGCTAATACTCATTTAAATGGGGGCTCGCCGAGTCAGGGATCAATTTGTCCGAAAAATCCAAGGCTAACACCCTCTCCAAAAACCAAGTTCAATCATGCTTGGGGGAAAAGTCTATTACCCATAAATTTGAAGTCTAATACCAACTAAAAACGGGCTTGGATATGAACAAGGATAGAAATCGAAGGCTAATACTCATTTAAATGGGGCTCGTCGAGTCAGGGATCAATTTGTCCGAAAAATCCAAGGCTAACACCCTCTCCAAAAACCAAGTTCAATCATGCTTGGGGGAAAAGTCTATTACCCATAAATTTGAAGTCTAATACCAACTAAAAACGGGACTTGGATATGAACAAGGATAGAAATCGAAGGCTAATACTCATTTAAATGGGGCTCGTCGAGTCAGGATCAATTTGTCCGAAAATCCAAGGCTAACACCCTCTCCAAAAACCAAGTTCAATCATGCTTGGGGGAAAAGTCTATTACCCATAAATTTGAAGTCTAATACCAACTAAAACGGGCTTGGATATGAACAAGGATAGAAATCGAAGGCTAATACTCATTTAAATGGGGCTCGACGAGTCAGGATCAATTTGTCCGAAAATCCAAGGCTAACACCCTCTCCAAAAACCAAGTTCAATCATGCTTGGGGGAAAACTCTATTACCCATAAATTTGATGACTAATACCAACTAAAAATGACTTGGATATGAACAAGGTTAGATATTGAAGGCTAATACTCATTTAAATGGGGCTCGTCGAGTCAGGATCAATTTGTCCGAAAATCCAAGGCTAACACCCTCTCCAAAAACCAAGTTCAATCATGCTTGGGGGAAAAGTCTATTACCCATAAATTTGAAGTCTAATACCAACTAAAACGGGCTTGGATATGAACAAGGATAGAAATCGAAGGCTAATACTCATTTAAATGGGGCTCGTCGAGTCAGGGATCAATTTGTCCGAAAAATCCAAGGCTAACACCCTCTCCAAAAACCAAGTTCAATCATGCTTGGGGGAAAAGTCTATTACCCATAAATTTGAAGTCTAATACCAACTAAAACGGGCTTGGATATGAACAAGGATAGAAATCGAAGGCTAATACTCATTTAAATGGGGCTCGTCGAGTCAGGATCAATTTGTCCGAAAATCCAAGGCTAACACCCTCTCCAAAAACCAAGTTCAATCATGCTTGGGGGAAAAGTCTATTACCCATAAATTTGAAGTCTAATACCAACTAAAAACTGACTTGGATATGAACAAGGTTAGATATCGAAGGCTAATACTCATTTAAATGGGGCTCGTCGAGTCAGGATCAATTTGTCCGAAAATCCAAGGCTAACACCCTCTCCAAAAACCAAGTTCAATCATGCTTGGGGGAAAAGTCTATTACCCATAAATTTGAAGTCTAATACCAACTAAAAACGGGCTTGGATATGAACAAGGATAGAAATCGAAGGCTAATACTCATTTAAATGGGGCTCGTCGAGTCAGGATCAATTTGTCCGAAAATCCAAGGCTAACACCCTCTCCAAAAACCAAGTTCAATCATGCTTGGGGGAAAAGTCTATTACCCATAAATTTGAAGTCTAATACCAACTAAAAACGGGCTTTGGATATGAACAAGGATAGAAATCGAAGGCTAATACTCATTTAAATGGGGCTCGTCGAGTCAGGATCAATTTGTCCGAAAAATCCAAGGCTAACACCCTCTCCAAAAACCAAGTTCAATCATGCTTGGGGGAAAAGTCTATTACCCATAAATTTGAAGTCTAATACCAACTAAAAACGGGCTTGGATATGAACAAGGATAGAAATCGAAGGCTAATACTCATTTAAATGGGGCTCGTCGAGTCAGGATCAATTTGTCCGAAAATCCAAGGCTAACACCCTCTCCAAAAACCAAGTTCAATCATGCTTGGGGGAAAAGTCTATTACCCATAAATTTGAAGTCTAATACCAACTAAAACGGGCTTGGATATGAACAAGGATAGAAATCGAAGGCTAATACTCATTTAAATGGGGCTCGTCGAGTCAGGGATCAATTTGTCCGAAAATCCAAGGCTAACACCCTCTCCAAAAACCAAGTTCAATCATGCTTGGGGGAAAAGTCTATTACCCATAAATTTGAAGTCTAATACCAACTAAAAACGGGCTTGGATATGAACAAGGATAGAAATCGAAGGCTAATACTCATTTAAATGGGGGCTCGTCGAGTCAGGATCAATTTGTCCGAAAATCCAAGGCTAACACCCTCTCCAAAAACCAAGTTCAATCATGCTTGGGGGAAAAGTCTATTACCCATAAATTTGAAGTCTAATACCAACTAAAAACGGGCTTGGATATGAACAAGGATAGAAATCGAAGGCTAATACTCATTTAAATGGGGCTCGTCGAGTCAGGGATCAATTTGTCCGAAAAATCCAAGGCTAACACCCTCTCCAAAAACCAAGTTCAATCATGCTTGGGGGAAAAGTCTATTACCCATAAATTTGAAGTCTAATACCAACTAAAAACGGGCTTGGATATGAACAAGGATAGAAATCGAAGGCTAATACTCATTTAAATGGGGCTCGTCGAGTCAGGATCAATTTGTCCGAAAATCCAAGGCTAACACCCTCTCCAAAAACCAAGTTCAATCATGCTTGGGGGAAAAGTCTATTACCCATAAATTTGAAGTCTAATACCAACTAAAACGGGCTTGGATATGAACAAGGATAGAAATCGAAGGCTAATACTCATTTAAATGGGGCTCGTCGAGTCGGGATCAATTTGTCCGAAAAATCCAAGGCTAACACCCTCTCCAAAAAACCAAGTTCAATCATGCTTGGGGGAAAACTCTATTACCCATAAATTTGATGACTAATACCAACTAAAAATGACTTGGATATGAACAAGGTTAGATATTGAAGGCTAATACTCATTTAAATGGGGCTCGTCGAGTCAGGATCAATTTGTCCGAAAATCCAAGGCTAACACCCTCTCCAAAAAACCAAGTTCAATCATGCTTGGGGGAAAACTCTATTACCCATAAATTTGATGACTAATACCAACTAAAAAATGACTTGGATATGAACAAGGTTAGATATTGAAGGCTAATACTCATTTAAATGGGGCTCGTCGAGTCGGGATCAATTTGTCCGAAAAATCCAAGGCTAACACCCTCTCCAAAAACCAAGTTCAATCATGCTTGGGGAAAACTCTATTACCCATAAATTTGAAGACTAATACCAACTAAAAATGACTTGGATATGAACAAGGTTAGATATCGAAGGCTAATACTCATTTAAATGGGGCTCGTCGAGTCGGGATCAATTTGTCCGAAAAATCCAAGGCTAACACCCTCTCCAAAAACCAAGTTCAATCATGCTTGGGGGAAAAGTCTATTACCCATAAATTTGAAGTCTAATACCAACTAAAAACGGGCTTGGATATGAACAAGGATAGAAATCGAAGGCTAATACTCATTTAAATGGGGCTCGTCGAGTCAGGGATCAATTTGTCCGAAAATCCAAGGCTAACACCCTCTCCAAAAACCAAGTTCAATCATGCTTGGGGGAAAAGTCTATTACCCATAAATTTGAAGTCTAATACCAACTAAAACGGGCTTGGATATGAACAAGGATAGAAATCGAAGGCTAATACTCATTTAAATGGGGCTCGTCGAGTCAGGATCAATTTGTCCGAAAATCCAAGGCTAACACCCTCTCCAAAAACCAAGTTCAATCATGCTTGGGGGAAAAGTCTATTACCCATAAATTTGAAGACTAATACCAACTAAAAATGACTTGGATATGAACAAGGTTAGATATCGAAGGCTAATACTCATTTAAATGGGGCTCGTCGAGTCAGGGATCAATTTGTCCGAAAAATCCAAGGCTAACACCCTCTCCAAAAACCAAGTTCAATCATGCTTGGGGGAAAAAGTCTATTACCCATAAATTTGAAGTCTAATACCAACTAAAAACGGGGCTTGGATATGAACAAGGATAGAAATCGAAGGCTAATACTCATTTAAATGGGGCTCGTCGAGTCAGGATCAATTTGTCCGAAAATCCAAGGCTAACACCCTCTCCAAAAACCAAGTTCAATCATGCTTGGGGGAAAAGTCTATTACCCATAAATTTGAAGACTAATACCAACTAAAAATGACTTGGATATGAACAAGGTTAGATATCGAAGGCTAATACTCATTTAAATGGGGCTCGTCGAGTCAGGGATCAATTTGTCCGAAAAATCCAAGGCTAACACCCTCTCCAAAAACCAAGTTCAATCATGCTTGGGGGAAAAGTCTATTACCCATAAATTTGAAGTCTAATACCAACTAAAACGGGCTTGGATATGAACAAGGATAGAAATCGAAGGCTAATACTCATTTAAATGGGGCTCGTCGAGTCAGGATCAATTTGTCCGAAAATCCAAGGCTAACACCCTCTCCAAAAACCAAGTTCAATCATGCTTGGGGGAAAAGTCTATTACCCATAAATTTGAAGACTAATACCAACTAAAAATGACTTGGATATGAACAAGGTTAGATATCGAAGGCTAATACTCATTTAAATGGGGCTCGTCGAGTCGGGATCAATTTGTCCGAAAAATCCAAGGCTAACACCCTCTCCAAAAACCAAGTTCAATCATGCTTGGGGGAAAAGTCTATTACCCATAAATTTGAAGTCTAATACCAACTAAAAACGGGCTTTGGATATGAACAAGGATAGAAATCGAAGGCTAATACTCATTTAAATGGGGCTCGTCGAGTCGGGATCAATTTGTCCGAAAATCCAAGGCTAACACCCTCTCCAAAAACCAAGTTCAATCATGCTTGGGGGAAAAGTCTATTACCCATAAATTTGAAGTCTAATACCAACTAAAACGGGTTTGGATATGAACAAGGATAGAAATCGAAGGCTAATACTCATTTAAATGGGGCTCGTCGAGTCAGGGATCAATTTGTCCGAAAAATCCAAGGCTAACACCCTCTCCAAAAACCAAGTTCAATCATGCTTGGGGGAAAAGTCTATTACCCATAAATTTGAAGTCTAATACCAACTAAAAACGGGCTTGGATATGAACAAGGATAGAAATCGAAGGCTAATACTCATTTAAATGGGGCTCGACGAGTCAGGGATCAATTTGTCCGAAAATCCAAGGCTAACACCCTCTCCAAAAAACCAAGTTCAATCATGCTTGGGGGAAAACTCTATTACCCATAAATTTGATGACTAATACCCAACTAAAAATGACTTGGATATGAACAAGGTTAGATATTGAAGGCTAATACTCATTTAAATGGGGGCTCGTCGAGTCAGGGATCAATTTGTCCGAAAATCCAAGGCTAACACCCTCTCCAAAAACCAAGTTCAATCATGCTTGGGGAAAAGTCTATTACCCATAAATTTGAAGTCTAATACCAACTAAAACGGGCTTTGGATATGAACAAGGATAGAAATCGAAGGCTAATACTCATTTAAATGGGGCTCGTCGAGTCAGGGATCAATTTGTCCGAAAATCCAAGGCTAACACCCTCTCCAAAAACCAAGTTCAATCATGCTTGGGGGAAAAGTCTATTACCCATAAATTTGAAGTCTAATACCAACTAAAAACGGGCTTTGGATATGAACAAGGATAGAAATCGAAGGCTAATACTCATTTAAATGGGGCTCGTCGAGTCAGGGATCAATTTGTCCGAAAATCCAAGGCTAACACCCTCTCCAAAAACCAAGTTCAATCATGCTTGGGGGAAAAAGTCTATTACCCATAAATTTGAAGACTAATACCAACTAAAAACTGACTTGGATATGAACAAGGATAGAAATCGAAGGCTAATACTCATTTAAATGGGGCTCGTCGAGTCAGGGATCAATTTGTCCGAAAATCCAAGGCTAACACCCTCTCCAAAAAACCAAGTTCAATCATGCTTGGGGGAAAACGTCTATTACCCATAAATTTGAAGTCTAATACCAACTAAAACGGGCTTGGATATGAACAAGGATAGAAATCGAAGGCTAATACTCATTTAAATGGGGCTCGTCGAGTCAGGATCAATTTGTCCGAAAATCCAAGGCTAACACCCTCTCCAAAAACCAAGTTCAATCATGCTTGGGGGAAAAGTCTATTACCCATAAATTTGAAGACTAATACCAACAAAAAATGACTTGGATATGAACAAGGTTAGATATCGAAGGCTAATACTCATTTAAATGGGGCTCGTCGAGTTAGGATCAATTTGTCCGAAAATCCAAGGCTAACACCCTCTCCAAAAACCAAGTTCAATCATGCTTGGGGGAAAAGTCTATTACCCATAAATTTGAAGTCTAATACCAACTAAAAACGGGCTTTGGATATGAACAAGGATAGAAATCGAAGGCTAATACTCATTTAAATGGGGCTCGTCGAGTCAGGATCAATTTGTCCGAAAATCCAAGGCTATCACCCTCTCCAAAAACCAAGTTCAATCATGCTTGGGGAAAAGTCTATTACCCATAAATTTGAAGTCTAATACCAACTAAAACGGGTTTGGATATGAACAAGGATAGAAATCGAAGGCTAATACTCATTTAAATGGGGCTCGTCGAGTCAGGATCAATTTGTCCGAAAATCCAAGGCTAACACCCTCTCCAAAAACCAAGTTCAATCATGCTTGGGGAAAAGTCTATTACCCATAAATTTGAAGTCTAATACCAACTAAAACGGGTTTGGATATGAACAAGGATAGAAATCGAAGGCTAATACTCATTTAAATGGGGCTCGTCGAGTCGAGATCAATTTGTCCGAAAATCCAAGGCTAACACCCTCTCCCAAAACCAAGTTCAATCATGCTTGGGGGAAAAGTCTATTACCCATAAATTTGAAGTCTAATACCAACTAAAACGGGTTTGGATATGAACAAGGATAGAAATCGAAGGCTAATACTCATTTAAATGGGGCTCGTCGAGTCAGGATCAATTTGTCCGAAAATCCAAGGCTAACACCCTCTCCAAAAACCAAGTTCAATCATGCTTGGGGGAAAAAGTCTATTACCCATAAATTGAAGACTAATACCAACTAAAACTGACTTGGATATGAACAAGGATAGAAATCGAAGGCTAATACTCATTTAAATGGGGCTCGTCGAGTCAGGATCAATTTGTCCGAAAATCCAAGGCTAACACCCTCTCCAAAAACCAAGTTCAATCATGCTTGGGGGAAAAGTCTATTACCCATAAATTTGAAGTCTAATACCAACTAAAACAGGCTTCGATATGAACAAGGATAGAAATCGAAGGCTAATACTCATTTAAATGGGGCTCGTCGAGTCAGGATCAATTTGTCCGAAAATCCAAGGCTAACACCCTCTCCAAAAACCAAGTTCAATCATGCTTGGGGGAAAAGTCTATTACCCATAAATTTGAAGACTAATACCAACAAAAAATGACTTGGATATGAACAAGGTTAGATATCGAAGGCTAATACTCATTTAAATGGGGCTCGTCGAGTCAGGATCAATTTGTCCGAAAATCCAAGGCTAACACCCTCTCCAAAAACCAAGTTCAATCATGCTTGGGGGGAAAAGTCTATTACCCATAAATTGAAGACTAATACCAACTAAAACTGACTTGGATATGAACAAGGATAGAAATCGAAGGCTAATACTCATTTAAATGGGGCTCGACGAGTCAGGATCAATTTGTCCGAAAATCCAAGGCTAACACCCTCTCCAAAAACCAAGTTCAATCATGCTTGGGGGAAAACTCTATTACCCATAAATTTGATGACTAATACCCACTAAAAATGACTTGGATATCAACAAGGTTAGATATTGAAGGCTAATACTCATTTAAATGGGGCTCGTCGAGTCAGGATCAATTTGTCCGAAAATCCAAGGCTAACACCCTCTCCAAAAACCAAGTTCAATCATGCTTGGGGGAAAACTCTATTACCCATAAATTTGATGACTAATACCAACTAAAAATGACTTGGATATGAACAAGGTTAGATATTGAAGGCTAATACTCATTTAAATGGGGGCTCGTCGAGTCAGGGATCAATTTGTCCGAAAAATCCAAGGCTAACACCCTCTCCAAAAACCAAGTTCAATCATGCTTGGGGGAAAACTCTATTACCCATAAATTTGAAGACTAATACCAACTAAAAATGACTTGGATATGAACAAGGTTAGATATCGAAGGCTAATACTCATTTAAATGGGGCTCGTCGAGTCAGGATCAATTTGTCCGAAAATCCAAGGCTAATACCCTCTCCAAAAACCAAGTTCAATCATGCTTGGGGGAAAAGTCTATTACCCATAAATTTGAAGTCTAATACCAACTAAAACGGGCTTGGATATGAACAAGGATAGAAATCGAAGGCTAATACTCATTTAAATGGGGCTCGTCGAGTCAGGATCAATTTGTCCAAAAATCCAAGGCTAACACCCTCTCCAAAAACCAAGTTCAATCATGCTTGCGGAAAAAGTCTATTACCCATAAATTTGAAGTCTAATACCAACTAAAACGGGTTTGGATATGAACAAGGATAGAAATCGAAGGCTAATACTCATTTAAATGGGGCTCGTCGAGTTAGGATCAATTTGTCCGAAAATCCAAGGCTAACACCCTCTCCAAAAACCAAGTTCAATCATGCTTGGGGGAAAAGTCTATTACCCATAAATTTGAAGTCTAATACCAACTAAAAACGGGCTTTGGATATGAACAAGGATAGAAATCGAAGGCTAATACTCATTTAAATGGGGCTCGTCGAGTCAGATCAATTTGTCCGAAAAATCCAAGGCTAACACCCTCTCCAAAAACCAAGTTCAATCATGCTTGGGGGAAAAGTCTATTACCCATAAATTTGAAGTCTAATACCAACTAAAACGGGCTTGGATATGAACAAGGATAGAAATCGAAGGCTAATACTCATTTAAATGGGGCTCGTCGAGTCAGGATCAATTTGTCCAAAAATCCAAGGCTAACACCCTCTCCAAAAACCAAGTTCAATCATGCTTGGGGGAAAGTCTATTACCCATAAATTTGAAGTCTAATACCAACTAAAACGGGTTTGGATATGAACAAGGATAGAAATCGAAGGCTAATACTCATTTAAATGGGGCTCGTCGAGTCAGGATCAATTTGTCCGAAAATCCAAGGCTAACACCCTCTCCAAAAACCAAGTTCAATCATGCTTGGGGGAAAAGTCTATTACCCATAAATTTGAAGTCTAATACCAACTAAAAACGGGCTTGGATATGAACAAGGATAGAAATCGAAGGCTAATACTCATTTAAATGGGGCTCGTCGAGTCTGGATCAATTTGTCCGAAAATCCAAGGCTAGCACCCTCTCCAAAAACCAAGTTCAATCATGCTTGGGGGAAAAAGTCTATTACCCATAAATTTGAAGTCTAATACCAACTAAAACGGGGCTTTGGATATGAACAAGGATAGAAATCGAAGGCTAATACTCATTTAAATGGGGCTCGTCGAGTCAGGATCAATTTGTCCGAAAATCCAAGGCTATCACCCTCTCCAAAAACCAAGTTCAATCATGCTTGGGGAAAAAGTCTATTACCCATAAATTTGAAGTCTAATACCAACTAAAACGGGTTTGGATATGAACAAGGATAGAAATCGAAGGCTAATACTCATTTAAATGGGGCTCGTCGAGTCAGGATCAATTTGTCCGAAAATCCAAGGCTAACACCCTCTCCAAAAACCAAGTTCAATCATGCTTGGGGGAAAAGTCTATTACCCATAAATTTGAAGTCTAATACCAACTAAAACGGGTTTGGATATGAACAAGGATAGAAATCGAAGGCTAATACTCATTTAAATGGGGCTCGTCGAGTCAGGATCAATTTGTCCGAAAAATCCAAGGCTAACACCCTCTCCAAAAACCAAGTTCAATCATGCTTGGGGAAAAGTCTATTACCCATAAATTTGAAGTCTAATACCAACTAAAAACGGGCTTGGATATGAACAAGGATAGAAATCGAAGGCTAATACTCATTTAAATGGGGCTCGCCGAGTCAGGGATCAATTTGTCCGAAAAATCCAAGGCTAACACCCTCTCCAAAAACCAAGTTCAATCATGCTTGGGAAAAAGTCTATTACCCATAAATTTGAAGTCTAATACCAACTAAAACGGGTTTGGATATGAACAAGGATAGAAATCGAAGGCTAATACTCATTTAAATGGGGCTCGTCGAGTTAGGATCAATTTGTCCGAAAATCCAAGGCTATCACCCTCTCCAAAAACCAAGTTCAATCATGCTTGGGGGAAAAGTCTATTAGCCATAAATTTGAAGTCTAATACCAACTAAAACGGGTTTGGATATGAACAAGGATAGAAATCGAAGGCTAATACTCATTTAAATGGGGCTCGTCGAGTTAGGATCAATTTGTCCGAAAATCCAAGGCTAACACCCTCTCCAAAAACCA
Organism: Salix koriyanagi; assembly: GCA_029228605.1. NCBI lineage: Eukaryota > Viridiplantae > Streptophyta > Magnoliopsida > Malpighiales > Salicaceae > Salix > Salix koriyanagi. Next base: position 5,052,352 of record CM055338.1, read on the forward strand.
AGTTCAATCATGCTTGGGGGAAAACTCTATTACCCATAAATTTGATGTCTAATACCAACTAAAACGGGCTTGGATATGAACAAGGATAGAAATCGAAGGCTAATACTCATTTAAATGGGGCTCGCCGAGTCGGGATCAATTTGTCCGAAAATCCAAGGCTAACACCCTCTCCAAAAACCAAGTTCAATCATGCTTGGGGAAAAAGTCTATTACCCATAAATTTGAAGTCTAATACCAACTAAAAACGGGGCTTGGATATGAACAAGGATAGAAATCGAAGGCTAATACTCATTTAAATGGGGGCTCGTCGAGTCAGGATCAATTTGTCCGAAAATCCAAGGCTAACACCCTCTCCAAAAACCAAGTTCAATCATGCTTGGGGGAAAAGTCTATTACCCATAAATTTGAAGTCTAATACCAACTAAAACGGGTTTGGATATGAACAAGGATAGAAATCGAAGGCTAATACTCATTTAAATGGGGCTCGTCGAGTCAGGATCAATTTGTCCGAAAATCCAAGGCTAACACCCTCTCCAAAAAACCAAGTTCAATCATGCTTGGGGGAAAAGTCTATTACCCATAAATTTGAAGTCTAATACCAACTAAAACGGGCTTGGATATGAACAAGGATAGAAATCGAAGGCTAATACTCATTTAAATGGGGCTCGTCGAGTCAGGATCAATTTGTCCGAAAAATCCAAGGCTAACACCCTCTCCAAAAACCAAGTTCAATCATGCTTGGGGGAAAAGTCTATTACCCATAAATTTGAAGTCTAATACCAACTAAAACGGGCTTGGATATGAACAAGGATAGAAATCGAAGGCTAATACTCATTTAAATGGGGCTCGCCGAGTCGAGATCAATTTGTCCGAAAAATCCAAGGCTAACACCCTCTCCAAAAACCAAGTTCAATCATGCTTGGGGGAAAAGTCTATTACCCATAAATTTGAAGTCTAATACCAACTAAAAACGGGTTTGGATATGAACAAGGATAGAAATCGAAGGCTAATACTCATTTAAATGGGGCTCGCCGAGTCAGGATCAATTTGTCCGAAAATCCAAGGCTAACACCCTCTCCAAAAACCAAGTTCAATCATGCTTGGGGGAAAAGTCTATTACCCATAAATTTGAAGTCTAATACCAACTAAAAACGGGCTTTGGATATGAACAAGGATAGAAATCGAAGGCTAATACTCATTTAAATGGGGCTCGCCGAGTCAGGATCAATTTGTCCGAAAAATCCAAGGCTAACACCCTCTCCAAAAACCAAGTTCAATCATGCTTTGGGGGAAAAGTCTATTACCCATAAATTTGAAGTCTAATACCAACTAAAACGGGCTTGGATATGAACAAGGATAGAAATCGAAGGCTAATACTCATTTAAATGGGGCTCGCCGAGTCAGATCAATTTGTCCGAAAAATCCAAGGCTAACACCCTCTCCAAAAACCAAGTTCAATCATGCTTTGGGGGAAAAGTCTATTACCCATAAATTTGAAGACTAATACCAACTAAAAATGACTTGGATATGAACAAGGTTAGATATCGAAGGCTAATACTCATTTAAATGGGGGCTCGCCGAGTCAGGGATCAATTTGTCCGAAAAATCCAAGGCTAACACCCTCTCCAAAAACCAAGTTCAATCATGCTTGGGGGAAAAGTCTATTACCCATAAATTTGAAGACTAATACCAACTAAAAATGACTTGGATATGAACAAGGTTAGATATCGAAGGCTAATACTCATTTAAATGGGGCTCGCCGAGTCAGATCAATTTGTCCGAAAAATCCAAGGCTAACACCCTCTCCAAAAACCAAGTTCAATCATGCTTGGGGGAAAAGTCTATTACCCATAAATTTGAAGTCTAATACCAACTAAAAACGGGCTTGGATATGAACAAGGATAGAAATCGAAGGCTAATACTCATTTAAATGGGGCTCGCCGAGTCAGATCAATTTGTCCGAAAATCCAAGGCTAACACCCTCTCCAAAAACCAAGTTCAATCATGCTTGGGGGAAAAGTCTATTACCCATAAATTTGAAGACTAATACCAACTAAAAATGACTTGGATATGAACAAGGTTAGATATCGAAGGCTAATACTCATTTAAATGGGGGCTCGCCGAGTCGTGATCAATTTGTCCGAAAAATCCAAGGCTAACACCCTCTCCAAAAACCAAGTTCAATCATGCTTGGGGGAAAAGTCTATTACCCATAAATTTGAAGTCTAATACCAACTAAAAACGGGCTTGGATATGAACAAGGATAGAAATCGAAGGCTAATACTCATTTAAATGGGGCTCGCCGAGTCAGATCAATTTGTCCGAAAATCCAAGGCTAACACCCTCTCCAAAAACCAAGTTCAATCATGCTTGGGGGAAAAGTCTATTACCCATAAATTTGAAGACTAATACCAACTAAAAATGACTTGGATATGAACAAGGATAGATATCGAAGGCTAATACTCATTTAAATGGGGGCTCGTCGAGTCAGGATCAATTTGTCCGAAAATCCAAGGCTAACACCCTCTCCAAAAACCAAGTTCAATCATGCTTGGGGGAAAAGTCTATTACCCATAAATTTGAAGTCTAATACCAACTAAAACGGGCTTTGGATATGAACAAGGATAGAAATCGAAGGCTAATACTCATTTAAATGGGGCTCGCCGAGTCAGATCAATTTGTCCGAAAAATCCAAGGCTAACACCCTCTCCAAAAACCAAGTTCAATCATGCTTGGGGGAAAAGTCTATTACCCATAAATTTGAAGTCTAATACCAACTAAAACGGGCTTTGGATATGAACAAGGATAGAAATCGAAGGCTAATACTCATTTAAATGGGGCTCGCCGAGTCAGATCAATTTGTCCGAAAATCCAAGGCTAACACCCTCTCCAAAAACCAAGTTCAATCATGCTTGGGGGAAAAGTCTATTACCCATAAATTTGAAGTCTAATACCAACTAAAAACGGGCTTGGATATGAACAAGGATAGAAATCGAAGGCTAATACTCATTTAAATGGGGCTCGCCGAGTCAGATCAATTTGTCCGAAAATCCAAGGCTAACACCCTCTCCAAAAACCAAGTTCAATCATGCTTGGGGGAAAAGTCTATTACCCATAAATTTGAAGACTAATACCAACTAAAAATGACTTGGATATGAACAAGGTTAGATATTGAAGGCTAATACTCATTTAAATGGGGCTCGTCGAGTCAGGATCAATTTGTCCGAAAATCCAAGGCTAACACCCTCTCCAAAAACCAAGTTCAATCATGCTTGGGGGAAAAGTCTATTACCCATAAATTTGAAGTCTAATACCAACTAAAACGGGTTTGGATATGAACAAGGATAGAAATCGAAGGCTAATACTCATTTAAATGGGGCTCGTCGAGTCAAGATCAATTTGTCCGAAAAATCCAAGGCTAACACCCTCTCCAAAAACCAAGTTCAATCATGCTTGGGGGAAAAGTCTATTACCCATAAATTGAAGACTAATACCAACTAAAACTGACTTGGATATGAACAAGGATAGAAATCGAAGGCTAATACTCATTTAAATGGGGCTCGTCGAGTCAGGATCAATTTGTCCGAAAATCCAAGGCTAACACCCTCTCCAAAAACCAAGTTCAATCATGCTTGGGGGAAAAGTCTATTACCCATAAATTTGAAGTCTAATACCAACTAAAACGGGCTTCGATATGAACAAGGATAGAAATCGAAGGCTAATACTCATTTAAATGGGGCTCGTCGATCAATTTGTCCGAAAATCCAAGGCTAACACCCTCTCCAAAAACCAAGTTCAATCATGCTTGGGGGAAAAGTCTATTACCCATAAATTTGAAGACTAATACCAACTAAAAATGACTTGGATATGAACAAGGTTAGATATCGAAGGCTAATACTCATTTAAATGGGGCTCGCCGAGTCAGGATCAATTTGTCCGAAAAATCCAAGGCTAACACCCTCTCCAAAAACCAAGTTCAATCATGCTTGGGGGAAAAGTCTATTACCCATAAATTTGAAGTCTAATACCAACTAAAAACGGGCTTTGGATATGAACAAGGATAGAAATCGAAGGCTAATACTCATTTAAATGGGGCTCGCCGAGTCAGGATCAATTTGTCCGAAAAATCCAAGGCTAACACCCTCTCCAAAAACCAAGTTCAATCATGCTTGGGGGAAAAGTCTATTACCCATAAATTTGAAGTCTAATACCAACTAAAAACGGGCTTGGATATGAACAAGGATAGAAATCGAAGGCTAATACTCATTTAAATGGGGCTCGCCGAGTCAGGATCAATTTGTCCGAAAAATCCAAGGCTAACACCCTCTCCAAAAACCAAGTTCAATCATGCTTGGGGGAAAAGTCTATTACCCATAAATTTGAAGTCTAATACCAACTAAAAACGGGCTTGGATATGAACAAGGATAGAAATCGAAGGCTAATACTCATTTAAATGGGGCTCGTCGAGTCGGGATCAATTTGTCCGAAAATCCAAGGCTAACACCCTCTCCAAAAACCAAGTTCAATCATGCTTGGGGGAAAAGTCTATTACCCATAAATTTGAAGTCTAATACCAACTAAAAACGGGCTTTGGATATGAACAAGGATAGAAATCGAAGGCTAATACTCATTTAAATGGGGCTCGCCGAGTCAGGATCAATTTGTCCGAAAATCCAAGGCTAACACCCTCTCCAAAAACCAAGTTCAATCATGCTTGGGGAAAAGTCTATTACCCATAAATTTGAAGTCTAATACCAACTAAAAACGGGCTTTGGATATGAACAAGGATAGAAATCGAAGGCTAATACTCATTTAAATGGGGGCTCGTCGAGTCAGGATCAATTTGTCCGAAAAATCCAAGGCTAACACCCTCTCCAAAAACCAAGTTCAATCATGCTTGGGGGAAAAGTCTATTACCCATAAATTTGAAGTCTAATACCAACTAAAAACGGGCTTGGATATGAACAAGGATAGAAATCGAAGGCTAATACTCATTTAAATGGGGCTCGTCGAGTCAGATCAATTTGTCCGAAAAATCCAAGGCTAACACCCTCTCCAAAAACCAAGTTCAATCATGCTTGGGGGAAAAGTCTATTACCCATAAATTTGAAGTCTAATACCAACTAAAACGGGCTTGGATATGAACAAGGATAGAAATCGAAGGCTAATACTCATTTAAATGGGGCTCGCCGAGTCAGATCAATTTGTCCGAAAATCCAAGGCTAACACCCTCTCCAAAAACCAAGTTCAATCATGCTTGGGGGAAAAGTCTATTACCCATAAATTTGAAGTCTAATACCAACTAAAACGGGTTTGGATATGAACAAGGATAGAAATCGAAGGCTAATACTCATTTAAATGGGGGCTCGTCGAGTCAGATCAATTTGTCCGAAAAATCCAAGGCTAACACCCTCTCCAAAAACCAAGTTCAATCATGCTTGGGGGAAAAGTCTATTACCCATAAATTTGAAGTCTAATACCAACTAAAACGGGTTTGGATATGAACAAGGATAGAAATCGAAGGCTAATACTCATTTAAATGGGGCTCGCCGAGTCAGATCAATTTGTCCGAAAATCCAAGGCTAACACCCTCTCCAAAAACCAAGTTCAATCATGCTTGGGGGAAAAGTCTATTACCCATAAATTTGAAGACTAATACCAACTAAAAACTGACTTGGATATGAACAAGGATAGAAATCGAAGGCTAATACTCATTTAAATGGGGGCTCGCCGAGTCAGGGATCAATTTGTCCGAAAAATCCAAGGCTAACACCCTCTCCAAAAACCAAGTTCAATCATGCTTGGGGGAAAAGTCTATTACCCATAAATTTGAAGTCTAATACCAACTAAAACGGGCTTTGGATATGAACAAGGATAGAAATCGAAGGCTAATACTCATTTAAATGGGGCTCGTCGAGTCAGATCAATTTGTCCGAAAATCCAAGGCTAACACCCTCTCCAAAAACCAAGTTCAATCATGCTTGGGGGAAAAGTCTATTACCCATAAATTTGAAGACTAATACCAACTAAAAACTGACTTGGATATGAACAAGGTTAGATATCGAAGGCTAATACTCATTTAAATGGGGCTCGCCGAGTCAGGATCAATTTGTCCGAAAAATCCAAGGCTAACACCCTCTCCAAAAACCAAGTTCAATCATGCTTGGGGGAAAAGTCTATTACCCATAAATTTGAAGTCTAATACCAACTAAAAACGGGTTTGGATATGAACAAGGATAGAAATCGAAGGCTAATACTCATTTAAATGGGGCTCGTCGAGTCAGGATCAATTTGTCCGAAAAATCCAAGGCTAACACCCTCTCCAAAAACCAAGTTCAATCATGCTTGGGGGAAAAGTCTATTACCCATAAATTTGAAGTCTAATACCAACTAAAAACGGGCTTGGATATGAACAAGGATAGAAATCGAAGGCTAATACTCATTTAAATGGGGCTCGTCGAGTCAGGATCAATTTGTCCGAAAATCCAAGGCTAACACCCTCTCCAAAAACCAAGTTCAATCATGCTTGGGGGAAAAGTCTATTACCCATAAATTTGAAGTCTAATACCAACTAAAAACGGGCTTTGGATATGAACAAGGATAGAAATCGAAGGCTAATACTCATTTAAATGGGGCTCGTCGAGTCAGGATCAATTTGTCCGAAAAATCCAAGGCTAACACCCTCTCCAAAAACCAAGTTCAATCATGCTTGGGGGAAAAGTCTATTACCCATAAATTTGAAGTCTAATACCAACTAAAACGGGTTTGGATATGAACAAGGATAGAAATCGAAGGCTAATACTCATTTAAATGGGGGCTCGCCGAGTCAGATCAATTTGTCCGAAAAATCCAAGGCTAACACCCTCTCCAAAAAACCAAGTTCAATCATGCTTGGGGGAAAAGTCTATTACCCATAAATTTGAAGACTAATACCAACTAAAAACTGACTTGGATATGAACAAGGATAGAAATCGAAGGCTAATACTCATTTAAATGGGGCTCGCCGAGTCAGATCAATTTGTCCGAAAATCCAAGGCTAACACCCTCTCCAAAAACCAAGTTCAATCATGCTTGGGGGAAAAGTCTATTACCCATAAATTTGAAGTCTAATACCAACTAAAACAGGGCTTGGATATGAACAAGGATAGAAATCGAAGGCTAATACTCATTTAAATGGGGCTCGTCGAGTCAGATCAATTTGTCCGAAAATCCAAGGCTAACACCCTCTCCAAAAACCAAGTTCAATCATGCTTGGGGGAAAAGTCTATTACCCATAAATTTGAAGTCTAATACCAACTAAAAACTGACTTGGATATGAACAAGGATAGAAATCGAAGGCTAATACTCATTTAAATGGGGCTCGCCGAGTCAGGATCAATTTGTCCGAAAAATCCAAGGCTAACACCCTCTCCAAAAACCAAGTTCAATCATGCTTGGGGGAAAAGTCTATTACCCATAAATTTGAAGTCTAATACCAACTAAAAACTGGCTTGGATATGAACAAGGATAGAAATCGAAGGCTAATACTCATTTAAATGGGGCTCGCCGAGTCGGGATCAATTTGTCCGAAAAATCCAAGGCTAACACCCTCTCCAAAAACCAAGTTCAATCATGCTTGGGGGAAAAGTCTATTACCCATAAATTTGAAGTCTAATACCAACTAAAACGGGCTTTGGATATGAACAAGGATAGAAATCGAAGGCTAATACTCATTTAAATGGGGGCTCGCCGAGTCGGGATCAATTTGTCCGAAAATCCAAGGCTAACACCCTCTCCAAAAACCAAGTTCAATCATGCTTGGGGGAAAAGTCTATTACCCATAAATTTGAAGTCTAATACCAACTAAAACGGGCTTTGGATATGAACAAGGATAGAAATCGAAGGCTAATACTCATTTAAATGGGGGCTCGTCGAGTCAGATCAATTTGTCCGAAAATCCAAGGCTAACACCCTCTCCCAAAAACCAAGTTCAATCATGCTTGGGGGAAAAGTCTATTACCCATAAATTTGAAGTCTAATACCAACTAAAACGGGCTTTGGATATGAACAAGGATAGAAATCGAAGGCTAATACTCATTTAAATGGGGGCTCGCCGAGTCAGGGATCAATTTGTCCGAAAATCCAAGGCTAACACCCTCTCCAAAAACCAAGTTCAATCATGCTTGGGGGGAAAAAGTCTATTACCCATAAATTTGAAGACTAATACCAACTAAAAACTGACTTGGATATGAACAAGGATAGAAATCGAAGGCTAATACTCATTTAAATGGGGCTCGCCGAGTCGGGATCAATTTGTCCGAAAAATCCAAGGCTAACACCCTCTCCAAAAACCAAGTTCAATCATGCTTGGGGGAAAAGTCTATTACCCATAAATTTGAAGTCTAATACCAACTAAAAACGGGCTTGGATATGAACAAGGATAGAAATCGAAGGCTAATACTCATTTAAATGGGGCTCGCCGAGTCAGATCAATTTGTCCGAAAAATCCAAGGCTAACACCCTCTCCAAAAACCAAGTTCAATCATGCTTGGGGGAAAAGTCTATTACCCATAAATTTGAAGACTAATACCAACTAAAAAATGACTTGGATATGAACAAGGTTAGATATCGAAGGCTAATACTCATTTAAATGGGGCTCGTCGAGTCAGGATCAATTTGTCCGAAAAATCCAAGGCTAACACCCTCTCCAAAAACCAAGTTCAATCATGCTTGGGGGAAAAGTCTATTACCCATAAATTTGAAGACTAATACCAACTAAAAACTGACTTGGATATGAACAAGGATAGAAATCGAAGGCTAATACTCATTTAAATGGGGCTCGCCGAGTCAGGGATCAATTTGTCCGAAAAATCCAAGGCTAACACCCTCTCCAAAAACCAAGTTCAATCATGCTTGGGGGAAAAGTCTATTACCCATAAATTTGAAGTCTAATACCAACTAAAAACGGGCTTTGGATATGAACAAGGATAGAAATCGAAGGCTAATACTCATTTAAATGGGGCTCGTCGAGTCAGGGATCAATTTGTCCGAAAATCCAAGGCTAACACCCTCTCCAAAAACCAAGTTCAATCATGCTTGGGGGGAAAAGTGTATTACCCATAAATTTGAAGTCTAATACCAACTAAAAATGGTTTGGATATGAACAAGGATAGAAATCGAAGGCTAATACTCATTTAAATGGGGCTCATCGAGTCAGGATCAATTTGTCCGAAAATCCAAGGCTAACACCCTCTCCCAAAAACCAAGTTCAATCATGCTTGGGGGAAAAGTCTATTACCCATAAATTTGAAGTCTAATACCAACTAAAACGGGTTTGGATATGAACAAGGATAGAAATCGAAGGCTAATACTCATTTAAATGGGGCTCGTCGAGTCAGGATCAATTTGTCCGAAAATCCAAGGCTAACACCCTCTCCAAAAACCAAGTTCAATCATGCTTGGGGGAAAAGTCTATTACCCATAAATTTGAAGACTAATACCAACTAAAACTGACTTGGATATGAACAAGGATAGAAATCGAAGGCTAATACTCATTTAAATGGGGCTCGTCGAGTCAGGATCAATTTGTCCGAAAATCCAAGGCTAACACCCTCTCCAAAAACCAAGTTCAATCATGCTTGGGGGAAAAGTCTATTACCCACAAATTTGAAGTCTAATACCAACATAAACGGGCTTGGATATGAACAAGGATAGAAATCGAAGGCTAATACTCATTTAAATGCGGCTCGTCGAGTCAGGATCAATTTGTCCGAAAAATCCAAGGCTAACACCCTCTCCAAAAACCAAGTTCAATCATGCTTGGGGGAAAAGTCTATTACCCATAAATTTGAAGACTAATACCAACTAAAAATGACTTGGATATGAACAAGGTTAGATATCGAAGGCTAATACTCATTTAAATGGGGCTCGTCGAGTCAGGATCAATTTGTCCGAAAATCCAAGGCTAACACCCTCTCCAAAAACCAAGTTCAATCATGCTTGGGGGAAAAGTCTATTACCCATAAATTTGAAGACTAATACCAACTAAAACTGACTTGGATATGAACAAGGATAGAAATCGAAGGCTAATACTCATTTAAATGGGGCTCGCCGAGTCAGGGATCAATTTGTCCGAAAAATCCAAGGCTAACACCCTCTCCAAAAACCAAGTTCAATCATGCTTGGGGGAAAACTCTATTACCCATAAATTTGATGACTAATACCCACTAAAAATGACTTGGATATGAACAAGGTTAGATATTGAAGGCTAATACTCATTTAAATGGGGCTCGTCGAGTCAGGATCAATTTGTCCGAAAATCCAAGGCTAACACCCTCTCCAAAAACCAAGTTCAATCATGCTTGGGGGAAAACTCTATTACCCATAAATTTGATGACTAATACCAACTAAAAATGACTTGGATATGAACAAGGTTAGATATTGAAGGCTAATACTCATTTAAATGGGGCTCGTCGAGTCAGGATCAATTTGTCCGAAAAATCCAAGGCTAACACCCTCTCCAAAAACCAAGTTCAATCATGCTTGGGGGAAAACTCTATTACCCATAAATTTGATGACTAATACCAACTAAAAATGACTTGGATATGAACAAGGTTAGATATTGAAGGCTAATACTCATTTAAATGGGGCTCGTCGAGTCAGGATCAATTTGTCCGAAAAATCCAAGGCTAACACCCTCTCCAAAAACCAAGTTCAATCATGCTTGGGGAAAACTCTATTACCCATAAATTTGAAGACTAATACCAACTAAAAATGACTTGGATATGAACAAGGTTAGATATCGAAGGCTAATACTCATTTAAATGGGGCTCGTCGAGTCAGTATCAATTTGTCCGAAAATCCAAGGCTAACACCCTCTCCAAAAACCAAGTTCAATCATGCTTGGGGGAAAAGTCTATTACCCATAAATTTGAAGTCTAATACCAACTAAAACGGGCTTGGATATGAACAAGGATAGAAATCGAAGGCTAATACTCATTTAAATGGGGCTCGTCGAGTCAGGATCAATTTGTCCGAAAAATCCAAGGCTAACACCCTCTCCAAAAAACCAAGTTCAATCATGCTTGGGGGAAAAAGTCTATTACCCATAAATTTGAAGTCTAATACCAACTAAAACGGGCTTTGGATATGAACAAGGATAGAAATCGAAGGCTAATACTCATTTAAATGGGGCTCGTCGAGTCAGGATCAATTTGTCCGAAAAATCCAAGGCTAACACCCTCTCCAAAAACCAAGTTCAATCATGCTTGGGGGAAAAGTCTATTACCCATAAATTTGAAGTCTAATACCAACTAAAACGGGCTTGGATATGAACAAGGATAGAAATCGAAGGCTAATACTCATTTAAATGGGGCTCGTCGAGTCAGGGATCAATTTGTCCGAAAAATCCAAGGCTAACACCCTCTCCAAAAACCAAGTTCAATCATGCTTTGGGGGAAAAAGTCTATTACCCATAAATTTGAAGTCTAATACCAACTAAAACGGGTTTGGATATGAACAAGGATAGAAATCGAAGGCTAATACTCATTTAAATGGGGCTCGTCGAGTCAGGATCAATTTGTCCGAAAATCCAAGGCTATCACCCTCTCCAAAAACCAAGTTCAATCATGCTTGGGGGAAAAGTCTATTACCCATAAATTTGAAGTCTAATACCAACTAAAAACGGGCTTTGGATATGAACAAGGATAGAAATCGAAGGCTAATACTCATTTAAATGGGGCTCGTCGAGTTAGGATCAATTTGTCCGAAAATCCAAGGCTAACACCCTCTCCAAAAACCAAGTTCAATCATGCTTCGGGGAAAACTCTATTATCCATAAATTTGATGTCTAATACCAACTAAAACGGGCTTGGATATGAACAAGGATAGAAATCGAAGGCTAATACTCATTTAAATGGGGCTCGTCGAGTCAGGATCAATTTGTCCGAAAATCCAAGGCTAGCACCCTCTCCAAAAACCAAGTTCAATCATTCTTGCGGAAAAAGTCTATTACCCATAAATTTGAAGTCTAATACCAACTAAAACGGGGTTGGATATGAACAAGGATAGAAATCGAAGGTTAATACTCATTTAAATGGGGCTCGTCGAGTTAGGATCAATTTGTCCGAAAATCCAAGGCTATCACCCTCTCCAAAAACCAAGTTCAATCATGCTTGCGGAAAAAGTCTATTACCCATAAATTTGAAGTCTAATTCCAACTAAAACGGGTTTGGATATGAACAAGGATAGAAATCATTGCTAATACTCATTTAAATGGGGCTCGTCGAGTTAGGATCAATTTGTCCGAAAATCCAAGGCTATCACCCTCTCCAAAAACCAAGTTCAATCATGCTTGGGGGAAAAGTCTATTACCCATAAATTTGAAGTCTAATACCAACTAAAACGGGCTTGGATATGAACAAGGATAGAAATCGAAGGCTAATACTCATTTAAATGGGGCTCGTCGAGTTAGGATCAATTTGTCCGAAAATCCAAGGCTAACACCCTCTCCAAAAACCAAGTTCAATCATGCTTCGGGGAAAACTCTATTACCCATAAATTTGATGTCTAATACCAACTAAAACGGGCTTGGATATGAACAAGGATAGAAATCGAAGGCTAATACTCATTTAAATGGGGCTCGTCGAGTCAGGATCAATTTGTCCGAAAATCCAAGGCTAACACCCTCTCCAAAAACCAAGTTCAATCATGCTTGCGGAAAAAGTCTATTACCCATAAATTTGAAGTCTAATACCAACTAAAACGGGTTTGGATATGAACAAGGATAGAAATCGAAGGCTAATACTCATTTAAATGGGGCTCGTCGAGTTAGGATCAATTTGTCCGAAAATCCAAGGCTATCACCCTCTCCAAAAACCAAGTTCAATCATGCTTGGGGAAAAGTCTATTACCCATAAATTTGAAGTCTAATACCAACTAAAACGGGTTTGGATATGAACAAGGATAGAAATGGAAGGCTAATACTCATTTAAATGGGGGCTCGTCGAGTCAGGATCAATTTGTCCGAAAAATCCAAGGCTAACACCCTCTCCAAAAACCAAGTTCAATCATGCTTCGGGGAAAACTCTATTACCCATAAATTTGATGTCTAATACCAACTAAAACGGGCTTGGATATGAACAAGGATAGAAATCGAAGGCTAATACTCATTTAAATGGGGCTCGTCGAGTCAGGATCAATTTGTCCGAAAATCCAAGGCTAACACCCTCTCCAAAACCAAGTTCAATCATGCTTGGGGGAAAAGTCTATTACCCATAAATTTGAAGTCTAATACCAACTAAAACGGGCTTGGATATGAACAAGGATAGAAATCGAAGGCTAATACTCATTTAAATGGGGCTCGTCGAGTTAGGATCAATTTGTCCGAAAATCCAAGGCTATCACCCTCTCCAAAAACCAAGTTCAATCATGCTTGGGGAAAAAGTCTATTACCCATAAATTTGAAGTCTAATACCAACTAAAACGGGTTTGGATATGAACAAGGATAGAAATCGAAGGCTAATACTCATTTAAATGGGGCTTGTCGAGTTAGGATCAATTTGTCCGAAAATCCAAGGCTATCACCCTCTCCAAAAACCAAGTTCAATCATGCTTGGGGGAAAAGTCTATTACCCATAAATTTGAAGTCTAATACCAACTAAAACGGGCTTCGATATGAACAAGGATAGAAATCGAAGGCTAATACTCATTTAAATGGGGCTCGTCGAGTCAGGATCAATTTGTCCGAAAATCCAAGGCTAACACCCTCTCCAAAAACCAAGTTCAATCATGCTTGGGGGAAAAGTCTATTACCCATAAATTTGAAGTCTAATACCAACTAAAACGGGCTTGGATATGAACAAGGATAGAAATCGAAGGCTAATACTCATTTAAATGGGGCTCGATGAGTCAGGATCAATTTGTCCGAAAATCCAAGGCTAACACCCTCTCCAAAAACCAAGTTCAATCATGCTTGGGGGAAAACTCTATTACCCATAAATTTGATGACTAATACCAACTAAAAATGACTTGGATATGAACAAGGTTAGATATTGAAGGCTAATACTCATTTAAATGGGGCTCGTCGAGTCAGGATCAATTTGTCCGAAAATCCAAGGCTAACACCCTCTCCAAAAACCAAGTTCAATCATGCTTGGGGGAAAACTCTATTACCCATAAATTTGAAGACTAATACCAACTAAAAATGACTTGGATATGAACAAGGTTAGATATCGAAGGCTAATACTCATTTAAATGGGGCTCGTCGAGTCAGGATCAATTTGTCCGAAAATCCAAGGCTAACACCCTCTCCAAAAACCAAGTTCAATCATGCTTGGGGGAAAAGTCTATTACCCATAAATTTGAAGTCTAATACCAACTAAAACGGGCTTGGATATGAACAAGGATAGAAATCGAAGGCTAATACTCATTTAAATGGGGCTCGTCGAGTCAGGATCAATTTGTCCGAAAATCCAAGGCTAACACCCTCTCCAAAAACCAAGTTCAATCATGCTTTGGGGGAAAAGTCTATTACCCATAAATTTGAAGTCTAATACCAACTAAAAACGGTTTGGATATGAACAAGGATAGAAATCGAAGGCTAATACTCATTTAAATGGGGCTCGTCGAGTCATGATCAATTTGTCCGAAAATCCAAGGCTAACACCCTCTCCAAAAACCAAGTTCAATCATGCTTTGGGGAAAAGTCTATTACCCATAAATTTGAAGTCTAATACCAACTAAAACGGGCTTGGATATGAACAAGGATAGAAATCGAAGGCTAATACTCATTTAAATGGGGCTCGTCGAGTCAGGATCAATTTGTCCGAAAATCCAAGGCTAACACCCTCTCCAAAAACCAAGTTCAATCATGCTTGGGGAAAAGTCTATTACCCATAAATTTGAAGTCTAATACCAACTAAAACGGGCTTTGGATATGAACAAGGATAGAAATCGAAGGCTAATACTCATTTAAATGGGGCTCGCCGAGTCAGGATCAATTTGTCCGAAAAATCCAAGGCTAACACCCTCTCCAAAAACAAAGTTCAATCATGCTTGGGGGAAAACTCTATTACCCATAAATTTGATGACTAATACCAACTAAAAATGATTTGGATATGAACAAGGTTAGATATTTAAGGCTAATACTCATTTAAATGGGGCTCGTCGAGTCAGGATCAATTTGTCCGAAAAATCCAAGGCTAACACCCTCTCCAAAAACCAAGTTCAATCATGCTTGGGGGAAAACTCTATTACCCATAAATTTGAAGACTAATACCAACTAAAAATGACTTGGATATGAACAAGGTTAGATATCGAAGGCTAATACTCATTTAAATGGGGGCTCGTCGAGTCAGGGATCAATTTGTCCGAAAAATCCAAGGCTAACACCCTCTCCAAAAACCAAGTTCAATCATGCTTGGGGGAAAAGTCTATTACCCATAAATTTGAAGTCTAATACCAACTAAAACGGGCTTGGATATGAACAAGGATAGAAATCGAAGGCTAATACTCATTTAAATGGGGCTCGTCGAGTCAGGATCAATTTGTCCGAAAATCCAAGGCTAACACCCTCTCCAAAAACCAAGTTCAATCATGCTTGGGGGAAAACTCTATTACCCATAAATTTGAAGTCTAATACCAACTAAAACGGGCTTGGATATGAACAAGGATAGAAATCGAAGGCTAATACTCATTTAAATGGGGCTCGTCGAGTCATGATCAATTTGTCCGAAAATCCAAGGCTAACACCCTCTCCAAAAACCAAGTTCAATCATGCTTGGGGGAAAAGTCTATTACCCATAAATTTGAAGTCTAATACCAACTAAAAACGGGCTTGGATATGAACAAGGATAGAAATCGAAGGCTAATACTCATTTAAATGGGGCTCGTCGAGTCAGGATCAATTTGTCCAAAAATCCAAGGCTAACACCCTCTCCAAAAACCAAGTTCAATCATGCTTGGGGGAAAAGTCTATTACCCATAAATTTGAAGTCTAATACCAACTAAAACGGGTTTGGATATGAACAAGGATAGAAATCGAAGGCTAATACTCATTTAAATGGGGCTCGCCGAGTCATGATCAATTTGTCCGAAAATCCAAGGCTAACACCCTCTCCAAAAACCAAGTTCAATCATGCTTGGGGGAAAAGTCTATTACCCATAAATTTGAAGTCTAATACCAACTAAAAACGGGCTTCGATATGAACAAGGATAGAAATCGAAAGGCTAATACTCATTTAAATGGGGCTCGCCGAGTCGGGATCAATTTGTCCGAAAATCCAAGGCTAACACCCTCTCCAAAAACCAAGTTCAATCATGCTTGGGGGAAAAGTCTATTACCCATAAATTTGAAGTCTAATACCAACTAAAACGGGCTTGGATATGAACAAGGATAGAAATCGAAGGCTAATACTCATTTAAATGGGGCTCGTCGAGTCAGGATCAATTTGTCCGAAAAATCCAAGGCTAACACCCTCTCCAAAAACCAAGTTCAATCATGCTTGGGGGAAAAGTCTATTACCCATAAATTTGAAGTCTAATACCAACTAAAACGGGCTTGGATATGAACAAGGATAGAAATCGAAGGCTAATACTCATTTAAATGGGGCTCGTCGAGTCAGGATCAATTTGTCCGAAAAATCCAAGGCTAACACCCTCTCCAAAAACCAAGTTCAATCATGCTTGGGGGAAAAGTCTATTACCCATAAATTTGAAGTCTAATACCAACTAAAAACGGGCTTGGATATGAACAAGGATAGAAATCGAAGGCTAATACTCATTTAAATGGGGCTCGTCGAGTCAGGATCAATTTGTCCGAAAATCCAAGGCTAACACCCTCTCCAAAAACCAAGTTCAATCATGCTTGGGGGAAAACTCTATTACCCATAAATTTGAAGACTAATACCAACTAAAAATGACTTGGATATGAACAAGGTTAGATATCGAAGGCTAATACTCATTTAAATGGGGCTCGTCGAGTCAGGATCAATTTGTCCGAAAATCCAAGGCTAACACCCTCTCCAAAAACCAAGTTCAATCATGCTTGGGGGAAAACTCTATTACCCATAAATTTGAAGACTAATACCAACTAAAAATGACTTGGATATGAACAAGGTTAGATATCGAAGGCTAATACTCATTTAAATGGGGGCTCGTCGAGTCAGGGATCAATTTGTCCGAAAATCCAAGGCTAACACCCTCTCCAAAAACCAAGTTCAATCATGCTTGGGGGAAAAGTCTATTACCCATAAATTTGAAGACTAATACCAACTAAAAATGACTTGGATATGAACAAGGTTAGATATCGAAGGCTAATACTCATTTAAATGGGGCTCGTCGAGTCAGGGTCAATTTGTCCGAAAATCCAAGGCTAACACCCTCTCCAAAAACCAAGTTCAATCATGCTTGGGGGAAAACTCTATTACCCATAAATTTGAAGACTAATACCAACTAAAAATGACTTGGATATGAACAAGGTTAGATATCGAAGGCTAATACTCATTTAAATGGGGCTCGTCGAGTCAGGATCAATTTGTCCGAAAATCCAAGGCTAACACCCTCTCCAAAAACCAAGTTCAATCATGCTTGGGGGAAAACTCTATTACCCATAAATTTGAAGACTAATACCAACTAAAAATGACTTGGATATGAACAAGGTTAGATATCGAAGGCTAATACTCATTTAAATGGGGCTCGTCGAGTCAGGGTCAATTTGTCCGAAAATCCAAGGCTAACACCCTCTCCAAAAACCAAGTTCAATCATGCTTGGGGGAAAAGTCTATTACCCATAAATTTGAAGTCTAATACCAACTAAAACGGGCTTGGATATGAACAAGGATAGAAATCGAAGGCTAATACTCATTTAAATGGGGCTCGTCGAGTCAGGATCAATTTGTCCGAAAATCCAAGGCTAACACCCTCTCCAAAAACCAAGTTCAATCATGCTTGGGGGAAAACTCTATTACCCATAAATTTGAAGACTAATACCAACTAAAAATGACTTGGATATGAACAAGGTTAGATATCGAAGGCTAATACTCATTTAAATGGGGCTCGTCGAGTCAGGATCAATTTGTCCGAAAATCCAAGGCTAACACCCTCTCCAAAAAACCAAGTTCAATCACGCTTGGGGGAAAAGTCTATTACCCATAAATTTGAAGTCTAATACCAACTAAAACGGGCTTGGATATGAACAAGGATAGAAATCGAAGGCTAATACTCATTTAAATGGGGCTCGTCGAGTCAGGATCAATTTGTCCGAAAATCCAAGGCTAACACCCTCTCCAAAAACCAAGTTCAATCATGCTTGGGGGAAAAGTCTATTACCCATAAATTTGAAGTCTAATACCAACTAAAAACGGGTTTGGATATGAACAAGGATAGAAATCGAAGGCTAATACTCATTTAAATGGGGCTCGTCGAGTCAGGGATCAATTTGTCCGAAAATCCAAGGCTAACACCCTCTCCAAAAACCAAGTTCAATCATGCTTGGGGGGAAAAGTCTATTACCCATAAATTTGAAGTCTAATACCAACTAAAAACGGGCTTGGATATGAACAAGGATAGAAATCGAAGGCTAATACTCATTTAAAGTGGGGCTCGTCGAGTCGGGATCAATTTGTCCGAAAATCCAAGGCTAACACCCTCTCCAAAAACCAAGTTCAATCATGCTTGGGGGAAAAGTCTATTACCCATAAATTTGAAGACTAATACCAACTAAAAACGGGACTTGGATATGAACAAGGTTAGATATCGAAGGCTAATACTCATTTAAATGGGGGCTCGTCGAGTCGGGATCAATTTGTCCGAAAATCCAAGGCTAACACCCTCTCCAAAAACCAAGTTCAATCATGCTTGGGGGAAAAGTCTATTACCCATAAATTTGAAGTCTAATACCAACTAAAAACGGGCTTGGATATGAACAAGGATAGAAATCGAAGGCTAATACTCATTTAAATGGGGCTCGTCGAGTCGGGATCAATTTGTCCGAAAATCCAAGGCTAACACCCTCTCCAAAAACCAAGTTCAATCATGCTTGGGGGAAAAGTCTATTACCCATAAATTTGAAGTCTAATACCAACTAAAAACGGGCTTGGATATGAACAAGGATAGAAATCGAAGGCTAATACTCATTTAAATGGGGCTCGTCGAGTCGGGATCAATTTGTCCGAAAATCCAAGGCTAACACCCTCTCCAAAAACCAAGTTCAATCATGCTTGGGGGAAAAGTCTATTACCCATAAATTTGAAGTCTAATACCAACTAAAACGGGCTTGGATATGAACAAGGATAGAAATCGAAGGCTAATACTCATTTAAATGGGGCTCGTCGAGTCAGGGATCAATTTGTCCGAAAATCCAAGGCTAACACCCTCTCCAAAAACCAAGTTCAATCATGCTTGGGGGAAAAGTCTATTACCCATAAATTTGAAGTCTAATACCAACTAAAAACGGGCTTGGATATGAACAAGGATAGAAATCGAAGGCTAATACTCATTTAAATGGGGCTCGTCGAGTCAGGGATCAATTTGTCCGAAAATCCAAGGCTAACACCCTCTCCAAAAACCAAGTTCAATCATGCTTGGGGGAAAAGTCTATTACCCATAAATTTGAAGTCTAATACCAACTAAAAACGGGCTTGGATATGAACAAGGATAGAAATCGAAGGCTAATACTCATTTAAATGGGGCTCGTCGAGTCAGGGATCAATTTGTCCGAAAATCCAAGGCTAACACCCTCTCCAAAAACCAAGTTCAATCATGCTTGGGGAAAACTCTATTACCCATAAATTTGAAGACTAATACCAACTAAAAATGACTTGGATATGAACAAGGTTAGATATCGAAGGCTAATACTCATTTAAATGGGGGCTCGTCGAGTCAGGGATCAATTTGTCCGAAAATCCAAGGCTAACACCCTCTCCAAAAACCAAGTTCAATCATGCTTGGGGGAAAAGTCTATTACCCATAAATTTGAAGACTAATACCAACTAAAAATGACTTGGATATGAACAAGGTTAGATATCGAAGGCTAATACTCATTTAAATGGGGCTCGTCGAGTCAGGATCAATTTGTCCGAAAATCCAAGGCTAACACCCTCTCCAAAAACCAAGTTCAATCATGCTTGGGGGAAAAGTCTATTACCCATAAATTTGAAGTCTAATACCAACTAAAAACGGGCTTGGATATGAACAAGGATAGAAATCGAAGGCTAATACTCATTTAAATGGGGCTCGTCGAGTCAGGGATCAATTTGTCCGAAAATCCAAGGCTAACACCCTCTCCAAAAACCAAGTTCAATCATGCTTGGGGGAAAAGTCTATTACCCATAAATTTGAAGTCTAATACCAACTAAAAACGGGCTTGGATATGAACAAGGATAGAAATCGAAGGCTAATACTCATTTAAATGGGGCTCGTCGAGTCGGGATCAATTTGTCCGAAAATCCAAGGCTAACACCCTCTCCAAAAACCAAGTTCAATCATGCTTGGGGAAAAGTCTATTACCCATAAATTTGAAGTCTAATACCAACTAAAACGGGCTTGGATATGAACAAGGATAGAAATCGAAGGCTAATACTCATTTAAATGGGGCTCGTCGAGTCAGGATCAATTTGTCCGAAAATCCAAGGCTAACACCCTCTCCAAAAACCAAGTTCAATCATGCTTGGGGAAAAGTCTATTACCCATAAATTTGAAGTCTAATACCAACTAAAAACGGGCTTGGATATGAACAAGGATAGAAATCGAAGGCTAATACTCATTTAAATGGGGCTCGTCGAGTCAGGATCAATTTGTCCGAAAATCCAAGGCTAACACCCTCTCCAAAAACCAAGTTCAATCATGCTTGGGGGAAAAGTCTATTACCCATAAATTTGAAGTCTAATACCAACTAAAAAGGACTTGGATATGAACAAGGATAGAAATCGAAGGCTAATACTCATTTAAATGGGGCTCGTCGAGTCAGGATCAATTTGTCCGAAAATCCAAGGCTAACACCCTCTCCAAAAACCAAGTTCAATCATGCTTGGGGGAAAACTCTATTACCCATAAATTTGAAGACTAATACCAACTAAAAATGACTTGGATATGAACAAGGTTAGATATCGAAGGCTAATACTCATTTAAATGGGGCTCGTCGAGTCAGGATCAATTTGTCCGAAAATCCAAGGCTAACACCCTCTCCAAAAACCAAGTTCAATCATGCTTGGGGGAAAAGTCTATTACCCATAAATTTGAAGTCTAATACCAACTAAAAACGGGCTTGGATATGAACAAGGATAGAAATCGAAGGCTAATACTCATTTAAATGGGGCTCGTCGAGTCAGGGATCAATTTGTCCGAAAATCCAAGGCTAACACCCTCTCCAAAAACCAAGTTCAATCATGCTTGGGGGAAAAGTCTATTACCCATAAATTTGAAGTCTAATACCAACTAAAAACGGGCTTGGATATGAACAAGGATAGAAATCGAAGGCTAATACTCATTTAAATGGGGCTCGTCGAGTCAGGGATCAATTTGTCCGAAAATCCAAGGCTAACACCCTCTCCAAAAACCAAGTTCAATCATGCTTGGGGAAAAGTCTATTACCCATAAATTTGAAGACTAATACCAACTAAAAATGACTTGGATATGAACAAGGTTAGATATCGAAGGCTAATACTCATTTAAATGGGGGCTCGTCGAGTCAGGGATCAATTTGTCCGAAAATCCAAGGCTAACACCCTCTCCAAAAACCAAGTTCAATCATGCTTGGGGGAAAACTCTATTACCCATAAATTTGAAGACTAATACCAACTAAAAATGACTTGGATATGAACAAGGTTAGATATCGAAGGCTAATACTCATTTAAATGGGGCTCGTCGAGTCAGGATCAATTTGTCCGAAAATCCAAGGCTAACACCCTCTCCAAAAACCAAGTTCAATCATGCTTGGGGGAAAACTCTATTACCCATAAATTTGAAGACTAATACCAACTAAAAATGACTTGGATATGAACAAGGTTAGATATCGAAGGCTAATACTCATTTAAATGGGGCTCGTCGAGTCAGGATCAATTTGTCCGAAAATCCAAGGCTAACACCCTCTCCAAAAACCAAGTTCAATCATGCTTGGGGGAAAAGTCTATTACCCATAAATTTGAAGTCTAATACCAACTAAAACGGGCTTGGATATGAACAAGGATAGAAATCGAAGGCTAATACTCATTTAAATGGGGCTCGTCGAGTCAGGATCAATTTGTCCGAAAATCCAAGGCTAACACCCTCTCCAAAAACCAAGTTCAATCATGCTTGGGGGAAAAGTCTATTACCCATAAATTTGAAGTCTAATACCAACTAAAACGGGCTTGGATATGAACAAGGATAGAAATCGAAGGCTAATACTCATTTAAATGGGGCTCGTCGAGTCAGGATCAATTTGTCCGAAAATCCAAGGCTAACACCCTCTCCAAAAACCAAGTTCAATCATGCTTGGGGGAAAAGTCTATTACCCATAAATTTGAAGTCTAATACCAACTAAAACGGGCTTGGATATGAACAAGGATAGAAATCGAAGGCTAATACTCATTTAAATGGGGCTCGTCGAGTCAGGGATCAATTTGTCCGAAAATCCAAGGCTAACACCCTCTCCAAAAACCAAGTTCAATCATGCTTGGGGGGAAAAGTCTATTACCCATAAATTTGAAGTCTAATACCAACTAAAACGGGCTTGGATATGAACAAGGATAGAAATCGAAGGCTAATACTCATTTAAATGGGGGCTCGTCGAGTCAGGGATCAATTTGTCCGAAAATCCAAGGCTAACACCCTCTCCAAAAACCAAGTTCAATCATGCTTGGGGGAAAAGTCTATTACCCATAAATTTGAAGACTAATACCAACTAAAAATGACTTGGATATGAACAAGGTTAGATATCGAAGGCTAATACTCATTTAAATGGGGCTCGTCGAGTCAGATCAATTTGTCCGAAAATCCAAGGCTAACACCCTCTCCAAAAACCAAGTTCAATCATGCTTGGGGGAAAAGTCTATTACCCATAAATTTGAAGTCTAATACCAACTAAAACGGGCTTGGATATGAACAAGGATAGAAATCGAAGGCTAATACTCATTTAAATGGGGCTCGTCGAGTCAGGGATCAATTTGTCCGAAAAATCCAAGGCTAACACCCTCTCCAAAAACCAAGTTCAATCATGCTTGGGGGAAAAGTCTATTACCCATAAATTTGAAGTCTAATACCAACTAAAAACGGGCTTGGATATGAACAAGGATAGAAATCGAAGGCTAATACTCATTTAAATGGGGGCTCGTCGAGTCAGGGATCAATTTGTCCGAAAAATCCAAGGCTAACACCCTCTCCAAAAACCAAGTTCAATCATGCTTGGGGGAAAAGTCTATTACCCATAAATTTGAAGTCTAATACCAACTAAAAACTGGCTTGGATATGAACAAGGATAGAAATCGAAGGCTAATACTCATTTAAATGGGGCTCGTCGAGTCAGGGATCAATTTGTCCGAAAAATCCAAGGCTAACACCCTCTCCAAAAACCAAGTTCAATCATGCTTGGGGGAAAAGTCTATTACCCATAAATTTGAAGTCTAATACCAACTAAAACGGGCTTGGATATGAACAAGGATAGAAATCGAAGGCTAATACTCATTTAAATGGGGCTCGCCGAGTCAGATCAATTTGTCCGAAAATCCAAGGCTAACACCCTCTCCAAAAACCAAGTTCAATCATGCTTGGGGGAAAAGTCTATTACCCATAAATTTGAAGTCTAATACCAACTAAAACGGGCTTTGGATATGAACAAGGATAGAAATCGAAGGCTAATACTCATTTAAATGGGAGCTCGCCGAGTCAGGGATCAATTTGTCCGAAAAATCCAAGGCTAACACCCTCTCCAAAAACCAAGTTCAATCATGCTTGGGGGGAAAAGTCTATTACCCATAAATTTGAAGTCTAATACCAACTAAAACGGGCTTGGATATGAACAAGGATAGAAATCGAAGGCTAATACTCATTTAAATGGGGGCTCGCCGAGTCAGGATCAATTTGTCCGAAAATCCAAGGCTAACACCCTCTCCAAAAACCAAGTTCAATCATGCTTGGGGGAAAAGTCTATTACCCATAAATTTGAAGACTAATACCAACTAAAAACTGACTTGGATATGAACAAGGTTAGATATCGAAGGCTAATACTCATTTAAATGGGGCTCGCCGAGTCAGGGATCAATTTGTCCGAAAAATCCAAGGCTAACACCCTCTCCAAAAACCAAGTTCAATCATGCTTGGGGGAAAAGTCTATTACCCATAAATTTGAAGTCTAATACCAACTAAAAACGGGCTTGGATATGAACAAGGATAGAAATCGAAGGCTAATACTCATTTAAATGGGGCTCGTCGAGTCAGGATCAATTTGTCCGAAAAATCCAAGGCTAACACCCTCTCCAAAAACCAAGTTCAATCATGCTTGAGGGGAAAAGTCTATTACCCATAAATTTGAAGTCTAA
Organism: Salix koriyanagi; assembly: GCA_029228605.1. Classification (NCBI taxonomy): domain Eukaryota; kingdom Viridiplantae; phylum Streptophyta; class Magnoliopsida; order Malpighiales; family Salicaceae; genus Salix; species Salix koriyanagi. The sequence goes on from CM055338.1 coordinate 5,076,843, forward strand.
TACCAACTAAAAACGGGCTTTGGATATGAACAAGGATAGAAATCGAAGGCTAATACTCATTTAAATGGGGCTCGCCGAGTCAGGATCAATTTGTCCGAAAAATCCAAGGCTAACACCCTCTCCAAAAACCAAGTTCAATCATGCTTGGGGGAAAAGTCTATTACCCATAAATTTGAAGTCTAATACCAACTAAAACGGGCTTGGATATGAACAAGGATAGAAATCGAAGGCTAATACTCATTTAAATGGGGCTCGTCGAGTCAGGATCAATTTGTCCGAAAATCCAAGGCTAACACCCTCTCCAAAAACCAAGTTCAATCATGCTTGGGGGAAAAGTCTATTACCCATAAATTTGAAGTCTAAAACCAACAAAAATGGGCTTGGATATGAACAAGGATAGAAATCGAAGGCTAATACTCATTTAAATGGGGCTCGCCGAGTCAGATCAATTTGTCCGAAAAATCCAAGGCTAACACCCTCTCCAAAAACCAAGTTCAATCATGCTTGGGGGAAAAGTCTATTACCCATAAATTTGAAGACTAATACCAACTAAAAACGGGCTTGGATATGAACAAGGATAGAAATCGAAGGCTAATACTCATTTAAATGGGGGCTCGCCGAGTCGGGATCAATTTGTCCGAAAAATCCAAGGCTAACACCCTCTCCAAAAACCAAGTTCAATCATGCTTGAGGGGAAAAGTCTATTACCCATAAATTTGAAGTCTAATACCAACTAAAAACGGGCTTTGGATATGAACAAGGATAGAAATCGAAGGCTAATACTCATTTAAATGGGGGCTCGCCGAGTCAGATCAATTTGTCCGAAAAATCCAAGGCTAACACCCTCTCCAAAAACCAAGTTCAATCATGCTTGGGGGAAAAGTCTATTACCCATAAATTTGAAGTCTAATACCAACTAAAACGGGCTTGGATATGAACAAGGATAGAAATCGAAGGCTAATACTCATTTAAATGGGGCTCGCCGAGTCGAGATCAATTTGTCCGAAAATCCAAGGCTAACACCCTCTCCAAAAACCAAGTTCAATCATGCTTGGGGGAAAAGTCTATTACCCATAAATTTGAAGTCTAATACCAACTAAAAATGAGCTTGGATATGAACAAGGATAGAAATCGAAGGCTAATACTCATTTAAATGGGGCTCGCCGAGTCGGGATCAATTTGTCCGAAAAATCCAAGGCTAACACCCTCTCCAAAAACCAAGTTCAATCATGCTTGGGGGAAAAGTCTATTACCCATAAAATTTGAAGTCTAATACCAACTAAAATGGGCTTGGATATGAACAAGGATAGAAATCGAAGGCTAATACTCATTTAAATGGGGCTCGTCGAGTCAGGATCAATTTGTCCGAAAATCCAAGGCTAACACCCTCTCCAAAAACCAAGTTCAATCATGCTTGGGGGAAAAGTCTATTACCCATAAATTGAAGACTAATACCAACTAAAAATGACTTGGATATGAACAAGGATAGAAATCGAAGGCTAATACTCATTTAAATGGGGCTCGTCGAGTCAGGATCAATTTGTCCGAAAAATCCAAGGCTAACACCCTCTCCAAAAACCAAGTTCAATCATGCTTTGGGGGAAAAGTCTATTACCCATAAATTTGAAGTCTAATACCAACTAAAAACGGGCTTGGATATGAACAAGGATAGAAATCGAAGGCTAATACTCATTTAAATGGGGCTCGTCGAGTCAGATCAATTTGTCCGAAAATCCAAGGCTAACACCCTCTCCAAAAACCAAGTTCAATCATGCTTGGGGGAAAAGTCTATTACCCATAAATTTGAAGTCTAATACCAACTAAAACGGGCTTGGATATGAACAAGGATAGAAATCGAAGGCTAATACTCATTTAAATGGGGGCTCGCCGAGTCGGGATCAATTTGTCCGAAAATCCAAGGCTAACACCCTCTCCAAAAACCAAGTTCAATCATGCTTGGGGGAAAAGTCTATTACCCATAAATTTGAAGTCTAATACCAACTAAAACGGGCTTTGGATATGAACAAGGATAGAAATCGAAGGCTAATACTCATTTAAATGGGGGCTCGTCGAGTCAGGATCAATTTGTCCGAAAATCCAAGGCTAACACCCTCTCCAAAAACCAAGTTCAATCATGCTTGGGGGAAAAGTCTATTACCCATAAATTGAAGACTAATACCAACTAAAAATGACTTGGATATGAACAAGGTTAGATATCGAAGGCTAATACTCATTTAAATGGGGCTCGCCGAGTCAGGGATCAATTTGTCCGAAAATCCAAGGCTAACACCCTCTCCAAAAACCAAGTTCAATCATGCTTGGGGGGAAAAGTCTATTACCCATAAATTTGAAGTCTAATACCAACTAAAAACGGGCTTTGGATATGAACAAGGATAGAAATCGAAGGCTAATACTCATTTAAATGGGGCTCGTCGAGTCAGGATCAATTTGTCCGAAAATCCAAGGCTAACACCCTCTCCAAAAACCAAGTTCAATCATGCTTGGGGGAAAAGTCTATTACCCATAAATTTGAAGACTAATACCAACTAAAACGGGCTTGGATATGAACAAGGATAGATATCGAAGGCTAATACTCATTTAAATGGGGCTCGTCGAGTCAGGGATCAATTTGTCCGAAAATCCAAGGCTAACACCCTCTCCAAAAACCAAGTTCAATCATGCTTGGGGGAAAAGTCTATTACCCATAAATTTGAAGACTAATACCAACTAAAAATGACTTGGATATGAACAAGGTTAGATATCGAAGGCTAATACTCATTTAAATGGGGCTCGTCGAGTCAGGGATCAATTTGTCCGAAAAATCCAAGGCTAACACCCTCTCCAAAAACCAAGTTCAATCATGCTTGGGGGAAAAGTCTATTACCCATAAATTTGAAGACTAATACCAACTAAAAACTGGGCTTGGATATGAACAAGGATAGAAATCGAAGGCTAATACTCATTTAAATGGGGCTCGTCGAGTCAGGGATCAATTTGTCCGAAAAATCCAAGGCTAACACCCTCTCCAAAAACCAAGTTCAATCATGCTTGGGGGAAAAGTCTATTACCCATAAATTTGAAGTCTAATACCAACTAAAAACGGGCTTGGATATGAACAAGGATAGAAATCGAAGGCTAATACTCATTTAAATGGGGCTCGCCGAGTCAGGGATCAATTTGTCCGAAAATCCAAGGCTAACACCCTCTCCAAAAACCAAGTTCAATCATGCTTGGGGGAAAAGTCTATTACCCATAAATTTGAAGTCTAATACCAACTAAAACGGGCTTGGATATGAACAAGGATAGAAATCGAAGGCTAATACTCATTTAAATGGGGGCTCGTCGAGTCAGGGATCAATTTGTCCGAAAAATCCAAGGCTAACACCCTCTCCAAAAACCAAGTTCAATCATGCTTGGGGGAAAAGTCTATTACCCATAAATTGAAGACTAATACCAACTAAAAATGACTTGGATATGAACAAGGTTAGATATCGAAGGCTAATACTCATTTAAATGGAGCTCGTCGAGTCAGGATCAATTTGTCCGAAAATCCAAGGCTAACACCCTCTCCAAAAACCAAGTTCAATCATGCTTGGGGGAAAAGTCTATTACCCAAAAATTTTAAGTCTAATTCCTACTAAAACGGGCTTGGAAATGAACAAGGATAGAAATTGAAGGCTAATACTCATTTAAATGGGGCTCGTCGAGTCAGGATCAATTTGTCCGAAAATCCAAGGCTAACACCCTCTCCAAAAACCAAGTTCAATCATGCTTGGGGGAAAAGTCTATTACCCATAAATTTGAAGTCTAATACCAACTAAAACGGGCTTGGATATGAACAAGGATAGAAATCGAAGGCTAATACTCATTTAAATGGGGCTCGTCGAGTCAGGATCAATTTGTCCGAAAATCCAAGGCTAACACCCTCTCCAAAAACCAAGTTCAATCATGCTTGGGGGAAAAGTCTATTACCCATAAATTGAAGACTAATACCAACTAAAAATGACTTGGATATGAACAAGGTTAGATATCGAAGGCTAATACTCATTTAAATGGGGCTCGTCGAGTCAGGGATCAATTTGTCCGAAAATCCAAGGCTAACACCCTCTCCAAAAACCAAGTTCAATCATGCTTGGGGAGAAAAGTCTATTACCCATAAATTTGAAGTCTAATACCAACTAAAAACGGGCTTGGATATGAACAAGGATAGAAATCGAAGGCTAATACTCATTTAAATGGGGCTCGTCGAGTCAGGATCAATTTGTCCGAAAATCCAAGGCTAACACCCTCTCCAAAAACCAAGTTCAATCATGCTTGGGGGAAAAGTCTATTACCCATAAATTGAAGACTAATACCAACTAAAAATGACTTGGATATGAACAAGGTTAGATATCGAAGGCTAATACTCATTTAAATGGGGCTCGTCGAGTCAGGATCAATTTGTCCAAAAATCCAAGGCTAACACCCTCTCCAAAAACCAAGTTCAATCATGCTTGGGGGAAAAGTCTATTACCCATAAATTTGAAGTCTAATACCAACTAAAACGGGCTTGGATATGAACAAGGATAGAAATCGAAGGCTAATACTCATTTAAATGGGGCTCGTCGAGTCAGGATCAATTTGTCCGAAAATCCAAGGCTAACACCCTCTCCAAAAACCAAGTTCAATCATGCTTGGGGGAAAAGTCTATTACCCATAAATTTGAAGTCTAATACCAACTAAAATGGGCTTGGATATGAACAAGGATAGAAATCGAAGGCTAATACTCATTTAAATGGGGGCTCGTCGAGTCAGGGATCAATTTGTCCGAAAAATCCAAGGCTAACACCCTCTCCAAAAACCAAGTTCAATCATGCTTGGGGGGAAAAGTCTATTACCCATAAAATTTGAAGTCTAATACCAACTAAAACGGGCTTGGATATGAACAAGGATAGAAATCGAAGGCTAATACTCATTTAAATGGGGGCTCGTCGAGTCAGGGATCAATTTGTCCGAAAATCCAAGGCTAACACCCTCTCCAAAAACCAAGTTCAATCATGCTTGGGGGAAAAGTCTATTACCCATAAATTTGAAGACTAATACCAACTAAAAATGTCTTGGATATGAACAAGGTTTAGATATCGAAGGCTAATACTCATTTAAATGGGGCTCGTCGAGTCAGGGATCAATTTGTCCGAAAATCCAAGGCTAACACCCTCTCCAAAAACCAAGTTCAATCATGCTTGGGGGGAAAAGTCTATTACCCATAAAATTTGAAGTCTAATACCAACTAAAAACGGGCTTGGATATGAACAAGGATAGAAATCGAAGGCTAATACTCATTTAAATGGGGCTCGTCGAGTCAGGATCAATTTGTCCGAAAATCCAAGGCTAACACCCTCTCCAAAAACCAAGTTCAATCATGCTTGGGGGAAAAGTCTATTACCCATAAATTGAAGACTAATACCAACTAAAAATGACTTGGATATGAACAAGGATAGAAATCGAAGGCTAATACTCATTTAAATGGGGGCTCGTCGAGTCGGGATCAATTTGTCCGAAAAATCCAAGGCTAACACCCTCTCCAAAAACCAAGTTCAATCATGCTTGGGGGAAAAGTCTATTACCCATAAATTTGAAGTCTAATACCAACTAAAACGGGCTTGGATATGAACAAGGATAGAAATCGAAGGCTAATACTCATTTAAATGGGGCTCGTCGAGTCGGGATCAATTTGTCCGAAAAATCCAAGGCTAACACCCTCTCCAAAAACCAAGTTCAATCATGCTTGGGGGAAAAGTCTATTACCCATAAATTTGAAGACTAATACCAACTAAAAACTGGGCTTGGATATGAACAAGGTTAGATATCGAAGGCTAATACTCATTTAAATGGGGCTCGTCGAGTCAGGGATCAATTTGTCCGAAAATCCAAGGCTAACACCCTCTCCAAAAAACCAAGTTCAATCATGCTTGGGGGAAAAGTCTATTACCCATAAATTTGAAGACTAATACCAACTAAAAATGAGCTTGGATATGAACAAGGTTAGATATCGAAGGCTAATACTCATTTAAATGGGGCTCGTCGAGTCAGGATCAATTTGTCCGAAAATCCAAGGCTAACACCCTCTCCAAAAACCAAGTTCAATCATGCTTGGGGGAAAAGTCTATTACCCATAAATTTGAAGTCTAATACCAACTAAAACGGGGTTGGATATGAACAAGGATAGAAATCGAAGGCTAATACTCATTTAAATGGGGCTCGTCGAGTCAGGATCAATTTGTCCGAAAATCCAAGGCTAACACCCTCTCCAAAAACCAAGTTCAATCATGCTTGGGGGAAAAGTCTATTACCCATAAATTTGAAGTCTAATACCAACTAAAAACGGGCTTGGATATGAACAAGGATAGAAATCGAAGGCTAATACTCATTTAAATGGGGCTCGTCGAGTCGGGGATCAATTTGTCCGAAAAATCCAAGGCTAACACCCTCTCCAAAAACCAAGTTCAATCATGCTTGGGGGGAAAAGTCTATTACCCATAAAATTTGAAGTCTAATACCAACTAAAACGGGCTTGGATATGAACAAGGATAGAAATCGAAGGCTAATACTCATTTAAATGGGGCTCGTCGAGTCAGGGATCAATTTGTCCGAAAATCCCAAGGCTAACACCCTTCTCCAAAAAACCAAGTTCAATCATGCTTGGGGGAAAAGTCTATTACCCATAAATTTGAAGACTAATACCAACTAAAAATGTCTTGGATATGAACAAGGTTTAGATATCGAAGGCTAATACTCAATTAGATGGGTCTCGTCGAGTCAGGATCAATTTGTCCGAAAATCCAAGGCTAACACCCTCTCCAAAAACCAAGTTCAATCATGCTTGAGGGAAAAGTCTATTACCCATAAAATTAAAGTCTAATACCAACTAAAACGGGTTTGGATATAAACAAGGATAGAAATCGAAGGCTAATACTCATTTAAATGGGGCTCGTCGAGTCAGGATCAATTTGTCCGAAAATCCAAGGCTAACACCCTCTCCAAAAACCAAGTTCAATCATGCTTGGGGGAAAAGTCTATTACCCATAAATTGAAGACTAATATCAACTAAAAATGACTTGGATATGAACAAGGATAGAAATCGAAGGCTAATACTCATTTAAATGGGGCTCGTCGAGTCAGGATCAATTTGTCCGAAAATCCAAGGCTAACACCCTCTCCAAAAACCAAGTTCAATCATGCTTGGGGGAAAAGTCTATTACCCATAAATTTGAAGTCTAATACCAACTAAAAACTGGGCTTGGATATGAACAAGGATAGAAATCGAAGGCTAATACTCATTTAAATGGGGCTCGTCGAGTCGGGATCAATTTGTCCGAAAATCCAAGGCTAACACCCTCTCCAAAAACCAAGTTCAATGATGCTTGGGGGAAAAGTCTATTACCCATAAAATTTGAAGTCTAATACCAACTAAAACGGGCTTGGATATGAACAAGGATAGAAATCGAAGGCTAATACTCATTTAAATGGGGGCTCGTCGAGTCAGGGATCAATTTGTCCAAAAATCCCAAGGCTAACACCCTTCTCCAAAAAACCAAGTTCAATCATGCTTGGGGGAAAAGTCTATTACCCATAAATTGAAGACTAATACCAACTAAAAATGTCTTGGATATGAACAAGGTTTAGATATCGAAGGCTAATACTCATTTAAATGGGGCTCGTCGAGTCGGGATCAATTTGTCCGAAAAATCCAAGGCTAACACCCTCTCCAAAAACCAAGTTCAATCATGCTTGGGGGAAAAGTCTATTACCCATAAAATTTGAAAGTCTAATACCAACTAAAAACGGGCTTTGGATATGAAACAAGGATAGAAATCGAAGGCTAATACTCATTTAAATGGGGCTCGTCGAGTCGGGATCAATTTGTCCGAAAATCCAAGGCTAACACCCTCTCCAAAAACCAAGTTCAATCATGCTTGGGGGAAAAGTCTATTACCCATAAATTTGAAGACTAATACCAACTAAAAAATGACTTGGATATGAACAAGGATAGAAATCGAAGGCTAATACTCATTTAAATGGGGCTCGTCGAGTCGGGATCAATTTGTCCGAAAATCCAAGGCTAACACCCTCTCCAAAAACCAAGTTCAATCATGCTTGGGGGAAAAGTCTATTACCCATAAATTTGAAGTCTAATACCAACTAAAAACTGGGCTTTGGATATGAACAAGGATAGAAATCGAAGGCTAATACTCATTTAAATGGGGCTCGTCGAGTCGGGGATCAATTTGTCCGAAAAATCCAAGGCTAACACCCTCTCCAAAAACCAAGTTCAATCATGCTTGGGGGAAAAGTCTATTACCCATAAAATTTGAAGTCTAATACCAACTAAAACGGGCTTGGATATGAACAAGGATAGAAATCGAAGGCTAATACTCATTGAAATGGGGCCCGTCGAGTCAGGATCAATTTGTCCAAAAACCCAAGGCTAACACCTTCTCCAAAAACCAAGTTCAATCATGCTTGGGGGAAAAGTCTATTACCCATAAATTGAAGACTAATACCAACTAAAAATGTCTTGGATATGAACAAGTTTAGATATCGAAGGCTAATACTCATTTAAATGGGTCTCGTCGAGTCAGGATCAATTTGTCCGAAAATCCAAGGCTAACACCCTCTCCAAAAACCAAGTTCAATCATGCTTGGGGGAAAAGTCTATTACCCATAAAATTAAAGTCTAATACCAACTAAAAATGGCTTTGGATATGAAACAAGGATAGAAATCGAAGGCTAATACTCATTTAAATGGGGCTCGTCGAGTCGGGGATCAATTTGTCCGAAAATCCAAGGCTAACACCCTCTCCAAAAACCAAGTTCAATCATGCTTGGGGGGAAAAGTCTATTACCCATAAATTGAAGACTAATACCAACTAAAAATGACTTGGATATGAACAAGGATAGAAATCGAAGGCTAATACTCATTTAAATGGGGCTCGTCGAGTCAGGATCAATTTGTCCGAAAATCCAAGGCTAACACCCTCTCCAAAAAACCAAGTTCAATCATGCTTGGGGGAAAAGTCTATTACCCATAAATTTGGAAGTCTAATACCAACTAAAACGGGGCTTTGGATATGAACAAGGTTAGATATCGAAGGCTAATACTCATTTAAATGGGGCTCGTCGAGTCGGGATCAATTTGTCCGAAAAATCCAAGGCTAACACCCTCTCCAAAAACCAAGTTCAATCATGCTTGGGGGGAAAAGTCTATTACCCATAAATTGAAGACTAATACCAACTAAAAATGACTTGGATATGAACAAGGTTAGATATCGAAGGCTAATACTCATTTAAATGGGGCTCGTCGAGTCAGGATCAATTTGTCCGAAAATCCAAGGCTAACACCCTCTCCAAAAACCAAGTTCAATCATGCTTGGGGGAAAAGTCTATTACCCATAAATTGAAGACTAATACCAACTAAAAATGAGCTTGGATATGAACAAGGTTAGATATCGAAGGCTAATACTCATTTAAATGGGGCTCGTCGAGTCGGGATCAATTTGTCCGAAAATCCAAGGCTAACACCCTCTCCAAAAAACCAAGTTCAATCATGCTTGGGGGAAAAGTCTATTACCCATAAATTTGAAGTCTAATACCAACTAAAACGGGGCTTGGATATGAACAAGGATAGAAATCGAAGGCTAATACTCATTTAAATGGGGCTCGTCGAGTCGGGATCAATTTGTCCGAAAATCCAAGGCTAACACCCTCTCCAAAAAACCAAGTTCAATCATGCTTGGGGGAAAAGTCTATTACCCATAAATTTGAAGTCTAATACCAACTAAAAACGGGCTTTGGATATGAACAAGGATAGAAATCGAAGGCTAATACTCATTTAAATGGGGCTCGTCGAGTCGGGGATCAATTTGTCCGAAAATCCAAGGCTAACACCCTCTCCAAAAACCAAGTTCAATCATGCTTGGGGGGAAAAGTCTATTACCCATAAAATTTGAAGTCTAATACCAACTAAAAACGGGCTTGGATATGAACAAGGATAGAAATCGAAGGCTAATACTCATTTGAAATGGGGCTCGTCGAGTCGGGATCAATTTGTCCGAAAAATCCCAAGGCTAACACCCTTCTCCAAAAAACCAAGTTCAATCATGCTTGGGGGAAAAGTCTATTACCCATAAATTGAAGACTAATACCAACTAAAAATGTCTTGGATATGAACAAGGTTTAGATATCGAAGGCTAATACTCATTTAAATGGGGCTCGTCGAGTCGGGATCAATTTGTCCAGAAAATCCAAGGCTAACACCCTCTCCAAAAAACCAAGTTCAATCATGCTTGGGGGAAAAGTCTATTACCCATAAAATTTGAAAGTCTAATACCAACTAAAACGGGTTTGGATATGAAACAAGGATAGAAATCGAAGGCTAATACTCATTTAAATGGGGCTCGTCGAGTCGGGATCAATTTGTCCAGAAAATCCAAGGCTAACACCCTCTCCAAAAACCTAGTTCAATCATGCTTGGGGGAAAAGTCTATTACCCATAAATTGAAGACTAATACCAACTAAAAATGACTTGGATATGAACAAGGATAGAAATCAAAGGCTAATACTCATTTAAATGGGGCTCGTCGAGTCAGGATCAATTTGTCCGAAAATCCAAGGCTAACACCCTCTCCAAAAACCAAGTTCAATCATGCTTGGGGGAAAAGTCTATTACCCATAAATTTGAAGTCTAATACCAACTAAAACAGGGCTTGGATATGAACAAGGATAGAAATCGAAGGCTAATACTCATTTAAATGGGGCTCGTCGAGTCAGGATCAATTTGTCCGAAAATCCAAGGCTAACACCCTCTCCAAAAACCAAGTTCAATCATGCTTGGGGGAAAAGTCTATTACCCATAAATTGAAGACTAATACCAACTAAAAATGTCTTGGATATGAACAAGGTTAGATATCGAAGGCTAATACTCATTTAAATGGGGCTCGTCGAGTCAGGATCAATTTGTCCGAAAATCCAAGGCTAACACCCTCTCCAAAAACCAAGTTCAATCATGCTTGGGGGAAAAGTCTATTACCCATAAATTTGAAGTCTAATACCAACTAAAAACGGGCTTTGGATATGAACAAGGATAGAAATCGAAGGCTAATACTCATTTAAATGGGGCTCGTCGAGTCGAGGATCAATTTGTCCAGAAAATCCAAGGCTAACACCCTCTCCAAAAACCAAGTTCAATCATGCTTGGGGAAAAGTCTATTACCCATAAATTTGAAGACTAATACCAACTAAAAATGACTTGGATATGAACAAGGATAGAAATCGAAGGCTAATACTCATTTAAATGGGGCTCGTCGAGTCGGGATCAATTTGTCCAGAAAATCCAAGGCTAACACCCTCTCCAAAAACCAAGTTCAATCATGCTTGGGGAAAAGTCTATTACCCATAAATTTGAAGTCTAATACCAACTAAAAACGGGCTTGGATATGAACAAGGATAGAAATCGAAGGCTAATACTCATTTAAATGGGGCTCGTCGAGTCGAGGATCAATTTGTCCGAAAATCCAAGGCTAACACCCTCTCCAAAAAACCAAGTTCAATCATGCTTGGGGGAAACAGTCTATTACCCATAAATTTGAAGTCTAATACCAACTAAAAACGGGCTTTGGATATGAACAAGGATAGAAATCGAAGGCTAATACTCATTTAAATGGGGCTCGTCGAGTCGGGATCAATTTGTCCGAAAATCCAAGGCTAACACCCTCTCCAAAAAACCAAGTTCAATCATGCTTGGGGGAAAAGTCTATTACCCATAAATTGAAGACTAATACCAACTAAAAATGACTTGGATATGAACAAGGTTAGATATCGAAGGCTAATACTCATTTAAATGGGGCTCGTCGAGTCGGGATCAATTTGTCCGAAAATCCAAGGCTAACACCCTCTCCAAAAACCAAGTTCAATCATGCTTGGGGGGAAAAGTCTATTACCCATAAATTTGAAGTCTAATACCAACTAAAAACGGGCTTGGATATGAACAAGGATAGAAATCGAAGGCTAATACTCATTTAAATGGGGCTCGTCGAGTCGGGATCAATTTGTCCGAAAATCCAAGGCTAACACCCTCTCCAAAAACCAAGTTCAATCATGCTTGGGGGAAAAGTCTATTACCCATAAAATTTGAAGTCTAATACCAACTAAAAACGGGTCTTGGATATGAAACAAGGATAGAAATCGAAGGCTAATACTCATTTAAATGGGGCTCGTCGAGTCGGGATCAATTTGTCCGAAAATCCAAGGCTAACACCCTCTCCAAAAACCAAGTTCAATCATGCTTGGGGAAAAGTCTATTACCCATAAATTTGAAGACTAATACCAACTAAAAATGACTTGGATATGAACAAGGATAGAAATCGAAGGCTAATACTCATTTAAATGGGGTCTCGTCGAGTCGGGATCAATTTGTCCGAAAATCCAAGGCTAACACCCTCTCCAAAAACCAAGTTCAATCATGCTTGGGGGAAAAGTCTATTACCCATAAATTTGAAGTCTAATACCAACTAAAAACGGGCTTGGATATGAACAAGGATAGAAATCGAAGGCTAATACTCATTTAAATGGGGCTCGTCGAGTCACGATCAATTTGTCCGAAAATCCAAGGCTAACACCCTCTCCAAAAACCAAGTTCAATCATGCTTGGGGGAAACAGTCTATTACCCATAAATTTGAAGTCTAATACCAACTAAAAACGGGTTTGGATATGAACAAGGATAGAAATCGAAGGCTAATACTCATTTAAATGGGGCTCGTCGAGTCGGGATCAATTTGTCCAGAAAATCCAAGGCTAACACCCTCTCCAAAAAACCAAGTTCAATCATGCTTGGGGGAAAAGTCTATTACCCATAAATTGAAGACTAATACCAACTAAAAAATGACTTGGATATGAACAAGGTTAGATATCGAAGGCTAATACTCATTTAAATGGGGCTCGTCGAGTCAGGATCAATTTGTCCGAAAATCCAAGGCTAACACCCTCTCCAAAAACCAAGTATTACCCATAAATTTGAAGTCTAATACCAACTAAAACGGGCTTGGATATGAACAAGGATAGAAATCGAAGGCTAATACTCATTTAAATAGGGGCTCGTCGAGTCGAGGATCAATTTGTCCAAAAAATCCAAGGCTAACACCCTCTCCAAAAACCAAGTTCAATCATGCTTGGGGGGAAAAGTCTATTACCCATAAATTTGAAGTCTAATACCAACTAAAACAGGTTTGGATATGAACAAGGATAGAAATCGAAGGCTAATACTCATTTAAATGGGGCTCGTCGAGTCGGGGATCAATTTGTCCGAAAATCCAAGGCTAACACCCTCTCCAAAAAACCAAGTTCAATCATGCTTGGGGGAAAAGTCTATTACCCATAAATTGAAGACTAATACCAACTAAAAAATGACTTGGATATGAACAAGGTTAGATATCGAAGGCTAATACTCATTTAAATGGGGCTCGTCGAGTCGGGATCAATTTGTCCAGAAAATCCAAGGCTAACACCCTCTCCAAAAACCAAGTTCAATCATGCTTGGGGGAAAAGTCTATTACCCATAAATTTGAAGTCTAATACCAACTAAAAACGGGCTTTGGATATGAACAAGGTTAGATATCGAAGGCTAATACTCATTTAAATGGGGGCTCGTCGAGTCGGGATCAATTTGTCAGAAAATCCAAGGCTAACACCCTCTCCAAAAACCAAGTTCAATCATGCTTGGGGGAAAAGTCTATTACCCATAAATTTGAAGTCTAATACCAACTAAAAACGGGCTTTGGATATGAACAAGGATAGAAATCGAAGGCTAATACTCATTTAAATGGGGCTCGTCGAGTCGGGATCAATTTGTCAGAAAATCCAAGGCTAACACCCTCTCCAAAAAACCAAGTTCAATCATGCTTGGGGGAAAAGTCTATTACCCATAAATTTGAAGTCTAATACCAACTAAAAACGGGCTTTGGATATGAACAAGGATAGAAATCGAAGGCTAATACTCATTTAAATGGGGCTCGTCGAGTCGAGGGATCAATTTGTCCGAAAATCCAAGGCTAACACCCTCTCCAAAAACCAAGTTCAATCATGCTTGGGGGAAAAGTCTATTACCCATAAATTTGAAGTCTAATACCAACTAAAACGGGCTTGGATATGAACAAGGATAGAAATCGAAGGCTAATACTCATTTAAATGGGGCTCGTCGAGTCGGGATCAATTTGTCCGAAAAATCCAAGGCTAACACCCTCTCCAAAAAACCAAGTTCAATCATGCTTGGGGGAAAAGTCTATTACCCATAAATTGAAGACTAATACCAACTAAAAATGACTTGGATATGAACAAGGTTAGATATCGAAGGCTAATACTCATTTAAATGGGGGCTCGTCGAGTCGGGATCAATTTGTCCGAAAATCCAAGGCTAACACCCTCTCCAAAAACCAAGTTCAATCATGCTTGGGGGAAAAGTCTATTACCCATAAATTTGAAGTCTAATACCAACTAAAAACGGGCTTTGGATATGAACAAGGTTAGATATCGAAGGCTAATACTCATTTAAATGGGGCTCGTCGAGTCGGGATCAATTTGTCCGAAAAATCCAAGGCTAACACCCTCTCCAAAAAACCAAGTTCAATCATGCTTGGGGGAAAAGTCTATTACCCATAAATTTGAAGTCTAATACCAACTAAAAACGGGCTTGGATATGAACAAGGATAGAAATCGAAGGCTAATACTCATTTAAATGGGGCTCGTCGAGTCGGGATCAATTTGTCCAGAAAATCCAAGGCTAACACCCTCTCCAAAAACCAAGTTCAATCATGCTTGGGGGAAAAGTCTATTACCCATAAATTTGAAGTCTAATACCAACTAAAAACGGGCTTGGATATGAACAAGGATAGAAATCGAAGGCTAATACTCATTTAAATGGGGCTCGTCGAGTCGGGATCAATTTGTCCGAAAAATCCAAGGCTAACACCCTCTCCAAAAACCAAGTTCAATCATGCTTGGGGGGAAAAGTCTATTACCCATAAAATTTGAAGTCTAATACCAACTAAAAACGGGCTTGGATATGAACAAGGATAGAAATCGAAGGCTAATACTCATTTAAATGGGGCTCGTCGAGTCAGGGATCAATTTGTCCGAAAATCCCAAGGCTAACACCCTCTCCAAAAACCAAGTTCAATCATGCTTGGGGGAAAAGTCTATTACCCATAAATTGAAGACTAATACCAACTAAAAATGTCTTGGATATGAACAAGTTTAGATATCGAAGGCTAATACTCAATTAGATGGGTCTCGTCGAGTCAGGATCAATTTGTCCGAAAATCCAAGGCTAACACCCTCTCCAAAAACCAAGTTCAATCATGCTTGGGGGAAAAGTCTATTACCCATAAAATTAAAGTCTAATACCAACTAAAACGGGTTTGGATATGAACAAGGATAGAAATTGAAGGCTAATACTCATTTAAATGGGGCTCGTCGAGTCAGGATCAATTTGTCCGAAAATCCAAGGCTAACACCCTCTCCAAAAACCAAGTTCAATCATGCTTGGGGGAAAAGTCTATTACCCATAAATTGAAGACTAATACCAACTAAAAATGACTTGGATATGAACAAGGATAGAAATCGAAGGCTAATACTCATTTAAATGGGGCTCGTCGAGTCAGGATCAATTTGTCCGAAAATCCAAGGCTAACACCCTCTCCAAAAACCAAGTTCAATCATGCTTGGGGGGAAAAGTCTATTACCCATAAATTTGAAGTCTAATACCAACTAAAACGGGCTTGGATATGAACAAGGATAGAAATCGAAGGCTAATACTCATTTAAATGGGGCTCGTCGAGTCAGGATCAATTTGTCCGAAAATCCAAGGCTAACACCCTCTCCAAAAACCAAGTTCAATCATGCTTGGGGGAAAAGTCTATTACCCATAAATTTGAAGTCTAATACCAACTAAAAACGGGCTTGGATATGAACAAGGATAGAAATCGAAGGCTAATACTCATTTAAATGGGGCTCGTCGAGTCGGGGATCAATTTGTCCGAAAAATCCAAGGCTAACACCCTCTCCAAAAACCAAGTTCAATCATGCTTGGGGGAAAAGTCTATTACCCATAAATTTGAAGTCTAATACCAACTAAAAACGGGCTTGGATATGAACAAGGATAGAAATCGAAGGCTAATACTCATTTAAATGGGGCTCGTCGAGTCGGGGATCAATTTGTCCGAAAATCCAAGGCTAACACCCTCTCCAAAAACCAAGTTCAATCATGCTTGGGGAAAAGTCTATTACCCATAAATTTGAAGTCTAATACCAACTAAAAACGGGCTTGGATATGAACAAGGATAGAAATCGAAGGCTAATACTCATTTAAATGGGGCTCGTCGAGTCGGGATCAATTTGTCCGAAAAATCCAAGGCTAACACCCTCTCCAAAAACCAAGTTCAATCATGCTTGGGGGAAAAGTCTATTACCCATAAATTTGAAGTCTAATACCAACTAAAACGGGCTTGGATATGAACAAGGATAGAAATCGAAGGCTAATACTCATTTAAATGGGGCTCGTCGAGTCGGGATCAATTTGTCCGAAAATCCCAAGGCTAACACCCTTCTCCAAAAACCAAGTTCAATCATGCTTGGGGGGAAAAGTCTATTACCCATAAATTGAAGACTAATACCAACTAAAAATGTCTTGGATATGAACAAGGTTAGATATCGAAGGCTAATACTCATTTAAATGGGGCTCGTCGAGTCAGGATCAATTTGTCCGAAAATCCAAGGCTAACACCCTCTCCAAAAACCAAGTTCAATCATGCTTGGGGGAAAAGTCTATTACCCATAAAATTTGAAGTCTAATACCAACTAAAAACGGGCTTGGATATGAACAAGGATAGAAATCGAAGGCTAATACTCATTTAAATGGGGCTCGTCGAGTCGGGATCAATTTGTCCAGAAAATCCAAGGCTAACACCCTCTCCAAAAACCAAGTTCAATCATGCTTGGGGGAAAAGTCTATTACCCATAAATTTGAAGACTAATACCAACTAAAAATGGCTTGGATATGAACAAGGATAGAAATCGAAGGCTAATACTCATTTAAATGGGGCTCGTCGAGTCAGGATCAATTTGTCCGAAAATCCAAGGCTAACACCCTCTCCAAAAACCAAGTTCAATCATGCTTGGGGGAAAAGTCTATTACCCATAAATTTGAAGTCTAATACCAACTAAAAGGGGCTTGGATATGAACAAGGTTAGATATCGAAGGCTAATACTCATTTAAATGGGGCTCGTCGAGTCGGGATCAATTTGTCCCAGAAAATCCAAGGCTAACACCCTCTCCAAAAAACCAAGTTCAATCATGCTTGGGGGAAAAGTCTATTACCCATAAATTGAAGACTAATACCAACTAAAAATGACTTGGATATGAACAAGGTTAGATATCGAAGGCTAATACTCATTTAAATGGGGCTCGTCGAGTCAGGATCAATTTGTCCGAAAATCCAAGGCTAACACCCTCTCCAAAAACCAAGTTCAATCATGCTTGGGGGAAAAGTCTATTACCCATAAATTTGAAGACTAATACCAACTAAAAATGACTTGGATATGAACAAGGTTAGATATCGAAGGCTAATACTCATTTAAATAGGGCTCGTCGAGTCGGGATCAATTTGTCCGAAAATCCAAGGCTAACACCCTCTCCAAAAACCAAGTTCAATCATGCTTGGGGGAAAAGTCTATTACCCATAAATTTGAAGTCTAATACCAACTAAAACAGGCTTGGATATGAACAAGGTTAGATATCGAAGGCTAATACTCATTTAAATGGGGCTCGTCGAGTCGGGGATCAATTTGTCCGAAAATCCAAGGCTAACACCCTCTCCAAAAAACCAAGTTCAATCATGCTTGGGGGAAAAGTCTATTACCCATAAATTTGAAGTCTAATACCAACTAAAAACGGGCTTTGGATATGAACAAGGATAGAAATCGAAGGCTAATACTCATTTAAATGGGGCTCGTCGAGTCGAGGATCAATTTGTCCAGAAAATCCAAGGCTAACACCCTCTCCAAAAACCAAGTTCAATCATGCTTGGGGGAAAAGTCTATTACCCATAAATTTGAAGTCTAATACCAACTAAAACGGGCTTGGATATGAACAAGGATAGAAATCGAAGGCTAATACTCATTTAAATGGGGCTCGTCGAGTCAGGATCAATTTGTCCGAAAATCCAAGGCTAACACCCTCTCCAAAAACCAAGTTCAATCATGCTTGGGGGAAAAGTCTATTACCCATAAATTTGAAGTCTAATACCAACTAAAACGGGCTTGGATATGAACAAGGATAGAAATCGAAGGCTAATACTCATTTAAATGGGGCTCGTCGAGTCAGGATCAATTTGTCCGAAAATCCAAGGCTAACACCCTCTCCAAAAACCAAGTTCAATCATGCTTGGGGGAAAAGTCTATTACCCATAAATTGAAGACTAATACCAACTAAAAATGTCTTGGATATGAACAAGGTTAGATATCGAAGGCTAATACTCATTTAAATGGGGCTCGTCGAGTCAGGATCAATTTGTCCGAAAATCCAAGGCTAACACCCTCTCCAAAAACCAAGTTCAATCATGCTTGGGGGAAACGTCTATTACCCATAAATTGAAGACTAATACCAACTAAAACGGGCTTGGATATGAACAAGGATAGAAATCGAAGGCTAATACTCATTTAAATGGGGCTCGTCGAGTCGGGATCAATTTGTCCGAAAATCCAAGGCTAACACCCTCTCCAAAAAACCAAGTTCAATCATGCTTGGGGGAAAAGTCTATTACCCATAAATTTGAAGACTAATACCAACTAAAAAATGGCTTGGATATGAACAAGGATAGAAATCGAAGGCTAATACTCATTTAAATGGGGCTCGTCGAGTCGGGATCAATTTGTCCGAAAATCCAAGGCTAACACCCTCTCCAAAAACCAAGTTCAATCATGCTTGGGGGAAAAGTCTATTACCCATAAATTTGAAGTCTAATACCAACTAAAAATGGGCTTGGATATGAACAAGGATAGATATCGAAGGCTAATACTCATTTAAATGGGGCTCGTCGAGTCGGGATCAATTTGTCCGAAAATCCAAGGCTAACACCCTCTCCAAAAACCAAGTTCAATCATGCTTGGGGAAAAGTCTATTACCCATAAATTTGAAGTCTAATACCAACTAAAACAGGGCTTGGATATGAACAAGGATAGAAATCGAAGGCTAATACTCATTTAAATGGGGCTCGTCGAGTCGGGGATCAATTTGTCCGAAAATCCAAGGCTAACACCCTCTCCAAAAACCAAGTTCAATCATGCTTGGGGGAAAAGTCTATTACCCATAAATTTGAAGACTAATACCAACTAAAAACGGGCTTGGATATGAACAAGGATAGAAATCGAAGGCTAATACTCATTTAAATGGGGCTCGTCGAGTCGGGATCAATTTGTCCAGAAAATCCAAGGCTAACACCCTCTCCAAAAACCAAGTTCAATCATGCTTGGGGGGAAAAGTCTATTACCCATAAATTTGAAGTCTAATACCAACTAAAAACGGGCTTGGATATGAACAAGGATAGAAATCGAAGGCTAATACTCATTTAAATGGGGCTCGTCGAGTCAGGATCAATTTGTCCGAAAATCCAAGGCTAACACCCTCTCCAAAAACCAAGTTCAATCATGCTTGGGGGAAAAGTCTATTACCCATAAATTTGAAGTCTAATACCAACTAAAACGGGCTTGGATATGAACAAGGATAGAAATCGAAGGCTAATACTCATTTAAATGGGGCTCGTCGAGTCAGGATCAATTTGTCCGAAAATCCAAGGCTAACACCTTCTCCAAAAACCAAGTTCAATCATGCTTGGGGGAAAAGTCTATTACCCACAAATTTGAAGTCTAATACCAACTAAAAATGTCTTGGAAATGAACAAGGTTAGATATCGAAGGCTAATACTCATTTAAATGGGGCTCGTCGAGTCAGGATCAATTTGTCCGAAAATCCAAGGCTAACACCCTCTCCAAAAACCAAGTTCAATCATGCTTGGGGGAAAAGTCTATTACCCATAAAATTTGAAGTCTAATACCAACTAAAAACGGGCTTGGATATGAACAAGGATAGAAATCGAAGGCTAATACTCATTTAAATGGGGCTCGTCGAGTCGGGATCAATTTGTCCCAGAAAATCCAAGGCTAACACCCTCTCCAAAAACCAAGTTCAATCATGCTTGGGGGAAAAGTCTATTACCCATAAATTTGAAGTCTAATACCAACTAAAACGGGCTTGGATATGAACAAGGATAGAAATCGAAGGCTAATACTCATTTAAATGGGGGCTCGTCGAGTCGGGATCAATTTGTCCGAAAATCCAAGGCTAACACCCTCTCCAAAAACCAAGTTCAATCATGCTTGGGGGAAAAGTCTATTACCCATAAATTTGAAGTCTAATACCAACTAAAACGGGCTTGGATATGAACAAGGATAGAAATCGAAGGCTAATACTCATTTAAATGGGGCTCGTCGAGTCAGGATCAATTTGTCCGAAAATCCAAGGCTAACACCCTCTCCAAAAACCAAGTTCAATCATGCTTGGGGGAAACGTCTATTACCCATAAATTTGAAGTCTAATACCAACTAAAACGGGTTTGGATATGAACAAGGATAGAAATCGAAGGCTAATACTCATTTAAATGGGGCTCGTCGAGTCAGGATCAATTTGTCCGAAAATCCAAGGCTAACACCCTCTCCAAAAACCAAGTTCAATCATGCTTGGGGGAAAAGTCTATTACCCATAAATTGAAGACTAATACCAACTAAAAATGTCTTGGATATGAACAAGGTTTAGATATCGAAGGCTAATACTCATTTAAATGGGGGCTCGTCGAGTCGGGATCAATTTGTCCGAAAATCCAAGGCTAACACCCTCTCCAAAAACCAAGTTCAATCATGCTTGGGGGAAAAGTCTATTACCCATAAATTGAACACTAATACCAACTAAAAATGACTTGGATATGAACAAGGTTAGATATCGAAGGCTAATACTCATTTAAATGGGGCTCGTCGAGTCAGGATCAATTTGTCCGAAAATCCAAGGCTAACACCCTCTCCAAAAACCAAGTTCAATCATGCTTGGGGGAAAAGTCTATTACCCATAAATTGGAAGTCTAATACCAACTAAAACAGGTTTGGATATGAACAAGGTTAGATATCGAAGGCTAATACTCATTTAAATGGGGCTCGTCGAGTCAGGATCAATTTGTCCGAAAATCCAAGGCTAACACCCTCTCCAAAAACCAAGTTCAATCATGCTTGGGGGAAAAGTCTATTACCCATAAATTTGAAGTCTAATACCAACTAAAACGGGTTTGGATATGAACAAGGATAGAAATCGAAGGCTAATACTCATTTAAATGGGGCTCGTCGAGTCAGGATCAATTTGTCCGAAAAATCCAAGGCTAACACCCTCTCCAAAAACCAAGTTCAATCATGCTTGGGGGAAAAGTCTATTACCCATAAATTTGAAGTCTAATACCAACTAAAACGGGTTTGGATATGAACAAGGATAGAAATCGAAGGCTAATACTCATTTAAATGGGGCTCGTCGATTCAGGATCAATTTGTCCGAAAATCCAAGGCTAACACCCTCTCCAAAAACCAAGTTCAATCATGCTTGGGGGGAAAGTCTATTACCCAAAAATTTGAAGTCTAATACCTACTAAAACGGGCTTGGATATGAACAAGGATAGAAATCGAAGGCTAATACTCATTGAAATGGGGCCCGTCGAGTCAGGATCAATTTGTCCAAAAACCCAAGGCTAACACCTTCTCCAAAAACCAAGTTCAATCATGCTTGGGGGAAAAGTCTATTACCCATAAATTGAAGACTAATACCAACTAAAAATTTCTTGGATATGAACAAGTTTAGATATCGAAGGCTAATACTCATTTAAATGGGTCTCGTCAAGTCAGGATCAATTTGTCCGAAAATCCAAGGCCAACACCCTCTCCAAAAACCAAGTTCAATCATGCTTGGGGGAAAAGTCTATTACCCATAAAATTAAAGTCTAATACCAACTAAAACGGGTTTGGATATAAACAAGGATAGAAATTGAAGGCTAATACTCATTTAAATGGGGCTCGTCGAGTCAGGATCAATTTGTCCGAAAATCCAAGGCTAATACCCTCTCCAAAAACCTAGTTCAATCATGCTTGGGGGAAAAGTCTATTACCCATAAATTGAAGACTAATATCAACTAAAAATGACTTGGATATGAACAAGGATAGAAATCGAAGGCTAATACTCATTTAAATGGGGCTCGTCGAGTCAGGATCAATTTGTCCGAAAATCCAAGGCTAACACCCTCTCCAAAAACCAAGTTCAATCATGCTTGGGGGAAAAGTCTATTACCCATAAATTTGAAGTCTAATACCAACTAAAACGGGCTTGGATATGAACAAGGATAGAAATCGAAGGCTAATACTCATTTAAATGGGGCTCTTCAAGTCAGGATCAATTTGTCCGAAAATCCAAGGCTAACACCCTCTCCAAAAACCAAGTTCAATCATGCTTGGGGGAAACGTCTATTACCCATAAATTTGAAGTCTAATACCAACTAAAACGGGTTTGGATATGAACAAGGATAGAAATCGAAGGCTAATACTCATTTAAATAGGGCTCTTCGAGTCAGGATCAATTTGTCCGAAAATCCAAGGCTAACACCCTCTCCAAAAACCAAGTTCAATCATGCTTGGGTGAAAAGTCTATTACCCATAAATTTGAAGTCTAATACCAACTAAAACGGGCTTGGATATGAACAAAGATAGAAATCGAAGGCTAATACTCATTTAAATGTGTCTCTTCGAGTCAGGATCAAATTGTCCGAAAATCCAAGGCTAACACCCTCTCCAAAAACCAAGTTCAATCATGCTTGGGGGAAAAGTCTATTACCCATAAATTTGAAGTCTAATACCAACTAAAACGGGCTTGGATATGAACAAGGATAGAAATCGAAGGCTAATACTCATTTAAATGTGTCTCTTCGAGTCAGGATCAAATTGTCCGATATCCAAGGCTAACACCCTCTCCAAAAACCAAGTTCAATCATGCTTGGGGGAAAAGTCTATTACCCATAAATTGAAGACTAATACCAACTAAAAATGACTTGGATATGAACAAGGTTAGATATCGAAGGCTAATACTCATTTAAATGGGGCTCATCGAGTCAGGATCAATTTGTCCGAAAATCCAAGGCTAACACCCTCTCCAAAAACCAAGTTCAATCATGCTTGGGGGAAAAGTCTATTACCCATAAATTTGAAGTCTAATACCAACTAAAATGGGGTTGGATATGAACAAGGATAGAAATCGAAGGCTAATACTCATTTAAATGGGTCTCGTCGAGTGAGGATCAATTTGTCCGAAAATTCAAGGCTAACACCCTCTCCAAAAACCAAGTTCAATCATGCTTGGGGGAAAAGTCTATTACCCATAAATTGAAGACTAATACCAACTAAAAATGACTTGGATATGAACAAGGTTAGATATCGAAGGCTAATACTCATTTAAATGGGGCTCGTCGAGTCAGGATCAATTTGTCCGAAAATCCAAGGCTAACACCCTCTCCAAAAACCAAGTTCAATCATGCTTGGGGGGAAAAGTCTATTACCCATAAATTTGAAGTCTAATACCAACTAAAAACGGGCTTTGGATATGAACAAGGATAGAAATCGAAGGCTAATACTCATTTAAATGGGGCTCTTCGAGTCAGGATCAATTTGTCCGAAAATCCAAGGCTAACACCCTCTCCAAAAACCAAGTTCAATCATGCTTGGGTGAAAAGTCTATTACCCATAAATTTGAAGTCTAATACCAACTAAAACGGGCTTGGATATGAACAAGGATAGAAATCGAAGGCTAATACTCATTTAAATGGGGCTCGTCGAGTCAGGGATCAATTTGTCCGAAAAATCCAAGGCTAACACCCTCTCCAAAAACCAAGTTCAATCATGCTTGGGGAAAAGTCTATTACCCATAAATTTGAAGTCTAATACCAACTAAAAACGGCTTTGGATATGAACAAGGATAGAAATCGAAGGCTAATACTCATTTAAATGGGGCTCGTCGAGTCAGGATCAATTTGTCCGAAAATCCAAGGCTAACACCCTCTCCAAAAACCAAGTTCAATCATGCTTGGGGGGAAAGTCTATTACCCAAAAATTTGAAGTCTAATACCTACTAAAACGGGCTTGGATATGAACAAGGATAGAAATCGAAGGCTAATACTCATTGAAATAGGGCCCGTCGAGTCAGGATCAATTTGTCCAAAAACCCAAGGCTAACACCTTCTCCAAAAACCAAGTTCAATCATGCTTGGGGGAAAAGTCTATTACCCATAAATTGAAGACTAATACCAACTAAAAATTTCTTGGATATGAACAAGTTTAGATATCGAAGGCTAATACTCATTTAAATGGGTCTCGTCAAGTCAGGATCAATTTGTCCGAAAATCCAAGGCCAACACCCTCTCCAAAAACCAAGTTCAATCATGCTTGGGGGAAAAGTCTATTACCCATAAAATTAAAGTCTAATACCAACTAAAACGGGTTTGGATATAAACAAGGATAGAAATTGAAGGCTAATACTCATTTAAATGGGGCTCGTCGAGTCAGGATCAATTTGTCCGAAAATCCAAGGCTAATACCCTCTCCAAAAACCTAGTTCAATCATGCTTGGGGGAAAAGTCTATTACCCATAAATTGAAGACTAATATCAACTAAAAATGACTTGGATATGAACAAGGATAGAAATCGAAGGCTAATACTCATTTAAATGGGGGCTCGTCGAGTCAGGGATCAATTTGTCCGAAAAATCCAAGGCTAACACCCTCTCCAAAAACCAAGTTCAATCATGCTTGGGGGAAAAGTCTATTACCCATAAATTTGAAATCTAATACCAACTAAAACGGGCTTGGATATGAACAAGGATAGAAATCGAAGGCTAATACTCATTTAAATGGGGCTCTTCAAGTCAGGATCAATTTGTCCGAAAATCCAAGGCTAACACCCTCTCCAAAAACCAAGTTCAATCATGCTTGGGGGAAACGTCTATTACCCATAAATTTGAAGTCTAATACCAACTAAAACGGGTTTGGATATGAACAAGGATAGAAATCGAAGGCTAATACTCATTTAAATAGGGCTCTTCGAGTCAGGATCAATTTGTCCGAAAATCCAAGGCTAACACCCTCTCCAAAAACCAAGTTCAATCATGCTTGGGTGAAAAGTCTATTACCCATAAATTTGAAGTCTAATACCAACTAAAACGGGCTTGGATATGAACAAAGATAGAAATCGAAGGCTAATACTCATTTAAATGTGTCTCTTCGAGTCAGGATCAAATTGTCCGAAAATCCAAGGCTAACACCCTCTCCAAAAACCAAGTTCAATCATGCTTGGGGGAAAAGTCTATTACCCATAAATTTGAAGTCTAATACCAACTAAAAACGGGCTTGGATATGAACAAGGATAGAAATCGAAGGCTAATACTCATTTAAATGTGTCTCTTCGAGTCGGGATCAAATTTGTCCCAGAAATATCCAAGGCTAACACCCTCTCCAAAAACCAAGTTCAATCATGCTTGGGGGAAAAGTCTATTACCCATAAATTGAAGACTAATACCAACTAAAAAATGACTTGGATATGAACAAGGTTAGATATCGAAGGCTAATACTCATTTAAATGGGGCTCATCGAGTCGGGATCAATTTGTCCAGAAAATCCAAGGCTAACACCCTCTCCAAAAACCAAGTTCAATCATGCTTGGGGGAAAAGTCTATTACCCATAAATTTGAAGTCTAATACCAACTAAAATGGGGTTGGATATGAACAAGGATAGAAATCGAAGGCTAATACTCATTTAAATGGGTCTCGTCGAGTGAGGATCAATTTGTCCGAAAATTCAAGGCTAACACCCTCTCCAAAAACCAAGTTCAATCATGCTTGGGGGAAAAGTCTATTACCCATAAATTGAAGACTAATACCAACTAAAAATGACTTGGATATGAACAAGGTTAGATATCGAAGGCTAATACTCATTTAAATGGGGCTCGTCGAGTCAGGATCAATTTGTCCGAAAATCCAAGGGTAACACCCTCTCCAAAAACCAAGTTCAATTATGCTTGGGGGAAAAGTCTATTACCCATAAATTTGAAGTCTAATACCAACTAAAACGGGCTTGGATATGAACAAGGATAGAAATCGAAGGCTAATACTCATTTAAATGGGGCTCGTCGAGTCAGGATCAATTTGTTCGAAAATCCAAGGCTAACACCCTCTCCAAAAACCAAGTTCAATCATGCTTGGGTGAAAAGTCTATTACCCATAAATTTGAAGTCTAATACCAACTAAAACGGGCTTGGATATGAACAAAGATAGAAATCGAAGGCTAATACTCATTTAAATGTGTCTCTTCGAGTCAGGATCAAATTGTTCGAAAATCCAAGGCTAACACCCTCTCCAAAAACCAAGTTCAATCATGCTTGGGGGAAAAGTCTATTACCCATAAATTTGAAGTCTAATACCAACTAAAACGGGCTTGGATATGAACAAGGATAGAAATCGAAGGCTAATACTCATTTAAATGTGTCTCGTCGAGTCGAGGATCAAATTTGTCCAGAAAATCCAAGGCTAACACCCTCTCCAAAAACCAAGTTCAATCATGCTTGGGGGAAAAGTCTATTACCCATAAATTGAAGACTAATACCAACTAAAAATGACTTGGATATGAACAAGGTTAGATATCGAAGGCTAATACTCATTTAAATGGGGCTCATCGAGTCGGGATCAATTTGTCCGAAAAATCCAAGGCTAACACCCTCTCCAAAAACCAAGTTCAATCATGCTTGGGGGAAAAGTCTATTTACCCATAAATTTGAAGTCTAATACCAACTAAAATGGGGTTGGATATGAACAAGGATAGAAATCGAAGGCTAATACTCATTTAAATGGGGTCTCGTCGAGTGCGGGATCAATTTGTCCAGAAAATTCAAGGCTAACACCCTCTCCAAAAACCAAGTTCAATCATGCTTGGGGGGAAAAAGTCTATTACCCATAAATTGAAGACTAATACCAACTAAAAATGACTTGGATATGAACAAGGTTAGATATCGAAGGCTAATACTCATTTAAATGGGGCTCGTCGAGTCGGGATCAATTTGTCAGAAAATCCAAGGCTAACACCTCTCCAAAAACCAAGTTCAATCATGCTTGGGGGAAAAGTCTATTACCCATAAATTTGAAGTCTAATACCAACTAAAAACGGGGTTGGATATGAACAAGGATAGAAATCGAAGGCTAATACTCATTTAAATGGGGCTCGTCGAGTCGAGGATCAATTTGTCCGAAAATCCAAGGCTAACACCCTCTCCAAAAACCAAGTTCAATCATGCTTGGGGGAAAAGTCTATTACCCATAAAATTGAAGACTAATACCAACTAAAAATGACTTGGATATGAACAAGGTTAGATATCGAAGGCTAATACTCATTTAAATGGGGCTCATCGAGTCGGGATCAATTTGTCAGAAAATCCAAGGCTAACACCCTCTCCAAAAAACCAAGTTCAATCATGCTTGGGGGAAAAGTCTATTACCCATAAATTTGAAGTCTAATACCAACTAAAACGGGGCTTGGATATGAACAAGGATAGAAATCGAAGGCTAATACTCATTTAAATGGGGCTCGTCGAGTCGGGGATCAATTTGTCCAGAAAATCCAAGGCTAACACCCTCTCCAAAAACCAAGTTCAATCATGCTTGGGGGAAAAGTCTATTACCCATAAATTTGAAGTCTAATACCAACTAAAACGGGCTTGGATATGAACAAGGATAGAAATCGAAGGCTAATACTCATTTAAATGGGGCTCGTCGAGTCAGGATCAATTTGTCCCGAAAATCCAAGGCTAACACCCTCTCCAAAAACCAAGTTCAATCATGCTTGGGGGAAAAGTCTATTACCTATAAATTTGAAGTCTAATACCAACTAAAAATGGTTTGGATATGAACAAGGATAGAAATCGAAGGCTAATACTCATTTAAATGGGGCTCGTCGAGTCAGGATCAATTTGTCCGAAAATCAAAGGCTAACACCCTCTCCGAAAACCAAATTCAATCATGCTTGGGGGAAAAGTCTATTACCCATAAAACTTTGAAGTCTAATACCAACTAAAAACGGGCTTGGATATGAACAAGGTTAGAAATCGAAGGCTAATACTCATTTAAATGGGGCTCGTCGAGTCGGGATCAATTTGTCCGAAAAATCCCAAGGCTAACACCCTCTCCAAAAACCAAGTTCAATCATGCTTGGGGGAAAAGTCTATTACCCATAAAATTTGAAGTCTAATACCAACTAAAAACGGGCTTGGATATGAACAAGGTTAGAAATCGAAAGGCTAATACTCATTTAAATGGGGCTCGTCGAGTCGAGGATCAATTTGTCCGAAAATCCAAGGCTAACACCCTCTCCAAAAACCAAGTTCAATCATGCTTGGGGGAAAAGTCTATTACCCATAAAATTTGAAGTCTAATACCAACTAAAACGGGCTTGGATATGAACAAGGTTAGAAATCTAAGGCTAATACTCATTTAAATGGGGCTCGTCGAGTCGAGGATCAATTTGTCCGAAAATCCAAGGCTAACACCCTCTCCAAAAACCAAGTTCAATCATGCTTGGGGGGAAAAGTCTATTACCCATAAAATTGAAGTCTAATACCAACTAAAAAGGGACTTGGATATGAACAAGGTTAGAAATCTAAGGCTAATACTCATTTAAATGGGGCTCGTCGAGTCGGGGATCAATTTGTCCAGAAAATCCAAGGCTAACACCCTCTCCAAAAACCAAGTTCAATCATGCTTGGGGGAAAAGTCTATTACCCATAAATTTGAAGTCTAATACCAACTAAAAACGGGTTTGGATATGAACAAGGTTAGAAATCTAAGGCTAATACTCATTTAAATGGGGCTCGTCGAGTCAGGATCAATTTGTCCGAAAATCCAAGGCTAACACCCCCTCCAAAAACCAAGTTCAATCATGCTTGGGGGAAAAGTCTATTACCCATAAAATTTGAAGTCTAATACCAACTAAAACGGGCTTGGATATGAACAAGGTTAGAAATCTAAGGCTAATACTCATTTAAAATGGGGCTCGTCGAGTCGGGATCAATTTGTCCGAAAATCCAAGGCTAACACCCCTCTCCAAAAACCAAGTTCAATCATGCTTTGGGGGAAAAGTCTATTACCCATAAAATTGAAGTCTAATACCAACTAAAAATGGGCTTGGATATGAACAAGGTTAGAAATCTAAGGCTAATACTCATTTAAATGGGGCTCGTCGAGTCGGGATCAATTTGTCCGAAAATCCAAGGCTAACACCCTCTCCAAAAACCAAGTTCAATCATGTTTGGGGGAAAAGTCTATTACCCATAAAATTTGAAGTCTAATACCAACTAAAAACGGGTTTGGATATGAACAAGGTTAGAAATCTAAGGCTAATACTCATTTAAATGGGGCTCGTCGAGTCGGGATCAATTTGTCCGAAAATCCAAGGCTAACACCCTCTCCAAAAACCAAGTTCAATCATGCTTGGGGGAAAAGTCTATTACCCATAAAATTTGAAGTCTAATACCAACTAAAAACGGGTTTGGATATGAACAAGGTTAGAAATCTAAGGCTAATACTCATTTAAATGGGGCTCGTCGAGTCGGGATCAATTTGTCCGAAAAATCCAAGGCTAACACCCCTCTCCAAAAACCAAGTTCAATCATGCTTTGGGGGAAAAGTCTATTACCCATAAAATTTGAAGTCTAATACCAACTAAAAACGGGCTTGGATATGAACAAGGTTAGAAATCTAAGGCTAATACTCATTTAAATGGGGCTCGTCGAGTCGGGATCAATTTGTCCGAAAAATCCAAGGCTAACACCCCCTCCAAAAACCAAGTTCAATCATGCTTTGGGGGAAAAGTCTATTACCCATAAATTTGAAGTCTAATACCAACTAAAAAAGGCTTTGGATATGAACAAGGTTAGAAATCTAAGGCTAATACTCATTTAAAATGGGGCTCGTCGAGTCGGGATCAATTTGTCCGAAAAATCCAAGGCTAACACCCCTCTCCAAAAAACCAAGTTCAATCATGCTTTGGGGGAAAAGTCTATTACCCATAAAATTGAAGTCTAATACCAACTAAAAAATGGCTTGGATATGAACAAGGTTAGAAATCTAAGGCTAATACTCATTTAAATGGGGCTCGTCGAGTCGGGATCAATTTGTCCGAAAATCCAAGGCTAACACCCCTCTCCAAAAACCAAGTTCAATCATGCTTTGGGGGAAAAGTCTATTACCCATAAAATTTGAAGTCTAATACCAACTAAAAAGGGCTTGGATATGAACAAGGTTAGAAATCTAAGGCTAATACTCATTTAAATGGGGCTCGTCGAGTCGGGATCAATTTGTCCGAAAATCCAAGGCTAACACCCCTCTCCAAAAACCAAGTTCAATCATGCTTGGGGGAAAAGTCTATTACCCATAAAATTTGAAGTCTAATACCAACTAAAAAGGGACTTGGATATGAACAAGGTTAGAAATCTAAGGCTAATACTCATTTAAATGGGGCTCGTCGAGTCGGGATCAATTTGTCCCGAAAATCCAAGGCTAACACCCCTCTCCAAAAACCAAGTTCAATCATGCTTTGGGGGAAAAGTCTATTACCCATAAAATTTGAAGTCTAATACCAACTAAAAAGGGCTTGGATATGAACAAGGTTAGAAATCTAAGGCTAATACTCATTTAAATGGGGCTCGTCGAGTCGGGATCAATTTGTCCGAAAATCCAAGGCTAACACCCCTCTCCAAAAACCAAGTTCAATCATGTTTGGGGGAAAAAGTCTATTACCCATAAATTTGAAGTCTAATACCAACTAAAAAGGGCTTGGATATGAACAAGGTTAGAAATCTAAGGCTAATACTCATTTAAATGGGGCTCGTCGAGTCAGGGATCAATTTGTCCGAAAAATCCAAGGCTAACACCCCCTCCAAAAACCAAGTTCAATCATGCTTGGGGGAAAAGTCTATTACCCATAAATTTGAAGTCTAATACCAACTAAAAAGGGCTTGGATATGAACAAGGTTAGAAATCTAAGGCTAATACTCATTTAAATGGGGCTCGTCGAGTCAGGATCAATTTGTCCGAAAATCCAAGGCTAACACCCCCTCCAAAAACCAAGTTCAATCATGTTTGGGGGAAAAGTCTATTACCCATAAAATTGAAGTCTAATACCAACTAAAAAGGGCTTGGATATGAACAAGGTTAGAAATCTAAGGCTAATACTCATTTAAATGGGGCTCGTCGAGTCAGGATCAATTTGTCCGAAAAATCCAAGGCTAACACCCCCTCCAAAAACCAAGTTCAATCATGCTTTGGGGGAAAAGTCTATTACCCATAAAATTGAAGTCTAATACCAACTAAAAAGGGCTTTGGATATGAACAAGGTTAGAAATCTAAGGCTAATACTCATTTAAATGGGGCTCGTCGAGTCAGGGATCAATTTGTCCGAAAATCCAAGGCTAACACCCCCTCCAAAAACCAAGTTCAATCATGTTTGGGGGGAAAAGTCTATTACCCATAAATTTGAAGTCTAATACCAACTAAAAGGGCTTGGATATGAACAAGGTTAGAAATCTAAGGCTAATACTCATTTAAAATGGGGCTCGTCGAGTCAGGGATCAATTTGTCCGAAAATCCAAGGCTAACACCCCCTCCAAAAAACCAAGTTCAATCATGTTTGGGGGGAAAAGTCTATTACCCATAAAATTTGAAGTCTAATACCAACTAAAAAGGGCTTGGATATGAACAAGGTTAGAAATCTAAGGCTAATACTCATTTAAAATGGGGCTCGTCGAGTCAGGATCAATTTGTCCGAAAATCCAAGGCTAACACCCCCTCCAAAAACCAAGTTCAATCATGCTTGGGGGAAAAGTCTATTACCCATAAAATTTGAAGTCTAATACCAACTAAAAAGGTATTGGATATGAACAAGGTTAGAAATCTAAGGCTAATACTCATTTAAAATGGGGCTCGTCGAGTCGGGATCAATTTGTCCGAAAATCCAAGGCTAACACCCCCTCCAAAAAACCAAGTTCAATCATGTTTGGGGGAAAAGTCTATTACCCATAAAATTGAAGTCTAATACCAACTAAAAAGGGTATTGGATATGAACAAGGTTAGAAATCTAAGGCTAATACTCATTTAAAATGGGGCTCGTCGAGTCGGGATCAATTTGTCCAGAAAATCCAAGGCTAACACCCCCTCCAAAAAACCAAGTTCAATCATGTTTGGGGGAAAAGTCTATTACCCATAAAATTTGAAGTCTAATACCAACTAAAAAGGGCTTGGATATGAACAAGGTTAGAAATCTAAGGCTAATACTCATTTAAAATGGGGCTCGTCGAGTCAGGATCAATTTGTCCGAAAATCCAAGGCTAACACCCCCTCCAAAAACCAAGTTCAATCATGTTTGGGGGAAAAGTCTATTACCCATAAATTTGAAGTCTAATACCAACTAAAAAGGGCTTGGATATGAACAAGGTTAGAAATCTAAGGCTAATACTCATTTAAAATGGGGCTCGTCGAGTCGGGATCAATTTGTCCAGAAAATCCAAGGCTAACACCCCCTCCAAAAACCAAGTTCAATCATGCTTTGGGGGAAAAGTCTATTACCCATAAATTTGAAGTCTAATACCAACTAAAAAGGGGCTTGGATATGAACAAGGTTAGAAATCTAAGGCTAATACTCATTTAAAATGGGGCTCGTCGAGTCAGGGATCAATTTGTCCGAAAATCCAAGGCTAACACCCCCTCCAAAAACCAAGTTCAATCATGTTTGGGGGAAAAGTCTATTACCCATAAAATTTGAAGTCTAATACCAACTAAAAAGGGCTTGGATATGAACAAGGTTAGAAATCTAAGGCTAATACTCATTTAAATGGGGGCTCGTCGAGTCGGGATCAATTTGTCCGAAAATCCAAGGCTAACACCCCCTCCAAAAAACCAAGTTCAATCATGTTTGGGGGAAAAGTCTATTACCCATAAATTTGAAGTCTAATACCAACTAAAAAGGGCTTGGATATGAACAAGGTTAGAAATCTAAGGCTAATACTCATTTAAAATGGGGCTCGTCGAAGTCGGGATCAATTTGTCCAGAAAATCCAAGGCTAACACCCCCTCCAAAAACCAAGTTCAATCATGTTTGGGGGAAAAGTCTATTACCCATAAAATTGAAGTCTAATACCAACTAAAAGGGATTGGATATGAACAAGGTTAGAAATCTAAGGCTAATACTCATTTAAAATGGGGCTCGTCGAGTCAGGATCAATTTGTCCGAAAATCCAAGGCTAACACCCCCTCCAAAAACCAAGTTCAATCATGTTTTGGGGGAAAAGTCTATTACCCATAAAATTTGAAGTCTAATACCAACTAAAAAGGGATTGGATATGAACAAGGTTAGAAATCTAAGGCTAATACTCATTTAAAATGGGGCTCGTCGAGTCAGGATCAATTTGTCCGAAAATCCAAGGCTAACACCCCCTCCAAAAACCAAGTTCAATCATGTTTGGGGGAAAAGTCTATTACCCATAAATTTGAAGTCTAATACCAACTAAAAGGGCTTGGATATGAACAAGGTTAGAAATCTAAGGCTAATACTCATTTAAAATGGGGCTCGTCGAGTCGGGATCAATTTGTCCGAAAATCCAAGGCTAACACCCCCTCCAAAAACCAAGTTCAATCATGTTTGGGGGAAAAGTCTATTACCCATAAAATTGAAGTCTAATACCAACTAAAAGGGCTTGGATATGAACAAGGTTAGAAATCTAAGGCTAATACTCATTTAAATGGGGCTCGTCGAGTCAGGATCAATTTGTCCGAAAATCCAAGGCTAACACCCCCTCCAAAAACCAAGTTCAATCATGTTTGGGGGAAAAGTCTATTACCCATAAAATTTGAAGTCTAATACCAACTAAAAAGGGATTGGATATGAACAAGGTTAGGAATCTAAGGCTAATACTCATTTAAAATGGGGCTCGTCGAGTCGGGATCAATTTGTCCGAAAATCCAAGGCTAACACCCCCTCCAAAAACCAAGTTCAATCATGTTTGGGGGAAAAGTCTATTACCCATAAAATTTGAAGTCTAATACCAACTAAAAAGGGCTTGGATATGAACAAGGTTAGAAATATAAGGCTAATACTCATTTAAAATGGGGCTCGTCGAGTCGGGGATCAATTTGTCCGAAAATCCAAGGCTAACACCCCCTCCAAAAACCAAGTTCAATCATGTTTGGGGGAAAAGTCTATTACCCATAAAATTTGAAGTCTAATACCAACTAAAAAGGGCTTGGATATGAACAAGGTTAGAAATCTAAGGCTAATACTCATTTAAAATGGGGCTCGTCAAGTCGGGATCAATTTGTCCGAAAATCCAAGGCTAACACCCCCTCCAAAAACCAAGTTCAATCATGCTTTGGGGGGAAAAGTCTATTACCCATAAAATTTGAAGTCTAATACCAACTAAAAAGGGATTGGATATGAACAAGGTTAGAAAATCTAAGGCTAATACTCATTTAAAATGGGGCTCGTCGAGTCAGGGATCAATTTGTCCGAAAATCCAAGGCTAACACCCCCTCCAAAAACCAAGTTCAATCATGTTTGGGGGAAAAGTCTATTACCCATAAAATTTGAAGTCTAATACCAACTAAAAGGGACTTGGATATGAACAAGGTTAGAAATCTAAGGCTAATACTCATTTAAAATGGGGCTCGTCGAGTCGGGATCAATTTGTCCAGAAAATCCAAGGCTAACACCCCCTCCAAAAACCAAGTTCAATCATGTTTGGGGGAAAAGTCTATTACCCATAAAATTTGAAGTCTAATACCAACTAAAAAGGGCTTGGATATGAACAAGGTTAGAAATCTAAGGCTAATACTCATTTAAAATGGGGCTCGTCGAGTCAGGGATCAATTTGTCCGAAAATCCAAGGCTAACACCCCCTCCAAAAACCAAGTTCAATCATGTTTGGGGGAAAAAGTCTATTACCCATAAAATTGAAGTCTAATACCAACTAAAAAGGGCTTGGATATGAACAAGGTTAGAAATCTAAGGCTAATACTCATTTAAAATGGGGCTCGTCGAGTCAGGGATCAATTTGTCCGAAAATCCAAGGCTAACACCCCCTCCAAAAACCAAGTTCAATCATGTTTGGGAGGGAAAAGTCTATTACCCATAAAATTTGAAGTCTAATACCAACTAAAAGGGCTTGGATATGAACAAGGTTTAGAAATCTAAGGCTAATACTCATTTAAAATGGGGCTCGTCGAGTCGGGGATCAATTTGTCCAGAAAATCCAAGGCTAACACCCCCTCCAAAAAACCAAGTTCAATCATGCTTTGGGGGAAAAGTCTATTACCCATAAAATTTGAAGTCTAATACCAACTAAAAAGGGCTTGGATATGAACAAGGTTAGAAATCTAAGGCTAATACTCATTTAAAATGGGGCTCGTCGAGTCGGGATCAATTTGTCCGAAAATCCAAGGCTAACACCCCCTCCAAAAACCAAGTTCAATCATGTTTGGGGGAAAAGTCTATTACCCATAAAATTTGAAGTCTAATACCAACTAAAAAGGGCTTGGATATGAACAAGGTTTAGAAATCTAAGGCTAATACTCATTTAAAATGGGGCTCGTCGAGTCGGGATCAATTTGTCCGAAAATCCAAGGCTAACACCCCCTCCAAAAACCAAGTTCTATCATGTTTGGGGGGGAAAAGTCTATTACCCATAAATTTGAAGTCTAATACCAACTAAAAAGGGCTTGGATAT
Source organism: Salix koriyanagi (assembly GCA_029228605.1). Classification (NCBI taxonomy): domain Eukaryota; kingdom Viridiplantae; phylum Streptophyta; class Magnoliopsida; order Malpighiales; family Salicaceae; genus Salix; species Salix koriyanagi. Next base: position 5,112,815 of record CM055338.1, read on the forward strand.
GAACAAGGTTAGAAATCTAAGGCTAATACTCATTTAAAATGGGGCTCGTCGAGTCAGGGATCAATTTGTCCAGAAAATCCAAGGCTAACACCCCCTCCAAAAACCAAGTTCAATCATGTTTTGGGGGAAAAGTCTATTACCCATAAAATTTGAAGTCTAATACCAACTAAAAAGGGCTTGGATATGAACAAGGTTAGAAATCTAAGGCTAATACTCATTTAAAATGGGGCTCGTCGAGTCGGGATCAATTTGTCCGAAAATCCAAGGCTAACACCCCCTCCAAAAACCAAGTTCAATCATGCTTTGGGGGAAAAGTCTATTACCCATAAAATTTGAAGTCTAATACCAACTAAAAAGGGCTTGGATATGAACAAGGTTAGAAATCTAAGGCTAATACTCATTTAAAATGGGGCTCGTCGAGTCGGGATCAATTTGTCCGAAAATCCAAGGCTAACACCCCCTCCAAAAACCAAGTTCAATCATGTTTGGGGGAAAAGTCTATTACCCATAAAATTTGAAGTCTAATACCAACTAAAAGGGCTTGGATATGAACAAGGTTAGAAATCTAAGGCTAATACTCATTTAAAATGGGGCTCGTCGAGTCAGGATCAATTTGTCCGAAAATCCAAGGCTAACACCCCCTCCAAAAACCAAGTTCAATCATGCTTGGGGGAAAAGTCTATTACCCATAAAATTGAAGTGCTAATACCAACTAAAAAGGGCTTGGATATGAACAAGGTTAGAAATCTAAGGCTAATACTCATTTAAAATGGGGGCTCGTCGAGTCGGGATCAATTTGTCCGAAAATCCAAGGCTAACACCCCCTCCAAAAACCAAGTTCAATCATTTTTGGGAGGGAAAAGTCTATTACCCATAAAATTGAAGTGTAATACCAACTAAAAAGGGCTTGGATATGAACAAGGTTAGAAATCTAAGGCTAATACTCATTTAAAATGGGGCTCGTCGAGTCGGGATCAATTTGTCCGAAAATCCAAGGCTAACACCCCCTCCAAAAAACCAAGTTCAATCATGCTTTGGGAGGGAAAAGTCTATTACCCATAAAATTTGAAGTCTAATACCAACTAAAAGGGCTTGGATATGAACAAGGTTAGAAATCTAAGGCTAATACTCATTTAAAATGGGGGCTCGTCGAGTCGGGGATCAATTTGTCCGAAAATCCAAGGCTAACACCCCCTCCAAAAACCAAGTTCAATCATGCTTGGGGGAAAAGTCTATTACCCATAAAATTGAAGTCTAATACCAACTAAAAAGGGCTTGGATATGAACAAGGTTAGAAATCTAAGGCTTATACCCATTTAAATGGGGCTTGTCGAGTCAGGATCAATTTGTCCGAAAATACAAGGCTAACACCCCCTCGAAAAACCAATTTCAATCATGGTTGAGGGAAAAGTCTATTACCCATTAAATTGTAGTGTAATACCAGCTAAAAGGGCTTGGATATGAACAAGAATGAAAATCTAAGGCTAATACTCCTTTAAATAGGGCTCATCGAGTCAGGATCAATTTGTCGGAAAATCCTAGGCTAACACCCCCTCCAAAAACCAAGTTCAATCATGCTTGGACGAAACATCTATTACCCATAAAATTGAAGTGTAATACCAGCTAAAAGGGCTTGGATATGAACAAGGTTAGAAATCTAAGGCTAATACACATTTAAATGGGGCTCGTCGAGTCAGGATCAATTTGTCCGAAAATCCAAGGCTAACACCCCCTCCAAAAACCAAGTTCAATCATGCTTGGGGGAAAATTCTATTACCCATAAAATTGAAGTCTAATACAAAAGAAAAAGGGCTTGGATATGAACAAGGTTAGAAATCTAAGGCTTATACCCATTTAAATGGGGCTTGTTGAGTCAGGATCAATTTGTCCGAAAATCCAAGGCTAACACCCCCTCCAAAAACCAAGATAACCATGTTTGGGGGAAAAGTGTATTACCTATAAATTTGAAGTCTAATACCACCTAAAAGGGCTTGTATATGAACAAGTTTAGAAATCTAAGGCTAATACTCATTTAAATGGGGCTCGTCGAGTCAGGATCAATTTGTCCGAAAATCCAAGGCTAACACCCCCTCCAAAAACCAAGTTCAATCATGCTTGGGGGAAAAGTCTATTACTCATAAAATTGAAGTCTAATACCAACTAAAAAGGGTTTGGATATGAACAAGGTTAGAAATCTAAGGCTAATACTCATTTAAATAGGGCTCGTTGAATCAGGATCAATTTGTCCGAAAATCCAAAGCTAACACCCCCTCCAAAAACCAAGTTCAATCATGTTTGGGTGGAAAGTCCATTACCCAAATAATTTAAGTCTAATACCACCTAAAATGGGGTTGGATATGACAAGACCAAGGTTAATACCCATTGAAATGGAGCTGGTCGAGTCAGGATCATTATTGCCGAAAATCAAAGGCTAATGCTCCCTCCAACAAGTCAGTTTAATCATGTTTGGGGTAAAAGTCTATTATCCATAAAATTTAAGTCTAATGCCAACTAAAATGTGGTTGGATATGACAAGACCAACAAGGTCAGAAACTAAGGCTAATACCCATTGAAATGGGGCTAGTCGAGTCAAGATCAATATGTCCGAAAAACAAAGGCTAGCACCCCCTCCAAAAACCAAGTTCAATCAAGTTTGGGTGGAAAGTCCATTACCCATATAATTTAAGTCTAATACCACCTAAAATGGGGTTGGATATGACAAGACCAAGGTTAATACCCATTGAAATGGGGCTGGTCGAGTCAGGATCATTATTGCCGAAAATCCAAGGCTAATGCTCCCTCCAACAATCGAGTTTAATCATGTTTGGGGTAAAAGTCTATTATCCATAAAATTTAAGTCTAATGCCAACTAAAATGTGGTTGGATATGACAAGACCAACAAGGTTAGAAACTAAGGCTAATACCCATTGAAATGGGGCTAGTCGAGTCAGGATCAATATGTCCGAAAAACAAAGGCTAATGCCCCCTCCAACAAGCTAGTTACCCATAAAATTTAAGTCTAATACCAACTAAAATGGGGTTGGATATGACAAGACCAAGGCTAATACCCATTGAAATGGGGTTAGTCGAGTCAGGGTCAATATGGTTGAAAATTCAAGGCTAATGCTCCCTCCAACAAACCAGTTTAATCATGTTTGGGGGAAAAGTCTATTACCCATAAAATTTAAGTTTAATACCAACTAAAATGGGGTTGGATATGACAAGACCAACAAGGTCAGAATTCTAAGGCTAATACACATTGAAATGGGGCTAGTCGAGTCAGGATCAATATTTCCAGAAAACCAAGGCTAATGCCCCCTCCAACAAGCTAGTTCAATCATGTTTGTGGGAAAAGTCTATTACCCATAAAATTTAAGTCTAATACCAACTAAAATGGGGTTGGATATGACAAGACCAAGGCTAATACCCCTTGAAATGGTGCTAGTCGAGTCAGGATCAATATGGCCGAAAATCCAAGGCTAATGCTCCCTCCAACAAGCCAATTCAATCATGTTTGGGGGAAAAGTCTATTACCCATAAAATTTAAGTCTAATACCAACTAAAATGAGGTTGGATATGATAAGACCAACAAGGTCAGAAATCTAAGGCTAATACCCATTGAAATGGGGCTAGTCGAGTCAGGATCAATATTTCTGGAAAACCAAGGCTAATGCCCCCTCCAACAAGCCAGTTCAATCATGTTTGTGGGAAAAGTCTATTACCCATAAAATTTAAGTCTAATACCAACTAAAATGGGGTTGGATATGACAAGACCAAGGCTAATACCCCTTGAAATGGTGCTAGTCGAGTCAGGTCAATATGGCCGAAAATCCAAGGCTAATGCTCCCTCCAACAAGCCAATTCAATCATGTTTGGGGGAAAAGTCTATTACCCATAAAATTTAAGTCTAATACCAACTAAAATGGGGTTGGATATGACAAGACCAACAAGGTCAGAAATTCTAAGGCTAATACCCATTGAAATGGGGATAGTCTAGTCAGGATCAATATGGCCGAAAATCCAAGGCTAATGCTTCCTCCAATAAGTCAGTTCAATCATGTTTTGGGGAAAAGTCTATTACCCATAAAATTTAAGTCTAATACCAACTAAAATGGAATTGGATATAACAAGACCAACAAGGTCAGAAATCTAAGGCTTATATCCATTAAAATGGGGCTAGTGAGTCAGGATCAATATGGCTCAAAAATCCAAGATAAATTCTTGAAACATTTCACCGAAATTAAGAAGGAATCATTCGAGCTAGAGTCAAACTGATGCGGGATGGGTAGATGAAGATTCCCTAGTTGAATGAGGACTACCCATGATGGTCTAAATCAGGATTCTGGGTGGTGTTTGGTTATTATGCTGGAATAGAAAAGATGTAAAATGTTGACATAAAAAGAGATATGTCTTTTTATCATCCCTGTTATGAACTGATAAAATTTACTACAAAACATATTCTTGTCTTTTATGTGTGTGTGTATTTATTTTTAGAACACTAACCAAGCACAGCATTGAGATACATCATACACGAAGCGCGTTGGACCCACAGTTTCAAATTTTATATAGCAAGAAAATAAAAATGGAAAGAGAGGGGGGGCATGAAAATATTATAACTATATCAGAGAATCATCTCCTGCTTTCTGTTTCGAGAAATTAATCCAGCAAGAACACATTGAGAACAGAATAGATGATGATCATTCAAGATTCTGCTGTAGAATTCTCTCTATATCGCTTCTCTGTTGGCTAGCGAATTAGTACATCTGCATGGTAAGTTCATGATCGTTGGATGCACAGAAGAAGACTCAGTACCTAAAGTGTACATTCCGAAGCTATACTACTCATCAGACCCTTCAGGAATTGGTTCCAGATTTGGCTTCCAATTTCTTGGAGAATCAAGAGAAGAACTTTTCTGCTCTAGCCCCAGCAGAACCTCCTCAACAGATATTTCCTTTGTCAAAAGGTGCTGGAGTTGTTGCTTTGTGATGACAACTTTAATCCTCTTGACGCCACCACTTGATTGATCTTCTCCGTCAACCACAGGCGAAATCACCGGAGCTGAAGGAAGAATATAGTAAACATTTCCGAGCTTCAACTCATAACCTGGTGGCAGATGATGCCCTATACCTTCCTGTGTTAGACCAATTCCCGAGCCAGAAAAGTTCGCCAAGATATCTCTCACGAGAATTGGAGTGTTGAATTCCAAAACCTTTCCATCTGTTTTCACAACCTGCAAAACTCTCCCATGCTTGGCTTCAGCAACTCTAACGCATGAACCTATGAAAGGAGGTCTGACACAGAGAGCTAAACAATTGCCCATTTGTCTCCGGGAAGTTTCAAAAGATTTCAAGAGGAGAAGAGGGATTTTCTCTACTTTGTCGTGTACAATGAAGGGAAAGATATGGAAAAAACTGAACTGAATTTAAAATGGATAAAAGAGAAGCAATGAGACATTGATGTTTTTTACGAAAGCAAAAGAGATATAAAAATTGTCAACACGCATGCACAGGGGCGGTTAGTGGATGGTGGCATTTTAGTCTTTGCCCTTCGTCCGATGCCATTACCTTTCATTTTATACATCTAGAAGCGAAGGTAAATAATATATATATATATATATATATATCATATAGTTTTGTAATTATTTTAAGAAAAATATAACATCGATTAACGTAAAATGACGTGAGAGGATAAAAATAAACTCACTTTGTTAGCATAAGCATAATTGAAAAAAACAACTTCTATGTCATGTAAGTTTAGTCATTTTTTATTTTGTATTTAAAATTGTGCTCGAGTGTGTTGATTTTTTTTCTCTTTCAATTTACAAATATCTAAAATAAAATATTATTTTAATATTGATTATACAAAATATTTTTTTATTTTGCTCTCAAATAATATTGATTATAGAATTCTTGACCAACGTGGAATGAGTTTTAAAAAGAGTTTCAAAATCAAATTCAAATAATCAATTCCTATAATGTTAAGAGCTAACATGATCTGACGAAGGTGATATTCTTTATACTATAATGTCTTAATCAAAATTTTATTGATTGTTACTAAAGGATTGAACCATACCACTTATAAAAAAATTTTTTTTAATATTTAAAGGATTATGACAAGTTACTAGAGATTGTAATTGATCTGCAAATATAAATCAATCAATCATTCAATTAATAAAAAAATAAGTTTATTTATTTATTTTATTTAGGATTATAATTTGTATTTGGACTAAATTATTAGAGAATCTAATAGGCCACACACATGAGGACTCTTTGTTAGAAATTAAAATGGGATAATTAATCAAAAGTGACTTGATTTTAAATAAATTTTAGAAATCAAGGAGTAAAAAGTAATTAATATAGAGGTACAAAATTATAGACTTGAAAATTGATTGAATAAATCTAAAAGATTAGCATAAAATAATATGTGATATTATTTAAGGGTACATGTTATATTTTTCTATTTGTAAGGTTTTTAGATTTTCTTTATAAATAAATGATATGCATTTTAATATATAAGGTGAGTAGAGAACAATACAGTAATATGTAAAATACAAAAGAAAAAAAGAATTAGCACTCTAAGGTATAAAAATTTCATTCCCCTAAAAAGGTTTAGAAGATTTTTTATTGATAGTTCATGTGAATAACTGTTAAACTGGATATTTGAACAATTTATGGTTTATGATAATCTAATTTTAAAGTAATTATTCAAAGTAGAAAAGATTATCCGGTTTTCAGTTAATCTTTGTATAAACCATAAATAACTTATTATTTAAGATCTAACTAACAAGATCCTTGAGATTCTAAAAAAAAATCAAATTTATTATTTTTATTGTGTATATGTGTTTTGGGAAACCCAACATATAAAAAGGTGGAGACCATTATAGATTACTAAAGAAATTATATGTTTGACATTATAGTTGCAATTTAAAAAAAAAAATAGGTATAAGAAAAGCTATAAATGGTAGTTTTTTTAATCAATATTTTAAAAGTAAAAATTTCAATTAAAACTATGCAAAACAATAATATAGATAGATAGATAAATAGACACATACACGCGCACACGTGTGTAGTGGTTTGGCTATGAAATATCTAGGTCATGTTGGTACATCATTTTGTTGTTTAGGGCTCTTTTTGTTTTTTATTTACTTATATTTTGTAATGATTGCATCATTTTTGGGGTTTGGTGATGTAAGGGTTCCAGGAGATGTGTTATAATTAATTAATTAATTAATTAAATATTGCATCATTCTATTTCTAAGAGCATTATCTTTCACATTCTAAGCATTTGATTAGTGGTCCATATAACGTCGGATTCGATTCGATCATACATAGATAGACACAAATCAGAGGAAGATTTTTTTATTTTTTCTCCCTGAAAATGATATGTTTGTACAATCAATAATTAAAATCCGAAATGATTTTTAGGGTTCAATTAAAATAATATAACTGTAAAAAATCAACTTGAATCTTGAATGGAGTCATCAAGTCACGGAGCAATAATGTAATGGATCAACTTCTTTAGAAAAATAAAAATATTGACCCGAGCTAGGTCCTAGATGAACCATCAAAGCAAACCAAGTTTATGGATTTAACTTTATCAATCATTTATATTATTTAAGAAACCAATTAAGTGTTGTCTATTCTAAGAGTGTGGTTGCGGTTGCTTTTTGAATCTTTGTTCAGAAATACATTAAAATAATATTTTTTATTTTTTAAAAATTATTTTTGACATCAGCATATGAAAATAATCTAAAACCCACTCAAGAAAAGAAAATTATAGCTAGTGGTAAAAGTTTAATGATTACTTAACTTCTAAGCTTTTGCTCTGCATCTTCCGAGGCATTGTTGGAGCCTCCACCAAGAAAATGTAATCATCTCATAGTGGGAAACGACGGATGGTGGCAAAGATTTTCCTAGAATCCGCAAAGTATCAAGGATTAATTAACTATAATAAGTTCACTGAAAGTGGTTGACTTGCTAATTAATCTGTTGACTCTTCAGCACAAGCATGCACCTCCACCAGACCCGACCTCCATTTTGGCAGCCACTGGCTAGCCTGGTCTTCTTAGTCATCAAATGAAATATCAATGGTGAGTGGAGACCCTGAAATCTGAGTCTCCTCCCCCTCCTTGTGGTTTTCCATCTAGATATGTGAGTCCACTTTTGCAAACCCGAGTTGAGTCAAATCTCTTTTTTCCCTTCAAAACAAGCCATCCATGCTGTTATCAGAGAAATAACAGGGTTTTTTTTATTTCTCACAATTTTATACAGCATTTGGAATACAAGACGTGGTCATATTGTAGGAATCTTAATATTGGATGAACTCCATATTTAACTTTATAAAATTATTTGATATAAAAATTAATTATTTTAGTGGAGAGCTAAAAAAATAAAATATAGTACAAAAATACATTGTTTAAAGATTAGAAGGATTAGTTACCTTAGCTTAAAAAGATATAAGATTAAAATAAACTTTTCAAATAAATTGTGGAGCCACCACCTAGATTACCTGTTTTTCACTTCTTTTTTTGGAATCGATTACCTGTTTTTCACTTCAACTCAAATTATGGTTTTCTTTCAATTCAACCCTCACCACTAAAAAAACATGCAATTGGGATCTAATTTTAGCTCAAAAGAGCTCAATTGTAGGAGGGAAAAGTCTAAGGATGAAATTGATTTTTTTCAAAAAATACACTATTACAATCCACAATTAAATACAGTAAGAAAACTACACACTATATATTTTGTTAGTAGTTAACTTGCATTAGTGTGATTCTTGGATGGGTTTACAAGCATGACAAGAAACTTGGTTAATTTGTAACAATCTAAAAACAAAGTCCATAATTCCTTTTGATATATCTTCAATTGTCCATCACTCATGGCTTAAAAATACCCTGTTGCAAATTCACCGAGTTATGGTCGTCGAGAAATCATGGCTCCAAATTTTAACTAAACAAAATGGTCTCCTATAGAAAATATTGCTTGAATGTTGAACTAGGCCATCTTTGAATTGTCAAGCCAGTTAGTAGCATTTGCTGCATTCAGCTCATTGACTGTGAGAGAAATTAAGGGCGTTATGCAAAAAGCATATACAGTTTTAATTGTTAGAATCACTACCGTTATTTATGAAACTTGAGATCAAAGTATCAGACCTGATCCAGACTTACTTCTGCAATGAAACAAGTTAAAGGCGGGATGGATTGAGACATTAGCCACTATCATGTAACCAGAGGATGCTATTACCTCTTGAAATTGTCTTCTAGAGTTGCACCGAAAAGTAAATGAATGTTTGTATCAAAGAGGGCACATTCTTAGGTTCCTAAATATTTTGTTATCAAGCTTGAACAATGTAAACAGAGCATTTTACAGAACACTTTCATCTACATATAGAAGAAGGAAAAGTGAAATTGAAACTAAGAAAAAAAATATGTTTACCCATTTGAAGAACGGGATTCTTTTCCACCAAGTGTCTGAATTATCGCTTCCAAAAGTTTAATGTCAGTATCACGCTTCGAAATCTCATCTTGCTTTGAATGCAACTCTTCCAAGTGCAATTCAAATACCTCTGTAGCAAAGGGAGCAACATTGTACTTAAAATTTGTCAATGTGAAAATATAATATAGTAATTGCCAACAAGATTTGAAAATTGAATGGATTAATCATCATGTCGAGAAACAAGTGGGATTGACAAACGGTGAAGTTACCATTGATTTCAAGTATCAACAAATAAAAATAACACCCCGGTGTTGCAAGTTACAGTAATCATAGGATTGTATTGCATGACGTTGCTTAGGCTCTATAAGCAGGACTTTGATGGAGAGATTGTTCAGGGTTTTTGCACAAATTCACCTTTAACATATATAGATAGATGAAGAGATCACTAGTTTATTTTCAATTATTATCATGGCTAACATGACATTATTTTTATCACAGGTGACAGACGATCAAATGAGATATTAGTGGAAGAATCCACCAATTAATCTTAGATTGATGGGGTATCTTAGAGAGATTTGGCTTAGTGAGCTCCAATCTTTTCCTAAACCAATTCCAATTGTCACCAGATTATTTGTCAACCCCTACACTTTCCTAATTAGTACAACCACCTTGCATACACTATATATGCTCCAGTAATCCTCAATATACACCCTCTCTGTCTCACCCTGCAGAGAGTACTTTCAAGCTAACAAATAAACTATCCGCTTAAGTACTTTACATCATAATCAATTACCACTCTGTTATTACTTCCACTCCTTCATCATTCCATTTCTCATACAATGCTTAGCTTTTTACTGACCATGATAACAGATAGCATTGGACTTATATCTTCAACTTCAAATTTGGAATTCCGTGATGCAACTACAATTTTTTGACAATCTAAATTCCAGACAAAAAAATGTTTTCCATGCCTTGGGCATCTGCTTTGAAGCACATAGGAGAATTATAAATACTGCGAGTAGAGAAACACAAAACAAATTATTATTATTTTTGTCCCACAAGTGTATTAAGGTGGGCTGAGGTTTGGAAAATTGGCATTTTAGGGAGAACCCAATAAGAAAAGGATTTCGGGTTTGAAATTTAATCACAGATGAAAGTAAACAGCTAAGCTTTACACTAGTACAGATTCTAAGAATTACACCTAGAGGTAGAGACCTAATCATCACAACTATGGTTCTTAGGAGTCGCACCAAAAATTGATTGCAGTACTCAATCACAAATCACAAGTGTTAGCAGTTCTATGAGAATATGGCCTTTTTCCTTATTCAAAGATGTCATAGCTGTACATTGAGTTTTTAGTACTCCTCATCTAATAAAGATTCAAACTTGTTTATAAGAAAACACTATAATTTCCATGTAGAATAGGAAAAACCAAGCCAAGCCAAACCAAAAAATTCAAAGGCTACGGAACTTCAAACTAGAAAACTAGACCTGCAATTTCCAGAAATCTGAAAACAACAGCAGTACCCCTGCGAATTAATCACAAAAACCTTCTTGAGCTTTAAGATCAAATAGGAAAAAAAATGATACTCTTGCTGGCTGCATCACACAGATATTCAGATTGAACTGGGAACGAAGCTAACTTTTCCTAATTTTTCTTTCAAAGGCCAAGGGGAAGGGGGCAGGCAGCTGGCTGCTCTTGGCCATGCCTCCCCTTCTCATAGACAGGCAGGACCCTCTCTAAATTCGAAAATAGAAATCACATGCGAGTAGTCAATGCATGTACAAGGATATGGTTACATTATATTAAATGTCATTCAGGCCAAGGCACAAAGCTGGCTCGGGGCCACAGCATTTGACTGGACATCTAGGGGTATTGAAAAAAAGAGTTAGCATACATACTAGTGGTGTTCTCAAGTTCTCTTGTTATCTCTTGTGCGCGTAATTCAGCAGCCTTTTGTGCTGCCTCTGCTTGTCGCTTTTCCGCACGAGCATGAGCAGCAGCTGAGATGGCAGCATCAAGTTCCCTTTCCAAAGTCTGGACCCGTTGTTCAAGAACCTACACACAGAAGATAGCCTACATATGATTTTGATGCTGCCTTGATAAAAGAAAATAAAAGGAAAACTCAGAAAAGATTAAGTCAACAAGAGAAAAGATGGAGCATGCTACAAAGACAGTATCAAACAGCATGCTGCAAACCTAGTAGTAATTAACTCTAGTTATTAACTTACCCGGCAATAAAAATCTAGATGCATGTTGATTTTGCATATGAGGTAAGAATACACAATAGCAAACCAGCATCACTATCTGGAAATCTCCATCACTAGATAATAGCTTTATACAGGCATAATCTAACAGGTTGCAAGCCCAAGATCCTAGAGACAAATTTATTAGTAAAAACCTTTGTTGCGCATATAATTTTTTTTAAAATATCTGTAAACAGTTACATTTTAGTGTCCACAGAAATTTGGATTCAAAATTAATTAGTTTTTTACTCCAAATGGTCAAACAAAGTGCCCTAATGAATGAACTTAAATTGCCAACATTGTACAAGTTTAGGAAGAATCCAATAATTCTACTCTTACATTCATAGTCAAATAAACGAAGCATTCATTACTTAAGAAAAACCTACAAATGGAAAGAGAAAAAAAAACTATCTTTGCAAAACCCAGATTGTGAAATGGTCAACGATCATGACAAACGGAAGAAACCAGCGTACAGAATCATGATTTAACAGCAATCCGGTCAAGATTACTTGAAATAGGTTAATCCCAGATCAATACCTTGATAGTGCGGGATTGTTCAGAAGTGAGGGAGGCTTTGGAGAAGGTTTCATCGTCAACAAAGACAGCTTTTTTAAGAAGTAACTTTTGAAGAGAATCGAGATTTGAGGTCATCTCTGTTAGATTAACAACAGCTCCTTTCCATCTCTCTTCACTGACCCCCTTTGCTACCCTTTTCAATCTCTTCCATTTTGTCTTCACTAAAACCTCTGTCAACGCAATCGCTAGAGGGGGAGAGACAGGGAAAGAGGCTTGGTGCTTTGAGAAACACAACTGGATTATCGTTAGTTATGCTGTCTTCGTCCGTATACGAATGTCCAGCTTTCCAACATGTGTTTGGGCTATGACCAAGACTGAATCCATCATAACTCGGGCCGATCCGATGGATACTCTGACTGTGTACTCTGAAAAACAATATTTATTTATCTATGAATATTCAGAATTTAATAAATAAAATATAAATTTTTTGATTTTTGATTTATTTAATAATATAAAGGATATAAATATATAAAAAATAGATTTTTGAATATATATAAAACTCTATTTTTTTTATATATATTAAGTAGAATTCTATGATTAATTACTTTTAGAAAAGTGATTTTCAGCCTCTGCTGAACATATGCATTCATTTAAGTTAGGAACTCCGACAAAATGCTCAAAATATAAGTTTTATGTATAGGCATATGGGTTTAGTTATAAGATTGTTTTATTTCCCTAATTATTATTTAGATTTGAGTTTGAAAAAAAATTATTCTCTGAGTCAATTTCTAAGAATAAATAAAAAAAATACATGATATAAATTCTAAAATAATAATCCTAAAACCTAAATATAAAATATCAAGATTAACCACCATTAATAAAATTTAAAACAGGAGGGGGAAACATTGTAGATTGTGAATGAAAAACATTGTTTCCTGTAAACAAACAAAAATCATGTTTTTAGTAATTCTCACCAAAAAAAACATAAAATTGTCTGCTTAAGAGCATTGACATATTTTTACAAACATCATTGGTAATTACAAAATTGAATGAGGATAAATAAGTCCTTTTCATTTTAAAAACATGGTGAAATAATCAAAATATCATCAAAAAATAAAATATTAAAATAGGCATGTTGGGAAAAATTTTTTGTATTTTCACGGTGATTTTTTTGTTATTGCAGGTCAACTAAAAGACAATTTTGGAATTTTAATAAATAAAAAAAATACAGTGAAATGATAAAAATATCCTTGAAAGAAAATAAATAAATAAATAAATATTGACATCAAGAGGTTTTTTTGTATTTCCACAATGTTTTCTCTTATTATTAATAGGCTAGCTAAAGAAAAAAAATTTTGATATTTTAATAAATATATATATATAAAGCAAAAAAAAAAGATCATCAAAGGGTTTTTTTTGTATTTTCATAATAGTTTTTTGTGTTATTATTATATAAATTGAGGAGGGTTATGTTCTTGAAAACAAAAACAAATAGGCACAAGGTAGAAATTACAACTAGGTGATCGTGATTTTTTTGTCCATATACTATCATTAGTTATTTTTCTATTATAAAATTAATTTATTTGACTCGGTTGAATTTATAATATTACAAAAAAAACCCAATATACAGGTAGCTCGGCTTCACACCTGGAGGGTGTTTGGAATTAAGGCCGAACCTGTTTTTTGGTTAAAATTTGTAAAAAAGTTATTTCAAATTATTTTTTTATGTTTTTTTAGATATGTTGATATTAAAAATAAATTTTAAAAAATAAAAATAAAATTATTTTAAAGTATTTTTGAATAAAAACACATTTTAAAACACAATAATTATGAAACACTTCACTCGAATCATCCAAATAAAAACATGAAAAGTTGCAAAAAGAAGAAAAAAAATAAAGAGAAGAAGATGACAAGAAAGTAAGGCTTGATCCCATACACAGCACAGCAAAGCAGGGACAGGTTCTCCTTCTCTATCATCGGAAAATGAATCAAAATCTTAACTTTCGATTGTTATAAAAATATTTTTGAAAAAAATTAAAAATTAAATTTTTAAAAAATTAAAAATATTATTTTAATATATTTTCTAGATAAAAAAAAGTATTTTATCTTAATCGGTACGCTATCGGACAAAGCATCCATGCTCTTCATTTTCTACCTGAAATTAATAATCTAAAACCATGATAACCATTGTGAAATATTTATGCAAGAAAAAGTCTTCTTTCATGATCATAGATCACTGCGTGGGACACCCTGGTCATAAATCTTTTTCACATTTTAGATGATGGAAGATCTGGTTATGGTGGACAAAAAGATGAGCACACTTAGGGCAAGTGGCTAATTAATCTTCCCTCAAAATAAAAGGAGATGATGACAAGGTCTTCTATCATCCCTCCATGCCCCACTCTCGAAGACTTAACAAAGAAGAAAAACTAGGAACAGTTGGTATGAGATGGGATGTTAGATACACTAGGGCACTACAACTTTGGACCCATTAAAGATTGTTCCGAAGAAAGGAAACAAGGTTCTTGTTTGTTTATTAATTTGGAAATTTCCTAAAAATCTGCACTCATTTAGTATTCTTCCTCCCTCTCTATCTTTTCCTTTCCATATTAATCTGCACAGAAAAAATAATATGTATATTGCATATGTGCTTAGGGTTTTGCTTAGGGTTTTCTCATGTTTTTCGCTTTCTTTTGAGCCTAAAACTTTAAATTTTCTAAACAGTTCACAATTTTCTTGTTGAGAGTATCTTTGTTGGGGAATCCAAGAGAACTTGACAGACTCGTTTTTTCTACGTGGAAACAGGAGACAGAGAAGGCCCGTTTGTTGATTAAAGTAGTGTTTTGGTATTGATTTTGATTGATCAAACTTCTTTTTCTGACTCTTTTTCACCGTATTTTGGCATCTGGGGGGAGGATCGTATAGCTAGTTCTTTCTTCAGTTCTTGTTGCAGCTTGTGGCAGTTCGGATTTAGTGTATTTGTATTGGGATGTCTCGAGAGATCATGGAAAATAAGATGGGTGATCAATGGAACTAATAGTGTTTCAGAATTCACTCATGACACAACTTACACCAAGATTTTCGTTGGAGGATTGCCGTGGGAGACGAGAAGTGATTCCTTTACAGAGGTATTTTGAGCAGTTTGGAGAGATCAAGGAAGCAGTTGTGATCATTGATAGGAGCACAGGAAGATCAAAAGGATATGGATTTGTAAGCTAGCCCTACTGTTTTTAGCCAAGTTTTCTACAGATCAGGCATGATCATGATTGTGATTCACTATAGTTTTGTCTTCTTAGGTAACTTTCAGGGACCCTGGTTCAGCAACAAGAGCTTGTCAGAATCCATTTCCTGTTATTGATGGAAGGAGGGCCAACTGCAATCTTGCAGCTTTTGGTGCACAAAAGAAAGGTCTAATTAACTTCTTCTGGTCCATGATTGCTTGCCACTAGTTGGGAAGTTCATAATTCTGGTCTCTGTCTTGATTCTATGTTGGTGATTTTTATTCTAATCCTTGTTTCCTGTCCCTTTTTCTTTGAAGTTGCAGGAACTGATAAATTTGGATCTGCAGCATCAAGATCCATGACACCATTAAACATTCATGGCCCTTCTGCATACTTCAATCAACAAATACCTCAATATGCATTTCCTTATTCAGTTTTTGGGTAAAGAAACTATCTTATTTGAAAAGAATTGTCTGACAGCTTAATTGCCTTCTGATTTTCCTGCCCTTTACCTTTCAGGTATCCTATCTACCCACAGAACACTTATGCAATGGTTAGTTTTTCTGAAACAGTTCACTGATAGATGCCTGCAAACACAAGTTTTGATTGCCCAGCAAGTTTTCTTGCAGAATAATCTTTTACAATTCATATGGAGGGAAACAGTTTCAATTCTACCACCCCGCCACGGCACCAGGTTCCCCTGGAGTCTACATGAATTACTATCCACTCCATGCTCAACATGGACAGAAACAGCCCAAGTCACTACCCAAAAATGGCACAAAACTCTCAGCAACACAATGCTCTTGGGACCTTATCGAATCCTACTTCATCTTCCTCCTCGCTACCAATTACCAGTTAAGTGTCTGAGCAATGTGGTGTTATAACTATATGTGCTCATGTTTCCATGAATATGACACTTAACATATGACAATATGATATGTATGCAGAAGCAGGACCGGCCACGGCAGCAGAACGACAGCAATGAGAGTGCCAAGAACTGTGTCTGGACAGAAGAAATAGGTTTGATTATGACAACGTTAGTTCACGCTGTTTCAGAGGCGGCAGGTAGTAACAGAATAGAATCCACAGAAAGAAGAAACTTTTACAGGTTCTGTATACTTCTTCAAGACACCCACCATCATAATGCATGGTCAGAATTTTGATCAAACATGGATGCTGCTGTACATTCTGTCTCTCAGTGATGGTTTAGTATAGTTGTGTTTTCACTTCTGATTCAAAAAATTTCCTTTCTGACATGAAATGGGAGTTGAAAGTTCATATAGACTGTTTGCATCCATGAATCCCATTGCATTAAAATTACATAAACTGGTTGAGTTGAGTTCAAAATATAAAGATTGGATGGCTTGGCCATCAACTCTTTCTGATCAACCATGTTTTGCATAACCAGTGTGTTAATTGTTGTACGAAATTTATGAAACATGATCCCGCACACAATATTGCCTTCAGCTCATTGATTGTGACAATTTTAACCAGCCAACCAGATGCTGAGAAGTGTTGTTGGGCTTTTGCTTTCCCTGAAAACTTAGGCGACTCTTTCCCCATTGTCAAAACTTAGGAAACATTGTGAATTTCTAGCCCTTGGATTTAACATTGATAAGACCTGTATAAAACAAACCCAACATGCAGATTTCCCAGATATTGAAATCATAGAAAAGACTCAAGCCCAAGGCACAGCCTCATTCCCTTGAAATGAGAATTGATTAGAAACTATTAATAGATAACACATCTATCTTCTTAAAAAGAGTATATACACACATTATATATCCATAATAAATCAGATTTTTTTACTTGTAATGATACTCAACTTGATTCAGGAGTGAATCAAGATGACACTCAAGTTGTTGGTTCATCCATGTTCACCGTTTCTTACATGGTTTTGGATAATTCAAATTTATATTAAACAAACCTCCAGGCGTTGCAAAGTTCTTGAAAATGAATAAACAATTGCTGTGGCAAATCATTTACGTGAGCTAAAACGAGTTCTTATAGATATATTCATCACCTCCCTTCAGAGCCTGCAAGAGGCCAGCCTCCCAGTTGTCTCTGCAATGAGGGAAATATCTATATTTTTTTTTGTCGGCTTGACCCTATCCTCATTAGAAAAAGCTACGAGGGGCCAATGAACGCAGCTTCTATCATCCACCACAAAAGTCAATGGCAACAGGAAAGCTTCAACAAGGCATTGGTTCTTTCTACCTTTTCTTTTTTTAATTCAAAAGTTAGATGAGAACGAGAGAGACGAGTTTAGATATTGTTTCGGTAGTAGAATGATGTTTTTTTTAATATTTTTTTAAAAACTTTATATATTAAAATAATACTATTTATTATTATTTTAAAAATTATTATTATTGATATCATTTCATTAAAAGAATTTTAAAATACCAAAAATAACTTAAGAGCAAAAACAGATTTACTTTTTAAAAATACCTGATGAAGCATGCAAACAAAAAGGAATTTTAAAAGGGATGTTTGACATGGTATTCCAACAACATTCTCAAGAGTTTCTAAATTTTTATTTATTTAAAATTATTATTTTTATCATTTCAATATGTTGACATTAAAAATATTTATAAAACAAAATATTATTTTAAAGCATTTCTAAACAAAACACTTTAAAAAACATCATTTACCAAGCATGCATTAAGCACCAAGTAAACAATGCTGCTTTAGTAAAAACAATTTATTTTTTTATTATGTGAAATTGAAATATATATATATATATATATATATATATATATATATATATATCATTATTTTTTAGTTTTTCTCCTCTTTTTTATTTTGGGTTTTTGCTATTATTTATTTTATTAAAAAAAACGTCAGCATTTTCAAATGAAACATAAACCTAACCTAACCTAACCACCCAGAACCAAAACTAAAAGTGATGCCAAACACTCCCTACACTAGGGAGGGGCATTGGCTAAGAAGAGAAACTCAAAACTACTCCAGAAAAGTAACAGAAGGTGAAATACTTTGAAGGAGTCCATCTCAATTGACAAGAAATATTCCCATGGTATGAGTTCTGAAGAAATTCATCATGACATGCAACATAAGTAAAGCCATTCATATCCTCGAAATCCCATCCAACTCTATAGTCTGACAGACAAAACCATAAACGATCCTCCTATATGTAGCAGAGATACCAGGCTAACAAGCAAGGATAGATATAGACGCCACAAGCACCTTCAAAAGATTTCAGAATCTACACATGTATATATATAAATATATCCATCAGCAGTTGATCAGTCCAGGGAAGCATTAGGGATGATTCAGTTGAAAGGAGGACGGGGGATGCGAGGCCGAACAGGTGTCTTTGAAGGGCTCACCCTGTATATATAGAACAAAAGCTCGTTATACACAGAACAATTTGCAAGGGAAATGGAGAAAGTGAAACAGCCAGTTGGAACAGTGTTATCTGACAGGCTACCTTATCGGCAACGATCCCAGAATCGCACCACTGCAGTTGAGAGCTGCAATTGCACTCTCAGCCTGCAAGAGTTGAGAGAACACCATTATATACATTCTTATTGCATAGTACCCAATTACAGGTCCACAAAATCAAGCAAAAACTTGGGAATATTCCCAGTTGCAGCTTAACTAACCAACAGTAATTGCAAACACAGTATAAATATAACAAGAGAATAAAGTCTTTGGACCTAACTTCTATACTGTCATGGTATAGAATGGATAATAAATAATGAGCTGAGGCTATGACTTCACATGGTGTTCCACTGTGGAAGCAAGCAACATCAAACATATGATATATATGATAATGTTCAACAATATGTGCATTTTGCTAGATATCCCTCCAAGTTTTTAAACCCAGTGGCTGTTACCAAAACATCAGGAAGTTGTGTAGATGATGCTTTGGACAAATACAAATGCCAAATGGTAGCAAACAGGTTTTCTTTTTTTAAAAAACAAAAAACAAAGAGTTTGATGACTTCAACACTTTTGCACCGGTGGCAATGATACAACCACCCTGTTTTCAACCACCTGCATACCCACTCTTCAAGTGAAGGCAAACAATGAACCAGCTTGAGCATCCTAGGAATTGGAAGTCTTGGAGCACCACACAAGGCCTGACATGACATGCACTGAGTACTTGAAAGTACCCTTGTCATCCCATAAAGGGAGCATTGGAATACCAGCAAAAAAGTTCTAAGATATCTACAAGGTATGATTCTATAGACCTGGATGGGGCACAGAGGACCACTACTTTTAGATCCATCCAATACAATTTTTTTTATGAGACCAAAATATTTTGATGAGCGCATGACCAGGTTTATGGTTGGGGAACAGAAGATCAGTTCTAATGGACTTGCCGAGTGTGGAAATGGAACTGCTTTCCCCAGGTTAGCATGTGGAGCACTCAAAGGCCAGAATCATGCAAGCTTCACTATAATCTTTGAATATAAAAGTGTGAGGAAACTAAGATTTTTTTATGGATAATTAATTAACTATCAAAGCTTAAGACTATTGACTGAGAAAGGGTTAGGTTGAGGAATGAGTCGAAGGGCTAATTCTAAAGGTGGAAAGACAAATGAAGAATTTTAGGACTAATGAGAAGTGAAACAAAACAAACTAATTTAAAGGAGCCAAGAAAAGTGAGTAGTAGTTTAAGGACCAAGTGACAACCAGGACAAACTAAGCATTCCTAATTAAGTAGAAGATTGGCAATGCCTCACAAACAATTTCTGACTATAATGAAGTGCTCTAACCACCCGACTCAATCACAAGAGTGCACACACACAGAGTAATGGTTCCCTGAAGTCAAATGGGATGGCACTTCCCAATGTCATGGAGTTGACACCTCTATACAAATCTATCCAGAGACATTATAGACATCATTAAATTAGTCTCTTAATCACAATGTTTTCAGTATTTCATCTTCTTGCTAAATGTGTGCCTCATTCTAAAGGAGCATCAAGTCTCAAATTCATCCTCAAAGTCAATGCCACCACTAGATCTCCACCTCGTCAATTCTCCTAAATGGTGTAGATTCACATTACGTTCCACACCAGTGCAATTATCATGATTCACAATATTCCAAAGGTGAAATCTCAATCAACTCGAAGACTGACACTGGAGAAAGAGATCGAAAATAGAGATGATGCAAACATGTTTCACAACCAAATGATAGCATATTGAAGGAAATGGTCAGGGACCAGGTTTCACACCCATGGTTCAAAATTTTCCAAAATGAGAGATCAATTAACATTAACCAACTCCAATACCGACACTAAAGAAAACAGATCAAAAAAAGGTGATGTGATGCAAAGATCAGGTTTCACACCCAAAGAAAGCAGTGTGAAGGGTCTGTAACACCCACGGCCATATATTTCCCACCCTGACTTCTTTAGTACCCATACTATGCATAGAATGACATGGAAGAAAAGAGAGGGACAACCAAAAGGGTAGGGAGTTCAAGACTGAATGGACTTATAAAACATAATTTTATTTACGAGTGACTCGTGATTCAAAAAAAGAGGGAAGCCTCAATATTTCCTGCTACACTAACCCTAAACCTTTAATTGCACCCAAGTCAGCATTAATAACCTGAACACCAACAACTAACACATTGGAAATCTAATCGAAGATTCAAATCCATCCAGCCCAATTACATTTCCACAATCAGTTTATGAATAACTTCTTTGATACCACATTCGATGTCTTAGCTATTATTGTATTGAGCAGGTGCAGAATCCTCAATGAACCTCAAAAGGAAATTTGACTAGGGTTTCTGATCTGATGCAGCTCAGGTTAAAACTAAAGTTCCCCCAAAGCCCATATAATTCTAGCATCAAAAGCAGTGTTTCTTGCAATCCTTTAAGGGGTGTTTAAAAGTGTGGTAACGGTTGATTTTCAAAGTGTTTTTTGCCTGGAAATGCATCAAAATAATATTATTATTTTTAATTTTTAAAAATCATTTTTGACATCAACACATCAAAACGATCTGGAAAAAAAAAGTTAAGAAAAAAATCTTTAGAAACATTGTTTGGATCACAATACCAAATGGTGCCTAAATGCCAGTCCCAACATAGCATGGACACATCTCATTTAGAAGCTCTATATGTGGTTCATGTGCAACCTCTAAAAAAATGTTGCCACTTCTGAACATTTCCAAAATGAGAGCCCTGATTAAACATCAGGAAGTTTGATCCAGATCTGGATGCTACAATATGCAACAAACACTAGCAAACAGAAAGAAGATTGTTTTGACAAGGAAACAAAATGACAAAACATGCTTTTCGGACAAAAATTCTGAAAAATCAGGCAAGTGGCCCCAATAGCGAAGGAAACCAAATGTCTAAAAAAATGGAGTAATTCAGGCCACATGAGATTGCAGAAACAATTTACATTATGAATGGTTTTATAGTAGAAGTTAACAAGGCACGTGAGAAATGGCATATATATATATAAAACCAGCAACTTATGGATGAAAAAAATAGTCAGAATACAAAGATCAAGAGTAAATGGTTAGTTACCACTGCGAACTCCACAAAAGCAATGCGGGTTGAATGATGATAATCTCCAAGGAGCCTCAAGCGATGAACCTATTAAAAACAAAATGTTCAATAAGGAATGGTCCACAATCAAGGATAGACAATGTTTGCAATTTCTGTTATACAACCCACTACAAACCTCTCCGCAAATGGATTCAAAGAAGAGCCTGATATCTGCCTGGGTAATCTACATTCATAGAAATTAAATAAATTAGTAAAAATGTTCCAGATATAGCTCTTAAGAGCATTAGCACGAATCATGTAGCTTCCAATATTACCTTTTTGTCAATATTTGTACAATAAACAGTCCTTGCACACATCTCGCGCTCGTCTTCAGACTGAGGATCATGATAATGTCAGCAAGGCAATGAATGAGAAATTTTAGACAGGCACCATTCAAATGATCAGGTTTCTAAAGTGATTGGTTATTGAAAAAAAACCATCCATTGCACCGAGATAAGTCCTCACCCTTGGCAAAAATGTTGGGTTAACCGGTGCGATTGCAGTTTTCGATGGCAGCACTCTTAGAGGGTAATATCCAAGAACAGTCCCTGACAAACTTAAATGCAGTCCTTGCACCTTCTGCAAGCACATTTGATTGTTATATAGATACACTCATCCACTGAGGGAAAATAAGATTTGTGAGCATTTTGAAATTACCTTCATCAGTAAACTCGACAAAAGCAAAACGGAGAACAGAATTAGGGTCGCCACATATACGACAGTCAACAACCTTTGTCCCAGAAAACAAGAGGAAATCAATAAGAAAACACAATCCACTATCGGCTGTTAACAAAAAAAAAGGCACCTGTGAGAGAAAACAGGACCATGGCCATATACCTGTCCACAATGAATAAAGAGACCAGCAAGTTGCTCTTCAGTAACCTATATACCATCACATGGAAACAATGATCCCAAAATCAGCATACAAACAACAATGAAGGCATAAAAAACCTGAAAGGGGAAGATAATACCAGAGCCAATTGCAACTTTTTACCTGTTGATCAATGTCTGAAACATATACAGTCCTCTTAATTATCTCATCTCGCTGAGCCATACTTGTCCTGCTGTTCATCCTTCGCCTTCCTTGATTAAAGTTGTTCTTCTTCTGTAACCAAAATTAGCAGAAATAAATAGAAGTAACAAACTCTAATCAGTCTATTCCATTTCAGCAGTAGAACAAGAAAGCAAAAGTCAAAACAGAAAAAAGTACCCATTTTATCCGCAATCACATGACAACAATCAAAAATACAAGAAACAAGATGAAAATAACACATACCCTTCTATTAGTCTGTCCATTGGCAATCCCATTATTAGTTTGCACTACAAAATTGTTAGCATTAAAGCCAAAGCCGTTACCAAAATATCCATGATGATTAGCTAGTGATGGAGGCACAAACTCTTCAGCCATGGGATTCAGCTTTGACAGCATCTCCACCAAATCATTCATATCTCTAACCCCATTGGATTTAGCACTTTGATGATGAATCTGATCATCCCCGTAGCCACCACACTGATTCATATCAAACCCATTTTGCATCTGTGTCCCATTAGTCTTTCCATTGCTTAAACCCCCAGTCTCACCGGACTTGCCATTAATACTCTGATGATCATAGATTTTGGCCTTGAAAGTTTGAGTGTTGTTGACCACCACTGGTTCATTTCTGGGTTTTGATGATGATCTCTCAAGATCTTTAGCCTCTGGTGACACTACAGTGTTGTCAAAGTTTTGACCAGTAGTTCCATTCCTAACCCCAGCATTCTCGGCAACAGCCATGATCAGTCAACCAAACAGACAAAAACTAGACCCCCCTCTCTCTCTTCGTATCCAAAACACAAACAGATGCCTTCTTTTCTTCAGATTTCTCTGTAAAATTTCACAACTTTTTTTTTATCAGAAACCAATCAAGTCACAATTTTTATTACAGAAGTAAAAGTTCTAAAGAAACCCAGATAAGAAAAACACGCAAAAAGGAAGAAAAAAAATCGCACACCTGCTTGGTTTCGCTTTGCCTAAACAATCTCCATAAGATGTTTAAAATGAGAACCCAGTTGAGGATTATCTGTACAAGAACGAAAAATAAGACAAAACCCACTAGAGATTTGTAAAGGAGTAGCTTTTACTTTATTAGATTACTATATGTTTTTATGTATTGATTTTAGTGTTGATGATTCTCTCTGTTGATATTGCTGTAGAGAGAGAGCAGGAAACAAGAAGAGAGAGAAGGAAAATGGGTTCTTCTTTGGATCGTCCGTTTATGCCTTTTTGGACCTTACTTTTCCTTTATTTCCTTTATTTCCCCAAAATTTTGTTTAAAGATGACGAGGACATTCTTAACATTTTTTCCATTTTTTTACGACGATGACTATGGTGTCCCAGGAGAACAAATATAGAACGATGACCAAACCCATGCACTTTTTTCTTCCGGTTCTAATGATGGCCATGTATGGATAATTGGATGAACTAACCACGGATAAATCTGATCTGACTTGACTGGCTTGATTAATGAAATCGATAAAAAAAATTAATTTAATTTCTATGAACTTTATGAACTATTGATGTCTAATTTTGTTCTATTTTGATCGAAACGGTTAAAATATTTCATATCATTTAAAAAAAATGATATTATTTTTATCTTAATTTAAATTCTGATCTTTTTTGTATTTTTCAGTCAAATATCGGCCGAAACATATCGGTTTTATTTTACTCGTTTTCATTTCGGTCAAATAGTGTTTTTTTTAAATAATGAATAATTTTATAATATCAATCATATTTCTTAATCCGATCGTTAGATTAATATGGAATTTTACAAAGAGTCTCTTGACATATATATATATATATATATATATATATATTATGTTAAAATTTTAGAGCAATCAAAGAATATAATGATCTTACGAGATTGATGATAGCATTCTCGTAATATTATAAATGTTCATAATTTTGTTGAGAAAAATTATTTTATCATGTATTTTTTTTAGATTAAATTGCACAATTTTAAATAATTTTATTTTTGGATTTGAACTAAAAAAAATGAATTAATATATTTAATTACATATATATATACATAAATAGTACAACCCCGAAACGACGATCCAAAACCAAAACATTCCATTTCAATTAAAAAAATGAGCACCAACTATAAACGGTATTGACATATTTTGGTATAAACTCAAATTTATCTGTTAAATTTATAGCTTGAATCTTGTGCTAAAAATATAACTTTAAATGAAATTGAGTGATAAATAATACTTTTGATTTTGAATAGTTATTTACTTGTCTAAAAATCAATCATCATAATTAAAAAGGTTTGAAAGGTGGGGGTTGGTGAATTTATGTGCATACTATGTTTGTATTAATTTGTATCTTCCTATCAGTAGTTACCATTTAATAGTGTTTGATTTCTAAAATTCATTATTTATTTTCTTTTTTGGAGTTTGTAGTTATTGTTTTTTTTTCTTCAATGACATTTTGATTATTTTTTAAAATTTAATTGGTTATTCTTGATTTGTTGATATATGTTAAATGATCTATTTCTTTTATCTTCAATTGATTTCTATTATTTCCTCGTAGGATTTTCATGTATTAGTATATTAGATTTAGGCTATATTCACAAATATAATCAATTTTTATAAAACTTAGTTAATTATAGATAAAAGCTTCAATGTAAGCATCCATGTGATGGAAAAAATATTCTACTTAATTTAACATGTAGATCGAGACATAAGTAAATACATAAATATAAATCTTAAATAAAATAAACAATTAAGCATAAAAATATTATAATTGATAATGTTATATCAAGTAAATTCATTGATAAATGGTTTCATTGTTTCAAACTCTAAATTATGGTATGTATTATTGTATTTATCAATGATTAGTTTCAATATTAATTGTGATTTAGATTGTAGTTGATTAAAATATAATAAAAAATATTTTTGAACAGTTAATCCAGGATGATCCAAATTCACTAAAAAATCTAACTATAAATAAATATTAAAAACAGGTTAAATCGATATTTGTTATGGATAATAACCTTGAAAGACATAAAGAAAGCACTTTATTTATAGGAAAACACCTAAAATATTTATCTTTTTGATCATTTAAGTCTAACTTGTCAAAAAGCCATGACAAAGCTTTGTAAAGAAAGAGAGGACCAGTAAATCTTAAATACTATTAAATAAAAAACTATATTGTTCAAATAAAAATCAAGATTTTTTATTTTATTATTTTGGTGAAAAACAAGGCATAAAGCCCCTACAAAAAATAAATTAACAAGGCAAAATTAACCCATTTAGGTTAAAATACAAAATTAAAAACAAATTTCTAGGTGGATCATCGATTATCGACCCATCTCTATGCAAGGGGTTCATAATAAAACCATAGTTTGCTAACCAATTTATTGCATTATTATCTTCTCTAAATGTATGTTGCACTTAAATCTCCCACTCTGTATACATAACTTACCTCACTTAATTAATCAATTCATAAATGACATCAAATTTAATTATTGGTTTAAAAAGAAAATCAATAATTGATTGGGAGTTTGACTCCATGGTAACTAGTTTAATCCTAAATTTTCATGCTAGATTTAATCTAGTGATAATTACCTATCGCTCAGCTCAAACTGAGATACACACCATTATATTAATCATGAACCCCTTTTTCTAGGTCCTCGAACCATATTGAATCAACTTTTTTTGTTATTACATAGTTAGTATTATCCTTTATGATCCCCCTATTCACATTTAGTTAAACTCATTTCAAGGAGAGTTACTTTCATCTCACTAATTATGTTTTCTTATCATTATTTCCTTTCGTCAACACCCTCGACAAATGACTTGTTAATGTCAATAATCATACCTTAAATATAATATGCCATGCTAGATTGTAGATTAATGTGTTCCTTAAAGATCCTTTAATTCATTGTTTTCCATATATACCAAAGAGCAACTATAAATATCACATGTCAACTCCTTCATTCTCTAATGAAACACGAGTCTAAAAAGGTTATTTAAGAGCCAAACATTTTTGTTAGTGTTATAAAACTCATATCGATATTGTGGTGGAATAAACACTTTCTCAAGCTCTCTTAACCGTTGAACAATCACACAACACATTAATAATGAATTCCATAATAGTTGGGCATAAGTTACAGTAAGCATCTGTCGTGAGCTTTCTTTTAGATATAGTATCATTCAATAATTTACCATAAACAATGATCTATAAGAAGTTTATGATCATTTATGAGCCTTATAACGCCATATCATCCCTCCAAATATGTCTCGTCATTCTATTATCTTTATAAGCTCTTAAGTGGCATAATTAGTCTTTAACAATAAAGTTTTCACCGAGAATTATGCGAATAAATAACATTATCCTTCTTGTCATGAAATGTTAAAGGGTAATTAACTATTGTCAAAACCATTTACACATGAAGTAGATGAGCAAATCAATTTTATTTTCATTAATTATTTTTTGTCACCATATCTATAATTATTGTATCATCTTCTTAGGTAGGAGCTCTTGAGATATATACTGAAATAGATGATGATACCTTTCTAAACAACTATCAAGCCAAAAAAAAACTATGCCAATACCCCATCAACCATGCCATGTCTATATGAACTTAAGGCCACACTTTACAAATGTTTGAGGGTGAGTTTTTGCCCTTTATTTATAAATTTATATAGGAGTCAAAATTTCATGAAGTCATTAATGGTCATCCAAGACATATTGTTATGTCTGGCTAAGAGTTTGATTTCATTGAAGCAATCTCATTTAAGATGATCATTTAGATTAACATTAACAATTATACATACCCACTTTGATCACCTTTTTTATTATTATTATCGTGTGAATGAGATGACAATATAAAGAAAATAATATCAATATTGATTGTATGTTTGTTCTATAACATTCAAATTCCTCATAGATGCCTCGTTACTTTTATTGGAAAAAAACTATCAAACTTACGACTCTCCATGACCTTATCAACAATTGTCTCGCTTATTTTAAGTTTAGTTAATACAAGCACTTCAAACCTGTAAGTTTTTTTTTAAGTCATTAATAATAAATCAAGATTTTCTATAACCTGCCCTATGATAGTTCTAGTAACACAACTTCATCACAGTATAATAATAATACAAAAACCTAAAATCTAATCCCCATCACGATGCACCAACCACCTAACCTATTAACCTTGCTTTTTAATTGATCATGGTAATATCTTTATGGATATGAACTGGTCATCTTCATATGTAATCATCCATTGCCTAAATGATATCTCCATTCTACTTTCTAATTGTGTGGAACTTTTTTAATATACCTAAGTTATGACTGGAATGAGGTTGTCAATCTCTTTATAAGTCATGTTTTTTCATTTGATCATGGTTATTAACAAATGGAACAAACTTTTTTATATATATATTGGTCATAATACAAGCAAATTGCTTGCAAACCTTCATAAGTTAATTTTGTGTATTCTCCTTCTTAATTTAAACTTGGCCCTCCAAACAATATGAAATCTTGATCCTTTAAATTTAGAAAATCTCGCCAAAAGAAAAAAATCATTGTCCAAGTCAACCAGCATAAGGTCTCTCGGAAAAAAACCATTGTCCAAGTCAACCAAACTTATAGTTTATATAGTTACAACAAGACACATGAAGAGATATAATAAAAATGAATTGTGTTTGATCATCTTCTTTGATTAGATTATTGAAATAATTTATTGATGGACCAAAGTTGTTGAATTCTTTGATCTTTTTTATTGATTAGGAAATAATCAATAATATTTACCTTGATTATTTTCTTAACACCTAATAATATAGGGAAAAAATAGAAAATAGAACAAATAAACTCATAAACCGCATCATACACTTGATCATCACTTTCTAGAACTAGATTACACGTTATATATATAATTTAAAAACATCTAAAAAAAATCAATTTAAAATAAAAATATAAATACCAAAAATTTTATTTTTTTTCAAAAATAATTTTAAAACACAATGTCAAACATATCATATTATAGATTTTTTTAAATTGGCTCCACCAATTGTCACGTTGTTAGTTTGTTCCATCTAAATATCATAATTAATTTCAAACAAAAAACCACCCGGACCAATAATTAATGCCACTTCATGTCATGTACCATCCATGCATGCATGCACACAAAAGCAACGATGCGATCGGATGTACCCATGGAGGCTAGAAATGCTAGCACGAGGCCGAGCCTAATCTCCAGAACCATAGTAAACGTCACGCTAAGTGCCACGTGTGACAGAGCCACAAAAGCTGCCACCTTGCACTGCCGTGGCAGGCCGATAGAAAATGATAGGGGCCCGCACTTTGTGCTTGTGTAAGAAAATCAATTAGTACTGCTACCTGCCGGGCATAATCTCTTTTTGTCTTTTCCTCGCCTACGAGGGTAGTTGTGTACTTTCCCTCAAAATTTTACGGCAACTAAATCCTTTTTTTTAATACCAAGTTATTAAACCTAACCCTACCCTGGTCTATACAGTGAACACCCGGTAAATTAAAACGGTTTTATTTCAATATTATTTAAAAAAACATAAACTGATTTATTTTTATTGTGCTAATTAACTTGAATCTAAGATAAAGTTAAAACACACTTTTAAATAGTAAATTTAAAATTTATTATTTAATTAATATATTATTTAAACCTCATATTTAAGGAATTAAATAAAAATATTATTTAACTTGGATTATTAATTTATCAATAATATTATAATTATGTCTCAAGGCACATTAAACATTCAAACGGTAAACATTTTGCATTTTATGTTAAGATGTATAGAAGATGAACCCTAATTATATCGAGATTACTCAAAATTTAAGATATTTTTATGATATAAATATGTTATTTTGTAAAAAAAGAATCGAAATAAGATTTTGATCAGAAACCTCGACCGGGAGAAACCCTAGGAGGCAAAAACAATTGGCTAGCAAAACCAAATTCTTTCTCAAGGCTTTCTGCACGTGCTGAAGCCAATAGGCAAGCAAATCAAATTCTTTCTCAAGGGCTCCCTGCACGTGTTGAAGCCACCAAAGAGGAAGGGTGCTGCTGTCATGGAATTTGACTGTTCGAAAATTGAACATGTGCTGGCAATTCTATCCTTATCTATGAGATAAAATAAAACAACCGGATAGATTCTCTTGCGAGATGAACGTAAGGTAATTTAACGATATTTTCTGAATCAGTTTACGTATATCTCGATTAATCTATATGATTTAAAATTAATGATCATATAAGTCTTTAATGATCATTATATTAATAACTATAAAAAAATAAATTTTTTAGTCTCAAACGCATATTACTGACCACCTCCTAGATGATTATCTGTGTGTGTATATATACCGAATTTTGATTTATTTATTGTTTCTTGAAATTCCATTTTGAAGAAGTCAACCAATGCGAGCTTGTCTCTGTAATTAATATAAAAGTACTCGATTAATAGATTAAGACCAATCTCCTCGTAGTCAAATGCAAGTAAAGTAATCTTAAGAGGTATGAGAGTTTGTTTTCTTTCTTTATTTTACTTTTTACAAAAATCAGGACATTATAATTAACATTTAAAATAATTTATTATTATAAACATGCCACCTCGATTTCAAAGGGTTTGCTCAGTCGTAGTTAACATAATAGGTTGATTTAAGAGAACTCTAAGGTTATTTGTTTCAAGAGAACAAGGTGGTTTAACATTAATTAGGTCTAGTTTTTTAACAATCTTTATTATTATTATTATTATTATTATTATTATTATTATTATTATTATGAAATGAAAAGACTAATGAATTCACAATAAATAGTTTAATAGCTTGTGTTTTATAAGTAAACTAGCTTTTTGAGTGGCATTATGCAAGTAGTTGGATTTTTTTTCCTAGCAAAAAAAAATCGAACGTATAAGTTTTTTTTAACATGTTTTTTTGATTAAAAAAAAAGCATTTATAGGTATGAGTTGATAATTTTCTATTTATACATTTTAATAAAATAAAATCAATAACAATATATGCTAATAAAAGCAAAATAAAGATGTTAATACGTCTATTGAAATTAACTCAAATTATTATTTTTTTCAAATAAATAAATGTGCAAGTGTTGTAAATGATTTTTTGACATTAAAAAAATAAATCAGAGAGTTGATGCTTATGCATGGTAAAATACAACAAGGATTATATGTTCACACTCCATTGCAGTCTAGGTCATGAAATCACAAAAATCTTATAAAAAATAATTTGGAACAAATTAATCATACATAAACATACACAAAACATATCATGAAAAAACACAAATGACTTGAAAAATAATATTCATAACACTAAAAAAACATGAAAATAACATGATGTTAGATCGACATGGCCTTACAGTTCAACCCGCCAAACCTATAACTCAAGTCATTGATTCCATTCAAAAGTATGAGGATCAAATATGGAGGAAAAAAATATAAAAAATGATAAGAAAAGTTAAGTTATAAAAATTACCTTATATGAAAGAAATTAAAAAAAACATGGACTAAATTTGAAGAAAAACAAATTGAAGTGTTATTTTGATTATTTAAACGAATAGATGCAAAAATCAGTGAAAAAAAAGGGTGGAAAAAGGTTATTGACATTAAAATGCAAAAAACAATGATAAAAAAAAAGCTATTGACATCAAATCAGATGTTTATTGACCACACACGTCACCTAGTCATGGTGTGGCCACCAAGACAATTCAAATTTTCATCTTTAAAAGTTGATGTCTAGCAGTTAAAGTAGCGTCACACTCTCTACTTAAAAAGTACGAACATCGCTACTTGTTGATGCGTACAATGCATACATCATCAAATTATTTTAATAATATTTATTTTTATATAACTATTAGATTTCTTCAACTGAATTATATATATAAACAAAGACATAATTAAACCTCTACCCAAGTTAAAAAAAACAAATCTACTCTAAGGTATTTAAGTTATTTTAATGTGTTGCAAAAATCAAAATACAAAAACTCCTTTATACATTAGTTTTTTTAAAAAAAAACAATAATTTTAAGGTTAGTATAATTATTTTTACTATATCTTAGAAAATATAAGAAAATAATTTGATCCGTTTAAATTAAACCATGATTAATTCATCCATGTAAAAATATCAAATTATTTTTAACAATTAATTATATAATTTTGTTTTCTAGTGATAAAATGATCATTGTATGCACTCAGAAACTTTAATGATAATATTTTAAATACAATTGAAAAGATCTTAAACGTAAAAATTCAACAACACCAACAAAAATTATAAAAATGTTTGGATCGGGACACAGGCATCATCCAAAACACAGCAGGGAGGAAGCTCCATTTAATCTTTAGTATGTTGGATAACAAGTTTTGAAATAAGACATATTAAATTATTACATTTTTAAAGTGTAATATATTTAATTATTGTTATTCTGAAACATGATAATTATTTTTTTCACACTTTGAAATAGAAAAAATAAGTATATATGTAAACATAATAAAATAAAAGTATACTATTTCATTAATTCCTTTTCACATGGTTTTATTCCACGAAAACTTGTGCTATTGTTTTTGTTTTTGAAAAAAATCGTGTTTTCCTCCTCATCAAAATTGAAGAAACAGCCAACAAGTGTAATGGGTGATGGGCACTGAAACGGATGCCTGAAAAGTGAGCACTCTGTGTAATGGGCCCCATCTAATCTTGATTGTGATAGATTCGATTGTCAAATCTCATCCATTGATTCGTGACGGACAGCATGTGTGACGGGCTGTTTTCAAGATTCATCAATTGCCCTTATATCTGCCCAATGGTTACTTTCTTGCCACGTAAGTACCATTTGCTCGCTTCCCTAGGGCTAAAAACAGTATATAATTAACCACTAAGTCCATGACTAATGCAGCCAAGTAGTCGTTTTTCAAATTCAACCTCACTCATTAAATATAATTTGTTCGTTTGACATTTCTATATATTTTTAAAGTGTTAGTATTAAAAAATAAAAAAAAATTCTAAAAAATAATTTAAATAAAATAAAATAAAATTACTGCAATATACCCTACAGATTCTCTTGGCTTGAGGGAGCAGAGCGTGGGATCGGGAACGGTGGGCTGTGCAGCCCCATGTGATCGATGCCTTGCCTGAGAAGGCATTGCTTACCATGAAAAAAAAAAAATGGAAACAGAGAGAGATTGTGAAACCAGTTGTCTGTCTCCAGGTGTCTGAAAAACAGAGAAGATCATCCCTATCGCCCCCACGGCTAGATCTCCACCTGTTAGGACTGGAATTTTATAATATATAAAAACATTCATGTCAAATTATCAAGAACGTATAAATAATTAAATGGAAGTGTACATGAATTTATATTTGAAAGTCGTTATCAAGAGTCGTACGGATGACCTTTTCATATTAACATGTTATTTGTTTGAGAGCTCTTTAATTTCTGTTTATCTTAACCTTATTTTCTCTCTCATATGGTAGGATGTCAGAATGAGAATGAAACAAATCTTGCATCCAAGACCATGCTCTTGCAATGGAGTGAAGGTTGGTGATGAACACGTGCAGTTGATTTGGTGATTAGAAAAGGTAAATGCTTACTTTCTTAATTTTTCAGGTTTAAATTTTAGGGCCTACATCTAAAACAATGTATTAAATTCTCTTGAATGCACAAAAACGATGTGAGGATACACTTTTAAAATTGAATAAAAAGAAAATTTAGTCCTTACAAGTTTACTCGAAGAAAACCTTTGCTTAATAAAGAAGGTTGGTGGTAGGATTATTAATTATTATTGCTTTTGAAGGGCGAAAGAAGCTACTCATATTTAATTTAACAATATGATCCGTGCAACATGCACACCCATTCTAAAAAAAAATAAAAAATTGAATTCACTTTTAATTAATGCCCGATGGTCCTTTTCTGTTAAAAAACTATACTTAGCACACTACAAACATGTTTTCCAAATCGTAAGAAGTTTAAACAATCGATGACTAATGCATGATTAGGCTATATGAGTACTTGAAGGGGCAAATCTTCAACTCCATGCCTTGTTGATTGATTTATTCTAATATGCAAATGGAAAATCACCTTAGCATATATAGAAATCTTATGTTATATTGATTGATTTCGTGTCTATTTCGAGTTGTTTCAAGTTCGAATCTTATACTAATTTTGTGTTTATGTAATATAACCTGAAAATAGTTCTTTAGCATCTTTAATTTGGAAAATAAGAGATCATGAACAAAGAAAGAGAGCACAAAACTCAGATGGTGTGAACTCTACATTCAGCATTGAATTTCAAGTTCCAAAAACCAAAATCTGACCATTCGCTGAGGTGTTGAATGGATTTTTTTCTTACTTTCATTATATAAAAGTCCAAATATGACTTTCAAGGTTTTGAAAATCCATTCTAACGACCTATTGACATTCACAAGTTTTTGATGGAAACTGACATTGACTGGTAACTTCAAATAGAACAGAAGCTATCCCTAGGGCTGCATGATATAAGCTAAATCTGAAATGATTATCCTTGAGACTCAAGAATTTGACAAAAAGGGCCAAGAAAGAGTTAGTGGCCATATTCCACTTGGTTGCTTGCGTGCAAATTGGTGCATTATTTGTTTGTCCTGGGATTGGAACTTTGTGGGAACAAGTCTAATTTTTTGTGGGTCCTTGCAGAGTTCTTTTGCCCCACATGGAATTTGTTCGACATTTCTTAAACATGGGTCGAAAACCTAGTCACATCAATTTTTCCAGCTCCTAAATTCAAGTTGTCAAATGGCGGACAACACCTCAAGTCAATTAGGGTAAAAACAGAACTTCTGACAGTGGAATAGGGAAACAACAAATTAAGCTATTCATTATTGATTTTTGACATACCCTGTCAATAATACATTACTGTATATAATATACACCATGATATTATACAGCACCAAATTGTTAGCCTCAAAATTTCTTTCTAGTTTTTCATGTTAGATTCCTATTAGTCTATATTGCACAACAAACTCTTCACTCCAGATTTCTTCCTAGTCCTGGTAAACCTAAATGCTCATAGTTCAGTTAGCTTCTTGCTTTTCTAGCTCGTAAAATAAACAGCTACTCATCATGTTTGATGTCATAAATATACAGATGAATGAACGCTCATACTGGTGAAGGTGAGAGTAGAAAATCTGGCTGTAATCTCTGGAGAGGTATCCCACAAAAGGGACACAAGGGTTTAGTGGGGATTTCTTTAACAGAAGATTCTGTCAAAGATTTGAAATCTAAAGGATAACCAGGCAGTGTAAAGAGAGTCTCTGGTGGCAATTTGGAAGCTCTTCTACAACAACACTTGCAAAACCATAGAGGGATAGCCGGGCAAACCTGCATGGAAACAGCACATCTTGCCATTTGGTGGATCTGGACAGTTTTGTCAGTACTGTTAGAGCATTGGCAATGTGCGACTTCTGGAGAATCAAAAGTAACTGACTCCGAACAATAGATACAGTGCTCTTCGACTCCATATTCACTTGACTGAAGCCTGTGTTGAACAAAAAATTACATATTAAGAGAATAAGCACGGCTCAAATATAATATACAGAAGCGCACATTTTGCAGACAGAGTTAAATCTTCATAGCAAGGATCAGCATTTCAGCTAGGCCATTCTCTGCAAGCAAGAAACTGCTTGGAAATTGGAATAGACCATAATTGTATTGTGTTCCAAGACTAGCCTTTTAGTTTTGCCTGATTCTAAAGACATTTGCAGCTCACGGAATAAATCATCCGCTGCATGTTTCACATAGCAATTCATCTTTTTTCATTTATCTTTGCATCTGAAACAAATGTGCACTTTGATCTATATAACAAACAATTTTGATTTGCTACCAGCATTCCTCATATATTTGTAAAATTAAACACCATATACCGTTAGCAGATTGACTTTGCTAGGAAAATCACAAATATTTCCTCCCATGAGAATAAACACTCGTAGCTAACTAACCCCACTCAAGTAAAAGTGACGACTTATTTAATTGGGCTCAGATCCAACTTTTCATGTTTCCACGAAATGGGGGTAATTTACAGACAAGATAAAACAAAGGAAATGATGTCATTTCAGCTTTTTATTTTTATTTGAGGTGATGGAGTTCTTTGCATTTGTGATAGTTAAAAAAAAAGCATCATGCAACGCAGGTTCCCTTTTCTCATTCCACGTGTTCAAGAAATGATGCCGTTGTCTATTATTTCCACCTTTTTCAAGAAAGAGCATGTTCCTCTAAATCGCCCCATCTCTGGCCCATGAAAGAACTGATAAAATAATTATAATATCATAATTAACATATCTTTCAGCATTGAGAACAAAATGGTAAGGAGTACCTTCTTTCATGCTTTCTGACTTCTGATGCTAGGACTTTTAGTTGATCCCTAACACAGTCATGATTAAGTGCAATCCACAGCTCCATTTGTTCTACTCCAACAGGATACCAAAATCCAGGTCGGGAAAATGTTGTGGTTGAATCAGATAGACGATTTATAAAAGTAGCCAAACTGAAACCCACAAGCCTTTCACGAAGTTCTTTTTCACTACTAAAAAGAAGCTCTATCCACAAGGTGAGATGCTCCGCTTTGGTGACTGCTGGACCTCCCAAGTTCACTTTACAATTAATTTCTTCAGCCTTCACGTCAGATAGTATTACACGTCTACAGATGATATTAAGGAGGTGCAATTTGCCGAGATGTTATCTTTGAGAAATTCTCCGGGATGCATGTCAGAACCTCACCAATGGAAAGGCCTGTGTATGAACCCAAAAATGTCACAGAAAGCCACTTAACCAGTATATGGTCCGTGTACTTTGGTGCAGACTGCTTGAAAGCCAACAATGCTGCCACTATATCCCAAACAACTAGAGGGTTATCCAGATTTTCATATTTCGTTAAATACCATAGAATATCGGATTCCCAATAATTCAATTCATTTGCAGAAAAATCAAGAAACGCTTCGCCAGCGAAATCAGAGGAGGAAGAAGACAGTACATCCTTCTGTTGTCCACCTATCCAGAGGAGCTCAACTACAGCCTTCTGAAGCCTGCACATTCCACAGAAGAGGCAATATTTATGTGGGACAAAGGCAAACAAGCACCAACACAATATGTTAAATTTTGGTTTATCCTTGTTGACTTATTTCTTTGTGGTATTCTTTTGCTGCCAGCAGTTGGTCAAAAGGCCTTTCCAATTAAATTCAGCTGAACTATATTCTTTCGACTTTTTCTTAATATCTCACCATCCACACAAACACACACAAGAGCTGATAAGATGTAACAACTTATGATTGTTGGATGTGATAAGCATTTTGGCAGAATGATTCGGCTTACCTTCCCTCATACATGGGATCCAATGAATCACCATCAACATTACGAACCTGCAAATACCAAACACAGTTGTTTCAGTAATTAATCTACAACATGCATACATATAATATCCTATCATAAGCATCACAGTAATAAACAAATACATTTTTTCTGTTAAGAGAAGACAGGAGTTTTGTTATTTTTGAACATGACAGGAAAGTTGAGAGCATGTATACTCAAACCATGTGCATCCAAAGGCAATAGAAATGTTCCATATTTTAACATTTATAGTTCTGAATTCCAATGGCCAGTAAATGATCTAGTTAACAGTTGACAATCTGCCTTCATTCTATTTTGGGGGCTCAAACTTTCAAGAGATAGGTAAAAGCTAAGCATCAAGGGCAGAAAGAACCTTCTTGATCTTTCCATGTTCAGGAAAAATTGAACGTGGCATTTTTCAAACTCAGCTTTCCAAGGAGCCATGTCATGAAGCTCAAAGCAAAATGTGTCACAACCATAATTTGATACAGTTGGGTATAATAGTAAGAAATCTAAGAGCACAATCAGATAATTCCGAGGGGGAAATAAAGCACTTTAATAGAGATGTCATACACAACTAAAAACATGTAGATGAGGGTGATTAATTGAGGTGAACATACCATTGCAAGTGCAATATTTCCAGGGGATGCTGCCACACCAAGGCATGAAACAAAAACATTTGGAAGCTGCAAATAATTTTAAATTTT
The DNA here is from genome assembly GCA_029228605.1 of Salix koriyanagi. Classification (NCBI taxonomy): domain Eukaryota; kingdom Viridiplantae; phylum Streptophyta; class Magnoliopsida; order Malpighiales; family Salicaceae; genus Salix; species Salix koriyanagi. Next base: position 5,150,841 of record CM055338.1, read on the forward strand.
AGAGCTACAGTTATATGTTATAATAATAATAATAATAATAAATAAATAAATAAATAAAACAGGAAAAAAGGTTAATATCATACATCATTTGAGCTCCTCAAACCAGGAATGTTTGAAGGAATTGATACTTCACAAAGAGCACTTCCATGCAAAACCCAAGCACGAACATAATTTTCCTTGCAGCATTAATAGTTCAATATTAGGCACCTGATGGACTTACATTTAATCGTATGACTTACAAGTCAAAATGTGCCATGACATTGCAAAGAATAAATCTGAGTACCTGGCCACAACTGTACAAACAACATCCATCAAAAGCCCAAGCTAAACCTGTGACCTGATAAATTTTTAAATATATGAAGGATCATCACAAAGGCAGCAGAAGACTGATCAACTATGTATTAAGATACTTACAGCACAGTCATGAGCATCATATAAACCAACTTTATCAAATATGGAGCTGGATATGTCAGCTGTCCATACTTCAAATGAACCAGATCCTTTGCCGACTGCTAAAAGCATTTTGTGCATGGTTTGAACAGGTATTGCCAATGATAGTACTGAAATTGGGACAAAATTGACAGATACAACCTGCTTGGAAATTTAAATGTCAGAATTCACTGCTATGAGTAAATATGCAAACAGAACTGTTGAAGAAGATGACAACACCAACCTCCTTCAGCAGAGAAAAGGGAGCATTATTGGCCCCTGATGGGTCCAGCAACTCCTCACCCTTCCCAATCCAGATCCTCACACTGAAAAGAAAGAAAAACAGAGGGGTTAAAGGTTCTGTAATCCTTGGTAAAAAGGTAATGTGAAATGGGGTTTGGCTATTCAGATGCTCAGAAGAATGGCCTTACACCATCAGCATGTTTCCATTCAACTAGGCACCAGTTACAATTGGCGTTGTATAAATTTCTTTTCTTCGTCCTAAAGTTGAAGTTACTATACGTTCAGAGATATTTTACTTTCTCTGAAAAGGGTTACGGAGACAAATAGATTAGGTGACACCATTGAAATAAGTGATTCTATAGATTCTAATAGACATATGACCTACAAATTTGCAGAGAGGACAAAGGTATTCTGTACAGAACACGAGGTCCATAGCTTATGTGTATTCAAAAATATATTTATCATGATACTATAAAGAAATTGAAAAACTCATTAGATGTTCCTGCATACCTAACTCACCTCCCATCAGAACTCCCACTAGCCAATAAGACCTGAGGATTAGACTCGGAACCGAGTAATGCCAAACTGATTGTTGTGACCCATGAATTATGGGCTTGAAGAAGTCCAACAAATGATACAGTAGTAGGGCCCCTACTATGCTCAATAGAGTAGTATTGTGGCACATTAATTCTCCAGACAGAAATTTTACCAGACTTCCCTCCAACTGCAAGTATAGAGAATCCATTGGATGAATCATTTTCTGGAGCTGAACAGATCTTTGATGGCAACCACAGTACTGGTGACCAGGCAATAACAAGTGACGATACCATTGCACATCGAGAAGCATATTTCTCTGCAGTAATTAGTGGGAGTTTGCAGTTCCCAAGGACCTGAATATTTAATAACAGGCAGAAACAAGGTTTCAAGAGGCATTTCCATGTCGAATTGAACAAGAAAATGCAAACTATATAGTTACAAATTTAAGTTCCCATCACTAGAGAAAGGGAGGAGAGAGTGATAAGAAAAGGGATTGTTTCTTTCTTTCTTTTGCTTTTCTTTTCCTGAGAACAGCTTACCTTAGTTGTCCTCCTGTCTATTTTATTTTCATCAGATCCAGCAGTGGTGCTCCCCGTATTGATAGGATTTGATAGCTGGTCCTGCAAAGTTTCCGAATCCTTAATGCTGTACAGTCATTGAAAAAAGACCTAATGAGTTGAAGTTAAAATTAAAGAAATATGCAAGGAAACAGCAAACTCAAAGGATTCTTCGATCTAAGTTCTCATTTGCCAAATACAAAACCGGTTGGGGTAATACCAAAAGAAAGGAAAGTTCTATTCTTGCCAGTTCAGTTCCATAGAGAAAGTGGAGATAAAACAGAAAGGAGAATGGTTTAAGAAAAAGAAAAATTTGGTGCCCTTTCTTCCTGACACCATCTCTCATCCCCGAACCCATTTTAGAGAGAAATTTGATGGTCCACATGAAAGATGTTAGTTAAGAGAATTTTCAACCATTCCTTACTTTTCTCATCATAAACAAAAGAGTGCAATACTAGGAAGCTATAAAAATTTTCCCATTAAGTTTTCTCCTGTTGTGAACTTGACAGAGTGCAGAAAAGACAAGTATATGCAGTTATTGTTGTGTACTTTGAGAGAGAGTATAGAGTTAAGGCAGTAAAAAGAATCTTCTAACCAGAAATAAGGGGATTAAGAAAAGGGAAAGAACTATTTACTTGTAAGTGGTAACATTCACTTTCCTTCGCTTGTATTGCTTTAATGTGCCAGAGTTTGGCAAGTCGATAGCACAGGATTTTGGTTGCTCCTCAGCAAATCCTTGGATTATTGGTTGCCCCTGGGGGAAGAATCAAAATATTAAAGATAATAACAATAATGAGAACAAAAACAATCCTTGGATAATGCAGCAAATGGGAATATAATCAAATGGTAACCAGACAATTCAAACCATGTAATTTAATAACTGGGAGCTTACATGGGAGAATTCAGAGGGGGTATTATCTAACTCCCCAAAATTGATTTTGGTAAGATAATCATATAGCCTATCTGATATATCCACAACCTACAAGAAAGTGTGAAAGTGATAGCTGTGATCAATACATCCCAAATCAAAAATTACATTTCACTATTACATGCAAACATCATATCTATTAGATAGTCATTCAGTAAATGAAGGTTATAAAAGGGAAAAATTGTCATTGACTTTTCAATCCTCACTACAGTTTAAAAAATTGCATGAATAAGTGCTTCATTGATACATACCTCTACCCACTCAGCACTAAAATCACAAAAAGGTGGACGGTAAATCTTAACACGCCCTTCTACAGTGCAAACAGCAAGCAAGCACCTGCATAGAATTACATTACAAATGGAACACCATAAATTGTTCTGCTCAACCTTTAAATAAACTTAGTTCAAGAGGAGCAAGAATGTGAACATTATCGTAACAACTCATCCTATAACTAAAACCCTTAAATTCATACCCATAATTTGGAGCCATTCCAATTGGGGACCATGAAATTGACCGAACACATGGACGACGGTCTCGAGATAATGCAGCAGGCAGCATGCAGTTGGTGAATAAATCTGCAAGCATCCCAAATAACAAAACATCATGTTTAACTGTCTAAATCAAAAGGCTGAAATATATTTCTCAAAAGAACTGGTAATAAAGACATACCCTCCCTATTAACACGACCAATTGGGTATGGTTCACAAGTCGGAACTCTGATCAAACCTCGAGGTCCATAAGGCACTGCTGGATTCTATACCTCACAAAATTGAAGTAATCAACAAAAAAAATACTTGGGACATAACTAATAATAAAAACCCAAATTCCAACACCTAAAATAGAAAAGCCTCAAACTTTTTCTATTGCATCCACTAAAGAAACACATAATAAACTCCAAATTACAAAAGTAACTATCAGTATCATTTACTAAGCAGCACTAACTACCAAGTGAAGCACAAGAATCCAGACAATAAAACACCAGTATCCCTTTTATCTAAGGAAATTGTTGGATTTCCTTGGCTAAAATAATTTTTTTCTTGCAATTACTAGTAATAATACTAACTAATTATGCAACACCAAAAGCATACACAAAAAGCTTCCGTCACTGAATTTGCTAAGCTAAAATCTATTTTTTTAAAAAACTTTTTAGTTACATTCACAGAACCACAAAATCACTCCAGGTACGATAGTAATTAGCATATGCAGCAACTAATTCAGAAAAAAAAGGAATTAAAGCTAAAGTTAAAAAAAAAGAGCATCAGATGTTGTTCTTGCAATTACTAGTAACAATAGTTACTAACCGGGCAAAACCAAAAACACACACAAAAAAAACTTCCTTCTGAATTGGCCAAGCAAAAATTTTAAAAAATTTGAAACTTTTTCATTGCGTTCACTAAATAACTATACAATGTACTATAATTACGAACTTAATTAGTAGAATCAGTAACTAATTGACCAAAGAAAAAAGCTTCGATGAACTGCATTGGCTCGATAGACAGCTATCAATAGCGAGAGTGAGTAATCAGGGGATGATGATTACCAGAATGGTGACGAGGTGAGCGGAAGCGACGGCGATGAAGTTATCGTCGGACCAAGCAATGGAGTTTGGATACGACGGCGACGCCACTAACGCCACCGCTTGGAATCGCGACGCCATTGGTGTTGACTGATTCTGCACGGTTAGAGTAGACTGAAGAGAGGAGGGTTCTTTTTTTTGAGAAATTGGAGGGAAAAATTAAGAGTTTGACTATTTGCTGCCAAACCCTAGTTCGAATCCTGATTTGGTGCTTCTTTCTAGAGAGGCTGTCCTCTTATTTTCTCTCTTTTTATCCCCGTTAATATTTTTCAATTTAAACGGCACCGTTTTCTGTTCCTAATATTTCCTCGACATTGTAATATCTCTCGTTTGGCACAACTGCTGGACCGGAGGTTCCAAAAAAGTGGGTTGAGGTTATAGCTAAATCTCAGTTTCAATTTATGTGGGCCCATCTTTTGTTGGTTTCAAACCATGGTTTCCGAGAAGCAGAAATAAGTTGCTTCTCGTGGCGTGAAAAAAGCAGCCATCAATACAAAAAACACAACAAATTACGGTTGAAAATTATTCCAAATTAAACCCTCACATATCTGCGCCCTCGTTACCCATATGAACAAAAATCACTACTCCCCTTCTCCCACATGATGGGACGGTCAGTTCTCGTCGCCTTCCAAAACCCAAGTATAAATGTTCCCTGCGAAGCTTGAAAAAGACTAGACTGAGGGAATTTAATATTTGAAGGATTGAATAACTTACTCGTTTTCTGCTGCTTCTTTCTCCGGTTAGACTGAGAAACACCATCGCGAAAGATAGCACTAAGACTATTGTAAGCGTTTGTTTTTTCTTTTTGGATTTAGCCTCCACCCCTCCAGCATTGCCTAGACACAAGGCAGTTAAGAGAAGAAAAGCTGGAAGTTAGGGATCAGATAGGAAATCTCATCACTGCTTTAATCGAGTGGTTGAGTAGTGTTGATGGACAAAATTCGGCATCTGAGGTGAGAGGATTTCATACCTAGTTCCGATGCAGCCATCCTTATGTATATTTCTTTATATAATTTATTAAGTGGGAGTGGAAAGGTTTATTATTTATTTATTATATTTTTTAATATTAAAATAATATAAAAATCTAAAAACTTAATTAAAAAACAAAAAAAAAATGTATTTCTTAATTAACATTAAAAAAAACGAGAAAGAAAAGTGGGATAAAAAATAATTGATAAAATAAAAAATAAAAATTGATAAAAAGAAATATATTTGTATATATTCTTTAAAGTAATTTCACAAGTTAAAAGCAATATGAAAAGCTTGATAATCAAACACATGAAACTACTTTTCATTAATCTCAAACTCAAAAGCAGTTTTAACCAAACACTTCAAAACTTATTTTGAATCGCAGCTAAATAAGTTTTGAGACGAAATATATTACTCAAAATGCTTTTTATGAAACTACTTTTTTAAAATCTCAATCACAAAAACAAAAACTGTGCCAAACACACCCTAACGCATGAAAACAAATCTAAATCAATAGTTTAATACAGTAACTATTAGACGACATGCAAAGCAATCACTGGTTGAATCGTCAAACCGGCGTCATCTTATGACAAGGGCTTATTACCGCACTAGAAACGTGAAGTGTGTGATTGCAGCCAAAACGCAGCGTCGGTCAAAGTTCCAAGCTTTGAGACAAGGAACAGCAAGAAACCCTAGCTAGCTTCTTCGTTCTATCTCTCGAAATCTCCGCGTCTCGCTTCCGGACATCCCTCAACTGCTCTATCCGGCATTGACACTTCTTTCTCTCACGGTACAATTATCAATAACCTAGCTCATCCCTGCCTCTCTCTAACATCTTCAAGTTCATTTTAGGGTTTCAAGATTCCAATCTTCGATTGTTAAACCCTAACAACTTCCAAAACTTGGATCTTACAGCAATTAATTGAATCAGTGCTCAATAACTACGATTGATCGACTGTAATTAATTAATTAAGTGTTCTTCAATGCAGATCGTGTTCTCTAGAGTATTTATTTGTAGTATTTTTCAGTTTTTTTTGATTAAAAACAAAACTAAATTTTATTTTGATTGAAATTGAGGAGGGTAACGTTAACTGACTCCTTAACATATTGAAAACACTTTGGTGCTCCGTTCGAGCTAACTAATTGGTGTAACTCATGTTGTGCTTGCGAAATGTGTGGTGTGGGTTGAGACTGCTTTTACTTGATGTGAGGGCGAGCTTAGGCAGTACTAATTGACAAAAGTAAGGAGGCTGGAAATGGAATGCGAGTCCATAGTCTCGTATGGCTATTTAGATTAGTTGTTGTGTGCTTGTTTTTTAAACTTTTGAATGAGATAGGCCAGATTGTTTTCTGAATTACTTGATGAATTGTTGAGTTGGTGAGTTTAATCTGAGAACAGAAAAGTCTTGCAAAGTGATGTGAAGGCCAGATGCCCTCTAGTCTCTACCCGAGGGCGACTTGAAAAGGGGGAACTTGGGGGTGTATTTGTAATTTACAGGGTTATTTTGTTCAATTCTGATTGAAAAGCGAGCTGAGTAAGGTGTATAAATAAATTTGTAACTTGATCTCTTGACACAAATGCTTTCTTTATGATAGATGACAAGCGCTTGGACAAATTTGAGCTTTGCAATCATGCATAGGAATATAGAGAGGGAGTGGGGAAATCAGGGTGGAGTGGACTTATGAGTATTATTTTTTATAGCTGGAGATTGTTGCTCGCCCTCAGAAGAGCTATACATCTGCAAAATATTGTGGAATGATGAGGAGACCAAATATATATTTCCAATTTATTATAGCTTTGGAACTTGGAGAAAACGAGCAATGGAGCTCGTGGAGCATGGTTCACATGGAGGACTGCTCTCTTGGTTTGCTTCATAGTTTTGGTTCTGCCATACTTTTGATATCATCATAGTACTGATGATAAATGCAACATAAGCAGATAGAGTTGTTTTCATTTCTGGAAATGTTCCTTTATTTATGCAATGCATTTGCATCGTGCAGTGAAGATTTTGCTATATTCTTCCGATACAAAAAATGAGTGGTCGTTTTTCTCGTACAATCTACGTTGGCAACTTACCCGCAGATATAAGAGAATCAAAAGTTGAAGATCTGTTTTACAAGGTTTGTTTTAATTGTTTTCATGTGAAGCTTATACTTCTTGTTAGCAGAATAATGAGGTTTATTCAATTTAAGTTAATTATATTTGCACCATTATCATTGTTATTAACCTCTGAATTGATTATTTTTTCCCACTATTAAGCATGTACATGCCTGCTTTCTTTTTATTATTATTTCCTTGTGTGATGCTATATATTTCCAGAATGTGTGATGCTATATATTTCCAGCATCCCATGCCTGCTTCAAAACATATCAAAAGTTCATTCAGGCATAGCTGTGCTTCCAACCAGTGGATTCAAATATTGAAAAATTTAAGCAACAAATTGCTTGTTTGTATACTGCTCTGAGATGAACAATATGTGTGCTATCCACTTATGCAATGCTCGCTGTTTGCACAATAACATTGTGAAAATGCTGTTACTAGACCAGTTGTAGATATGTATGCCATGGTTAGTATTTGCTATACAGCTGCAAAAGCTTTCCAATGGTTTATCAGTATGGCTAAGCTTACAGATTTTGTTATTTGATTTTGCAGTATGGCCGTATCCTGGATGTTGAATTGAAGGTTCCACCTCGGCCCCCTTGTTATTGTTTTGTCGAGGTAGTGCTCTTACCACACTTGATCTCTGCAATATATGGAGCTAGGTATCCATATTGTATTTTCTGGATGGAAAAAAGGAGAGCGCTTTGAATTATCATTTGGGGGCACTGTTTCAGTGCATTGTTGGTTGTCTTGGGTTGCAACGAGATTTGTTTGAGTCTGGGGAGGGGAGCAACTAACCTCTTGAGAAAATGCTGAAACTATCCTAATTATCTCACCCAGAGCCCCCTCGCAACTGGAATCTTCACCACTTGACTCATGGTTTTTTGTTTGCAGTTTGAAAATGTTCGGGATGCTGAAGATGCAATAAGGGGTCGTGATGGCTATAACTTTGACGGTTCTCGTTTAAGGGTATTACTGGTTCTAGCTGTTTCTTGACATCTTTTACTGCATGCCTCTTTTATTTCTCATTGTTATTATGCAGGTTGAGCTTGCCCATGGTGGTAGAGGACCGTCGTCAAATGATCGTCGTGGTGGGTATGGTGGTGGTGGAGGAGGAGGAGGAGGAGGAGGAGGAGGTGGAGGTGGGGGGGGGGGGGGTCGACTTGGCATTTCACGCCATTCTGAATTTCGAGGTTTGTTAAGGGAATATTTTTTTCTTAATAAAAGATTTAGAGCAATAAATACACTGTCCCTTCCAAAAAGTACCCTTCTTTCCTTACATATGGTTTGCTCTAGCTTCCTTCAAGTAACCTGGATATAATTCTAAACCACATATTTGACTTGCAGTTATTGTTCGTGGTCTTCCTTCTTCTGCTTCCTGGCAAGATTTGAAGGTTGAAGACCTTCCAATGCTCGACCAACCAAATTTTATCTGTTTATGTACTTGCTTCTTAGTGATAAATTGATTTCAGGATCATATGCGGAAAGCAGGAGATGTGTGTTTTGCTGAAGTTACTCGTGATAGTGATGGTATGCCTCTTAGAAAGCTGTAACTTCCCATTCCTGCTCATTTTTTAGCTTTTTTTTTGTGTACAATTTATCTAACTGGCGTTCAATTTCACATCCCAATTTGGATTGAGGTGCAAAGTGTGCTTGGATGCTGATATTGGAACACAGTGTTAAATATCTCATGAGCTGCATGTCTTCATGCTGCTACTGAATTGAAATTTTGGACTTAACATTCAGGAACTCTAGGCCTTGTTGATTATACAAATCATGAAGACATGAAATATGCTGTGAGTTGTTTCTTGGTTAAAACATAAATAAAAATGCTTGGGATTGTTGTTCTTTCCTCTTATCTAACAGCTGGCATAATTTATGTTATTCAGATTCGGAAACTTGATGATACTGAGTTTAAAAATCCCTGGGCCAGAGCTTATATTCGGGTAACCATTAAGTCCAGCATTTTATTTGTTGAGTTGGTAGTAAGTTAATTCAAATATTTGAAAATGGTTTTATAGTGCAGAACTGTCTCAAGCATGCAAATTTGCCTTGTTTTCACTTTAATTATACCTAGCGAATCCTTACCTCACTCCATCCGTCTTCTATTTTGGAGTTCTAGGAATTGTTGAAAACATCTAGTCCTGAGGCCATTTCTTTTCATACTTTTCTGTGGAATAAAAATAGCTCACTATCTACCACATGATGATGCTTTGGACATATATGAAGGAAAATATTTTTTAAAAGATTCAAGGCTCATTTAATTATTGCTCTTGGTTTTGCTGTTTGTTCTGATTTGAATAGGTGAAAGCAATATGAGGGCTCTCCATCAAGGAGCCGGAGCCGTGGTCGAAGTAGGAGCAGGAGCAGGAGCAGGAGCAGGAGCAGGAGCAGAAGCAGAAGCAGGAGCCGAGCCCGAGGAGGAACCGGAGGTGTGTTCACCTTTTCTTTTCAATGACATTCTACTTTGAAGGTTTTTCTTCCCTCCATAAAGTGATAGCTGTCTGTTTTGTGCAGCAAATCATTGGAACGATCTGTTTCAAGGTCAAGGTCAAGGTCAAGGTCAAGGTCGAGGTCGAAATCTAGATCTAGATCTGCTTCACCTCTCAAATCATCCAGGTAATTAGTTTCTTTGCTTCACATTTTATTTGCTGTTTTTCTTGAGCATAAGGTACCTTTTGTCATTCTCTTGTATGGAATACGCAGACCAAAATCAAGGTCCAGGTCAGGTCAGGTCTGAATCTCCCAACAAGGCAAGTCCCCTTTTGGATGTTTAATAAAAAAGGAAAGGGAAAATAATTTTTAGTTATTATTTTGCGGTGTGCGTGAGACTTCAATACAGTGTCTAGTAATGTAATAAGTATATGCTCTTATATTTTTGCAGGCACGACCGCTTTAAACTCTGTATCCGGTCAGACTGTTACTTGAAACGTCTTTGATGTAGAAAACTCCGAGGCCTGCTTACATGAATATCGAGGGGCCAGTTGTTGTTCTAAATATCCAGTCCCTGTTACTTGAAATGCTTTGATGAAAACATGAACTAGTAGTGTAAGGCGTGGTGGTTTCTTGTGGATATTCACCTGAAGCTTAAACCGAGTATTTGTTTATGATGACACTTTTTTGTTGAATTTGGCTGCCTCCCAATGTTTGCGACCCTTCCATCATTTAAATCAGTGAACATTTAAGCGTGTTATAGCTTTTACCTGTTTCTTGTCATTCCAATTGCCAGTCGAGGAAAACCTGCTCCGATCTTTTAATATAAAGTGATGGTGTCGTGGCAGCATTCTACTGTCCATTACCATTGGAACATTGTTGCCGGAATGCAATGGGCAATCTGTTTTGAGTGATGACATGGCACCAGGTATGCTCCGTACTTAATTTTTCTCACCGACGGTGATGAGGAGTGTGAGCAGATGTGTGAATGCTTCCTCCTCATCCACCGCTTAAATGTGCGTGAATTTACAGATTAAAAGCCTTGTTTGGCATGTTTTAGTGTTCCAGGATAGATATAAAATAATGGTTATAAAATGTTTAATTAGATAAACAGATAGTAAGCAAGCAAGCAAAGCTAACATTGTTTATTATATCCTTAACTCTTGAGATAAACATTTGTTTTTTCCTAAGAAATTAATTTTCGTGGTAGCACTATGGTAATAAAATGTATTTTTTAGATTATAGATAACTATTTAATATTATTATTAAACTTGGTTTAGTCAATTTTGAAAACTTGTGACATGATTATTGGTGAAGCTTGAATTTAAAATTAAACCATGTGAGAGTTGTCTTAATGTAATGCCATTGACTTGGGAGGTTTAAAAATAAAATAGATTACTAGTAAAAAACATTTTTTGATCTTCAAAAATATATAAATCTAGATAAACCTCCTAACTTGACTTCTTGCCTAGTTTAGGTTTAGAACTATATCATATGAGATTTGTTGTGATGTGATTTAATTGGCAGGTCTAAAACAACCTTAAAACTGGTTTTTTTTACTGTTTAATATATTGGATTGGCCAATTTTTTGCTGTTTAACCAATGAAATTCATGATCCAGATAACTATTAGGTTTGATTTATTTTTTTTAAAAAAAAAAACTATTTTTACTATACAGTGACATAAATATACGCTTGTAAAACTAAGCATAAACAAAAATATTGAGATTACGATAACTTAATAAAAATCAAACTAAAGTAATACGTGAAGACAAATTCAAAATTAAACAAATAAAAAAAAATAGAAAAATTACCAAGATGAAAGGAAAAAAAGAATGAAAAGGAGGCAATGAAAAAAAAAACAAACAAACAAGGAAATGAGTGGGTTAAAACCCCAAGTTGTAATAAGAAATGGAATATATATCTATTGTTCCTATTATTTCTTTTCCCATTGTTAATGTATTCCATCTATCCTAATCTAAAATACATTATTTTTGTAAAATCAATTATCTTGAAAATCCTTCTCTTTCTATATATAGTTAAAGAAAAAAAACAAACCTCGTAATTTCTCAAAATTGTTATAGGGTTGTGTGGTAATCACTAGAGTTATTCTTATTGATAAATTAATATCTGTGAATGCGTAATAAAAACCATTATTCCAAAAATTGAATTTGAAAGGTTGTTGTTATAGGTTAAAATTTAACTTGGCCTCATAGAATTGTTGAACAAATCAATAAAACTTTATTTGTGTTTTAAAATCAGATTACCCGAGCCGACTCAAGATCCAGGCCGGGTTTCAAAGTTATGGTGGGTTTTACCCACCTTTGAACAGATGGGCCCGCAAATAATTTGCAATATGGGCTCATTGTACTTACCAGGGCCCCCACAAAACACAAAGGAAAAGCAACACCACCTCTTTCTTTCTTGCCGCTCTTCCTAAAACCCTAGTCCTTTCTATAAATACAAACCACACGCTTTGCGCAGCAGAACTCACCACTCAAATCACAAAACCGCAGCAATCATGTCTCTTGGCGAGCTCGCTTGCACTTACGCTACCCTCATCCTCCACGATGAAGACATCGCCATCACTGTAAGGAACACTCATCACAAACAGGTTGTATGCTCTTCTTTTTTTTTGGTTTTTGCGAAGAGAACTAATTTTTAAGAAAATATAATTATGCAGTCAGATAAGATTGCTGCACTGGTGAAGTCAGCTAATGTGACTGTGGAATCTTACTGGCCAAGTCTGTTCGCTAAGCTTGCTGAAAAGAGAAATGTGGGTGATCTCGTCATGAATATTGGTGCTGGTGGTGGTGGTGCTGCTGCTCCTGTTGCTGTTTCTTCTTCTGCTCCAGCCGCTGCATCTGCCGCTGCTCCTGCTGTCGAGGAGAAGAAGGTAAAATTAATGGCGCTTTTTTTGGGTGTTGATTAAAACTCAGTGCTGTTTTTGTTGTCATTTGTTTTTCTTGTTTTTCATGGTTTGATTTTTACTGGGATTTTAAATGAAATTGCAGATTTTCTTTTGTGTGGGTTATTTGAGTTTGTAATTTGTACTGAGATTTGGCGTTTCTTTACGTGCAGGAGGAAGCTCCAGAGAGTGACGATGATATGGGATTCGGCTTGTTTGATTAGGTGCTTCTTTCCATTGTTATCAATTGTAAAACTTTTGGTTTCTCTATGAAATTAGGACCGGCTCCAAAATTGAAATTTGGTGGAATTTTGGTTTTATTATGATTTGAAAATCTCTGATAGATTGACCATGAATTCTTTCTATGAACACAAAGAAGTTTTTTATGTTTTAGCATTATATATCTTGTTTGTTTATACCAATCATGATTCAGTTCTCAACAAATCTTTACTTGTTGGATCAAAACTCAATGGATTTGTCGTTTCAAAACTCTTAAATGTATCCGACGAAGTTGTTATTTACACTCTTATCATTAGTTTAAGATGTTCTCCAAGCAATTGACAATTGAAATTTACTGTTCTTAACCTACTTAAGCCATCATCCGGGATTTGCCCGATTGACCTCCATTTCGGGTTTAAAACCTCTTGTCCGAACCCGACCCTCAACAGAAGTTTCTATCTGGGCCACCGTGACGTCAATAACAACATTAACCCTCTTTGTTCTTCTGATATTGAAAGATGGTGAGTTTCCAGCTCAGTTTTGACTTTTGAGAAGTCCCTCCAGCACTCCAACTCAATCTCAGCCATCCACGTAGGTGATAGGTCAAACTATGGGCGATCAACTTTCCGATGGGCAGTAGAAACATATCTACATCCAGTTTGCAAACAGTAACTGGACCGAGTCATCCTTCGGTCCAACCTCTTTCCAGATGCTTCTAGACATTTGAGATGGGATTTCTCCTACCCTTTATATACCTCCCCTCTCTCTCTCTCTCTCTCTCAAAATATCCAATCCAAGCAAAATATCCTCCTTAAAGAAACCTATAAATAAATCCCCTTTTCTCGAAACCTCAAAAACAAGTGTTTTTGAGCCTAAAAAACGTTCTTTAATTGCTTTCAAAGTAAACACAGCCCACTTCTTTGATCCAAGTTTCAATCACGATGATGTCCTTGTTCAGTTCATTTGATGCCCTAATCGCTGAATCATTCGGGCAGAAGCTCAGGCTCTCGTTCAGTGCTTCCAAAGAAGGGGACAGCCAGCCGCAGGTTGAGTCTAAGAAGAAGATAGAGATGTCTGAAGGGAGTAACGACAAGTCGTCAACATCGTCATCATCAAAATCATCTCCTGTAAACATCAAACAAGCCATTACAGCAACAGAAAGATGAGGTTTAGGTTTGCTCCGGAGTTAGATGGAGTGCACTGTTTTGAGACCATAATTACTTATTGAGCTCTCATTTTTTTTCCACTAATTTTTGTGTGTATATATTTTTATTTATTTATAGTGGGTGATTCATGTAATGTAATCAATATTTTACAGCTAAAAGATTCGTTTCCCCCTCTTCATTTGTAAATTTAGCATCTTCAATTTTCTCTATAGGCAAAACTACAATCCAGGTCTTGTATTTGTTTTTCTACGAATGAGTAATTTCATTAGCCAAGAAGGTTAGAAAATAAAAAATAAAAACAAGAAAGGGAATTACTGTGATAGCTTATTGATTGCTCCGATGCCGGAATGTTTGACCTCCACCCTCCGATGAAACTCAGGCCGCCAAATAAGGAATAATTTTGAGCACTGCCTGGAAGTCCGTCACCTGAACAATAACACCACCCTTAGTTTCTTGCATGATAGGGTCATTTGCAAGCAGCTGTCCACTGCTATTTTCGTCGAAGAACTTCACGCAACCATAAATATCTCTGACCATTTTCAGGTTTCCTTTTCATCGATTACTTCTAACACTGAATTTCTTGTTTACCAAATGGAACGTCTCTTCCATATCTCAAAATGTTATTTTTCTAAGAAATAAAATAAAATAAGGAGATTGCTTGCCCAATTTTCAACATAACATAAAACCAAAATCTGACCTTTTTTTTTAAAAAAAGTAAAAATTAACTTTTCTATTGGGCCGGTGCAACAACTCCTATGGTTAGTTAAAAAGTCGTTTATGGTTAGTACTTAGTAGTAGATTTTTTTTTCAAAAAAAACACGTTTTACAAGATAGATTATTTTCTCAGATGCTGAAATTAAAAAATAATAATAAATTATTTTAAAGTGAAATAGAGATCAAATAAGAAGAATGAAAGAGTTGAAATAGGATAAATTTTTTAAATACAAATTATTTTAAATAGACAAATCAAAAAAATGAGATCAAAATTTATTGAAAGATGATAAAAAAAAATTAAAAAAATAATTTTATAAGTTACTTTAAATAAAATAAATAAGAATAAAAAAAACTAAAAAAAAATGAGATTGAGAAATAAAAATATAAAACAAAATACATATCAATTAAAATATTGAGATCCAAATTTGATATTATCAACAAATAGCATTATATTATAAGTTTTTAATAACTTCTGAAAAATATATTATGCTCAAACTAAAAGAAAAAGTATTTTTTATCAAAAAACCATACTAAATTGTTTCTTTGATGTTAAAGTATTTTTTTTATTAACCAAATTTTCTAATAATAAACAAATATAAAAAACTTGAAAAATAATTTTTAGTTTTCAAGAAACAAATTGAAATTCAACTTGGGCCGGGAAGTGACAGCCCAACTAGGTTAAACATCTGGTGCATAAAACCTTTAAATTGAGACTAAATCTTTCATCTCGAGTACAGTTATTTGAATGCAGATAAAAATTAAGATATATTTATAAATAAATAAATGTTGACCACTAAACGGGTATGAGTATGATTCAAACCCAAGACATACGTGAGGGGATGAAATACATTTATCTCTTTTTTTAACATGTTTCTAAGTAATCATGGCCTTAATGTTATTGAACAGCTTTTGTTTAGAAATCATGACAACTATTAAGTCAATATTTATATTTTGAAAATTATAAAAATATATATTTTAAATTTCAAAAAATTATGAAACAAGATTTTAATTGCAAAATTGAATCTTGACGTGATGAAAATGGACAAGATGAACAAAGGGCAAGTTGCTTGCAAGACAAGAGATTAGCCAAGTGCTTGTGTGGTCGGCTCACTCCCTCTTGACGTGGCTCTCCCTTTCCTATTCTCAGGAAGAAACTGTCCAATGGGATAGGTAACTTGGAAATTGGATAGGATTATCCCTTTCATCTCTGCCCCAAACGAATGCTCATGAAATCAAATCCATAAATAGAGTTTTTTTTGTCCCATTGAAACTTCCAATTTAGTTTTTTTTTTTTTTTTTTTTTAGTTTTTTCTAGTCATGATATTACCTTTTCTTTCTTGCCTTTCTTTGCTCTCTTTATCACTCTTTACTTCTCTTCACTAGCAAGGTATCTCAAATTCCTCTGCTATTGCTTTACCCCCCCTCTTTAGTGTTTCTCCATTTAAAATCAAGTTATTTCATTCGAGGCCATTGTCTCCGAGAATAACATATACAAGAATGGCAATGGGCGCAATGTCTGTGACAGTAACAGTTGTTGCTGCAGCAGCTGGGATTTATGTCTTCGACAAAAGTCACTCCAAAGCTCAGGTAATAAACTAGGTCCCTTCATAAATTTCTTTGCTTTCTTTCAACTTGTAGTTTCTAGTTTCTTGTTTATGTGGAAGAATTCAAGCTTAACTTTTGTTAAACAGTGTCATGTTCAGGAGTTGGGAAGCAGAATGAGATCATCTGGTGAAAACATGGTGGCAAATGTGAAGAAGACCAGTGAGATGCCGAAATTAGCACCCCAATTGGATGGATTAAACTGTTTTGAAACATTAATATGTCAGTGATTCTGCTTGGTCTATGTGGTTAATTATCTCCAGCACAGCCTGCAGAGGTGGTTGTTAATGATAAACCATGGACATCACCTTCCTTCTCCAAAACATTACTTGCTGCTTCTGTTATAGCTAGTCATGCATTGATTAGGCTTTACCTAGGAAAAATGCTACAATTTTCAGTCTAAACTTTTGCTGATTATGATTTATTTGCTAATTCATATGGCATGAATGAGGGATGTCTCTTATGTAACTTCTCATTCTATAAGATTAAATATTGTACTTGTGCAGACCATGCACAGTAGGAAAATCAAAACCTTAATGTGCTGTTTTTAACTGATAATATGGGAGAATACTATGCCATCAAAGCACAGGACATAATGTTCACAAATATTTCTGCAACAAGTGTGACTAAAATGAAACTGACGAACATAAACAATGACAACATCTTGTAGAATAGATGTATCAGTGGTTTAACTGATAGAAGAGAGAAACTACTGCTTTGAGTATGGATCCTCATCATATCACATTATCAACATGTTTCATAAGTAATATACAAAATTATACAACCTCCCACTACCATTGAAAAGGGAAGAGTGGCACAGGTAGTTAAAAAGTAGAGCATCTCTCATATTGGGTTTTCAACTTTCAAGTAGTTCCAGCATTCAATCTTGCATTCTTTCCCATGTTTCCAAACCTTCTTCCCACATTGAATATAAATCCCTTCTTCAAGAGTCCTCGATCAAAGCTGCATGCAAGGATAATCGCCCCACCAAATATTAGAAGCTTTGGTATGTTCAGGCCCAAAGACTTCTCGGAAGCAGTAGCTGCTTCATTCTCTGACAAATTCTCATTGAATCCCAAGGATCTCAGCAACTCTGGATTTATTTTGGTGTTAATCTGAGCCATGAAAGCAGGCTGAGAAAGTGCTGCTCCCAGATGCTCTTGCTTTTTGGTAGGCACGTAAACCAGGTTCAATCTTCTTGACAGTTCCCCACATGCCCTGCCGCACTCCAAGCTTAGCAATTTCCCATGGGATGCCCATGTCTTCATGATGGAAGAGCAACACCTCACAAGCTGTCAGCTGGCCCGTACCTCTCTTCGATTCCACTGACCAAGTGTAATTCAAGTGATTGAAGCTGTTAGTCACTATTCTATAAGTCTCATGACAAATAATAAAACAAGCACTTGAGCTGTTCGTAGGGTCACACTCTAATTTACAGACTACCTCTTCACAGGACAAGCAATTGTCCAATGTTCTGGTAGTGAGAACCTGAAGAAATGTTTCAGGGTGAAAAAGGATTTATTCAATTGAATGGGAAGAAAGGAAGAAGATATCATATACCTGCTCGGACACACCAACTAGAGTAGTATAGGTCAACCCGTCTTGGCTTATCTTGCCTTGGGACAGATGAGCAGGGTACTCCCTGAAATTAGTTAGAAGCAGTCAATTAGATTGAAGGTCCAAAAACTCAGCGATGATTGCAAAAGAAAATGAGCAAACATGAACAAGCGCTCCAATCCCCCCTACCCCTAGTGGGTGATTATGAGTTCGAGCAATCGAAAGATGTAGTTCTACAAGAAATCAGGGTTAGTTTGGACACTGTAATTAGACAGAGAGGGCCTCCCTCATATCCAAAAGGAATGGGTCTTTTTCATCCATATTACTGTGTATCATTTCAAACATTGTCTTCAATACAAGTTACTAATTTTTCAACTCACCCAAATCAATTCAAAAGGAACTGGAACTAATAAGAATTACACTCTTAGAAGCACTTTAAGCCATCCCCATTTTAAGCCAGTGAGAATCAACTGTCTATTTGTACCCTATGGTTGGGGATATTCAAAATGGAAGGTTTCAGAAGACCAGTTCTACATAATTAGCAACAGCAGTCCTAGTTGATTGGCTTGTTAGACCTCTGTTACAACTCAGTTTCCATGTTTGTCCCAACATATGTTAGTTAGGTACTAAGTAGATGCTGCTTAATATTATTATTATTGTACATAATTTATAAACACAGAATAATAAAATCCTGATTTTGTACCTTCGTCACACAGAAATAAGATCTGCCTGACTCCCATATTCGCCGACCTATTATGTATTCTCTGTCACTACAGAAAAAGGGAAACTGCAACACAAAGCATAGGTAGGAGATAAGCACATAAAACCAAGAAAAGCTATGATTTAGAAAATACGAAAGGAAGACTCACTTTTCGTATCCAATGCACCAGCATGGTCCCTGTGATGGAACATTCATCTAATATTGCCGAATAAGCAAGCATGTCATCCCACTTTGGCCGGAAGTCATCATCCCAAAAGAAGTCTCGCACTATCTCTGGTGAGGCATCCTCAAAGACAGTGCTGCTACGATATTGAGGAGGACCATTCTAACAACCCATTAAAACAAAAACTGATCAACAACAAGTCTATATTCCACATATTATCCAATTGCATGAAAAAAGTACATGAAATTCTGACCAAATTTAGCAAACTAAATCAGAAGACTTGATGAAACTGTTGGCCTGTATTAAACTACTGTTTGAATAAGAGAGAAAAGTCAACCTTTGGATCTCTCCTCCATGCTTCGTATCTCATAGTTGGGGTGGAACGATCCATCATATGTATCCAAGTAGGACCTCCATCTTTAACCTCAACAAGCTGGTTCAAATGTTTTAAATCCTCCTCCGTGACTAGACTAGCAACATTAGAGTGTTCTTCATTCAGCTGTGATCTACTAGACAAGTATGAAGAAGAAATTATTCACTTTTCCCCAAGTTAAGCCCATTCACAATTTTATTTGATATTATCCAAAACCATTTTATGGCTATCCCATAGAGACAAAGTTTCCCATTATCCAACCCCAACAATTAATAATTCTAAACAAATCATAAAGCATGACATCATTGCTAAACTGGAAACTATCAGTACAAGGAATCCTAGATTTTCTGTTTCCTGCCTCATCCAAATCTAGTATTTGCACAGATTCAAGTTTCCCATTAGATACCATACTTTCATACCATAAGTTGTCATGATGGCACAAGCAACCCTCAGTTAATCAAATTGAAATACGAATTTCGACCACAAAACTATTGACAGCTTTACCCCTTATTTAACAATAGACAAAACAAATACTACTGACAAATTTTCTATATTCATTTAAAGATTGCAAGGCTCATTTTATTTAATCTTTTTATTGATACAGAAAACTAGACACTTTGTGATAAGGGCTCGTACCTGCAATCTTCATATTCTGTAGGTGGTACAGGAGATAGATTCTGATGCACTAAATTGATGTTATTGTTGTCCACAACCCAAGAAGCTTCACAGTTTGAAGACCTCACCAAGAACGAATTCCACTTCGAGAAAGCACCAAAACTCTTCAATGGAAACATCAAAGCTCGACAAGGTGAAGATGGAAACGATGAATCCAATATCTTCGATGCGCACAAAGTCAATTTGTCACTTTCCCTGGTCACCCATTTAGGCTTCCATGACCATGCAATAACTAAACCAATAAGAAAAGATATCCACAGTAGACCTAAAAAACCCACCATTTCTGTACATACACCTAACATTGAAGAGGGATGCTCTAAAATCTCATATAAAGCCTCAATCAAGGCCATAACATCATTTAAAATCACAAATCCTAAATGGGCTATCAATAAACCTCTAAATTTGTAATCTTTGTTATCTTTGTAACAAAAAGTTTCAATCTTTGAATCAAATGATCAAGGAAATTGATAACGCGGGAGATAGACAACAAAGGGTTACAAGAAAGATATAGAAATATCAAACCCTGAAAAGGAGTATTACATGAGTTTGATTAGAAGAAGACAAATAGGGCGTGTTTGTTTCTGTATAGTAAGATGATGGAGACATGAGCGGTGGTAGCAAGAAAAGATGTGTGTGTGGATAAGAGAAGAGATGGGCTGGGTTCGTGTCAGCATACTGTTTTAATTTTAATTTTTAAAAAAAAATAATAGCTTTGTTCTTTTTTATATATTTTTAGAGATATTTTTATATTATTTTGATATTATGATATTAAAAAAATACTTTTTTAATATTTTTTTCAAACATTCTTTTAAAAAATCAATCAATACTTACAATATTCACTAAAAATATATATATATAACAATGATGTCCTCTTTGAGAAGAGAGAGAGGGGAGAGGGAATTGGTGGGGAATGAATTTAGTTAGGTACTTGTCTCCTAGATTTGTCTTCATATCTTTTGATGTACAAACTGAGATGTCTTGTTGTGTTGTGTGATAGTGTACTTGGTTGGCATATTCATTAATATAAGAGTAAAAAGTTTTCACAGAATAATAGGTTTAGAAACACAATATTTATTAAATTTTTGAAAATATTTTTTGTTCAAAAATATATTTTTTATTTTTACAAAAATTATTTTATATATTAACATATTAAAATGATCTAAAAACATCAAAAATATAATTTAAAGTAAAAAATAAATAAAAAATCATTTTTTTTCAAAAACGTTTTTCAAACGCACTCCCAAACACCCCCTTAAATATTACTATTTTTAAAAGCAATAAGTTAATTGTTACTTTTCATGATAATAATATTTAGTAAATATTGAATTTTGACTTAACTAGTCAATTAGTTTATAATTAGTAGTGAAACTAGTTGAACAATTTCAAAAAATAACAAGAAAAATATTAAATTATCAAAAAATGGAGGGTTTTGACTATAGTTTTGATAACTAAGAACCTATGATTCGTGTAGCAACACAATGGTTATTTTATGGATTACAACCTCCATAAAACTATTTATGAAAAGACCTATCTTTATTGGCCCATAAAATGAATATACTAGGCTATCAACATAATTTTTAGCTCATAAAATAAAATAAAAAATAAAAAAAAGTTTAATTTTGTGTGAAATCGTCAACCAATTCATACGATTAAATCTAATCGGTCGACCAATTGGACCAGATACTTTATTTTTACTTTATCATTATTTTAAAGCATAATTTTTTCCAAATATTATTCTTAAAAAACACGACAATTAGCTTGTCATATTTAAAAATAATAATATTTTAATAATTATTATGCTTTTAAAACCCAACAAGGTAAAAATATGCTAATTTATACATAAAAAAAATCAAATAGTATTATTGTACCAAAACTTAGAAAAAAAATTGTGATAATTTTAAAAAATATCCACATTACTACACCACAATAATAAAGATTTGAAAGAGAAAAGAATCACTCAAAAGAGTGTCGTCTTCCTAATTATTGACCGAATACATGCAAGCACATTGACAATGACATTGACTATCACATTAGTTGCTTCTCATTCATTACTATAATTAAAGATAAGAATGTTTGTGCTTGAAATAATGTGACTCACCATTTCTTATCATACATCCCACATGATCTTAACATAATTACATTATTAATTCCATGCATAGTTTGTTGCAATTCCATGAATCATTGTGACATTTGGTTTACAATTATGACAATTACATCAATAACAAAGTAGCTTTTGTTTTCATAATTAATTAGAAAATCTTTATATTTTATTTCGTGTGTCATTTACACATTTAGATATAAACCAAAGTTATTAAATTCAATTTCATTTATAACTAACACAAGATTTGAGTTACGAGTTGAGTGAATTAAATTGGTAACTCAAATCAATCCAAAATAGTTTTTTTAATGTTTTTAAAAAGTTAGAGCAATATCATTTTAAAAATTTTTCTTAAAAGCTTTAAATTACCCTTTCATCGTGTTAATCAAGTTATAAATGTATCTATAAGGTTAATTGAGTCAATTTTAAATTAAATTTCTTGAAAACCAAGTCAAAGTTAGGTCAATCGGTTAAGCTAGAATATGATTAATACCCGTGTTAGAAGCGACATATCCATACCAAAATTATCAAATTTTATCTAACCCTTGATCTGGTCCACAACTTGAGTTGCTAACTAGATGACTTAAAAATTACTTTTTTAAAATATTTTTTATTTGAAAATATATTAAAATAATATTTATATATATATATTAAAATTTATTTTGACACCAAAATAATACAAAAGCACACACACAAAAAATAAATTTAAAGCTATTTTTTTTCAAATTATTTTAAAATTATAGTTGAGTCGTAGTGTCAAATATCTTCTAAATAGATACCAAATAATCCAAACAATAATTTTTTTAATAATTATTTTTAAAATTTAAAACTATTTATATTATGGTACAAAATGCTTTTTAAATTATATATTTTAAATAAAATATTCAAAGTACAAATTCAATCAAAACAATAAAAAACACAAATATATTTTACGAAATAACTCTTCAAAGTGAAAACCTTTTGCTTTTGCCAAGACTAATTCGAACAGTTCTTGGTTGCATTTTATTTTCTCAAAGGCTTCCAAAAATGAACCAAGTGGCAACCACCAAAACTATGCTTATGGTTTATCCCATGAGCAATCTACAACAACTCTTTCTTCCCATCAGTGGCAGCCACAGCCACCATCCCCACCCACCAAACTTATTGTAGTTCAGTCTCAGAAAGCTCTCATCTCTCTATCTCTCTCATTTCCTTCAAGATCATTACAGATCGAGAATCTCCTCAAATCCCTCTAAACCAAGCCAATCAATCAATGCTGTGTTCAGTTCAAACCAGCAAGTCCAGCTCAAACTGGTTAGACCGGCTCTGGTCCAACAGAGGCTTCAACAACAACAACAATGATGACCCTCCTGTTCCAAACCCATCAAGTTCTCCGACTACCAATGCCTCAAACTCTGTCATCAACTCAAACTCCAAATCAACTCACTCTGACTCAGATCAAATCAAAGTCACAGCGACAACAGCGACAGAAACAACCAGGGATATTTCTTCAAGTGACAATAAAGATTTGTTCTTAATAATGAAAAATGTTCTTTCAGACCTCTTCAACATGGGTTGTGTCAGTGACCCAGTTGAGGAAAGTTCGAGACTTTCCAGGAAAAAGGAGAAGGTTCCTAGGAAACAAACAAAACCCAAGTTTTGTTTTATTTCTGGAAATAATAGTGGTATTGATTCTTTAAATTGTGTACGAAAAGACCAGAATTTCCTTGCTGCAACAGGGTCATTGAATTCTGATAAGAATTCTAATAATGTGGATTGTGGGGTTGATGACGACGACGACGATGAGGATGTCGACGAGGAGAAAGGTTTTGGTGTTAGCGGTGATAAAGAGTTAAAAGGGTATTCAAGAAGTGAAGTGACTGTAATTGATACAAGTTGTCAAGTGTGGAAGTTTGATAAGTTGGTGTTTAGAAAGAAGAATGTGTGGAAAGTTAGAGAGAAGAAGGAAAAATCTTGGGTGTTTGGGGGCAAGAAGAGGAAAGGAAATGACTTGGAATCTGCTAATGGAAATGGTGCTAAGAAGAAAGCTAAAGTTTCAAAGCTTGGAGGTTGGATCGTCTAAGGATGTCAATGATGTGAGCTTATGTGTTTTTTTTAGTCTTGTTTGTGTGGGGTAGGAAAATTTTTTCATATGGGTTTCATGTTATTATTGCTGCATAACTTGTTTCAGGTAGAATATAGTGACTTAATATTGCAAGGTCTTAACTTGTGCAACATTTGAGCTCCTTGCTGTTTTCTTGACATGGTCTTTCAGTATTGCATGTGTTAGATAAGTTGATATAGTTGAGTCTAGCATCAGTATAAATTGTCGTGGACTATGGCGTTGAAACTGCAGCGGTCAGCCTATTTACATTCATTCCTATCACTGCAATGGATCGAGTAAACTGTGCCATCACATATCGCAAAAGAGCTTTATGCATTCTGCCACAGTTTAGCCTAGCATATTACATAAAATATTCACCCGTCAAACTTGAAAAGTTTGATTAATGCTAAAGCACAAATCAACATCTTTATTTCCATCATTTCTAGAAAGATAATCATGCCTCTTAGCATGAAAGTTCCTCTCTTTCAAAATAATGCAGTGCTGATGAAATAGAAATCCGTGAGTGTGACTTTGATGTCTGTGAATATTAACTTTTCCTAGCTATTGATTCTAATGTTGCAACTGCTTCCTCTAAAAAACTTGAGGTTTATATGCTAAAGATGTGGCCTTTATTTTATGCTTATGTCTTTTTAAAGTTTCCAATTTAATGGACTTCCTTGTTGGGATTAGGTTTATCTGTCTGATTTAACTTTGAGTTAGAAATTTGTTCTATGTTTCTAGAGGCATATTATAAGGAAGAAATTTTATATTCTTAATTTTTCTAATTTTCTGAACTTAGACGGTTATGTTCTGATAGAACATGCTCAACAAATGAAATGATCTATTTGTCTTTCCTAATTAGTTGGTGTTTGGCATCACATGATGATTTACTGACCATGTTTTAGAACTGATCTCAGCGTATTGTCTTTCTGATTTACTGAACATCTTTCTAAAACTGTCGTATTCATTAAGGGTGCAGACTCATTTCCTTGAAATGATTTACTCACCTTATTTGATCCATTTACTGGCCGCCTCTTTTTATTAATCTGGAAATACTTTTTTTTTAATCGAAGCAGTCATGTAGGTTAGATACATCCATTTATCGATAAATCTTTTCCAAAAGATGCAGAGGCTAACAATATTTCAGCAACTAGTTCTTTGCGGTACAGAGTTTCTCATGTGTGAAGTAAATAAGAATAGGATGTTATAAATTATGATCTAAAATATCTGCCTCCATCTTGGTTCTTTTAACTGGAATAAGTGGTTATGGCATTTTAATAGTATCACACTGCCTTGCAACTTTACCATTCTCCACTCATAACTTATTAAGTTTTCAGTTTTCTTTAGTTTGAGATTGTTATGGTTATGGTAACATTGTAATCTGCATCTACTTGTTGAAAGACTGCAAACAGGGTCAAAGTATCCATTTTCTTTTTGTTTGTCTGGACTTGTTTTAGAACTGCATTAGACAGCATACTTTTCTGAAAGCTGCTAGGAAGCTAAAAATTGCTATAGCAAACACCCATTGAAGTATCCTTTTTCTTTCTGCTTATTTGCTAATCTCCATGTTCAGCAATGTTATGGCTATACTTTATCGCATCTGGCTTGGACTGAGTTGAGTCCAACAGTGTGGAAGTAATAGTATTTTGCATGGTATCAAAGTATGGCAAACAAGAGTTGACCACCTGTGTCATCTCTCCTTCTCTGCATTACTCGTATTCATTTCATTTTGAGATGTTTGGTGCCTCAGTTGGTAATGCTGACTAAAATAGCATGCCAAATGATGGTCTGAAAGGGGAAGCTTTGATCAGTCTTCAAGTTATGACTGGAAAGGTGCTCATGTTATGTTTGTTCTTCCTTGTGTAGGTTCAGAAACAAGAGGATGAAAGAAGGGAAGAGGAACATAAACAAATGCCAGAGGATCTTAGCCAAGTTCCCAAAAAAAGGCAAATATAATTGCAGGCCTTGTGCTTCTAATAATTTTTCACATTGTTTGATGCTTGAATTCACATGAGAGATGCATTTTTCTCTTTTTGAATGTCTTGCAGGTTCCATTTTTCAAGATCACCTGAGAAATCTATAAAGAGTGGCTCATCTGTTATTCCTATAAAAACTATACCTACTAGCAGCAAAAGCGGGAAGAATATTACCAAGAATCGTCTCAAGGACACTCAAAGAAAGAACAAGACTTGATGAATTTGTTCTAAAACTCCTGAATTGATAGCTGCAAATCTGCAGGTCCAAACCCTTTGCATTTGTCTACAATGCCTCCAGCTGCTGATGCTGGGATCTGAAATGGTTTCATTTGTCACTTACTCCCCCCTGAAAGAGGTAACAGAATTTGGGGTTTGAAACTCAAGCTCACAATTACCTCAAACCCTGATTCTAACCCCTGATTGATTGAACATGGAGCGAAATCATTATTATTTGTATCTCTAGTATTTATAACATCCTTCAGTGACATTAAAGATTTCGTTTAAAGGAAACTTCAGTGTGTTATTCCATCTTTTCATCAATATGAACCTGTCCAAATTCCCCAGTTCAACTTAGAGCAGTTTGTATATTTTACGAATGATTAGGTTTCTCATGCTCATGACTACCAATACTTGAAACCTAACTGCATGCAACTATGTGTTAATACCCACACCAGAGTACTTGTAGAGGCAAACTTAGAGCAGTGCAGCTGAAGCCACTGTCAAAACCTTCAACTTCCATGGCCACAAGCTCATCCAAAGAGAATATTTGAACGAAGACAACCATGCTTGCAACAGCAGACCCTTTATTTTCTTCTTCAAGTTCTTCCTTTCTATTGCAAACAACAAACACATCACCAACAAAGCTTCAGTCTTTAGCTACTCCATTTGCAACTCTCTCGACCCATAAAAAGCCAACTCTAGTAAATTCAGCTAAAACATCAAGATTCTTAGCCCCTGTGGTTTTTTTTCACTTCTAGTCCAGTACAGCTGCCTCGACTTGCCTGCTGTTTTGCAGAATGAAATTGGTGAGCTGTTTTCATTCTGTGCGTATTATGTTCAGATACACATTTCCATGGAGCTTACCGTTTCTTGTTGCTTCACGATTAATGTATTCGTTATTTGGAGAACTGGGTTTTAATGAGAAAGAATATGGGTTCTTGTTAAGCAGACCCATGTCTGAAGTTTGCATCTTTTGATTCTATACGAGACCATGTTTTACGTTTAGATTAGCCGTTAAACTATTTGACTGTTTGGAACGTGGCTGAAACCATTTTTTCAAAAAAATATATTTTTTTGTTTTTATATTTAATGTACTGGTATAAAATATAATTTTTAAAAAATAAAAAATATTATTTTGATATATTTCTATATGAAAAATTATTGATGAAAAATTATTTTTAAATGCATTTCCAAACACTGTTTAATTTGTGAAGTGGCTGGATGTGTTAATAGCTGATGAAAATGATAGGTTGATATATTTTGTGCTTAATGATTTAGAAGGAAAGGTCGAGCCAGCGCAGCTTAGGCTTCTTTTGCTTGCCACTGCCAAGGTTCTTGGCTGGTTTTTCCAGGGCTTTGTGCCTTTAATCTATTGAAGAATTTGATAGGATAGTTTCATTCTTGAGCCGGTATGGTGGGAATGACATAATTGTTAGGCGGCCATTGTTTCTGAATCTTTGATTTGGATTCTCAGTTGATTCCTAGAGTAGATTTTCTCGAGGAGAATAGCGGTGGGGACGAGGATGCTGCAGGTATTGTGTTGCGTAAACTCCCTGCCATTTGAAAGTTAAAGTGTGAGGCATACAGCAGGTCATGTTTGAGGTCTCGAGATCTTTTGCTGGCCTAACTTATCCACAAATATTCAAAATTTGAAGTTACAGTATGACTACAAATATGCAGGTTGCTGCCTTCATTTGTGTTTGCAAGAAAGAAAGAAAAATACGAGGTACAACCTTTATTGAAATTGTATTGCAATAAAAAAAAGACATACAACTGTAGTTATGAGTACTTGTAATTGTTCCCAACGGGGCATGACGTGATAGTAAAGGCTTGAGATCTGCATAATAGAATTTCGTGTATGTTCGTAAGCTCGGGATCGCTGCAGCTTTTTCTTGCTAGCGAGATTTCATAAAGATATGTTTTCTGAAGGGTGGAGTTTTCTCGAATAAAAAAAAAATACTTGTAAATTCTATATTTACAGAATCAGAAAGGTAGGAACTTACTTGAAGATACCGACTGCATTGTTTAGCTATTCCTTGCTGCATTTCTACTACCTTTCTTCTTCTTCTTCTTGCCTTTAGATTCCATTGATATCCGACCATTTTTTAGAGACCATGCAGGTCTTCTTGTTCTAAACCACAACATATCCCATTATGACTCCAAACATATCCATGCCCTATTGTACTACATCTTTCCATCCAAATCCATCTCCAAACGATATTGAATCAACTCCTTCAATAAAGTTTGATGGCGGCAAATGTGGTGCCTCGCCACTGTTTGCTTTCTTTTGGCATTGAAAATCCATAAAAACCCAACTTTCCTTCAAATAAGCTATCATGACTCTGCTTGGGATGTAGAATTTGACTGCCCGTGACTCCAGAAAAGGAGAACTCTGGATGGAAAAGGATTGTCTGAACTGAAGCAGAGAAAGAGCCTTGTAACGAGCACACAAATGAGTATAAGAGGAGTAGTTTAAGGAGAAGGATGATGAGATTGCTGTATGATTATGCAAGAAAAACAGAATGAAAAACAGAATCGAAGTCCTTGTATGGACCATATAGCCTAAAATCAGAGAAGAACAGATGCTTTGTCACCATAATTTCAGGTTATCTGTTTCTTTTTTTCAGCTATAATTAGATATGCTATAATCTCTATCAGATTTGCTGAGAATAGCAAACCAGAAGCAGCGTCAAGAACCCATTAAAGAGGAGAATGAGGAACAAGAGCTAAACATTTAAATAAAAACATCGTTGCTGAAAAAGAGAACCTGCTAAGTTGTCTGCATATGTCTTGGCTCCATTCCTTTCATGGGGTATAGCCATGGTTGTCTGAGGTGCAGAATGATTTCTGAGTCATTTTCTCCTGTCTCTCCTTATCTTCCATTTTGGCTTCTCAGTCGTGTAATTGAAAAGGGCCATGCTATATTTATCAATCAAATGAATAAGAAATGACATCAATCTAGATTCATCTTATAACAGGTAGTATGCTAATATACCTTTCCAAATTGTTCTAAATTGTTGCAATCAGGTAAACTCGAATTCAGTAAAATGTCAAACGCCTAATTCTTAAGACATGATCATGGTTAACATCTTGTGAAAAAGAAAAGATTTATTACAAGATAAGACATTCATTCCAGAAAATAAATTATTCATGAATCAATCATTATTGTCTTGCTTGGTCGCTCCAGTCGATATCAAAACACAAGATAATGTGAGCCTGTGCAAGTTTCAAGCTCAAATTGTTTTCACTTGAAAGAGTATGTTAGAGAATAATATAAATCATATTCTAGGTTCTCAGCTAACAGTTTAAACTTTTTAAACCGTCCAGTCAAAAAGAAATGATGAATTGTATACTAATTACATTACATATACACTGGAAGTATTAAAAGATAATTTCATGCATTTCATCAATGGAATACTTGATAAATCAACTGATCGCTATTGTCTTAGCCAATATAAGAGGGGGGATAAATATAAGAACAGCTAGCACATAGAGTGACACAATTTATGGGGGATAAATTAAGCTGCGAAGCTGAAATGTCAAATCTTAGACGCCATTCCTTTTAACTGCTTCATGTGATTCCTTCAAACATAAGAAATTGCTTGTGATAATGGGTCTATATATATATATATCTATATATATTAGATTTTAGTCATGGTTATCAGAGTAGTTAGATCAACCCGTGAATTGATTGATTAATCTGAATCTATCCCAAATAATTTTGTTGTGGACAAGAGTCAACCGAGTTTGCCATGATCAACTAGATTATATATTGACTCATCACCCTTTTCGTTTATTTCCAGGATTTATTATTTAATTCATATGATTTGCAAATAGCACCAGCATCCATCAATGATCAAGCTCGTTAAGGAAAGAGCTGGAGCTGGTGTGTTTAAAGCAGACAGGTCCAGCCTCTAAAGCGAGGACTTATTTCATTCCTCGGAAGCTGCAAGGCCTTTATCCCATTGCAGATAACTTTCATATTAGAGAATAATATAAATTATATACTAGGGTTTCACTTATAAACTTAAGTTTTTAGGTAAGATGGTTCCTTAACTTGGTATCAGAGCCTTGTTGACTTAGCAGTTACGAGTTTGAATCTCATCATCCCCATTCTATTTGATAAAAAACCAAGCACAAGGTGACGTGAATTTGTGCAAATTTCAAGCCTAAAGAGCTTTCACTTGAGAGAATGTGTTAGAGAATACTATAAATCATATTCTAGAGCCTCATTTATAAACTTAAACTTTTACGTGAGATAATTGCTTAACACTTCAATCATGAGTCCAAGACACGATGTCAAATGATGCAGATGCTTTGGTTTGCCTGGTGTCCTTTTGGCTGGCCGGTATGATCCACGTTTTGATAATTTTTATTTTGTTTTGATATGGAAATGTTAAGAGTATTTTTTTATAAAATAAAAGTTATTATCTTAATAAACTAAATAAAAATCAATTTTAAAATTAATCGTTGCTTGAAAGAGGCACAAATCACAGAAGAAACAAAGCAATATCTGCAAGCATTGAGCATAGAAAGACCAGGGGTCTGCTCATTAATGGTTAAGAGTTATCAATTTTAATTATTAAAAAATTTATTGTTCATTATTCTCTAAAAAATATTAGAAAACTTGAAAAGAAAAGTTATGAATAACATCTAAAATATATATCCTTCAAGCCGCTGCTCCTCCTCCTCCAACCATCCGGAGATGCTGCTAAACCCTATATATATATATATATATATATATATATATATATCCTTTAAGCCGCCGCCGCGGCTCCTGTTGTTGGGCAGAAAAAGGGAAAAGAAAAGGGTTGTGTTGCTATCCTTGAAAATTCTGGGTTGACCTGTTCCATTCATAGCAGCTTAATTTGAAGTTCAAACAGCTGAATTGCTTTGAATGTGTGTGATTCACGATTAATGTTTTTTGAGGCAACTGGTGGCAAGTGGCAGGAACCAGGATTGAAAGTCGATTTGCATGGGTTGGGTTCTTGGCCAATTTATTTATTTATTTATCATTTCGGTGGAAAAACTGTCAACTTCTGATTTAATAATTATATGTTTTTTCATGGTAAGAAAACCTCAAAGAAATTAGGAGGGCATTTGTTTTTGAGTTTCAAAATTTGTTTTTTTTTGCTAGTATTTGGGATTCTTTGAATTCTTCTCTACGCTTGAAACTAATTTTCTTCCACGTGATTTCAGATATTGTTATCTAAAAATAAATTTTAAAAAATAAAAAAATTTATTTTAATATATTTTTCAAATATAAAACATTTCAAAAAATAATTATATTATCAAAATAAAATTACATCCGTGTAGACTGACATGTTGTCACTCTCTCATCTTACCAAACTGGGTCCTCAAATAGGGTGGCGTGGTAACAAAAAAGTTGAAAGATTTATCTTGCAGGAGCTCTAGTTAAAATATAATCTATTTTATAAAAATTTAAGACAATTAAAACTTTTGATATTAATATATTAAAATAATTTAAAACAAAAGTTTTTAATTTTTTTTAAAAAAAACTATAAAATAATAGGGTGACAAACATGCTTAGCATCCTTGTTGTCTCAAAGTAAATGCCTTCACTTTCTGGGTATTCAATGAAAAGAACACAAATAATTGAATATTCAAATGGATCAACCGAGAAATGTTATTAAAATATGGGTGTACAAGTCAAAGCTTTGCCTTTAGTCAAGACAATTTAATGAGATTCACGCAGATGAAAAATAGAACATGTTTCTGGTTATTTCTAAAAAATATATGTTTATCTATAAATATATTAAAATAATATCCTATTTAAAGAGAATTATTTTTTACATCATCCCATTAAAATTATCTGAAAATATATAAAAAATTAATTTAAAATTTAAAATTAAAATAATTAACTTTTTTAAGTTTGGAGGGATGATAATGTTTTCTTTTACGGTTATTTTAAAAAGAAATTATAATTTGGTATAGCTCAAAGATAAACCAGCTTGATTAACCGATAGGGAAGTTTCGCGTTGAATTTGCCGGCACAAGTCGACTATCTCCGAAACTACATAAGCCATACGCCTCTCATCTCCCCCATCGTCATCCCTCATACTAAACCATTATTTATACTTTGCTTCAATTCCCTTTCTTCTTACCTTTCTAACATGTTTATGATCATGAATCTTAGTAGCCCAGTTCTTGCTTTTTTCATTACAATCGTTGTTGTACTTTTTGGTCATTAGATTCCTGGCAAAAACATCTGTTTTACATATTCTTGCTGGGTGTTGGAGATCATTCGAAGACAAGTTTTATGTTTACCAAATCTTCAAGGTTCCACAATTCAATGATCTTTTCCTGGAAAATCAACTCTACCGCAAGGTCTCCACTTATCTAGCCTCGCTGCCTGCCATCGAAGATTCTGATTTCACCAATCTGTTTTCAGGCTCGAAAGCGAACGACATCATCCTCCATCTGGACAAGAATCAAGAGGTTCATGATAGTTTTCTTGGGGCTAGAGTGCGTTGGAGCAATGAGAGATATTGTGAAGGGAAATGGCAAGAGAACATTGGTGCTGAGGTTGAGAAAGAAAGACAAGAGAAGGGTTCTGCGTCCTTACTTGCAGCACATTCTTTCGGTTGCTGATCAGGTTGAGCAGAAGAGCAAGGAAATCAAATTGTTTATGAATCTAGAGAAGAATCCTTGTGAAAACGGACGGTGGAGATCAGTTCCTTTCACACATCCAGCCACCATGGATACAATGATCATGGATGGTGACTTGAAGAACAAGGTAAAAGCTGATCTTGAATTGTTTTTGAAGTCTAAGCAGTACTATCACAGATTAGGCCATGTATGGAAAAGAAGTTATCTTCTTTATGGCGCGTCCGGGACAGGCAAATCCAGCTTCGTTGCGGCCATGGCTAGATTCCTCAACTTTGATGTCTATGACATTAACATCTCCAAGGTTTCTGACGATTCTGACCTCAAAATGCTCCTGCTGCAAACCACAAGTCGGTCCATGATTGTAATCGAGGATTTTGACAGGTTCTTGATGGCTGAGAAATCAAGGGACGTGAGCTTGTCCGGGGTCCTGAATTTCATGGATGGAATTGTTTCGTGCTGCGGCGAGGAGCGTGTGATGGTGTTCACCATGAACTGTAAGGATCAGATTGATCAAGCTGTGCTCAGGCCTGGCAGGGTTGATGTCCATATTCAGTTCCCATCATGTAATTTCTCAGCATTTAAGAGTTTAGCCAACAATTACTTAGGAGTCAAGGAACACAAGCTTTTCTCACAAGTTGAAGATATTTTACATTATGGTGGATCAAGTTTGAGTCCAGCTGAGATGGGTGAGATTATGATCTCTAACAGAAATTCGCCGAGCCGGGCTTTGAAAATCAGTCATTTCAGCTCTGCAATCACAAATCAATAGTGGTGATTTAAGAGGGCCAGGCAAGGTTGACCAAAGAACGACTGCCAGTAGGTCAGCTCGGTCCAGCAGGGATGAGACAGGTGAAACTGGAGGTGTGTTTTCCCAAGAAAGTAGTGTTCATGCTGTCAGGGAATTCAAGACGTTGTATGGATTGTGGAGGATGGGAAGTAGAAGAAAGGAATCCATGGATCTAAGCTCTCCAGCAGAGAAGGAAGACTCACAGAAAGCAGCTTAGCTAATTTTCAATCTAGAAATGTAGATGATAGTGGTAAAGAAAAGGTTTTTCTTTTTTGTTTAATGGCAGTCAATAATTGACTCTGCCTAGAGGTTAATGTTGATGAACACTCCAAATTGCTATAACAAAAACATTTTGAGCAGTCTTCTATGACTTCATAAAGTCTCTTGCATTCTTAGCTCATCCTTGAAATTTGACGGCACAAGATTGCAAACAACCTCTGCTAACATTCTGAGTGGTCAACTCAGTTTAATTAAAGGAAATCTATGTTTTGATTTAATCAAAGCCTTGCCTATTTCCCAGCACCTCTAGCTGCATAAATTTGATGGCAAATAAGCTGCCTTTTCCAAGAAAAGCCTGTTTTTTTTGCCTCTCGCCGATTGTCCCTTCGGCTTTCCCAACAACAGTCAGTTCATCCCTTCCAGCTTATTCGAGCCAGCTTGTCTAAGCAGCAGCAGCTGCTGCTGCTTTTTGGATTGAAAAAGCATCATTTTAATGCTGCTTTTTGGATTGAAAAACATCATTTTGCTGCTGTTGCTGCTGCTTTTTGGATTGAAAAGCATCATTTTGCATGCTTTTCAACCCAAAAAGCCTTGGACGGAGGAAGCTTAATATAATAATTAATGGATGCAAACAAGGTTACAAGTGTAGATAAAACACAGAAAACAAGTATAGGATAGAGCAGATCTTTGGTCTTCGGCTTTATTTCAAGTCTATTATGCAGCTTTCTATCATGTAGCTCAAAAGCTAATGAAATTAAACCTATGGTTGGATTTATTTTCTATAATAAGATTTTTTAAAGTAAACCAAGTGAAATAAGATTTTTTTCTTAAATATTTTCAGACCAAATATGTTAATCATATTATCTTAAAAACACACTTTTTTGTATTGAATTGGTATGTTTAGAATATATATTTTTTATATTTTGATAGTGAGGTTCTATCTTATAAATATTAAAAAAAAATATACATTTTAAACAACATACCAATCCCTTAAGATTGATTAATCCTGTTATTCACTGCAATTAATTGGGAATTTTAGGATACATAATAATTTTCAAGATTAGGTAAGCCAAGTGGGGCCTCTTGGATTGAGTTATTTAGATTAAAGTAGAAACCCGATAGTTTCATTAATGAACATTTTCTTCGGCCTCACAACAATAAAGACTTCCCTTCCGAAGTCATTAGAGCTTTCCACAACACCTCTAGTGTCCTTCGCCATTATTAGTTTATTAACCTCGTTCTTGTTGTCGCTTGAATTAAAAAGAAAATGTGAAAAAAAAAATTTTCTTTTTTTGATATTATTATGAATATTGATACAAAGTGAAAAATTATGAAAATTGATAGTCTTCGGCTTTCTTCTTTTGGAGTTGATTTTAAGAAGGTTGTTTTTTTTATTAATATGGGTGTTCGATTCAGCTTGCACACAATTCAAATAATCTCACGGGCCTTTAAAGTTAACAATTATGTAAGTTTCCAGTAGTCATTATATCAGCAAACACAAAGCTTGAAACATGAAACCAAAAGAGAAGCAAATCTTTTAGTTCCAAACTCTTAGATACTTGATCACCTATTAGTTTGTTAAAAAAGTTGTTTTTTAATGTCCCCTAAAAGTATGTTTTTTTTAAAAATTTGTTGATGGTTAAGTAAGTGGTGGGTTGGTGTTGATTTTGCAGAGAAGTATTGAAACATGTTTTTGCTATTTGAGACACTGGCGGGATTTGCCTTCTTAAAGCTGTGAATGAAAGAAAGCTATCTTATTTATTTTGGTGCAGGATTTGATATTTTCAAGCCCAGACTCAGCAAGAAAGGTACTTTCTTTCATGAAGTAAAGTAAAAATGGCATTTAGATTTGGAGTGGATAGTTAGCCTTAATGTTTGATGTTGCTAAATGAAGTGTTACTTGTTATCGACCCTTGATGTTGAATCAACAGCCAAAGATTCCATTACCTTTTATTTATTAATTTTTTCATAGATTCTGATGAATGCAGGTCTGTGTGAAACCTGGACTGAGTTGATTCTAATCAGTCCTCGGAGAGAAAAAATGATGTTATTTGAAGGTGCTCTTCCTTTGGTTAGAGCTTATTTGAAGGCTTTTAACCAAATAGGAGTTTCATCAGGGGAGATTCCATGTTCACATTCTCGAATCATTAAATGCCGCAGTCTTCTGCAGCTCTGATTAATATTATGAAGATTAGTTAGTTGCTGGACCTGCACATTCCAGATAGGTCTGTGTGGAAAATTGGGAGGAAAGCTGTTCTGCAGATCAAAGTCCACCACTCTTTACTATCAGTATACTGCTAGATAGTTATAGAACTATCATTTCATATACAATGAAGATCCATGTTTGCCTCTCAATGTGATTAAACTCAGTTTTTTCAATAAATAGATCTTCCATTCGTGGGTGGACAAAATAGAGTCAGTCATGATCCAAGAACAGTACCATCTGTAACGAAGACAAAACTTGAGTTTCTCTGGAGGCACCATTTGTAATACTGATGATGCTTCACTCTTCAGACTCTGCTGGCAAACCCTCCTTGAACCACGTGTAGAGACCCCCTTCCAAGTGGAAGACATTCTTGTAACCGTTGAGGACTAGTAAGTAAGCTGCTATCAGTGATCTGCAAGAAAAAGAAAAAGAAAAAGTGTGTTTATACATTTCATCCCTGGGAGAGTTGAAATATAGAGAAATATTAACAGTAACATTAGAATCAGAGAAGTTGACAGACCTTGATTGCTGTCCTTCAGGAAGATTTTGGGATGGCCTCATTGTGCCCCCAGCTGAGCAAGCCACTATTATCTTTGAATTTTTATTGATCTTTGATTCCACAGCTGCTAGCATGTTTTAACCTGTTAGTTTTTTCTTGATCACATGAAATTGAAGATCACAGGCAATTTAGCATCTTTTGCTGGATATTTCTTACTCTGCAGAAACTCAGGATTTTCTTCTGTGCCAGCAAAGATGCCAAAAAATGCAAACGCTGCACGCCTAGCAATGTCCCAGGCTGTCCATTCCTTTATAAGCCTGTATACCTGTACATTGATAGCTCCTGATGGATGAACCTGCGATCAAAACAGGAAAAATAACTCAGGTTATTTGGCCTCAAATTATGCAGTCAACCCTTTCGAGCTCTGTTCATGAGCTGTCAGAAGTGATGATAAGATCCCTAAACCTCTTTGAATTCTGCTTCTGGTCTCACGTCAAGAATCACAAACTTTGTTTTCTTTCTGAAGGCGCAGAGCTTCCTTCACTTCCACACTCCTGACCTGGAAATAACAAGTATTTTGTTTCTTAGTTCTCTCTCTGTGCTTGCAATTGCGCGAGTCTGAGAGACAATGCTAGGGGAAAAGGGACCTTATTCTGGAGAAGAACTTCTCTCTTAGTCTTCCAATCTTCCTCAGCTAATCTCTCCAGAGAAGGATACGAAAAAGAACTCACTCAGAGTCAAGATTGAGGATATATAAACACAGCGAATTAAGACTCTATGACTCGTTAGAAACAATCATCAGGAGATGAGTGATCTTGTTTATGTTCAAAAACCATGGCAATCTTATCAATAAAGTCCAGGTTAGATCAAAGTACCTGGTGATTTTGCAGGTTTTGTTGCTGCATTTAAGACTTTTAGACCTCTTGGAACTGTGCTCGAGGATAATCTCCTCCTTGAAGATCCATTTGATCTGACAGTGAAGAAGGGTGAGCTATGATTCCGTGTAGTCTTTGAAGAGAAAATCAGTGGCGATGATTGAAAACAAGGATACAAAGAAGATGAGTGTGAACTGATTGAAGGAAGTGAAGCCATTTGGAAGGACTTTCAGGTCAGAAATTTGGCCGTTGAGAATTGTTCTATAAATGAGTAGGGGATGCTTGGTTTGCTTTCTTCTTCTTAATTAGGAAATTCGTGAACGGGCCATAGCCATTGTCTGTGCTCTCTCGATATTATCTCTCCCAAGAATCTGAACCTGTGGCTCTTGTTCGGGGGCTTTTGCCATGTGGATTACGCGGGATCCTCTTGTATATTAATGAAAGTATGAATTAGCCCCTGTAAGTAAGGTAACGAAAATTTGATTTTAGGGGCAATAAAGTCATTTTATTATGCACTATTAAAGGTAAAACATCAAAAAATCTTGTAAACCCAAGTTAAATAATGTTTTGCTTATAATACTTTTCCCACAAGCTTTAGGTTTTTGTCAAGACACCAAACCCTAAAATGCCCTATGCATGGAGTGGAGTGAAGTAGCTTATGAGCTCACAGATTAGAGATTGCTAATGAAGGTCCAGCCAGTCTCCATACTACAAAAATTAGTCCCAAAAATACCTTTCTTAAGATTAAAAAAAAACTTTTAAAGTCAAACCGCAGTGCCTCATGTATTTGAATTGCACCATGTTAAGTTGGCCAGTACTTGGTATTTGACAAGTTGATGTATCCTTTATACATACATAAAATAAAATATAAATGATGTCCAAGTTTTACTGTTGCATTTTTCACTTTTTATCGTGCACATAGATAAATTATTGTGGATTGTAATAGTAAAATTATTATTTTATCTGTAAAATCAAAAAAATTATATTATAATAAAAAAAATCTCACACAATTAATATTTTTATATATTGAAAAAAATATGATTTTAATCACGACGAAACACGGGTAAGTAATTAGTGTGTGTAGTGTTGGAGGTTGGTTCATTACCATTCTTGCAACTCTGTTCAAGATCTAGCAGTAAAGTTTTCCGCGTCATAAAATTCAAGTTATAGTGGGTTAGACGGGTTAACATAATCAATTTAAAATGATATTACTTTCTGGATACGAGGCAAAGAAATCAAAGGAAGTTCTATTTGGAGCACACACAGTATCCCGACAAATATGTTCACTGTGGAAACCACTATATATCGCCGTGTTTCCAACAGTCTCGTTTAGTCAGTTGAGGGGCCTTCAATGGAATAATAATTCAACCTCGAGTTGTATATTCACCACCACTTGTTGGACTAAATACCCAAGTTCCGACGACTTGGAGGTCGGAGAGGAAAAGGACAGGCCAGATGAAGACTGGTTTCCCTAGTTGATGGCGGAAAAAGAAGGATCTTTTAGGGCTACCAATCCATCAGTAACTTGGAAATCGTAAGTGCAAGAACCTGGAAATTATTATGAACTTTCGTTTTCCTGAGAAGTTGGCAATGAATTGTTTTTGATCTCATTTAACAGTTTAATAATATGAACATCTAAATTTCATCATCGTTCTCCTCGAATTACTCATCTTCTACACATGGCATTGACTAATTAAAAAAATAAATGATCGATGTCATACTTGTAAGGAAAAGAAAGAAAATATAATTAGAAATTCACTTTCACTCTAGAAAAGAAATTGAAGGATGCAATACTCTAGAAAAAGAAAATTGAATAAAACACAATGAAATGAGTATTTCTTCTATATTCAATCAATCAGTTCTATTTAATTAAAATATATATATATATAACAAAGAAAAAAATTAAAAAAAAAACATTGAAGGATAAAAAACAATTTTTTTTAAATATCTTTTTTATTAAAAAAACAAAAATAACCCTCACTTTACCCAATAATAATAAAAATAATAATTAAATAGTATAATATTTTTTAGGAGAACTGTTACACCTAATTCCTCGACGCATCTCTCTTCTTCTTTATCATCATTCAACCTCATTTCTTGCGGCTTGAAAGGGAAATTCTCATCCTCGATGAGGAGATTTAACCACCTCCAGTTCTTAGGCTTGATTCCATACGATTCTGAGCAACTCACTGAGTTTGTTTCATTTCATCTCTTTTTAAATCATCATCTGAGTCTGAAACCAATTTATTTTGACAAGATTGTTCATAACCTAACCAAGTTCGAATAAATCTCTTTGGATAATGTAAATATATCTTCGACAAGTTGATGGATCTTCTGTTTTTGTTTGTCGTTTTAAGTACATAGAAACCATCCACACCCCATCATTTCCATGTCCAAGCTTGACAAATTAACAAAATCCTCATATTCTATATATTTTTATGAAATGAATAAGAATATCAGGAACAGCGACCGACACTGCTTGAAATTAAAAATAATCCTTGCTATTCTTGTCAAGATTCTTGGCTACTCTGTTCAAGATCTAGCAATAAAGTTTGCACATGATTGTATTCTAGCACCTTACATTTTCATTATGTTAGGCAGACGTTGGTAGGATGCATGGTCCATAATTATTATTTAAATTTAAACCCTTTTCAAAGATTTTGGCTGGTTTATACTCTATAGTATTGTCCAATATAAATGCTGGGACCGTCATGCAAGCAAAGGATAGAGACCTACACCAAACTCATAATCGAGAGATATTTTATAAAAATATTTATCCTAGATTCAACAATGGATTGACCCCTTTTTTGTTTAAAATGAAAGCAATAAGAAATGATTTTAAAAACCAGATTTGGTGGAAATGCATATATAAAAGGAATTAAGGGATTTATATTACAAATAACCTAAAAGAGATCGGCGTTTCACTGTAGCTTTACACTCATTCGCAATGTTCACTTGCAATTTACTCCGATGCACCGCGCCGCACATTCACCTTTTTTCCCCCATGAATGAACAGTGTATTAACAAATCTGCCCCCGAAAACGACAAAAAACGCTGCCAGACTGAGGGGCTTCGTGGTTATTGCGCATGCCGGTCCGGACCGTTCCAGTCCGATTCGCCGCACTTTTCATTTTTTTTATTCATTACTATAAAACTTACACCATGTTTAATTAAGATAAAGACTGGTTAGTGTTTGACCCAAAGTCTTCTACTTCACTTTTGTTATTTTAAATATAAACAAATAACAATTACAATAATGAATTCCTTCACCAAATGCTAAATTAATTTCCTTTTTTCAACAAATGAAATAATACTCTAGACTAAACGGCACTTTCTTCACATCAAACGGTGCAGAGAAATGGAAAGTGGGAACAGAAAATGTTCAACTGAGAAAGCACCTGATCCGAGACGTGCTGCTGTATGGGTCTCCAGCACTAGCTCTCGTCGACAGAACCACCGACAGTGAAGGCCATAGTAGAGTTCATCAAACTCGTCCTGATCCGTTTGATCTGATAGTGAAGACTTTTAGGGCTCTCGGGACTGTGGTCGAGCGAGGATAATCCCTACGTCAAAGATCCATTTGATGTGATAGTGAAGAAGGGTGAGCTACGATCCTGTGATTCATCAATCAGCGGTGATGATTGATGATAAGGATACAAAGAAGATGAGTGTGAACTGATTGAAGGAAATGCAGCCATCTGGAAGGAGTTTCAGGTCAGAGATTTGGCTATGGAGTTCGATAATTGTTCAGTAAATTAGCAGAAGACTGCTTCTTCTCCCTGCTGTGCTCTCAACCTGTGTAACGTGGAATAGTGAGATTTGAAATTGTAATAGTTAAATCAATAAAATTTTGATATTATATTAAGAAATTATCTCATTTAAAAACTTTATGTTATTAGATAAGATTCTAAAATATGATTTATATTATTCTCTAACCTACACCTTTTATAAATTATATTTTTGAATTTCATCTAACAACTTAAATTTTTTAGATAAAATAACGCTTTAAACCTTTGAGGGTTTTTTTGGCATCTGAATTATATGGGATCCT
The DNA here is from genome assembly GCA_029228605.1 of Salix koriyanagi. Classification (NCBI taxonomy): domain Eukaryota; kingdom Viridiplantae; phylum Streptophyta; class Magnoliopsida; order Malpighiales; family Salicaceae; genus Salix; species Salix koriyanagi. The sequence goes on from CM055338.1 coordinate 5,192,353, forward strand.
TGTGTTTTGCCCCTTGCCCTTGTCTCACAAATTTAGTGATATCTTACTCCATGCAAAACTTTTTTTGGAATCATTTTAAAAATATTATTTTTTAGTATTTATAAATTATTTTGATGGGATTATATTAAAAATAAATTTTAAAAATTAAAAAATATTATCTAAATACATTTTTATATAAAAATAACTTCAACGAAAAAATAAAATCTTTCAGCAACCCGAAGCGTGGAACAAAAAGCTTGTCGAAGTACACATTTTTCAAGTAATGGTTACTTTGACGATTGTACTAACCTGAACTTGTTTAAGGTATGTATCGCGTGCCATGTAATGTTAATATTGCGTTTGATACGAGATTAATAAAAAAAAATTAAGAAAATTGTTGGGGGCGACAAAGTTAAAAATGAAGTGGAAAGAATGTGTTAAAAAGATGAAGTGATTAAAGATGTTTGATAAGCATTGAAAAAAAATCTAGATGATGAGTAGACTTGTAATATATTAGATTTATAGATGATATTTATTGATCACCAAACACCTTAATAGATAATGAATTTAAATATAATAAAGGACGAAAGATGAGATACAAACATAAATAAGTGATAAATTAAAATAAATAATTAAATATGAAGAGACTCCTTGCTTTATTTCAAAAAATGGTAATTTTTTTTTATTAATATGGTGTTCGGATCAGCTTACTCGAATTTTGACTAATTTTATAAATCTTAAAGTTAATAATCATGTAAGTATTTAATGATTATTATATTAGGTCTCCAGGGGGTGTGGTGTGGTGGCAAAGAATTTAAATTTTATACAACAAGTTTCGAGTTTGAATCAGGGAGTCAAAGTGTGCATATCTTGTTAAAGCCTGAGACATTCAGAATTTTACTTACTTATCTGGATCCATAAAATGTTTTTTTTCTGAGAGATAAGGTTTCCTAGAATAAAAAATTATTATATTAGCAATTACAGGATTCGAATAATCATCTTAGTCCATCCTGCTATATGGTTTGAAAGTTAAAAATTTTCTTTGATGATTGGAGGGTGACTTTCAATCCCATTTATATGGTTGAAACGTTTACATCACCAATCCCTCAATTATTTATGTTGATCATGAAGGAAGAGGGTGAAAAATTAGTAGATAAAAAATGTAAAAACTATATTTATCTCCTTGTAATAAATGTAACCTAAGAACAAATTCTGGAAAAGAGTTTTTTTTCATGAAAATAATAATCTTAATTTATAGTGTTTAGCAACCATCTCATAATAATAAAAATGAAAAACATTAGGTATAGAGAGGGGACATGTGTTCTTATATTTTATAAAACTCTCTCTGAAATTGTCCTGGAATTTAATTTATCTTATGCTTTTAATCTTTATTTGTTCAATCAAACATGTTCATCTCTCTATTATATTTAATTTTTATGATATTAATAAGAATAATATCAAGAACAACCGGCACTACTTGAAATTGGTTCCTCGCTATTCTTGGCTACTTTGTTCAAGATCTAGTTCAGGATTGTTTGGTAATGTGGTTGAGATTGTTTTTAAAAATGTTTTTTTATTTAGAAATGTATTAAAATTATATTTTTATATTTTAAAAAAATTATTTTTAACATCAATACATGAAAATGATATAAAAATATTATTTTTTAATTAAAAAAATAAAAATATTTTTTAAAATATTTTTAAAACATAATAACAAACCCACTGTAATATGCTAGCCGGTCACATTTTCTCTATGTGAGGCAAACGTAGGTAGGGTGCTAGCTTAAATATACACACACACAAAAAAAAACAATTATAATATATTAAAAATATTTATATTATTTATTATAATAAAATTCAATATTTTTGGCATATTTAATTCACCAAATGCGAAGAAGGTATTTAGAAGTGTGATTGTAGTTGTTTTCAGAGTTCTTTTCATATAAAAATATATCAAAATAATTTTTTATCATTATAAAAATTATTTTTGATAATAATACATCAAAATAATTTAATATTAATTTTTTTATTTAAAACAAATAAATATTCAACTTTTTTAAAAAGCACGTTCTGAGTGCTTACAAACACCACCTAAATTAATTTTTTAAAAAACAAATGGAATAATACTATAGAGCAAGTACCTACCACAATGTGTACAAGATCAAAAACAGCGATGTACTTCCTTCACACATGTCCCTCTTTACATCAGACGGTTCAGAGAAATGGAAAGTGGGAATACAGATTGTTTAACGGAAGCACATGATCCAACACGTGCCGTGTGGGTCTCCAGCACTAGCTCTCGTCGACAGAACCACCGACACTGAAGGCCATCATAAAATTCATCAAACACGCCCTGATCTTGCCACGTCTAACATGTCCGTACAAACAGCACAGTGAGAACCGCGTTTGTGGGCCCTACAATCTGTCACCTGCTTCTCATGCTTGTACCCTGTCAAGATCTTGAAACACAAAAAAATATACTATAGATACTTGTATTATCCTTTATGTATTTTAACAATTAGAGAATCATCTTAACTGGTTTTCGAGCCGCCAATTAATTTAATATTTTTGTAGATAAAAAACAATTAAAAAAACAAGTTCAACTATAAAAACAAATACTCTCTAAATTATAATCTGATTTTAAGATCATTGCAAGCAATTTATTGTTATCTTTTCTTTAAAATTGAAGCTTTGTGTGATAAATGAGAAGAAAATCACACACTAATTAGTTTTATTGGATAAACACAAATATTATTTATAATATAATCTGGTTACTATATCCAGATAAAAGAGAGGGACACAACTGGAAAAAATATGTATTTTTGTCATCTTTATTTTGACAATATAAAAATTCATTTCAAGATTATCATAAAAATAATTTTATTTTATATATACTTTTATTCTTTAATCAAATTCATATTTTTACTTTTATACTTATTCTTTATTTTATGAAACATGCATAACTTTAATTATCATGGACTCCTTGAAATTTACATAAAGAATAGATATCCTTAAATTCTTTTTAGTATCATTTTGGATCTTTCATAAAAATATCACATTTAATACATTTCAATTCTATTTCTTTGATTATTTATTTATTATTTTATCTCAATTAATGATATATATATATATATATATATATATATATATATATATATATATATATATATATATATATATATTTTCTTTCATTTACATGTAAGATCTTTTACGCTTTAGAAATACTACTTAAAATTTAAAAAGTTTTATTTAAGGATGTTGAAAACCAATACATTTGTAATATTTAACTCAACTCAATTTGTCAAAGTCAAATAATATGAAATATTATAAATAATAACTGGGATAAAAAATTATAATAAATATATATCACAAGATAGGTAGGTGCGAGTTATAGTTTTTGAAGCTCACTCAAACCATATTTAAATCAATTTAACTCAATACAAGTAAATTGAGTCATTGATATAATATGTATTTTTCTCCTCTCTTTGTTTTCTTCTTTCCCTCACCAGCACACTGACAATTATCTCTCATTCATTTAACCTCTTTTTTTTTATTCTTTATATTTAAATAAATTATAGTTGTTTCTTTTAAAATTTAATTTGATGAGGTGACAATTTGAATTTGAATTTTAATCTTTTCTATTTAGAAACCAAAAGAACATGAGAAAACAAAAGAAAATCTTAAAGAATTCATATTGAGCTTTTATTTTCATTAATCAAAATCACAAACCTAACAACACTCTATAGTCTTTTTATAGTGGTCTATCTTTGTAGAATATTGCAACATGACTGTGTTATAAAATGTTTAACTGTAATTTTTGTTTTAATTTGTTTTCATGTGGAAAATTTGTGATAGTTTTTATATTATCCCATAAATCATGATAATCTTTTTATGTTATCCCATGATTTTATTTAATTATAATAGTTACAACTCGGTATTTCTTAGGATCATTGAAGAATAAAAAAAAATTAATATGTCCAAATTGTAAATATTCATAACTTCATATGATAAATTGAACTTATTATGATGTAAAAAACTTGAATAAATCAACTTTATATTCAATAAAATATAAAAAAAATAAATCAGATATAATTATACCTCAGAACTTGACCCATTATATTAGAAACACCCTTAGTTTTAATCATCTCCCATAGTAATTTCTTTCTTTTTTAATTTATTCATGCACTTGTAGATAAAAAAAAATTAATGTTAATTTAATTTCGTAACACTACAAAGTCAAACGTACAACAAAAGCATAAAGCAAAAGCCAAAAATCTCAGCTAAAAAAAATACTAAAAAGATAATGATAGCATAGCATGCAGAGGATAACAGCCCGCTCTTCTTCAACCCGAGCTATATATACCTCTCTCTCACAAACCAGAGAACCTCATACACTCCGTGTAGAGGTTGTAAAGCCTAAAGCAACGCCACATTATACATTACAGAATATTTTCTGGGTTTTGTTTGGGGTTCTCACTCAAAAAAAACAGAAGAGCAAGTGAGGGCTAACAGATAAAATGGAAGCTTTTTACTATTTGGTTTTTGGGGCATTAAGTGCTGTTGTTCTAGGAATTGAGCTAAGCAAGACAACAAAAGATCGAATCAATACATCTCCTGCTTTCAATTCTTTCAAGAACAATTACCTTGTTGTTTACTCTCTTATGATGGGTGAGTGTTCCCTTTCTTTTTCATTAAAATTCAAACTTTTTAGATCTATCATGTCTTTTATGGATCTGGTGTGATTATGTGTTTTTGATTAGTTTTTGGTGGGGGGGTTTGTTAGCATTTTTGTGGGATTGGTTTTGTTGCTGCTGAAAGAACAAAACTTCAGGAAATCAATGAGACGTGTGAGAAATGTGGGATTTAGGCTGTGTTTTTTTGTACGGTGGGGGCGTTGGATCTGGATTTAGATTTGTCATAAACATATGGGTCTGAAATGGGATCTTTGTTTTTTATTTTTGTTTGTTTTGTCTGCTACCTAGTGGAGGGTCTGTATTTGGTGATGTAAGGGATTGAGCTTCCTTTGCGTTTTGTACAGAAAGACAAGTTTCTGACTTGTAAACTGATAATGGAGATTGGATCTGGTTTCTTCGATATGTCTAAATAATGACTTCATTTGGAATTTATATTTCATTTTGATTAGATACATGAATGATCTTGTTTATTTTGTCGAATTTTAGTTAAGCTGATTTTTTAAGGCCATAGCTAGATTTGAAACTGCTAAATTCCTGCCTTTCAGTATCAGAGTAGAGCTTGTTAATTCACTTGTTTCAACAATTATGTTCATGATAATTACTGTTTTTTGTGGTGACAGCTGGTGATTGGTTGCAAGGTCCGTATGTTTACTTCCTTTACACTACATACGGCTTTGGGAAAGGGGATATTGGGCAGTTGTTTATTGCTGGTTTCGGGTCATCCATGCTGTTTGGGACAATTGTTGGATCTTTGGCTGATAAACAGTGAGAGTTTCCTCTGAGTTTCGCTATTGTTTTCTGAAAGTTCTCTTTCATTTACTGAGTGTGCTCTGCTTGGTTTTATTTCAGGGGTCGAAGGAGGGCATGTGTGACTTATTGCATTACCTATATACTGAGCTGCATTACCAAGCATTCTCCTCAGTACAGAATTTTAATGATAGGTCGTATCTTGGGAGGTATCGCCACTTCTCTCTTATTTTCATCATTTGAGTCATGGCTGGTTGCGGAACACAATAAGGTAAAGGATCGTGTTTCTGCTGTAGTGTTATTTGTTTTTACTGGCTGCATTTAGGTCTACGAAAAACAAATAATTAAGTGATCACTTAGTAGATCAGAGAACCTCCTAAAATTAAGTGGTTCAAAATTTCCAATCCAAGTTCCTGCTATAGCAATTTCTACGTGCTAGTATTTGCTAAAATCAATTTATTCTATCAGTAACTGATGCTGTAATTACCTTTTAATGCAACCTACCTTAATTATTCTTTGTTTCGCTTGGTGCAGAGGGGCTTTGAACAACAATGGCTGTCACTGACATTTTCAAAGGCAATTTTTCTGGGAAATGGTCTCGTGGCAATTTTGGCTGGATTGTTTGGAAACCTTCTTGTAGATACATTACAACTTGGTCCTGTGGCTCCATTTGATGCCGCTGCATGTTTTCTTGCAATTGGAATGGCTGTTATTATGTCATCATGGTCAGAAAACTATGGAGATCCTTCAGAAAACAAGGACTTGCTTGCCCAATTTAGGGGTGCTGCTGTGGCAATTGCTTCTGGTAGAGTCCTCTAGTTGCTTTGCATGATGCATTCATTGTTCCTTGTGGTTTCTGGCAAGCTAGTTTTATTTTCAGCTTGTTTCTTCCTTGCTACCTTTTTGACATTCCTTCCCCCATTTTTTCCCCTTTTTTCTTCTATCCTCTGAATTATGTTAATGCTGTTCAGATGAAAAAATTGCCTTATTGGGTGCCATCCAGTCTCTGTTTGAAGGTTCTATGTATACCTTTGTGTTCCTTTGGACACCAGCTTTGAGCCCAAATGATGAGGAGATTCCTCACGGATTTATTTTTGCTACATTCATGTTGGCCTCGATGTTGGGAAGCTCGCTTGCATCACGGTTGATGGCCCGCTCATCACCCAGAGTAGAGAGCTACATGCAGATTGTTTTTGTTGTTTCATCAGCCTCTCTTATGCTTCCTATTGTAACCAGTGTATGTGTAATTTCCAATCCATCTTTTTTTCTCCTTTCTTGCCCCTTTTCAATTTCTCTTATTAATCTTCATTTTCTCTGACATGGAACAGTTCTTACTGCCACCTTCTAAAGTGAAAGGTGGAGGCATCTCATTCTCAAGCTGTCTCCATATACTTGGTTTCTGTACCTTTGAAGCTTGTGTAGGGATATTCTGGCCTTCCATTATGAAGATGAGGTCCCAATACATTCCTGAGGAGGCCAGGAGCACCATTATGAACTTCTTCCGCATTCCACTCAATATCTTTGTGTGCATTGTTTTGTACAATGTAAGTTACTAGCTTTACTGTATATAATGACTGATTAGGAGTAGCGATTATAGAATTGCTTATAGAGCTGAAAAAACCCAGATTAATTACCAGGAATTTATGCATTTATGCCATTGTATATAAGATTTGATAACCCTCAGTGGACAGTTCACTGGTTTAACATTGGGTTGCTTAAGACTAACCCCTTTGGTAGCCATCTTCAGCATGACCAATCTGTAACCTAAAAGTAGTTCTGTGCTCCAATCTACCCACCCTCCCTCTCCCACCCATTATTATAAACACCGAGCGTCTCTTGTTTTCTGTTACTTACTAGTTCCATGGTATATGATTTGAAGGTCAATGCTTTCCCCATCTCCGTTATGTTCGGTATGTGCTCGATTTTCCTCTTCGTGGCATCTATCTTGCAGAGGAGGCTCATGATGATTGCCGACAAGCCAAGTAAATCCTTGCCTTAATCTGGCTATTTCTTTTGAACTTCGATATAAATGCATTGCTCAGTTCATTTTTACATTATATTGTGCAAGCTGCGTAGTGGGAGAAAATATGGTGCTAATGGTTTTTTCCATTAATTGTCTGTCGAAAATTATTACAGAGACAGAAGATCGGTCGATGAAGGAAAGGGATACCGAGGCAGAGCCACTAAACATTTGATTAATCTCTATACAGCAGACCGAAGATTTTTGGAAACAACATCCAAGTCATACTATACATTTGTTGTGCTTCCAACTAGATGCGAAGGCTACATGTGATTTAGTCTTGAAATTTCACAGGGAGTCTATAATGGTCTGTCCTTTGAAGAAAAAAGGAAGGAGATGCAAATATGTCTCTTGAGCTTCTATAATTATCATTCATTTTTACTGTCACCTGTTTGATAGAGTAGTGTATTAGTAGTCTTTTCTTTCACCCCGCTCCCTTGCTTCTTGTTAAGGAATTTGACATGTCTACAAAGTAATTCATGTTATTCTTTTCAAAGCTTGGGTCTATAATTTTGTATCTATCTATTGAAAGTATATCTGGCTTCTTAATAGACGTGGTGGTGCCTTTTCATTGCTTTGGATTTTTTGAGTGTTTTTATGAGATGGCCATGTAAAATCACTCAAGTGCTCTTGTACTTTACTAGTTGAAAATATGTTAACTTGCCAAATGGGTCAATATAACCCTATAGAATACAATGCATAAAGGTTCATGATGCAAAATTATTAATCAACCTAACATAAAATGAAAAAGAAAATAACTTTAAAAAATCTATTATCAACTTGGAATATTCTTTTTAAATTTATGATCTATGAGATTAAGATTGCCTTGTCCTTGTAAAAGACAAGTAAAAAATATTATAAATCTCAATTCTTAATTTATTTAATGTTAAAGTTATGAGGTCAAGATTACCCTATGAAAAACACAAATAAAAAGAAATCATGAAGTATTACTCCAATAGAAAAAAAATCTAAATAAAAAGATCAATTTTTACATAAAAAAAAACTAGTTATTTTGGAGAGAATCAAATAAAAAAAGAAGAGATGAAAGAGTGGAGAAGAAAATAAAGGTTGTTGAAGTTGCACAGTCACTTTCCAATCAACATGAACCACCATGATGAAAATTAGTGTTCTCTTGGAGGAGAAAACATCATGTAAAATAAAGAAATATATTAAAATTGAAACTTAAAAAAGTAAATATAAATATAAAACATAATAGATAAATATTAAATCAAATTAAAAATATATATAATCTGCAAGATCACCCTCTTTCAAGATGCTCTTTATTTTATATTTTCTTATACTTATCTTTTAGTTTCAAGTATTTTCATCCATTTCATTAAAATCTAAGCTTTTATGCATTTTATTTTCATTTTTTTATATCTTTTTCTTATATTTTCTCCACGATTTTATCAAATATTCGTAGCATATTCCAAGAAATATACAAAAAATACATACAGTGCAAAAAGATGGACTAACCATACAAAGAAACTTGAAGTGTAGGAGTCAAATTGAGAAACTATTAGTTTTGAGGGACTACTTTTTATAAAATATAAAAACTATAAAAACCTCCAAAGGTCAGTAGCCTCTCATTTTCTTCTGTTCCCTCCCCCTGCTAGGTTTAAAGGCAAGGAAGAGGATGAAGGCAATGAAAAGCTGCTCTTGATCAGAAATTCTCCATGTATCAAGAGAGAATGAGAGCAAAACAAGAACAACCCATGATCAGCAACGAAGCCAAGAAGACAAGGGATCAGCCTAATCTGACAGAATGTCAGTCTTGTGGTCTCCGCATCTCCTCCCATAAAAGAATCGAAATTTTATACAGTGAGTGGCGAATCATCCTTCTTTGTTCAAAATGTCTTAATCATGTTGAGTCTTCCAGGATTTGCTCTTATTGTTTCAGACAATCATCTGATAAGACTAAGTGTTTTCGTTGTTGCCAATGTAAGAGGGTTGTTCATAAATCTTGTTTTGCAAAACGTAAGGCCGTTTCCCCTTGGTCGTATTCTTGTTGTGGTGGTGGTGATTTTTCTGTTTGTATAGATTGTTGGGTGCCCAATTCCGTTGCTAGTAAGAGGGGGGAAGTTTGTAGGGATAGCAAGAGGAATAGTGGTAGGGTTTTGGGTAGAAGTTTGGAGGACGCTAATTGTATGGTACAGGAGAAGGTTGAGGCTGCGGTTAGGGCTAGGGAATTGGCTGTGAGGAAGGCGTTGACGGAGAGGAAGGCGGCGGGTGTGGCTAGGAAAGCATTGGATATGGTGGCTAATAATGGGGTTGTTAAGGAGAATAATGTTGTTGATGATTATGAATTGGCGTTTCGGTTGCATAGAGCAATAAATTGCTCGCCCCGGAATTCGAGTGATTTGTGCTTGGTTAATTCGAGTTGTTTGGCTGTTGCTAGGAGAGGGGAGGGTAATGGTAAAACGCTGATTAGAAATTCTGATTTGAGGAATCCCAGTGTTTGTGGAAAGCTTGATGATTTTCTGAGTGAAAGCGTGGACGTGGAGTGTCGGAAATCAAATGGAACTGGTGATGGTAAAATCAGACCTAATGCTAAGAAAGATGGAAGTGTGGGCATGTGGTTGAAGATGGGAGAACAGAGCTTTTTCAGCAAGTTGATAGACTCAAGGGGGAATGACCATAGTGTGGATTCTGGTTCTCAATCTCTTAGGGAAGAGAAATGAGTCTATGATACCTGATGATAAAAGTTGCAAGAGAAAGAATGATCGCTATCTGCTGAAGTATAGTAGGAGAAAGGTTTTGTTCAAGTATAGTAGGAGAAAGTTAGTAGGAGAAAGTTTTTGTTCAAGTATAGTAGGAGAAAGTTAGATGAGAGGTCAATTCCAGATGGCAGACCCAAGTTCCTCCTCTATGAAGGCTTTCACTCAGGACTTGCATCTCAGCGATGGAACAGCTGCTAAGGTGCTCTAAAGAATTGTCGGGGATCTGTCAAGGATGAGACCAAATTTTGTAGATTTACCTATAACTTTCTGATACATTCTCAACTTCTGAGGTTTTAAAGAGTTAAAACAGTTTGTGTTTTCCTTTATGAATGAAATCCTTTGTACTTTTGATCTTTCATATTACATTCTTAAATTCAATCTTTGTGCTTTTTTTTAATCTGTAATATAATCTACTCGCTCACTTTCTATGGTCATGCTGGTTGCCCTTTTACTTATATCATATGAGCATGCTTCAATAGAAATATCATTGATATTTAACAGAATAGAATCAGCAGAATTAATGCAACAGCAACATTACCACTGAGAGCATAGTGATATAAAATTTCTCACAAAACAAACATCATCAACAAAACAGTCGAATACAACTGAGAAGCAGGAGCAAATGTTAGTCAACAATAATTATATTCGACTGTTTTGTTGATGATGCTTGTTTTGTGAGAAATTTTATATCACTATGCTCTCAGTGGTAATGTTGCTGTTGCATAAATTCTGCTGATTCTATTCTGTTGATGCAAATTATGTGGCAGCTATTACTACAGTTGTTTCTCTGGGTTTAACTACTGTCTCTGCATCACTACAGCTGTTTCTTCCTTGGCTGATTTAGTTTGCAGAACTTGATTCTGGCTTTAACTTTGTTATAGGCAGTTTATGAAGTCCTGCACTTTTGACTGGCTTATGCAATTCTTTCTTTTGATGTTGATTTTGGCTGCATTTCGTACCAAACTGTGTAGACTAAGTGTTCTTCTTGCTCCCTGACCCTTGTTGGCGTCCTTAGCAAACTTCCACATTTTGGTTGAAAGATCACAACAATCAACCATTAGGAATAAATTGAATTAGTTTGGATGATCCCAAATATCTCTAGTTGAGATATTGGTTGTAAGTATTTGTTCTTGGAAACTGAGTTAAAAGACATGCAGGACAGCAAAAACACGAGAGTTGGATAGACTTGCATGTTCAAGTAATGTTTAGTTATGCATTCATGTGCTCACTGTATGCTCATTTGGTTATAATTTTTGAAAGTTAATCTACAAGAACATCAAGGGAATCCTTGTCACTCCAACCCTGTCAAAGCATTACAGCTAAACACACCTTTCTCTATTTAGTTGTCAAAAGCTCAGCTTTAGTTTCTTTCAACATCTGAAGTATTTTCCAAACAATTGGAAACTTTTTCCCACTGCCTTAACTGCTAAACAAGCTCGAAGCAAGTGAGAGCTACGATTATAGCAATGAAGCTATAAGAGTTAGCCCTTCTACACCAAACTTCGTGATTAGGACTGTAGTTAAAATGTAACAAAGAAGAAAGGAAACAGCTGATATATTTCAAGAGTTGATGGAAAAATGGAAACACAGTGGCTAAATGCTTTCCTTTATTCAATGACTCAATATATGTAACTCCCTTGGTTTATGCTATATGAGATTTTTCTCATTTCATTTTCTTAATTCTAACATTTTTTTTATGTATAATTTATCCTACTTTCCAACATTGTAGAACATAATTTGAAGAAAGAAATTGATTGCTCAGAGAAGGTATACTCCACAAAATTAAGATGGAAAGATTACCAGCACAGGCAGCATATCTGTCTTAGAATTTTCTGCTGGTTAGTTGGTTAGAACAACAGAACCGTGCAACTGCTGAACAAGATCAGTTGACACCTTTTGCTGTTTTCTGTGTCTGTCACTTTGACATTTAGCAGTAGAATTCTCTTAACAGATCCTAGGGCCAAACCCCAACTTCCGGAAAGTCAAAGTTCATGCAGCCTTCAAATGAAGTATAATTGATGCTCCCATGCAGAAACCACATGGGTATAGTTATGGGTGGCCTTTCACTTAGTAGAAGATGATGAGGTGCTTTCCATGGTGAAGCTTCATTTGGCTCTGAGAGAGGCTATCAGGAATATGGGACAATGATCTTTGAGACTGATTCAGCCATTAATGCAGCGGAAGCAATATCACACCATCAAGCAGGCACTGATTGGGTATGCAACTATTTATAAATGGTTTTTGAGCTTCCAGCAAGATTACCTGTCATAGGAATGCCATGCAGTAGCATATTTGGATAGCTAGAAATATTAGAGAAATTGTTGACTGCTTTCTTGTTCATCAAGGAGAAATCTAATAGTGTTTGGATGCTTATGAGATATATATTTTTTTATGTTTATTTTATTTTGCTCTCATCTCATTAATATTTCTACAGCACTACAAACGTATATCAAGTCATTCTGAGCTCTCCTTAATATTGCTTAGTTTGAAAATGTTAACATGATATATATCACCACCAATTATTTCCGTGACAACTTTGAATTAATTTGTTTTTTATTTTATTAATTTGACTAATGTACTATAGCCTTTTTAATTAAATAATCTCAACAATTCTATATCAAAAAGCATAAAAAATTAATTGATAAGTGAATAAATGCATGAAATATATAACTAACCCTAAAAATGTGATGAACACCACCCTATCTTTACATGGAAGAGAGAAATTAGTTGATGGTGTGTGAACTGTGATGGGCACTGGGGATATGAACAATAAGGTAGTGTTTGGAAGTACGAAACACAAAGGATGGATATGGGATAAATTTCAGACATGTTTTGCACGCAAAGACGAAGACAAAACTCTTATCTAGTTTCTTTCTTTCGTAATAAGAATTGAGAAAATTTATTGCTTTCCTGCAGCTGGGGCTCAAGGGATGGAGAAAATAAAATAAAAAATAAAACATTACAAAAACAATCTCAACTACACTCCCAAATAGAAATCTAGTTTCATTAAAATAATATACCTCTTAGTAATTTATCATGTGAGGGTGTTGGCATAATAATGATAAGAGCACAAAGTTCCATACCTTTGCATGTAGAAGAATTGTATTGATCGAGCACATATCTCAACATGCTTACCAAACCATCTCTGTATTGGTGCAACCCTGGAAGCACATATCAAGGCAATCTGAGCCATCTTTAATCTGTTGCTCTGCTCGATGACTCCATTGTCTGGAGATATATTACAAGGGCTGCAGCGATGTTGATGCTCTGAGAGCAATATTGTTCATACATGTGCCACAGACTACTAAATATATTTATCTTTTGTTATTCTGCTTGTTTCTATGTATATTCGATGGTAGATTTTCTTTATCATCGCCGCCCCATTGTATCTGAATCTCTTCCTCTAATTCTCTTGGCAGGTGATGATAAACCATCTGACCTAAAAATTTAAGCTGTTAAATGAGGTATCAGAATATGATTTATATTATTTTCTAATACACTTTTTTAATAGAAACTTGCATAGATCCACACTATCTTATGTTTTTTTTTTTTTTTTTTTTTTATCAAATAGAATGAGAGTGGTGAATTTGAATTTGTGATTGCTAGGTCAACAAGGCTCTGATACTATATTAAGAAATAATTTTATCTAAAAATTTAAACTGTTAAATAAGATACTAGAATATGATTTATATTATTTTCTAAACATATCTACTGATAATTATTTTCATGCCGTTCTTTCAGATGAGAATGCAGCTGATGATTTTCCGGCATGCAAGTGAGCCGCTAGCTGAGTTAAGTGGTAAAGAATAACTAGGAGAAGATGATATTCCTGCCTCGTATTTTAATACTTGTTTTTCTCAATCTACATACAAGTATGCGATCAATTAAGAATTTTAAATTGATAGACTCTTCCTTCCTCGTGGTTTAGCTCTTAATTGGAAGTAGTTGTCAATTTATTTATTACGTCCATCTATATATATATATATATATATATATATATATATATATATATATATATAATAATAATAAAAAAAAACACATGGGCATGAAACTATTGTAAAAGATGTCTACTACCAAAATTTAAGCTGTCTGGTTGAAATTATATAAATGGTTAAAACTTTCGGTGAAACCATAGTCTTAAAATTCAACCTATTTTTGTATATTTTCTGATATGACAAGAATCAAAAAATAAATAAAAAAGTTATTTCAATCATTTCCAAAAGTTTTTGAATTAACCCATCTAGTGATTTACTAGGAGGGGGAGGCCCAGCTAGAGATGCTCTCTATTCTACTTTTAGCTGTAAAAATAAACTCATCACTCCTTCATTTAGAAAAACAAAAAAAGAGAGAAAAAGAAGCAAAGTTATGGTGACAAGTTTGCAGGTTATAAGGTAGCACAGCACGTGCTTGGGGCGTGGACAAAAGGAGCAGAAGGTAGACGAAGATACTATGAAGTTTGCTTGTGCAGTAGTGCTGCTAATCATAACTTGTCACGGCAAGGGAGATGGTCTCCTCTCCTGTCCAGACTGGCCCCGCAAGCAATAAAAAACAGAAAAAAGAGATGGATTCAGCAGGTAGTGATCATCAGAGAGAGAGAGAGTGATCACATCACCATTGATATATCGCCAAGCAAAGGATGGAAAGAAATGGTCCCATGTCTGTAAATATATCCACATTTAGGGCAAGAAAGCAGCAGTAGTTTCACTGCTTGCCCTAACGTTTGTAGAAGAAGCTGCAGAGTCAATCCAACATGTCCTATGGATTGATTGGAGAGTGCTGTCTTTCAATCAATGTTGAAATAAAAAAAAAGAAAAAAAAAAGAAAAAGGAATCAATCAATCCAACCATAAATGGGGATCGAGTGTCAGCTAGCTAGCTTGGAGAAGAGAAGTAGCTGATCTCCTGTGAAAATTTATGGCTTTGCGTGTTTCTGCCGAGGTTATCAAACTTGTTCCACACCAACCCATCAATCTCTCTCTCTCTCTCCCTCTCTTCCTCCCTAGCTGTTTCATTACTATTTCTCTCTCTCTCTCCAATTATATATTATTATATATATATATACCAAGTTTGTCAATTCCGTTTCAGTTGGTGTTTTGTTTTTCTTAATTGCAATGAAATATTTTGATTTTGTAGTGTTTTGGCATGCTGTTTTGGAATTATACTATTTATGTATATATATAATTATATATATTAATACAAAAAAAATTAGTTCAAATCCAAAAATAAAATTATTTAGAATTGTGTAGTTTAATTTAAAAAGAGACAATAAAATGATTTTTCTAAACAAAATTATGAAACATGTATAATACTATGAGAATGTCATCATCAATCTCGTAAGTTCATTACATTCTCTTATTGCTCTGAGATTTTAACATAAAATATATAAATATGTCAAGATACTCCTCATAAATTTCATCTCAATTTAACTGTCGGATTAAGAGATATTATCGATATTTTAAAATTATTCATTATTTAAAAAGAAAATACTATTTGACCGAAACAAAACAGGCGAAACGAAACCAGAACGTTTCAGCCATTATTTGGCTGATAAAATATACAATGGGTCAGAATTTAAACCAAGATAATAACAATGATGTTTAATCTTATTTTTTAACTAGTACAAAATGTTTCATCTATTTTGACCGAAACAAAACAAAACTGACAATTTTGATATATACTAGTGGTGTATACATTAATTATGATCCCTCCCTATATATATATATATATATATATACATTAATTATGATCCCTCCCTATATATATATATATATATATATTCCATATGCCAGACATTTATTTAGTCTGTTATTCGTCCATAAATTAAACCGATGCTTTTACCTTGAAGCCTCTTTTTATGGTCTATGAGCATGCATGAATAGATTCTCACTATTTCACCCACCAACGCATAGTAACATGAGAGGTACGTCGATGTGGACTTTCGTTCTTCATTTCTGAACCGGAAATTTGAGTACAATACACATGTTAGCGTGTAACGATTTTTATGAATATTATGCTTCATAAAATATCATGGATTTAATTCTTTATTTCGATTCTTAATATTATATATATCATGCCATTGTTAGAATTTACATACTTTAAATGGGTTTATTTGTTTTTTTCAAGATTTTTTTTTGCAAATCTAAGACAATTTCTTTTTCTTTCATTACAAGAATTTTAAAATCCAAAATTTAATTTATAAATATTTTTAGTCATTTATACAATACACATGACTTTCTTTAGGGAAGGGATCAAAGTATAAGTAATATATCTTTGATTTGTCGAAGTTAAAAATAAAAACCATTGACTTGTTAGAGTAAAATATCTTCAACTCAACTCATTAGGGAGTAAAATTATAGTCTAATTATGGAGCTCGAGATTCTCGGAGTAAAACTCAAAAATGATGAGTTAGATATCTTGCTGGACTCACATGTATGTAAACTCAACATGTAACTAAGCTCAAGGATGACAAGTTAGGCAGCTCGTCAGACCTATATATACATGGACTCATATGTATTTAAGCTCAATGTTTAATTGAGCTCAAGGATGACAAGTTAGGCAGCTCGTCGGACCTATATATACATGGACTCATATGTATTTAAGCTCAATGTTTAACTGAGCTCAGGGATGACAAGTTAGGCAGCTCGTCGGGACCTATATATACATGGATTCATATGTATTTAGGCTCAACGTTTAACTGAGCTCAAAGGATGACAAGTTAGGCAGCTCGCCGGGTGTAAGAATAGTGGATCAAATAATTCATTAAACCTGTATGTACTTAGGCTAAATAATTAGCCGCACCACGAAATAATAAGATATATATCTGGCCAGATTATTATATGTCTAAATAATTCAGTGATTGATTGATACTTAGAAACATTAAATTATTATATAGTCATTCTTTCAAAAAGAATATTAAGGTAAAAACAAAATACGACGTCGGTATATCAAAAACTATCTCTAAGACCTCCTTAATTATTAAAATGGTATTACATTAAGTGATCTCCAATACAAATCAAGTAGTCTCAAAGCATCTTCCTGTTTTCCTTACCAAGCACCCGTATATTCGTATTGCTGTCTTCCAGATTTGAACCATTAATTACCCTAATGTTTGTTGTTTGTCCCCTCAGCAACAATATCATCGAATTTCCCAACATAACCTGCCTCCTCTCCCACCATGCAGACCGCATCATATGATCAAAAACCCTCCTGTTCTCCTACCAGGGATGGATCGCTCTCGTGTCCTGTACGTGCATGGCTACTTGTTTTTGCCAAGGACCACCTCCACTAATTTCCCATCAATTCCCTCTTGATCTATGCGTTCTGGAAAAAAAAGTGAAAAGAAAGAGAAGGGGTTGATTTATTTATTGGAGATCTAGAGGAGGGTGGAAAGATGCCACGACCAGAATCTGGATCATCAGCAGGTTGCTGACTCCGGTGAGATGGTCGTCATAGCTAGCACGGCGAAAGCAAAGCTAAGAGATCTTAGAACGCGTGTTGAAGTTGAGGTTTGAGACTAGAACTAGCTAGGGCCGGTGGAATCGCATGCCAAAATTTCTATGTATCTATCCAGATTTCCACTGTATCAGACGTAACCTGCTGGTGCTGATCTCTGCTCTTTACTATTTCTGTCACTTCATCCTCTTATTTATTATCCGTCATTTCGTTCTTACAAGAACAGTGTTGATGAAATAAATGCTCTCAACTCCCAGCCCACCTGCAGTTATTACAATCATAGATGTGTTAAAGCTTCTATCATTTGCGGACACCAACATTAATTCCCTTACTGGATACGATGCGTTGGTGTGTTAATTCTGTGTTTTCTTATAAATATAAATTTGAAAGTAGTAGTTGATTAGTATGTACTATAGCTTTATGCAAACGGTAGCCAAATATGAATAAAAACACTGGAATGTGCAAGGACCCAACAATGTGAAATTATATAACAAGGTATATATGTATTTTTTATAAAAACTTAGAATAATTAGGGTTTTACTTATTTATCAGAATCTATAAAATATATTTTCTATAAATAAGATATATATTATTATATTAAAATAAAAAGATTTCATGAGAAAGAACCCATTCTCGTATAAAATTATCAGACGAACTGTGTGAAGGAAGTAAAGTCGCAGACGATGGGATTGAAAGGATCTAGTAGTGGGCCTCAAGCGACAATCCGGGGAACACTAGTAGTGGCTAGTCGCTCCTGCTCCAAGCTATGGACCTATGCTTGCAGCATATTATTTTATATTTGTACTAAAATTGCAAAAGGAAAGCTTTCCCATGCATGTATTTGGAAAAAAAACGAGAAGAGAGTTACATTATTAAAAACCTAATTTATTTGAGATAGTTAACAGAGAGAATATATTTTCTTAATCATCTATTAATAGCTTATTCATTTAGTTAATTATTTAAGAAATAGCTAGAAATTATCCAACCCTTTTTACCCTAGTTGATAAATAAACTAATGATCATAGAAATAACAGATGTCTTGAAACAGCTGCTACTGTCATTAATTAATTAACTTTTGTATTAAACAATCGTCAATCAATATAAATCATAAAAAACAACTCATCTCATAATTCAATGCAAACCCTAGTTGCTATTACGTTGATCACAATAATATCAATGAAAACATTATTTGGGCTATCGGAGACTGTTTTTGTGCTGGTTTTTTCGATTTTCAGGAATTTTCTTTGAATGAGTGATTGCCGTGGAGATTGCGTACTCATTCCCTGAAATAGTATCCTAGCTAGCTAGCTAGCTGTGTCATTATTCAAAAAAATAATAATTATGAAAGTTGTGGACGAGGAATTTCCGATGTAACTTCTCAGCCTTGATGTCCAAATATATACCTATTGCCAATATATTGATTGGTCAAAATCCCAGCACACTTGGAAGATTTCATTTCCCTCGGAAAGTTTTTATGCAACCACGTATAAAGGAAAATGGTATTATAATGTTGCTCGTATATTAATAATTGTCAAACTAGCTAGCTAGCTAGGGAGTTTATAGGGGGAACATGGTCCGTGGATGCTGAGGCTGTAGAGGTGGGAGTGAGCTGAGGACTTGCACGACAAGTAATAGGGACGTGCAGCAGCAGCAGCAGCTGAAGCAGGTAGAGGCAGACGAACGAGCGTATTTATTTGGTTTTTAGCATCTTTCCTAAGTTCCAACAATGTCTCTCTCTCTCTCTCTCTCTCTCGTGCCTAATTAATTACTACAAGGTGGAAGCCATGGCTATTGCTGCATAAGCTTCATTTATTAATGTTTTTTTCCATTCCCTTTTTTGTTTTGTCATGTATCTTTTTCACCAGATTTGAACCCCTGTCCTGATGCTTTTTAAGCTTCAGCTAAGGCAGGTCTGGATTCTAGCATTGATAGATCACTATGCTTGGCTCCTGGTCACAGTCACAGCTGATGAGTTCATCAAATTCCCATGATCGACGTGAAGAAGAAGAGACTGATCATCCACGGCCACCAACAGCATTTCATATGCGTCAATTGCTAGTCAGTTGTGCAGACCTCATCTCTCAGTCTGACTACTCCGCCGCTAAACGGTTCTTCTCCATTTTGTCTTCCAACTCCTCTCCTTATGGTGACTCCACCGAGAGGTTGGTTCATCAATTTATCCGAGCCCTTTCTCTCCGCCTCAATCGCCCTGGAATCTCTCCGAGTACTGCTCCTGCTGCTCTTGTTTTCGATAACAACATGGTCACTTCTCGTCCATGTGGGAGTACTTCTAATGATCATAAGATGTTGATCAGCTATGAGTCGGATCAGGAGGCTCTTCGGTCTTGCTATTTGTCATTGAATAAGATCACCCCATTCATAAGATTCTGCCATCTAACAGCCAATCAGGCTATTTTGGAATCAATTCAAGTAGGGCAGGAAGCCATTCACATCATAGACTTTGATATCATGCACGGGGTGCAATGGCCTCCATTGATGCAAGCTTTGGCCGAGCGATCTAACGACACTCTTCAGTCTCCTCCCATGCTTCGAATCACCGGAACTGGCCAGGATTTGAACGTCCTACACAGGACAGGAGAGCGCCTTTCGAAATTTGCCCAGTCTCTGGGCCTCAGGTTCCACTTCCATCCTCTTCTTCTACTCAACAATGACCCTACCTCCCTCGCCCTCTATCTCCCCTCGGCAATTACTCTTCTCCCAGATGAAGCTCTGGCCGTGAACTGCGTGCTGTATCTTCACAGGTTCCTCAAGGATGATTCTCGTGAACTGCTCCTTTTTCTCCATAAAATCAAGGCCTTGAACCCTAGGGTGGTGACGGTTGCTGAAAGGGAAGCCAACCACAGCAACCCTCTCTTCTTGCAGAGGTTCCTGGAGGCCTTAGATCACTACACAGCTCTCTTTGACTCCCTCGAGGCAACCCTGCCACCAACCAGCAGGGAGAGACTGGCAGTGGAGCAGGTATGGTTTGGGAGAGAGATAATGGACATAGTAGCAGCAGAGGGAGAAGGAAGAAGAGAAAGGCACCAGAAATTCGAGACTTGGGAAATGATTCTGAAGAGTGTAGGGCTTGTCAAAGTTCCCTTGAGTCCCTTCGCACTTTCACAGGCCAAGATCCTGCTAAGGCTCCATTATCCTTCTGATGGCTACCAGCTTCAGATTCTCAACAATTCTTTCTTCTTAGGCTGGCAGAATCAATCCCTCTTCTCTGTCTCTTCCTGGCAATAGCTAGCCACCCCCCTCAATCACTTGCCTTTTTTTTTCTAATTAATCATTAAAGTCTCCTCGTATACATCATCAAATGCTCTCCTACGTTCATATAGCACTAATTATTTGTCTTATATTCAGAATAGGAATAACTTTTTTCTTTGTTTAATTACGCTAGACCAATTAATGTTCTGTATTGGGCATCTTAGCATAAATATTAAAATGAGGATGGTGACAGTTAGTTCCACTGACAAATTTATTCGACCTAAAGAATATTTCAGGATCTCCTCTTTTCCTCAGATAGCTAATTAAAAGTGTTCTTGTTTGTCTTTTAATTAATTAACATTGCTTTATCAGAAAAAAATACAAGTGCAATATCTGGGTGCTGGTGCAATATTTGTCCTCAATGATAATTATGCTAGCTTCACTTCATTGATATATAATTTTAAATGTACATAAGCTATCCTATCTGTGTGTGTGTGTTTATGTATAAGATCAGTAGTTTTTTGTTTTGTTTTTAACTTGCGATGCTGCCTGAATACTGATCTAATCATAAGGACAGGATAACAAGTAGCTGCTATATACGCGATGTGCATGATGAGATGGAGTGAATTACTTTTGAAATCCGACTTTTAAGTTGATTGAAGTCTTTAGCTATTTATACAAATGAATTAAGAATGAAATGGTTTTGAATATCAGTTTATTTGTGAGGAAAAAAAAACCCCCTTTAAATTACGAAACAAAAACTTTTATGTTTAGATTGAAGCACCCCTTTAAAGAAGAGATGGGAAGTCTTAATTATGACAGGAATCAGATGTTTATTTGACAGCCTAAATTATAGGAGGGGAGAGCCCTCATCAGTTGATCCACAAAATCCTTCCCTTATCCTGGTGGAAAACCTATATATATATATGTATATATATATATATATATATATATAGCTATGTATAGCTAGCTAGGTGCTGTTTAAGCTTTCAAGATGGATGGGATGCATGAGCAAAGGTTTTTCTTCTGGTTTTCCGCGCTAAGTACCCTTATATTCGTATTGCTGTCTTTCAGATACGCACCATTAATTATTAAGTGCCCTAATATTTGCCCTTTGTCTCCTCAACAACAAAACCATCGAAGTTCCCAAAACAGACCTTCTTCTTGCCTCCTCCAACACCATGCATGCCACCATGAAAACCCTCCAGCTGCTAGCTAGGGATCACTCTCGTGCCCTGTACGAGGTTTTTTATTAATTTTGTCAGGGACAACTACTAATTTCCCCTTCTTTTATTAATTATTACTTATTTGTAGATCCATATGATGCGGCTAGCCTTCTGATCAACATCTATATTTGATCATTGCCCTCTTCCTTTCTCAAACAAATTAATGGAGTATATATTCGATCAAGATCTCAACCATATATACCATAGAGTTAATTTTACTGGGTTTTGTTTATATATATATATATATATATATATGGATGCTTTACGATGCCATGCGTGCACCACCCCAACTAGTTATAGTCTTAACTTGAACACGCAAACTAAAAGTGGAACGAGGGAGCAATCTGTGTCAGCTATCAAAGTGGAAACAGCTGCTAAAAGTTTATCGTGGCATCTGTCGACCTTTTCGTATATCAAGTATCAGAAGCTGCAAACACTGTATATCCTCCTCTCTCACGGGTGGATTGATTCTTCAACTTTGCTTTTCTCTTTTTAGAATTAAGCTTTTTTGTACAAATTAACACCACTATATATATATATATATATATATATATATATATAGATAGAGTAGAGAGAGATAGAGAGAGAGAGAGAGAGAGAGAGAGAGACATAGTTGGATTAAAAGTCAAGGAACTAAGATGAAAAAAAAGAGTAGGTAAAATAGATGGAGGCTTCAAATTTTATACAAAAAAATCATTTTGACCCCGTTTTTTTGGCTTATTAATGATTGGTCTTTTTAATTGTTAAGAAATTAATTTTGATACTAAAATTTATTTATTTATTTATATTTTTCAGTTATTTTTTATGAGAGTAGAGAGATAGGATGCCAGATCTCAATGTAGACCAAAAAAGTTCAAATCAGTGTCGATATATATTCCATTTATTGGAGTAGTTTTACGTAATTATTTTATTTTCTTCTCTTTTACTGAGAAGACATCTACCCGCGATAATTCTTTGGGTTCAAGTTAATTGCTTTCAGTTTATTAATAGGCTTATCAAGGTGTTTAAGGTGATTGGGTCAAAATTAAATTGAAAAACAAGTAGTTAAACCAAGAAAATCAAAGCTCTATTTTTCTGGGTTTTTTTGTGTGTGATTGTTTGTTTTGCTATTTTATATTTGAGTTTTAAAAAATTGATAAAAAATCATTCAACCCAATTGAGTTCATTAACCAGGCAAGTTTAACAAATGATTTTTTTTGCCCTTTATTTAAAAAAAAAAAAACACAATTTTATCTTTTGTTATCAACAATATACTTTTACTATGTCAGTGTCAATTTCTTACTTTAAAAAATATTTGATACAAAAAGTTTATTATATGTATATATTATGATCATATAATTAAATGAAAAACAATCTCTATGATAAAAAAAATTATTAAAATCTGTTTCTTAGAATATACATATCTGAATATTTTTTCCTGCGTTTTAATTTTGTTTTATTCAACTAAGTTGCGCGTGCTAATGTACTAGCATCTGCTAAATTTCACATATATATATGTATGTGTGTACGTAGACGTAACCTTCTGCTGTCAATCACTGCTTTCTTATTCGTCATTCGATACAGAAAAAAGAAGAAGAAGAAGAAGAAGAGATAAATGCTCTCTGCCCCTCCCTGCCCACAGGCAAATCATTTGCTCCCACCAGCATCCCTTCCCTTCTCACCCACAACTCAGTTCGATCATAATTGGAATCCCTTGAATAAACCTCCTAATTTATTAATTGCTTTTCTATGATAATATATACATATATAGATTAAGATAAATTAAGGATGATACAGCGACTCATTCGATGGTTTAGGCGCATTCTGTGCATGCAAAAAGCAGTCAAACCAAAATTCTGACGAATACATATGTACCTGTACTTACAAACCAAGAATACATACATCTGTTAAAATCAGGGGCTAAAAAAGCAAGTTTTACAGGATAATTCATGTAGCATTACTAGAAAGCAATGGCAATGCCGATCTCATCTCATCTCCCAGCTTGATCGTCAGTCTGGAGACTGCGTTCCTGAACATTTCACAGGAACCTGTCTCCTCGACGGTAAAGTAGTCGTCGCCTTGCTCGAGTGCATGGAGCTGCCTCTCCAAGTACCTGCTAAGACTAGACTCTGTGGTGTTAATGAGACTGAGAGAAGGGTTTGTGTGCATAAATTTTGTAATGAGAAATCCTGCTAGGATCTGCTGGCCTGCCCTCACAAGCTCTGATATGAAGCAGGGGAACAGGATTCTTATGAAAAGCAATAACACATCTTTCTCTATGTTTACACGTTCATTTGTTCCCTTGTTTGCGATTCCCTGGTAACTCGGCTTCCTGACTCTGGCGCGAGAAATTCCCAACCACATAGCAGAGATATGAGAAAGTGGCGCCGTATGAGGGTTTGGTGATTATGTTTGATATAACCCCGGAAGATAACACGAGCATTAAGATCTCATGGTCCCTGCCAAGAATTTCTGAAATCCCTCCTTGTTTCAGCTTGACTTCAGCTACATCCAAACACTGCAACTGTATTGCTTCATAAGGCAGAAGAAGCACCATTTTTAGAGCAATAAAAGAGTCTTTCTCAAGCACGGTGTGACTCAAGCTCCTCGCGTCATCTTCATCGAGCAATGTTCCGTAAGATTTTGATAGGGAACGGTCAATCAGTCTTAGCACATCCTTAAACCTGGACAACGAGACAAGCTTTTTGAAAATTTCCATCCAACAAACATGTAAAGGATGAACCTGATTGGAATTCTCTGGCTTCTCTTTCTCCAGAGCTTCTACTTCCTGAAAGCTCTCCCATCCTTCATCCCAGTCATCATTATTCCAGTCATTTCCTGTTTCTGTTGCTTCTTTGGTATCTACCTCGTCTTTTGCAGTTGCAAAAAACCCTTCCCACTCTTCTATAATGCCTATCAAAGCACCAAAATGAGGCTCTGTGCTGGAAAATTCACACAATTTCAAGAAGCAAGAGGCTGCAGTCTCAACATTAAAGAGATCATCTGGGGTAATTTCTATACTTGGGGATATGGCTGATGCGAGCTGAGATGATTTGAGGGCAACCAGTGTACTTGTAAACCTGCTAGAATTATCTGTATGATCGGATGACCCCTGATTTGCAGAAAGGTCGCTCTTTTTACCAGTAGAGAGCAACCCATCCCATCCTTCCCATGGTAAGAGATTAGATTCTAGCTCTGTGGAGAAACCCTTAATGCTTCTACCTGTGATGAACTGCATAATCTCTAGAACATGTACTCGAACATGGCTAGGGAGCTCCAAATTATCAGAGAACTGGACCATTCTTTCCCAAACTACATGTCTGACTCTTTGCAAATCCTCTATTTGACCTTCCAACTTACTCAGAGATGATAACAAATGATAAAGATTCTGGTGTTCATGGGATCCACCAACCAAGTTTCTTAGAATCAGCTCCAACATATTTACATAGAGTTGAGGAAGATCCAGGGATTCATTCTTAGCAGTTGAAGCTGGAGTGGTGACACAGATTGACATTGCTTCCAAGAACACTTCTGAAATGGCTCCAAACCCACAACCAGAATATAACATAGCTCTGCAGAAAATTGGTATCTCAACAGAAAAATCTCCAGTTAAACCAGAACTTGCATAACCAATTACGGTGCCCCAGGCATGACTTGGTGAAACACTGTCCTCCATCACCATCCTCATAAAAGCCTTCAGGCAACTTGATAAGAACTCTGGATCAAACCTCAATGTTCCAACTGAACTCTCATTTAACGCTATTTCCTGCATTTCTTCTGTCAGTTTAAGCCAGAAGTTCAAAAGAACGATGATGCAATCCTGCCATGTTGAGTTATCAGGTATAATCTCACGAAAACTGTGCAGGGGTATAATCACTGTGAAGTATCGCTTCATAATATCTAAAGAATCTGAAGGTGACAAAAGCCTGATATATGTTCTGCAAAAATCATAGGTTTTCTCCAGTTGACTCATAAATTCCTGAAACCTTTCAGCATTTTGATCATCACACTCTGTTCTAACTCTACTTTCCAAAGTAGTCAATAAACTCAGTGTGTAATGTTTGTAGACATCTTGCCACACTATGAGACCTTCAGGCGGTGAATCAGCATAGATACTGGCCAATGCTTGTACCATTTTTGCCAAGGCTTCCAAGCTAAATTCATTAACATGTGAAAAGACTTCATTTTGGAAAGACTGCAAATTCAAACCATCTAATCCAGCAACATTCTTGAAGTCTAAGTTCTTAATAAAAGAAACTCTTTGACATTCTTGCTCAAAGACCTTGTACAAACGAGCTGCATCAAGAGCAGACAAATTTGGTGAATTTCGATGCGCTGTTGACAATGATTTTTTGGATTTTCCCAGCCGCAAGTAGCAGTCAGAGAGGAGGCCGTATATAAAAGCAAGGCGTTGCTTGTTGCACCCATCAATTGTAGGGTATACAACCAAGGAAATAATTTTGATGGTTTCAGAACCAAACCTAATTATTTCTCCTTTGACCTCTGAAATTTCAGCCTTAACATCATCATCAGTCCAAACCTCAGAAACAAGGATAGAACTAAGATACCGCAGTAGTACCTGAAGAGCAGGGAGAATATATTAGATAACAAGTCAAAAGGACAGTTGGTTGTCCTCCAAGCATTCAAAGATAAATACAGACACACCGACATACCTCAGCGTGATTTAATCCATAGGCATTGACCAATTTTAACACATCCCTTATAATGTGCTTCTTTTCAAACTTTACCGATTCAATCAAGGAGAAAATAGCACTCTTAATGTAGTCAAGGTCACCAGACAGAAAACGCCCAGTTTCAACTCCAGGGATGATTTTCTCCAACTCTCTAGATTGTTCAGCTACACGCTTTTTTTCTTCCAGTTTAAACTTCCATTCCCTCCAAAACGTGGACTGTACTTCATCAATTTTGGTCATTTCATCTGCATTCAACAGGTAAAACAACAGACAGAAGAATTACCTTCATTGCTCTGTAAATAACATTAAGTGGTATTTTATTAAGCATGATATTATAAATAGAATCACATCGAAAGTGAATCCCAGGCAGATTTTTGAAGTGAAATAAAGAGCTACGGATGATCACCTGAACCAGGTGGTTTGTGCTTCTCTTTAAACTTCCTCCTCAGCAGCTCTCTCCTCTGAGCCGGACCCTTGCACTCAACTCCAGAGTTATGTAATAAACTGTATGTCATTCCCACATTCATGATGCTACAAATTTCTTGGTAATTCCCGCGTATCCTTAGCTGCTCTTCTATTATTTCTACTCCATTAAAGGCTCCCACGAGATTCAATAAGAAAGAGCACCCAATGATATCCTCCTCTTTTGTAACAGGTGGTTCTATGATTGATTTTGCCAGTGAGGCAATAACATCATCTCTGGGAGCAAAATCATTTTTTGCCAGCCAGGAAAGGATAGTTACCACAGCTTGTGTTCTTATGCTAACATAATGCTTACCAGGAATTAAGGAAGAAAATTTCTTTCCATTATCTGCTTTCTTACTCAATTCAAGCAACCATGGAAGTTGAAAAGTGGCAAAAGATAATAGTTTTCCATTTTCCCACAAAAATGATTCCAGATCAGTTCCACCATCCACATGACAGTTTTTAGTAACCATAGAAAGGGTGTTTTTAATGTTACTGAAACAAACTTCTCGATCTCCACAGCTTGCTCCTCCAACCAGTCCAGAGTAATCTTTAAGATTAATTGTTTCTTCAATTCCATGGGCTGGGGGTGAAGTTATAGAGGAACCTTGATCTGAGACGCTTGAAGGACTTGTCCCAGTCAAGATCGACAAAGTCTCACACTGGCCTTGCATGTCAAGATCTTTCCACGCATGAAGCAACTCACCAATAGATTCCTCATCACAATGACTCAAAGCAAAACCTAGTAAATGCTTCCGAGAGCCTATATCAATATTTTCAAGGGCAGGACCCCTAGCTATCGCAGCACATAGATCCCAGACATGACCGTGCCCTTTTTTGGCCAGAACAAGACAGAGATCAAATGCCAATTGTAGATCACCTGCTACTGCAGCTTCTCTAGCAATAGCTTCCTGAACAGTAGATATATCTTCCGAGGAGTTCAGTCCAAGAAGTTTGGCAACCTCAATGAGTTCATCAACATGTAGATAAGCTCCAGCTTGACTAGTGATTGCCATTTTGATGATCTCTATAGGCTCCTTTATTTGCCTGAACTGCATAGGAAGTAGAGTCACTCCAAGGTAGGGAAGTTTAATGGTGAGAGCATCAATTATATCGATCTCTGTCTGAACATTTCTGCTACTTGGAAATAAATTGAGGCATTCCTTGGCCTTCCAGATCTGAAACAAGTTAAAAAATCAAAATCAATCAATTTATAAAGGAAGACAGCCATTTGAAAAAACAAATCAACACCATCTGGAATTCAATATTTAACTCTGAATAAACACTGGAAACATTACTGCATATTATAATGTTGCTAGTATAAAGAAATTAGAAAACCTAAAACACAACAGGTTACAATTACTTATTCCATAAGTGTGTTAAAAGAACCCCAGCCACCTCTCAACACACTCCATTTCATAAAAAAAAAAAAAACTGAAGCATTATTTGATAACCCAACAAACATAATAATACAATACATCAAGAAAACACCATCATAAGACATGATAGGTAAGATATTTCAAACTTGGCTCTGGCATACAGCAAAAAGTCCATGTTCAGTTTTAGAACATCTAGTTAAAAAATCAAAATGCACCACAGAGAGTGTTTTTCAAGAATTCATGGAGGATTCCACCAACATCTAATTAAAAATTCCAAAAACACAATTACAATTGTGATTTTTGAGGAATTCGTACCGACTCCAGCAAAACTTTTTTTTTTCCCACGACAGACCAAACACATGTTTAAAACAATCTTTCAACTGATATATGTTTCTTTTAAAGTAGAAAAAAATGTAAAAAACTTCTAATGTTCAATAACACTGTCTAAAGAAATGAAAACATAAGTGCTCTAGCTCTCTGTCTCCAGCAACTTCTCTCTAGACTGCCAACAATTCCTCTTTGATTCCTCTCATGACTAGAGACATGTGATCCCATTTGCCTCAAAAGGCAAATGGAGCTCAAGTACCAGAAAATAAAATCACCCATTAAAAGATAGACCCTGTTTTGAGTCATTCATTTGTAGGGTCTCACACTCTCTTTTTCAAAACTTAGATGCTGGCCACATGAGGCTAGAGTCATCTGCCGGGAAAGAAGACTTTTTCATATGCACAAAACTTGAGAGGAATTAAAGTTTTCGTGAATCTTTTATTAATGATGTGTAAGGGATTTGATATAAATATTTGGTCACGTAAGGACGGGTTGGAAATGGGTTTGTTGTAATTATGGTGGGGTGTATTGTGACACTGAAATGGTTTTTGATTGTTGGTCGGGGGGATGTGACTGCAATTTGAGTTGGATTTGTGGTGGAGATGACAGGTCTGTGGACAGTCATTTAGGTTGTGATACAGCAATGGAGAAGGTTGTCATGGTTGATGGTATGGTGGATTCTGTAGCATTGGTTCTGGTGAATTTGTGACAGTTAGGATTACTGGTTGTGGTAATTGGATTGTAGCAGTGCAGGTATGTTGGTGGAGATTATGGTCATGATTGGGCTTTGTGGCTAGAACTGCTGGTATTTTTTGTATTTTTTCAAAAGAGATTTGGAGGAAGATGAATGGCACAAGAAACAAATCTGGCTTTGACCCACAATTCCTTCTCTTTGATGGATTTAGATTTTAGCATCATGGCATCATAGGCACTCCAAAAAGATAACCATAACATGTTAATAGCTAGAAAATGCATTTGTTGACATATAATGAAATATTAAACCAAAAGAGTGCCTTTGGAACAATTCCTTGGGAAACAAAAAAAGCCATTTTCAAATTCAGAACATGCAGATATTTAATGGATATTTAAAGAGATGAACATATCAAATCATTTCCAGGTATCCAAAGCCATATCAGAGCTTTACATGCATGAGTGCTTACTTCAGAGCAAGACAAACTTGAAGCTGAGAAAAAGTACTCCCGTGCAGCTTGAATTACAAGATTTTCTGCTTTCTCTGATGCCAAAGATACTGAACTTGTACCTTTCAGATAATTTCTAGCAAGAGAAAATTTCCCAGCTTTCAGCAGTCCTCTGCAGAATTCCACTAGCATATACTCTAGGTCAAGGAAAGGAAAAGCCTTCTCTCGCAAGCATTGCACATCACGCCACATGTTTGCCCAATCATTATCTGATCGACTTGGCTGTCTGCGAACAAATTTAGACAGTATAAGACGAAGAATCTGTTTAACACCTTTTTCATCTGAATGAGCCTCAAGGAAGAAATCCATTGGCTTTGGAACCTGAAACAAAGAATTCATTGCTATCACATTATGCAAAAAAAATATAACAGTCAACGGATCTAGAGCACACAATCTGCATTACAGTCACACATTTGGAATGCTGAAAGTCTCAAACAATTCCATTTATCATTATTGTTCCACAAAATCACTGTAAAGAGCATGCTAGAAAGCGAAGATGCCTTAATAGAAGCATATATCTAACGATTCATTTATTTGACAGTTGTAATGAATTTCCTGATCAAAAGAAGCATGGGCCATAGAAAACAAAAGACAAACCTGGTACAGTGCCAGAAGCCTCCCTGCTTCAATATGACCTTCAGCAAGCTTCAGTCGTTTCTCGAAGCATTCAATAGAAATACCGACATCTGTTAAGGTGAAATGCTGTTAATTATTTTTTTTCATCAATAATTCCAATACCAATGATAACCAAAGATGCTCACAAAGTACATATGTTTTTTTGTTCGTGTAGCCTAATATTTCTATGCATTTCAGTCTTCAGTAGAATATAGATAGTCATCAAAGCCAAGACTCTTGATTATACAAGAACAACTTAAAGAAAAAGGTAAAGTTCCAGTTTCAGGAAAAAGCAATAACGAAAACTCATGTTACCAAAACTTCAGATTTTAAAAGCAACTCAAGTTTGAGAGCAGAACTTAATTGCAAAGATCTGTATCTTCTATGTCAATTCCTATTTCAAGTTTGAAGTCTCATAACTGGCATCTCTGGGCTAATAAGAATCAGCTCTGCCATGAGCTTATTTAAATGCAGAAACTATTTTCTGTACCATGAAATCTCTCACTAGCTACAATGAACCAATACATGTTGACTCCAGCGTCATTCTTTTTTACAAATGAAACATCCCCACCCCACCAAATCCCTCTCTAAGTGCACAAAATGTGTGCATGCGTTTGTTGAGACCAATCTTATTTAGAAATTTATAAACAAAATAGCAACAAATAAAACCACATTAATATTCTTTCAATCAAATCTTTACTACACAGAATGTACCTTGCTTCTGTGGGAGTTTTGACAATAAGGCAGCCATTATACTCCATCTATCTGTAACGGTGCACAAATAAATGCACTGCAAAGCACAATCTACAGCCTCAATCTCATCCTTGAAGAAATCATTCATATGCAATTCCCTGCAGCCTTCCTCAAAAACCATCAAGCATGTGTCTAGTTTATTCTCCAATGCAATTTCCTTCAGCCATTTAACCAGAAATGAATCTGTATCCTGATCTTGAGTAAAATAGGTCATGTTGTGAAACCTTTTTCGCATAAATGGAATAGCCTTATCATGCAACCTCTTTACCACATTTTCCTCTTTCGCTCCCTTAAGCATCATTCTGAATTTTTCATAATCAGATAACTGTTCCCAGGAGATAAGACTCATACTAGAACATACATCAACATCATTTTCATCAGCATAAATTAGCTGGTGCAAGTATAAAATATCCTCATGAAACTTCTGTAACTCATAGATGCCTTTGTGGCAAGCCAAATCAATCAAGTTGATGCAGTTGTCAAGCTGGCCACTAAAGCTATCAATATCTCTAGCTCTGTTCTTGTACCACTCAGAAAGTTCACTAGATGACGGCCAGAGATAACCATGGCACCGCTTGACAATGGGTTCAGTTTGGATCTGGGTACCAATCTCATGATTCTCAGGTAACCTATTGATAAAGTTAACCATTTCCTCACATTCTACCCAATCTTCTTCCCTAAGAGCAATTCTTGGGGGAGGAGATCTCCCAGGAAGAAGCTGCCCATAGGTTTGAAGAGGAACAGTTTCAGGAATAGCAGCTAATATTTTCAACAATGAAGGAGATAGTGAATAAGGATGACGCTTGAAGAGGAGGTTTAGGGCCCCAATTTTCCCACTTTCAGCAAGTGTTATGGCAGCTTCACCGACAGGTATAATACGAAATTTGCAATATTCCTGTACAGAAAACCTGCACAAAGACTACATCAATACATTATCAGTCAATACAACTAATAATCTGATAGTAAATTCAGGTATATTTATGCCATGTTTCTTTAATATCATAAGAATTTTCCAGCAATGATAGCAGCAACAACAGCAGAATAATAATAACGAAAGCATTATAAAATCATTACACAATCCAGGTATATTTTATGCCATGTTTCTTTAGTAGCATAAGAATTTCCAGCAATGATATCAATAACAAGATCAAAATAATTATAAGCATAGCATCATAAAGTCATTATGCTAAACCTTTTTCAAATCTGAAGGAAAATGAATCAAGCAACCTGAAAAGATGTATCAATAATCAAATTATTTATATGGGTGCAGCATCTTCAATTTCCGAATTAAAGTACAATATAAAATTGGGACTTAATGGAGAGATTTGCATGAGATTTTTTCTACTTGTAGTTGATAGAAACAGCTTCATTACCAGATAGAATAGTGGGATTTTTCTGCAGGTAGTTAATAGAAACAGCTTCAATACCCATAGATAGAATAGTGAGATGTCTGTTTTTTTTCCCTACAAAAATCTATATGAACTTGTATAGTATGCAAATGCATCAAGGAATTCAGCCTATTTCTAGAGTAAAAGTTCATAAAACACATCAAAATGGTTGTCCAGATCCTGATGAAGCATAGTAGTTCTGATAAATATCCGTAAGCCATGAGAGAGAGGGGATTGAGTTTCCAAATAACACAATACCTGCCCATGTTTATCCCCATATATGTCTCTAGCCTGTCCCTGAATTGTAACAGCTGAAGTCTAGCCATACGGAAATGCCAGATCTGGCTCCCTTCATCAGCTTCTGATTCCGAAAAACGGAACTGATCAGTCACTTGCAGCCCATATGACAGTAAAGCTTTTACTGCATCTTCTGTTGGTCCAACCTTATCAACACATTCAGAAAGCACGAAATTGCGATCCTTAATATTGGACAAAAACATGTTTATACCATCTTTTCCATGGCCAGAATGCAACCACTGAGATTTTAAAACTTCTTCTCCGTCCAAGCCATGATGATTGGCAAAGTCCAAGGCAGCTTGATATTTACAGTTACTAATTAAGATATTATACATTTCAGGAACAGATCTCTTTGACACTGAGATCAAGCTCCAGTGCAACTGGGAAACATCAAGTTGATCATTTCTGCCACCTGTGATCTGCTCTACATTGTACACATTACCGGACTCTCTATGAGGTTTACTTGGAACCTTGCTATCTAAAACAAATATGCGGCCTTGAAACTGCTGTATCCTATCCAGAACAAGCATTGAGTATAGATGGTCGTGCTCTTGAAACTTTAAGCCAGTACCAATATCAAGCATGGCCAAAATGCCTCCATGTTTTGCAAGAGTCATGATGCGGTCAGACCACCAAGTAAAATCCACGATATCTTTTAAGAGTTCATTCTGTTCATTTGTTATGTTATTGCTTCCTTGTGAACATAATTGCTCTTCACAAGCAAAACTCAAAAGTGACCGACTTTCTTTATCCATCTTGAAAATGTGCAAGCATCCTCTTATATCTAAAGTGGCAACATAAGTACCTTGTGGTGAAATTAGCACCTTTGGACAAGATAGGGCGGCATCTTTTGATTTGGAATATAAGCCTTCAAACTGAATAGAAATCAATGGTTCCAAATCTAAGTTTTGACTTCTACACCAAAGAGAAAGAAGACAAGATCCTGGGGAAAAAAAAGATAGAATATATAATTCCAAAACTGTCTATTGTAATTCTTTTTTAAAAAACAAAACAAGAAAAAAAAAGGTACACAAAAATGTTTTTCCAAGCTTCCTGGGGCGGGTATTTAACAGCTATGATTTCACCATCTACACTCTTGCCTAAGCGAGTTGCATTACAGTTTCATGGGCCAAAATGTCAATTAGAGTACTATTCTTCTTGTAATTTGTTTTTTCAATTTTAGCATGCTCTAAAGAGTTAACGAAAAAATATAGAAACTCCATAAATCCTGTGTGAGTTGTCCTGTGTGCGCTAGACACAAGGATTCAAATCTGAGAGTTGAAGTCCAAATATGCTTAGCAGGACACAAACATTCGATCTTTCATTGAGAAATGCAAGTCAGGCTACAAACAAGAACAAGTTTTAGTACTTGCATGTAAAGAAAGTAGCTGGAAACCCAAACTCAGTATGATTTGATGAAAAATTATAACAGATTAACATTGTTGATAAGTATCCCATCATTTGAAGGTTAGAAAAACAAGACAGCTTGATATTCAAAATTACTCCCGTATAACTCAAAAAAGAGAAAGAAAATCATGGCATTTTCACGTCCACCTCCAAATTATGTGTCAAATGTACATATATATAATCATACGACATCAATTACATAAACCCCTCTACACATTCAAACTTTCACTTGACTACCACAACAAAAACACCAAAGCACTAAAACATACCGGCAGAATTTCCAACAGATGATTGTGAGATACCAACTGCACTACCAACAACAACAAGCAAGGAACATTCGGAACTATAGTCAAAGCAGAAAACATCCTTTGGAAACTTCCCCAGCGACTTCAACCCACTATTTAAAACAGAAGCACTTGGCTCCTTACTAGTCTCAATCAAATGAAGACATCCATCTGCTGTAATGACAACAAATCTACACCTGGAAAACTTTTTCAACCAATTAATCATCCATCAAAATCACATAACTTTACACGTTATTAACATACGATGCAAATCAAACAACACTTACAAACAAGACCGCTGTGCATCATTATCATCACCATCCTGCGGAATCAACCCTACTATGGACGAACTCGCTCTCAACTGCCGCTTATTAATTCTCATAATCTCTTCCCCATTCACTTTGATCAAATAAACCGTATCACTAGCATCTACTACTCCTAAAACACCATGAAATTCCGACCACACGCCGCTCGTGAACACACCACCACCACCAGCTATCAAAAATCCAAAAAATAATAAATAAATAAATTTTTGTACTGATTAACTGCATAATTTTAATATCTAAGCTTGTAAAATTAAAATTACATGTCTTACAAGTGAAGGTGCCGTGGGGTTGCTGATAATCATTCTCTTTGGACAAAATCGTAATTTGATTAGCACTAGCAACTGCAACGTAATCACCTCGTAGAGATATAAACAGCGATAAATTTTTCCTAAGTTTTGTTGATGATTTTGAACTATTACTCCTATAATCACTCCATTTGTCTTTGATCATGGACAAAAAACCTCCTTGATTGACCTGAATCATTTACATAAAACAGTGATTAATCTGTTAATTGTGATTAAGATGACGAATTTAGAGAGATCGAGAGAGAGAGACCTTGTTGGAGTGTGGGAGAGGAGGGTAATTGGAAGTGTAAGGTCTGGAGATATGAAGACGTGTCTCGTAAAGCACTTCGTCTTCCTCCATTGATGATGACATACGACACCGTTTCTGACTGACCGGACGGAGAAACAAACCGCAGATGATTGATTCTTCAGGAGACGTTTCTCTCGGTACACTTGAAGAGGCAGAGTGACTGGTTTGCTTTTGTTTTTCATGTGTAGAAGAGATAGGCCCATTTTAATTAGAGGATTGGGCTTTTGTAGTCGGGCCACATTTTAGGCTTGGTGCCCTTAATTGGTAGTTCCAGGCACTTTTTGTATCTTACTGAAACTCTTATTAAACTTTAATAATTTCTTGCAACCAAATTAACAATTCAATTAATTCTATTTATTAAGTTTTTTTTTATCTAGATATAAATTTAATTTTTCAATTTTTCTTATTTTACTTTTTTAGCTTGCCTCTAGTCGACCGGTCACAAAACTATAAGTCTCCAAACCTCTCAAACTTTTCTTAAAATCTCAAATTAATGTGCAATAGAAGTCCTTTTTATTTTTAATTAACTTTTTTAAAAAAAATTATAATGGATTTGGGGCAAGTGCGGCTAATTGCAAAATGATTGCACCAGAGCTAGCTCTCCCATGAGTGTTAGTTAATGTATACTTTGGAAATATATTTGTTTTTAAAAGTTTTTTTATTTAAAAATATATTAAAATTATTTTTTATTTTATTTTTTTAAATATTATTTTGAATATCAATATATAAAAATAATAATAATAATAAAATTTAATTTAAAGTATAAAATAAAAATAATTTCTTTTAATTTTCTTTAAAAAAAACACTTTTTAAAATGCACAAATTGTAATTTAAATAGGATGGAATCTTTGAAACTGATGCCAACTCGTTTGATGATATTTTTTGCAAGTGCACGTGTCTACGTAGACAACCTTATTTTTCCAAAAGGTCAACTGCTGCTGTGAATCTTTAATCTCAATTATCAGCATCAACTTCTGTAGTAACTCAGGAATCCCTTCTCCTAGGCCAAGTTGCCCGATGGCTGAGAATTTTGCCAGCACGAGGCTATGTTTTTGGGAAGACTTGGATGAGAGGTTGTGGTTGTTATTGGCTGCATTTGTTAGACGTGTTTGGTATTGTATTTTAAAAGTATATTTTGAAAAATAAAATATTTTTTTATTATTTTAGATTAAAAAAAATTTAGTGTTTTTAGATCATTTTCATATGCTGATATCAAAAATAATTTTTAAAAATTAGTTTGTGAGGGTGGAGGTGTTATGTCCGCTAGAGCAGTGAAAGAGAGTATGTTTGGTATTGTGTGTTTTAAAGTGTTTTACAAAATATTTTATTTTTTGTTTTAATTATATTTTTTTATGTTTTTAAATTATTTTAATATATTGATATCAAAAATAATTTTTAAAAATAAAAATATATATTAATGTATTTATAAACATATTTTTTAAAAAAAAACTTCAATCCCGAACAAATTCTAAATAAAAAGCCAAGTTAGCGATTGTAAAGCTTTGTATGAATATTATAGATATTAAATCAATTATAATATTCTAGAGCATTTTTATTAATTGAGTTTGAATGTGTAAGGTGTCATTATAGTATGTGAAATATAAATCTCAAATATCATAGACAAAGCTTAGACTTTGAATTTGTTTTAGTTATTTTCTCCTTTTTCACAATTTATTTAACTCTAATAAAATAAAAATCAAATCTATCATGAGTGCCACATATTTAATTTATCCAATTTCAAATACTAAAAACAAATTTAGCAAACATAGGGATATATTCGTAGCTGACCACTAATATTATTTTATAAAATAGTGTCATTTTCAAGCCAATCGTTTCTCCTGGTCAAGCATTTAATGACTTTTTACATTAAAAAATAATAAATAAATATTAACAAAAAAATGTGTTAAACTTCATCCCAACTTTCCCTAAATCTTGTTGACCGGGGCCTAAAATCCTTGGAAAGGAAAATCATGGTAGTGGGAGGAATCTCTCCTTATTTGAAATTCCACCATTGACGACAAATCAAGCTAAGCAATTCACCTTTAATTATTTTTTCCAATTTTCAAATATTTTAGAAAAAGGTACCATATGGCTGCTAGCAACTTTTGTTTCATCTTGTATATTTAAAGGATGTTTGAAATTATAGATGTGGTTATTTTTTAAAGTATTTTTTATTTAGAAATTAAAATAATATTTTTATTATTTTTTAAAAATTATTTTTGACATTAATACATTAAAATAATTTAAAAACACAGAAACATTTTTATTTTAAAAAATAAGGTTTTCAAAAAACACTTCTAAAGTACTTCCCACTGTTGTATTATCTTCTATTATTTTAATTATGTAGTTTAAATATATTGATATTATTTTAATATATTTGTAATAAAAAAGCACATTTAAGATATATTATTAAACACACACTGAGTATTTTATAGATATAAGCCATCTGGCATGCATTAAATATGCTGTGCCAATTGAATTAGATTCTGATTTGCATTGGTGTATTAAATCCAGCATATATTCTATATTAATAATAATAATAAGGGTTGTAATAAATAAGTATATATTATTTTATTAAAAAAAAGAGTACTATATATTATAATCAACA
Organism: Salix koriyanagi; assembly: GCA_029228605.1. NCBI lineage: Eukaryota > Viridiplantae > Streptophyta > Magnoliopsida > Malpighiales > Salicaceae > Salix > Salix koriyanagi. The sequence continues at coordinate 5,230,715 of CM055338.1, forward strand.
GCGCAGACCACGATTATAAAAATGACAGTGCTAAACGTGATTGAAAAGGCAACAAGGGATTTGTTTGCTGGTTTTAGGGTTCGATATGTTTGTCGTCTAATGAGATTCTCCAATTTCAACTTGAATTAAAATTTATATTATTTTCTTATAAAATTGAAAAATCATATTTTCTTATTGACTCCTAAAATTGAAAAAAAAAAAAAAAGAAGGAAGCAAAATAGAAAGAAAGCTACATGAATGCTTTGACTAGGAACCTCCATGATCTATTTCCATTCTTAAATTTGGTCAATTGACCAACTAAGAACTCAAATATATGTAAAAAGAAGAAGAAGAAGAAGAAGAAGAACCTGAATTTTTCTTTGAAGATTATATGATAAATAATTGAAGATGCATGTAAGAAAGCTGTTTATTTTTGCTGTTTTAATAGATTTTGTTTTTTAAAAAATTTATATTTTACTTTTTTCTCTACTTCAAATTATTTTTATAGTATTTTTAGATCGTTTTGATTTGACTATATCAAAATTATTTTTTAAAACTATATTATTTCAAATTATTTTTCAAATAACAAAAACACTTTAAAAAATAATTTGCTACTACAATATTAAATAGACTGAAGGGGAAAAATTAAATTAATGATATATATTATTAATATACTAGTGTACTGCATATGTATACTAATCAATAACTTTGAAATAAGAAAACTATGTAAAAGAATTGATACAATCAATGTTACTAAATTATAGTTTTCTAATCACTACTAAAAATTAAGCTTCATGATTAATTAGGGATTTGTTGAAGATACTCCAAAATAAGGACCAAATTAGAAAATACACTTGAATTCAAAGACTAAAATTGATTAAATTAGGGGGAAATTAAAAAAAAATAAAAGTTTATTAATCATTTGGGACTTAAAATACATAAATTACAAAATCTAATTCCTTTGAAGGGTTAAAACTTAAAACACAAAACAATCATTCTTTCGAGAGGCACGTTAGAGAATAATATAAATTATATTATGTAGCCTTATCTAATAACTTGAGCTTTTTAGGTGAGATGGTTCCTTAACATGATATCAAAGCCTTGTTAACCCAGCGGTCATGAGTTCAAATCTCACCACCCCCATTCTATTTGATAAAAATCAAACACGGGGTAATGTGAGCATATTTGCAAGTTTCAAGCTCAAAGGGTTTTCACTTGAAAGGGAGTATGTTAGAGAATAATATAAATCATATTATATAGCCTCACCTAATAACTTGAGCTTTTAGGTGAGATGATTCCTTTAATAAGACACGTGATAATTTATACTTGTTGGCTTGGAATTATTATAGGTTTGGTTCAGCAATAAATCAAACATGACATGTGCATATTTACGACATGAATCGCTCTTCCTTCTCGTTCACATGCCAGGCTTAAAAGAAATCATCCATCATGGAAGTCCTTTTCCTGAGCAAGCAACACGAGAGAGATTGAAAGTTGGATTCCCAAATCTTGATCCTGATAAGACTGTTCCAATAAATATACTTGCGCTAATTTATATATCTGTTCTTCACCTTATCCCCTGCCCACTTTGCTTTTAGGGCGGCGCCACCCACAGTATCGAGACCGAAAAACCCTTCACTCGTCTCTCCTCCTCCTCCTCCTCTATATAAATGGAGGTTCCAGCTTCATTATCTAAGCACTGAGGCGAGGCAGGAAGAGAGATTAGGAAATGGGCTAGTTTTTGGAGAAGCAGACACGGCGTGGTATTGGTCCGGCTCATCTTCTGTATGATCAGAAGTTCTCCGATGAAGACGAGCCGAATCAATATCACTCCTGTATACTTCTTGCTCTCATCTTTATTTTTTGTTTCAAGAGAAGAAGAAACAAGTTCTAAGCTACGTACTATATCTTATGCCTGATGATGTTAATCGATGGAGTTCATATATTTTTCCTACTATATCTGATAATTTTTATTAAGATTTCTTCTCTTCATTTGGAATATGTTTTCAGCTTTTTTATTTTTATTTTTATTAAATAGGCAACATGCAGGAAATAATTCAAAGTTATTTTAGAAATATATTTAATTATTTTTATTTCTTTAGTTTCTATATCATCTATGCATTATTTATTTGTTTTATTAAAACACTGATCAAACACTGTATTAAAGCTCATGATAAATGTTTTCGTGGATCTACTACGTCTCCTTCCTAATCATTGTTCAAAACATTCGTTAATGAATTGAGTAAATTTTTTTATGGTGTCTACGTCATTTTTTATTTTTTATTTTTTTGTCTAGAAGATGCATTATTACATCTTGTAATAATTGATTATTTTTTTTTAATTTATATACATGAACATTTAATTTATCCTCTATCAAAATTAATAAAAGTTTCTATATAATTCTTGTGATGAATCTAGGGGAAACCCCTTATTTGTTTCCTCCTAGCTCGTCATCTTCTAAAATATATTTGGAGGTTCCAGCTCCACTATCTAAGCATTGAGGTGAAGTAGTGTGCATGGAAGAGAGAGATCAAGAAATTAATCGGCTTGATTGTTCATGAAGAAGCCGGCACGGCTTGATTGTTCATGGAGAAGCCGACACGGCTTGATCCGGCTCATCTTCTGTATTAGCATCGATCAGAAGTTCTTCGAAGAAGACGAGCCGAGTCAATATCACTCTTGCATGCTTCTTTCTCTCTCATCTTCTGTATATATAATCAGTCTTGCACTTGATTTAACTAGCTGATTCTGAAAAATACCTTTCGATTTTTTATTTATTTATTTATTTTAGATATCTTGATCCCATTAAATAGGCAATATACAGGGAATATATGCTATCTCCAGACAAAAAAATAAAAAATAAAAAAACATTTGTTAAAGTATTAAGCTTAATTTCTGATGGTGTCCCAGGTCTTTTCTTCTTCCCATTCTGATGGATGCATCATGCATGATTGAGAATTATTACTACGTCGACGTGCATCCCGGAAATCTCCTGTGCGAAATTTGTTCTTAAAGTCAAATTAATATTAATTACGTGTTTAATTATCTAATTAGAAATAGGCAGTGACGCCAATATCAGTTGAGTTAGCATTAGTTTATTTAGTTGAGCTACAATCAGCTCAGCAGATCTCAAGTTCTAGTTAAAATATATATTTTATATAAAAAATTTGGAAATATAATCAAAATTTTATTCCTTGATTTAAATCCACTAAATATAAGTTTCCTCATGATGTATAAAAAAATAACATTAATTAGAAAACCTAAGCTCCGTACATACTTCGCCGTTCAAGCCATAGACGAACAGACATTTCGCCCTAATCTCCATTAATTACGGATAACCCTCGTTAGATTATTGTCTTATTGAGGATTTAAAAAATGAAAACCCGTACCATATTGCACAATAAGAAAATGCTGTGCTTTCTGCTAAATTTCCTGAGAATCAAAGATGACTTTATGGTATAGTGTGAGAAGATATGATTATTAATTGATAAATTAATGGGTTTTATTGTAGCCAATAAAGAACACCTTAGCTGTGGCTGCTTATCTTTTTTTTTAATATTAATTATTTAATACCCGGTCAAATCTAGTGAGTGTGTTTCGGTACTGCCGTGTGGAACGTACTGTTAAAAAATATATTAAAATTATTTTTTTCCATTAGCATGCTAAAATTATTGAAAAACACTTAAAAATATCAGTTTTATTTTTATTATATTTTTAATAGTTTTATATGTTAATATAAAAAATAAAATATAAATTAAATTGTTTTTATATATTTTTTAAATAAAAAAACACAATTAAACACTCCCTCACAGTGTACATAAAACATTTCAGGTGTTATAATTTGTCCGTTGCAGTTCAACCTTACAAATCCCTCATGAATACATATAAGAAATGTATTTTCTTAATAACTTTTTAATTATTTTTGCATCATTTTATAGTATAATGTTACATATACTGTTTTAATATATATTTTTAAAAAATACTTGAACAAAAAAAAAAAAAAAAAAGGAAATTACAAAATATATTACTGTTACCTTGGCGCCATTTCCACGACAACGTCTTTCAGGCTCCGAGCATAATTCCCATACTCGCAACGACTAACTTCACTTCATAGACTATCACCTCTTGCTTCTCCACGTGTCCCGTCAAGTACGAAAACATCTTGATTCTCTTACGTGGCAGGACCTTATAGATCACATGCACAATAACCATGGTGTAGGGACACACCGTGTTCGTTGACTCCAAGTCTTCGGTTATGTGCTAGACCATAAATTGCCTAAAATAAAAACAATGATGAAGAAGAATTTCTTAACGTTTTCTTTCACCGCCTGCAACTCTCTCCCTGTCTTCATCAAACCCTAAAGTTTTAGCTCTGCACTGGAGATTCTGCTGGTTTTTCTTTCTGTTCATCAGGTCAGTTTCTTTCTGTTTGTTTTTCTGTGTGTTTTAAGGGGTTTGTTTGGTTGCTGAGAAAGTAGGCATGCATAACAGAAGGTATTATATGTGTTTTGTTTCAACTTGGACTGTTTGCTTTTTTTTATTAGGAATAATTACTTAAATTTTCATTCTTATTTGCTCATCAAAATAAAATAAATATCCAGTCAATTGAAGAAAATAAATTTGATGTACCTTAAAGCTAAGAGAAATCAATTAGAATATGAGTAAATTAATTAGATAAAGCTTCTTAATCAATTCCTTACCATAAAAAAATTAAATATTGAAAAACAATTTTAATACACTTTACAATATCTTTCAAGAGCAAAGTTTATATTTATTCTAAATAAACATTCAAAAGCTTGAGCAATGTAACTTAGTTCATTATTCTATAATAAATTAAAGTGATAGTTGCAGCAATCAAATTAACCTTGTTTTTGCTTCTTATTCCAGTCTCTAACAACAATTCTGGATTGAAAAAAAACTAGAAATCATATATATACCATCTCAAAACAATTCAATAGGTAATTGAAACAAGAAAAATCCAACTGGTGTATATTTTCGTCATATCTGCTTACATTTTTCTCAAGTTTGGTGTTGTTTGGTTGAAGAAGAATATGTCTATTGTCTAAGAAAATTTTCTGAAACTGATTGCAGACACAGGTGCTTCCTTGCTGGCGGAAGATTTCAAGAAAGCATCGGACTCTTGATTCGTTCATTTTGCGAGTTTTAGGTAACTTGATATGAGTTGATGATCTATATCTGTAGGTTTTCCTACGTAATGAGATGGCAAGGGAAGTTATTGTCAATGCATCAGTCGTTTCAGTATCGGAGTTGCTTTCGCATACAGTAGTTGCCATATTTGACACAGTTCATGCAGCTAAAGAAGTACTCATTCAAAAGGATAATTTCAAGAAATTTTCGACTTACTTGGAGAAGACAGCATATTTCTTGAAAGATTTATCAGGGTTCAACCTAGACGATTCTGACAACTTGAACAATGCAGTAGAGATCCTAAATTGTGAGACTAAAGTTGCCAAGAGGCTAGCTTTTGAGTGCAGCAACAGGAACAAGATCTATCTCTTGCTGAATTGTCGAAAAATTGTCAAGCATTTAGAGGCGAGCACGAAAGAGATCGGTCGTGCGTTGAGTCTCCTGTCGCTTGCCTCTGTAGATGTTTCATTCGGTGTAAGTGATGGAATCAGCAAGCTATGCAGGAAAATGCAGGATGCAGAATATCGAGCAGCAGTATTGGAGGAGGAAATTCTGGGAAAGATTGAGTCGGCAATAAAGGACGGTAATGTCGATCAATCTTACGCAAACAATTTATTGGCTAGTATTGCTGAAGCTGTTGGGATCTCTGGTGAGCGATCAGCTTTGAAGAGGGAGTTTGAAGAATTCAAGAATGAAATTGAAAATGTCAAGCTAAGAAAGGACATGGCAGAAGCTATACAGATGGATCGGATCAGTTCTTTGCTCGGAAAGGCTGATGCCACCACATCTTATGAGGATCGAGAAAGGGAGTACCTTGAGAAGAGAAATTTTCTGGGCAGACAAACTTTGGAGCCTCTCCATTCTTTCTTCTGTCCAATTACTCAGGATGTAATGGCTGATCCCGTGGAAACTTCATCTGGTAAAACATATGAGAGAAGTGCAATAGAGAAATGGATTACAGAGGGGCAAAAAGTTTGTCCCTTGACCTTCACCACCTTGGATACTTCGGTTCTCCGACCGAACATAACTCTTCGTAGATCGATTGAGGAATGGAAGGAAAGAAACAACTTGGTTGCCATTGTTTCCATTAAACAAAAACTTCAATCAAATGACGACCAAGAAGTTCTTCAATCACTGGGCCAGCTGCACGATCTGATGGCAGAACGAGAGATGCACCAGGAATGGGTGATGTTGGAGGGCTACGTGCCAGTTCTTACTGGACTTCTTGGCACGAAAAATCGTGAAATAAGAACCCATACTCTATCCATCCTTTGCATCCTTGCAAAGGGAAGTGACCACAATAAGGTACATCTGAAGACCATTATATATAATAGTTCATCATTGATAAGATCAGAAGACCTGAACTAGCCATGTAATGTTCTTTGATGGGGTCATCATGCAAATAATCTCACTTTTTTTTTTTTTTGTTTTTTCTCTTAGCAACACGAGGTAGGATGATATTTGTCAATTCTGAAGAAGATGGATGCCTTTAACTTCCACATAATCTATCTTTATATATATATATATAATTTTCAGATGTATTGTCAAGTTGAACATACTATTTTGGCAGGAAAAAATTGCTGAAGCAGATCATGCACTTGAATTTATTGTTCGGTCGCTTGCACGCCAGATTGGGGAGAGTAAGTTAGCCTTGCAGCTGTTACTTGAAGTATCAAAAAACAATGCGGTGCGAGATTTAATCGGAAATATCCAGGCCTGCATATTTCTCCTAGTGACCACATTAAACAGTGAGGAAACTGAAGCTGCCAGAGATGCAGAAGAGCTTTTGGAGAATCTGTCTTCCCTTGATGAAAATGTTATACAGATGGCAAAGGCTAACTATTTCAAGCCATTGCTGCGGCTTCTTTCTTCAGGCAAGTTTTTATAACGGCATTTTATTTCTTCAATGGTGAATCTAATAACAGGCATGCTGATTTAGCATTTCGCAATGATTAAAAATTCTTGTCATCAAGAAATTCTGGTCATTCAAATGCAAGCTTTACTCCTCTGATAGATATTACCGAGTTCAAATGTCTGCCCAATGTTTATACTTTCCCTGAGAAATTAGTGATCAGCCGAGGATAGTTTTCTACATGACTGCTTCATAAGATGTGTGTTTAAGGTTGTTTGTCTATGTGCTCTTACCGATTAGTTTCTTGTCACATGATGCAGGGCCAGAAAATGTTAGATTGACCATGGCTGCGACATTAGCAGAAATTGATTTGACTGATCACAGTAAATTATCCTTGTTTAAATATGGGAGCACTAGAACCACTTCTTCGATTACTCAAGAATGATGATTTAGAAGTGAAAAAAGTGGCTGTTAAATCTCTTCAGAACCTTTCAAATGTACCGGAAAATGGTCTTCAGATGATCAGAGAAGGTGCAGGGTGGACCTCTGTTTGAAATTCTTTATCGACACAGCTTATCATCACCACGTTTGCGCGAGCAGGTTGCAGCCATAATCATGAACCTTGCCATGGCAACCACCTGTCAAGAAGCTAATCCTGAGCAGATCTCATTACTGGAATCTGAGGAAGACATTTTCAAGTTCTTCTGTCTAATTTCCTTGACGGGTCCGGAGATTCAGAAGAGCATTCTTCTAACTTTTCTTGCAATGTGCCAGTCTCCTTCTGGTGTGGAAATCAGAGCAGAACTGAGACAGGTATGCAATCCTTATATCCATGGCACTTTTAGATAATGCTATGTCCTTTTGCATGCACAGATTTTCTTTTCTGATCTTCGAACAGATGATCAGAAACCATTTTTGTATGGGTTTAGGCCTGGAATATTTTGGATCAATCATGTAGCAACTGATTCACATCGCCTATTCCCTCATTTTTTTAATGCTTCTGCTATCTGTAGTTCTCTGCTGTCCAAGTTTTGGTTCAATTATGTGAGCATGATCATAGTACAGTACGGGCAAATGCCATGAAGCTTTTCTGTTGCTTGACTGAAGATGGTGATAACACGATCATTTTGGAACATGTGGGTCAAAGATGCATTGAGACCTTGCTCGAGGTCATTAAGGAATCGACTGACGTGGAAGAGATTGCTGCAGCCATGGGTATCATTTCTAATCTTCCTGATGATCCAAATATAACTTTGTGGCTTGTAGATTCTGAAGCAGTTCAGGTTATTTCTACCTGTCTCACTGACGGGAGCAGAAATGCCTCCCACAGAAAGCAGATAACAGAGAATGCCATCAAAACTCTTTGTCGTTTCACTGAGAATCTAGAGTGGCAGAAGAGAGTAGCCATGGCTGGAATTATTCCGGAGCTTGTACAGTTACTGGTTTCTGGGACTGCTTTGATGAAACAAAGTGCTGCCATTTCACTTAAACAGCTTTCTGAAAGCTCAAGTTCTTTAAGCTGCCCGGTGAAAAAACGTGGCCTCTTCTCCTGCTTCGCCGCACCAGTCAGATCCTGCCCTGTACATCTGGGAATCTGTACAGTGGAATCTTCCTTCTGCATTTTAGAGGCTAATGCACTGGAACCCCTGGTGAGGATGCTTGGAGAAGATGATCCTGGAGTCTGCGAAGCTTCATTAGATGCACTCTTGACATTGATTGATGGAGAAAAACTTCAGAGTGGCAGTAAGGTGCTAGCTGAAGCAAATGCCATTGTTCAAATTATGAAGCTACTGAGCTCATCTTCCGCCAGGGTGCAGGAGAAAACAGTGGGGGCTTTAGAGAGAATCTTCCGAATAGTTGAATTCAAGCAAAAATATGGAAATTCAGCCAAGATGTCATTAGTTGATATAACACAGAGGGGAAGCAGTAGCATGAAATCCCAAGCTGCTAAAATACTTGCTCAATTGAATGTCCTTAATGAACAATCCACTTATTTCTGATTATTCATCTGAAAGATTTCTGTTCTTCTTACACATGTAACAATTCCTTCTGATAATTTGCCTTTACACTGAGTTAATGAAATTATTATTTAATTCTCTCCCATATCTTCTTTCACGTTTCCAAACTGTTATTCAAAACCTTTTGCTGTGATCGACCAGACTAGATTCGTCGACCTCGGAGAAGTACAATGAAGATTCTGCAAGAAAGTAGTCAGATGTCAGTGCTTTGCTGTGTGCCAGGTTAATTTTTCTTTTTTTTTAAAAAAAAAAATGTTCATGTGATACTTATATTTAAAAAGGAAAAAGAAAATTCAAAGAATTTAATAAATGAAAGAGGTTGCATATATATCTTATGAGTGTCTTATGTTTATACTTAATTAATTTAATTAATTTTAAAAAAGCCTAGATGAACCTTGTAAAACCAGGTTAATCTTTCGAATCCATAATCCATTAAATTCTTAGACTCGAGCTCATCTAATAAACTAAACATATGACCAATTAAATATTAAAAGGAAGAAATAGTAAGAAAAATAAATCTAAGAAAATCTTCAAGGTAAAAGAAAAATAACAATAAAAAAGGATTAGATTTGATAGAAGAAAAAAACTTAAGAATGATGAAATTGCTAAAATAATTTATTAAAAAAATCATCTTAAATAATAAAAAAAAACAATAACTAAAAGAATGAGAATCAAATATGTTGGATGAGAAAGACACCCATCAAAGCTGAAACTGAAAAAATTCTTTAATTTCTTAAATTATTCCAAATAAATAAAATATAATTAGGAGAATAAGTAACATGTCTCAAAAGAAAATAAGATTTTTGATTTAAATTTATGAAAGGAGAATGATATGGTTTTTAAATTTAAGGGGAATGAGGCAATTTAACTGTGTTAATGCTATTTTCCTTCACCACAGTAGCTCCAAAGATAATGATCTGCCGCAAGATTCCAATCCATTTGATTGCATAGTAAAATGAAATCTTCAACGAAAGGTTTTCATCTGGGAACCCATAATTAAGCACGGTGGATGTAAAATTATCTGCAGCAATCAGCTGTCTGTCTGTATGTATGTATTTACACTTTGATCATAGTAGAAGTAACTATTATTGTTTCGAAAACGGGGAAAAAGGAGAGTAAAAGTAAACACTTTGATCAATGAGCTGGGCAGCCATCTACAATGATCCCTTTGGCAGTAGGACAGCTAGCCAGGAGGCAACCTTCTGGGTTGCTCGAATTGCTTCCCCACCATGTCAGGCCAACATCCCAGTATCCGAGAGCGAAAAAGATCAGCAGAGTCATAAACGCTGTCCCGGCGTCAAGGCCGCCGGAGAGAACATAATTATAACGTTTCCACCATTCTGTGCGGTATCTGAAAAGAACATATCCAGAAAGGAATCCAACAAGAATCCAACTGGTGTAGTTCACAGCAGAAGCTGGAGGCATCATTGAGGTTGCGCCTAGCAGGACTGGCATGTGAATGAGGCCGATCCATTCCTTTCTCGGGAATGCTTTGTGAAAAATCCAGACCACGAGAGGAGCTACTGCCCCGCCAAGAAAGAACCAGTTGACACCTCCATATTCACCGAGGTTGCCGAAGATTCTGCGCGGTCCGACCAGCCCCCATATGACAGAAGCATCAAAAAACACCCTGTCCATCGGGCATTTCCATGGGCCGTTGTCTTGACTACAGAGATTGGGGATGGCATCCATCATCCACCAGGCAGTTCCTAGGTATACGAGTACAGCCACAACTGTTCCTACAACCTGCAAAGTCATTATTATGTTGACGATTGAACCTTGTAAACCATGTTAAGCACCGATTTGAAACGCACAGAAAACTTGCCTGTGCCATGAACATAGATCTTGGTGGGATTTTCATGTAGTGGCCTAGCTTGAAATCTGCTAGGAATGATAGAGCTTGAGTCATGCTTATATATCCGTACACCTTGAAGCACATATTAGCAACCGGCCGCTCTGGATACATGTACCCTATAATGTATTCCGTGATGATATTAAGACCTGGTTGCTGTAAACCCCAGAGAGAAAACAAATATCAGGATATTATGATGGGCTGCACTATTACTGAACTTAGCTTGCAAGCAAAAGTCTGAACATTTTTACCTGATTTGTGGTGGCGCTGATGATACCGATTGGCAGAGTGAAGAAAAATGCGATGGCACAAGCTAGCAGAACACCCCACCAAGGCAATTGAAGTGATTCATTGTAATACTCGCAAGCAAAGATTATAGCAGCAATGTTTATGACAAGGATGATGTAGAACCACCATGTGGGAACTGATTTGTATTTCTTCATGAGCCTTGTATGTATATCAATTTTCCTGTTGCCTCCAAAGGCCCTTTTGCTTTGCTTCCACAAGTCACTGCATATGACAGGTGTTAGAGAATAATATAAATTATAAGTTGAGTTTCATTTAACAGTTTAAGTTTTTAGATAAAATAGTTAATTTAATATGGTATCAGAACCTTGTTAACCCAGAAGTCACGAGTTTGAATCTCACCATCCTATTCTGTTTGATAAAAATCAAGCACAAGATAGTGTGATTTTGTGCAAATTTCAATCCCCAAAAGACTTTCACTTAAAGAGATGTGTTAGAGAATAGTATAAATTATATTCTGAGGCCTTGACTATCAACTTCAGATTTTAAATGAGATGATTATTTAATCGCAGGAACAAAACAATACAATGGCATCATCTGAAGGAACAAAACAATATCAACTCCGTGTGATGGAGTTTATTACCTTCCATTAAAGAGTAGGACATGCATAACAGTAGCAGAAAGTGTGGCAAATCCAAGGCCATAAGTCATAGAAAAGAAGGTGCTCATGTGTATGGGCCCGAACTTTGAATAAGCATCCCGATCCAGATGAAACTTTGAATTGATGATTTTAAGGATGTCGTACTCCTCGCCCCTTTCTGTAAAAAGCTCATTTGAATACAATGGAAAGTTCTTGGCATTGTAGACATTGAGCCAGTAACAGATGGGTGTCATCACATACATTATCAGGGAAAATCCAACGGCTACATTGGCAGTAGCAAACCATGGACTAGCCAGTGGACTTCCAAGATAAGCAGAAACTGTAGCCCAATCAAACCCTACAGCACCTATTCCAAGCCCTTGCAAGCCCGAACCTAGCTGCTGAACCAGAACAGACTTGGAGCCAAGCCAGCAAACCCAAGAGAAGGATGTTAACATGGTGAAAAGATAGCCGGGCAAGATATAGTAAGCAAAGCTGCAAATTATGACCAGGAGAAAGAACTGGGTACGAGTTGTGTAGCCTTTCAGTCTTTTCTCTTTCTCATGTAGAGCTCTGCATTGATTATAGATTCAGACAAACAATTAAGGATACAGCCATGCTATAAATACAGCAGCCGATTGATGAATACAGATTGCAAATACTCATAGTTACCTGAACAAAGAGACTTGAACCAGATTAGATGGCCACCACATTTCCCCTGGCTCTACCAAATATCTCCGGAAAAGACCAGCCCAACCAAATCCTAGTACCTGGAATATACCCACAGAGCAGCTAAAAGATCATCAGAAACCATTCTATGAACTTTCTGCGAAAGGGCATTCAAAGACCATACAGAAATACTAGATTTTTTTCCCCCGAGGAAATCCAACCCTCGGGAAAACGCATTTTATAGACTAGATGAGCAAGTAAAACTCTGACTGTTCCAAACTTTTTACAAGAAATACACGCCCTGATTTGAACTAGAAATCTACTATGTAGATCTCAAGTTCTTTGCCACCACGTCACACCCTTGAGGACAAAAATACTAGAATGTTAATTCAACAGAGCAAAGATCTGACAAGTAAAAGGAAACGAACCTGAGTAGTAATCATCACAAACAAGGCAGGAACAAAAGTCAGTTTCCTCTTGTAATATAGCTTAACAGCAGTGAGAATATGAGTAGCATAAACAGTTCCAGCACCCGAATTGGCAAAAATTGTGATCAGCACGTGTTCCTTGATATTAAAAGGTCCAGGATTCATGGTAAACTCCCAGCTTGTACCCTCAAAGAACTTGCGGGTGGTCAGCTTCTTAGCCATTAGATGCCCCAGCGGCACCACAGCAATCTGTGCAGAAATCGATGAAATGAACATGGGCTGTGTTCTGTACCAGAAAAACTGGTTTACAAAGGAGAGGAGGATACAAGAGCCAAGGCCAAGAACCCACATTCTGAATGTCAAAACAGGCAAGGTGGGATCATCAGTTTTCAGAACAGTAAGATCCACTTGCCTTACCGCACACTTTTCTTCATCCTCCATTTCCATGGCCTGGACCTCATTTGCCCCAGTCATTATCTCAAGACTCGCAGAGAGTGAATGGTCGAAGAACGGGTGTAGCTTTAAGTATTATCCGCTAGAAGAGCTGTAGGATTTGAAGGAGATTCTTAGCAGAATACAAGGAAATGGTCAGCGCAAGGATTCTATGAATTTGATTGGTTAAGATATTTTACATACCTCATTATGTGGAGCATTGAAAATAAAGGCTCGGTATCACATGCTTGCTATGGGGTACCTATTCACTCACAGCTTTTTCCACTATCATTTTCTAGATGCAACTGGCTAGTGCTCTCCTTGCTTTCCCTGTTTATTAAATGATATTTAATAATAATAATAATAATAATAATAATAATAATAGCAAGTTGGTGGTTGGATCTGAGATTTGAGTTGAGTCGCAGCCAATTGGGAATAAATAAAACATTCTCATTATAAAATCAACTTTAATTTTATGGACTTGTAATGAGTGTGTTTGAGTGTGTTTCTATAATATTGTCGGTTTCAAATCTTATCTCTTGTTATTCTAGATAAAATTTTATCCTTTAAAAAATATATTTTGTGGGTATAAATAAGCGAGTAAAATCTCAGCTGTTCTATATTCTTACTAAGAGTTGCACGTCCTAACTCGAACTCAAGACTTGTTGTGTAGATCTCAATCTCTTTTAGCACCACGTCAAGCTCAAAAATATGTCCACATTATAAGAAAAAAATAAATTAATTTTTTTCTAAAAAGCTCAAGTTATTATTATAATTTGTAATGAATTCCGTGAATATTTTTCATAAAAAAAATAACTTTTAAAATTATGATGAGAGAAAACTAATTTTTAACCATAATTAACGGATAAAAAGGCAAGCATCCAAACCCTCTTTTTTTTTTAATTTTTTTTTTCTGGGATAAAAATTATGTGTAATTAGAAGGAATCTTTTCTCTCGACATACATTTATGGTCAAGAAAAGAAATGTTAGAAAAGTTGAAGACATATAGCTATATAGTCAATGGTTTAAATTTCCATATATTTCAAGTCCAAGTACAACCTTATCTTTAAGACTATTTTGGTTCCTAGTTACACCAATTAGGTTTCTCAAGATAAATTTCTCTTGGACATTTATTTCCCTAGTTTGATCGTTTCCTTATCCCTCGTTGACCAACAAATGTTTTAATAAATTAATAAATAAAATACAATTATTATAAGCATGTTTGAGTTTTTTTTGAATTTAAATCAGAAATTTTAATAAAACATTATGTTTAGAATCCTCTAAAATGTCAAGAATCGAATTCCAAATAGAATTTAATATTTGAAAATATTATAAAAGTAATTGATACAAGTAAAACTAAAATAAAAAAAAGAGAAATTTAATATTAAAATTATTTTTTTATAGTGTAAATGAATTTTAACCGCAAACTCAAACATATTATTTGTTATATATATATATATATATATATATATAAGGATGTACAATAAAATAATTATCTATTGAAATTGGAAAATTTCTGCAGCAAAATAGGACAATATTGAGAGCATTATATGATGCTCTTTTTATTTATTTATTTAATTTACTTCCCTATAAAATAAATGCAATGGTAAATGAAAAGTATGATGAATGGACAGTACTTACTTAAATTTCAACCGCCCGACTTGAAACCATACATTGTCACTAACAAGTTTTAATTCTATGTTGTGATTGGTTTTTTACCAAATCACTTTGGAAAACATATACCTACCAAGAACATTTTTTCCACATGTGTTTTTTTCCGCACGCCTTGGTTTTTGTTTTTGGTAAAATTACAATATTTTATTAATATATAATAAATAATTATTTTTACATCAATAAACTAAAAACATGAAAATTAAAACTTTTTATATATAAAAAAATAGATATGACAAAAGACATCACAACATTAGTAACCGTGATTGGCTCGGTCAAATTCAAGAAACCTACTAAGTTAACCTAAAATCTAGATTTTTTTTAGATAAGTCGAAGCTAATCAAGGGTATCCAGGTCGCTAGGCCTGACTAATCCAGGGGGTGCACAAGGCCTCAGCAAGCATGTTTCCCACAAGTGCACCACGGTTAAGTCAAGGGTTTCGTCCAAGTCCGATGGCCCTAAAAAATTGATTGCACATGAGCGGATTCATGCTTGCCGAGGTGAGACATCATTTTGTTTTTATAAACCTAAAAAATATAAATTTAATTTATAAATACTTGATCTCATATATGTTTTTTTTATATATCTTACATGCCCATGAAATGTTTTTTCTTAATTTTTTTCATGTAGGATAGTCATATTTATAGCCTCTATCTACATATACTGTTTTTTTTTGTTTTTTTTTTTTAATTTTTCCATGTAAAATAGTTATATATATAGCTTCTATCCAAATGTAATATTTCTTAGATTTTTCATGTGGAATAACTATCTATCTATCTATATATATAGTTTCCACTAATTCACATGAGTTATTATTTTTATTTTATTTTATGGAATAACTATATATATACATATAGACGCTTATTTTTTCATATATGATAGTTATATATAGTTTATATCAACATAAAATATATCAACATCCAGTCTTCTCAACCTTCTGCCCAAGGTTTCCGATCACCTGAGTTTTTTCTTCACAGACAAACGAGTCTCTTGCTATGATCCACAGATCAAAAGAGAAATCAGCGGCACCATAAGACCTCATTAATGAGAATTTCAATCATCCATACCTATAAATCAAATCTGAAATGATCAGACCTTGAATTATTTGCAGGTTTAGTCGTTGAGCCTGTGGATTCAAAGAGAATATTTGATCATAATGCAAGCTTCCAAGACAGCTTCATTCATGGCGGTGAGTATCAGCGATGGCTCAAGCGCACAAGAGAAACAAATATAATTATTATAAATGGAGCTCTATGATTTATTTTCTATGATGTTATAGTAATCCTAGATCAACATAGCAATAAGTTGAAATTATCTTTAACTTGTCTCCAAGAGACATGGTGTGATGACAAAAAACTCGAGATCTGCACAGCAAGTCTTCGAGTTCGAGTTAGGACGTGCATCTCTTACAAGAGTCTGGGATATTTAGAATTTTACTCGCTCATCTGGGCCCACATAATGTATTTTCCGGAGAGTGTGATTTACTCGAATCCAGAAAAAAAATAATCTTTAACTTTATTTTGAAAAAAAACAACAAATTTTAGTGATCACAAAAACAAACCCTTTTAGTTCTAAGTTGATTTTGATATTGCATAAAGATATTTTTCCTGAGAATTCAATAGTAACCTTATCCTAAACCATCCCATAATCTTATCTTAAGCAAATGTGACAAATAAAAGCATCCAGTTGTTTCCCATTTCGAAAATCATTGCCAATGGAAAGCGAGCACTTTGATTTTTCATGAATGTGTGTGTGTTTTCATGTGACATCGACACTCAATTTTATTTTTGACTGCTAAGAAATAACGTAATTAAGTAATCTCCAAACCAGTAATTATATTTATTCAACTAATTACCTATATATATATATCCTAACCAGTATTCTCCTTATTTTTGTATGATGAAAATTCATTAAGTATATAGATAGATAGATTCCTCACGTTACATGACCACTCGAGCATTAAATTCAGAATGACAACTCGAAAGACTTTTTATCGGTTTTTGTAATAAATATTATTTTTTTATTTTCCAATTTAGATAAGTAGCTCAACTATCAAAATTCATTAAATATGATGAAACCTTTGAAAACTACATATGTATATATAGATAGATAGATAGATTCCTCACGTTACATGACTACTCGAGCATTAAATTCAGAATGACAACTCGAAAGACTCTTTATCAGTTTTTGTAATAAATATTATATTTTTATTTTTTTTTTATTTTCCAATTTAGATAGGTATTTCAACTATCAAAATTCATTAAGTATAATGAAATCTTTGAAAATTACTTATGGGTATATATAGATAGATTCCTCACATTACATGACTACTCGAGCATTAAATGTTACATGACTACTCAAGCATTAAATTTAGAATGGCAACTCGAAAGACTCTTTATCAGTTTTTGTAATAAATATCAGATTTTGATTTTTTGATTTTCTAATTTCGATAGGTAGCTCAACTATCAAAATTCATTAAATATGATGAAATCTTTGAAAATTACTTTATGTGTATATATAGATAGATTCCTCACGTTACATGACTACTCGAGCATTAAACTCAACTATCAAAATTCATTAAATATGATGAAACCTATGAAAACTACATATATATATGTATAGATAGATAGATTTCCTCACGATACATGACCACTCGAGCATTAAATACTGAATGAAATACTCAACAACAAAAAAGCATTAAATTAATTCAATAAATCACAGGCTACATAAAAAAATCAAAGAACAAAAGGTTTTCAAACCGGAGAGAAACAAAGTTGATACATTGAAAATTCAAAAGATTGAAAGTAGTCGTATCTTAAGTCGCTGCGCCATCTCTTGCTCGATTTGTGTGCTCCAAGATGCAGCATCCACCCTGTCGATGCTCCGCCGCAACTAGCGGCTGATATATAATCGAGTTTACACGCCTTGGGCTTCACAAAAAAAGAAAAGAAAAACGTTTTCGCAATCTTCGAGGGATTTTTTTCATTAGGTTGCGGGCCGATTTTGGCTAAGAAAACGTGAAAATTAAGAACCCTCTATTTCTGGAAAAATTGTAGCCCTTCAAATTATCTTTCCAAAACATATCTGGTCCTGTAATTTCCTGACTCGTATAGCTTCATTTTAGGGCCGAAAAAGGAGACTGTAAGCTGCAAGAACTTTTGGAATTTACATTTCGACTCGGTTCCTTACTCTTGCATGAATTTTGAGGTTTAATGTCTCGCCTTTCTAAAATACCGAGTTCTGTAGCTCAGTTATGGTTTTTGAAAATAAATCAATACTCAGCTTTGACTGGGACAAAGCTCCCTTATTTCAATATAGAAGTGTGATTGAACATACACATACATACATACATACATACATACATACATACGTACGTACGTACGTACATACAATGTGGTTGATGTATAAGCTGATTTAAGTGTATTTATTAAAAAAAACACTATACTTTCTCAAAATGCCTAAATTACTCCTTAATTAATTAATGGTATTCGACCTTTTCGAATTCTAATAAGTTTAATTAGAGAGTACTGGATGAACTTGATAACATTTGGTTAGCATTTCAAATCATAAATGGAGATAGTGGAGGTAAAAGAGGTAAAACGAAAAAATAAGATGAAAATATAATTATATTTGATAATAATGTACAAGATAAAATGTTTATTTTTGTATTTTATTTGGAAAAGATGAACAAGCTATGATAAAATATAAAAAAGGTTGATTTGTTTAATATTTTTTTATAATAAAAATCATCTAAATTGACATTACTCACTGATAAGAGTTTTCGACCTCTAAATTAAATTTTAAAAATATAATAATAATATTTTTATATTGACGTGAATCAATCTGAATTGATTCACTTAACTCGTGAATCCTAGCCCTGCCCAGGTTACCCATCAAACCAAATCTTAAAACTATAATAATAATAATTATTACTTTTTTATGTTAATCCGGGTGAAACCAATCCTAACATTAACTAACAAATGCGTGATTGCATGTTAGCATAGCCAAAATGAATATTATCAAGAAAATAAACTGTAATTGTCAGCAGCATCAGCAATTAGCTGTGGATATATATATATATTTACAGAACTAAAATCAACTGTAGAAAAGTGAAATGAGAGTAAAAGAAAGGTAGAGAGTTTCATCAGAAAACTGGGCAGCCATCGACAACGATCCCTTTGGCAGTTGGACACCTAGCCAGGGGGCATCCTTCTTGGTTGTCCGGGTTGCTTCCCCACCATAGCAGACCAACATTCCAGAATCCAAGACCAAAAAAGATCAACAGAGTCATAAAGGCTGTCCCGGCATCAAGACCGCCGGAGAGAACATAATTATAACGTTTCCACCATTCTGTCCGATGTCTGAAAAGAACATATCCTGACAGGAATCCTAAGATGATCCAGCTGGTGTAGTTCACAGCAGAAGCTGGAGGCATCATTGCTGTGGAGCCTAGCATGATTGGCATGTGAATGAGGCCGATCCATGTCTTGCTCGGGAATGCCCTGTGAAAAATCCAGACTACGAGAGGAGCTACAGCTCCTCCCAGAAAGAACCAGTTGACATTTCCATATTCACCGAGGTTTCCAAAGATTCTGCGTGGCCCGACCAGCCCCCATATGACAGAGGCATTAAAGAACACACTGTCCTGCGGACATCTCCATGGGCCGTTGTCTGCAGCGCAAAGATTGGGAACAGCATCCATCATCCACCAGGCAGTTCCTAGGTATACAAATACAGCCACAACTGTTCCTACAACCTGCAAAGTCATTATTATGTTCACGATTGAAACCTTGTACATCATGTTAAGCACAGATTTGAAACACACAAAAAAGCTTGCCTGTGCCATGAACATGGATCTAGGTGGGATTTTCATGTAGTGGCCTAGCTTGAAATCTGCTAGGAATGTTAGAGCTTGAGCCATGCTTATATACCCGTAAACCTTGAAGCACATATTAGCAACCGGCCGCTCTGGATACAGGTACCCTATAATATATTCTGTGATAACATTCAATCCTGGTTGCTGCTCACCGGAAAGAGTAAGGAATTCAGCATATTAATTATGATGGACAATCGACTCGATAAGAACCATAGGTTTCGACAAATTTCACCTGGTTTGTAGTGGCACTGATTATACCAATCGGGAGGGTGAAGAAGAAGGCGATGGCACAAGCTAGCAAAACACCCCACCAACGCAACTGAAGTGCAGCATTGTAATACTCACAAGCAAATATTATAGTAGCTATATTTGCAACAAGAATGACAAGAAACCACCACATGGGAACTGATTTATATGTCTTCATTAGCCTTGTATGTATATCCATTTTCCTTCTGGCCCCAAAAGCCATCTTGCTCTGCTTCCATAGGTCGCTGCAAGTGGAAGTTTCGAGCAGAAAAATTAGATCAGAAAAGCCAATTTCATTATAGTTTACAACAGAAACTAATTCGATGGAGCATACCTTCCACTAAAGAGTAAGACATGCACAACAGTAGCAGAAAGTGTGGCAAAACCCAAGCCATATGTCATAGCAAAGAAAGTGCTCATATGGACAGCTCCATGTTTTGCATAAGCATCCCGATCGAGATGGAATTTCGAGTTGATAATCTCAAGGATCTTGTATTCCTGTCCCGAAGCTGTGTATAGGCCATTGGAATATAAAGGGAAGTTCTTGGCATTGTAGACGTTGAGCCAGTAACAGAGGGGTGTCATCACATACATGATGAGGAAAAATCCGACAGCAACGTTGGCAGTAGCAAACCATGGACTGGCAAGAGGGCTTCCAAGATAAGATGAAATTGTAGCCCAGTCAAATCCTACAGCACCTATTCCAAATCCTGACAAGCCCGAACCTAGCTGCTGAACCAGAACAGACTTGGAACCAAGCCAGCAGATCCAGGAAAAAGATGATAGCATGGTGAAAAGATAGCCAGGCAAGATATAATACGCAAAACTGCAGATCATGACTAGCAGGAAGTACTGGGTACGGGTTGTACCGCCTTTCGGCCTTTTCTCTCTCTCGTGTAGAGCCCTGCGTTAATCGTAGATTCATACCAATTAGAGGATAAAGATTTTGTAAAAAATAGCAGAGCTGGTCTGTTCAAAATATTGATAGCAAATTAATACACAGTTATACCTGAACAACGAGACTTGAACCAGATTAGATGGCCACCACATCTCCCCTGGCTCGACCAAATATTTCCTGAAAATTCCTGCCCAACCAAATCCTAGCACCTACAAAGTCAGAAAGGGCAACAGAAAGATAAGAAACCACTCTCAGAGTTTTCTGCCGAGCTTCATACATGTGCAGAATTTGACACGATCCTCGTGTTATTGCCAGCATTTGGATTACTGATCTTGCGAAACACATGGCAATGGCAGTAATCATTCATAAATTAACAACTTCTGCGACACTCAGACGCAATCTTAGATTTCACTAACCACTAAGGGGGGTTCTCAAATTTAGAGACATGCACGAAATTATGCTGAACTTAAACATTAAACAGATCAACCAAATATTCACTGATCATGTAATATTAAGTACGCTATTTACCCATTCCGAATCTAACAGAAAAAATATAGTGATAATATGAACAAACCTGAGTGGTGATCATAATAAATAAGGCTGGAATGAAAGTAAGTTTCCTCTGATAGTATATCTTGACAGAGGTAAGAATATGAGCAGCATAGACAGTTCCGGCACCCGAATTAGCAAAAATTGTGATCAACACATGTTCCTTTATGTTGAAGGGTCCGGGATTCAACGTGAACTCCCATCTTGTACCCTCAAAGAACTTACGAGTAGACAGTTTTTTAGCCATTAGATGCCCTAATGGCACCACAGCAATCTGTGCAGAAATAGAGGTAACAGTCAATGGCTGCGACCTGTACCAGAAGAACTGGTTTACGAAGGATAGAATGATACAAGAACCAAGACCAAGAACCCACATTCTGAAAGTCAAAACAGGTGTGGTGGGATCATCGGTTTTTGGAACTGTAAGTTCTACTTGCTTTATCGGACATTCCTCATGATCAGCCTCAATTTCCATGGCGCCGCCCTTAATCTCAGATATCTCAGCCATGAATGTCAGATTCAACGCACGCTATGAAAAGTTGAGAAACTATAAAAGCTTTTATATGTTATGCAAAAGCCAGGTCAAGAACTTATTTGGAAGGATTTATGAACCTCGAAACTCTCATTGTATACTAGGTTTTATCGTAGGTATTTTGACGTGAGCTTTTGTTTTGAGATTAAAAAAAAAAGGGTTTTTTTTATCACATGCATATCTTTCGGTTTCCATCGATCACCTACAACATTATATAAACAAAAACACCTCACAGTTTAATTTGATTTGAAATTGAGTTAGGAATCATAATCGCAACAGACTCGGGATGTTATCTTGGCAAATAAAAGCAGAGATAAATTACATTAATCTCTTTAATATATAATGAAATTATCGCTAGCATCGAAAAGTTTCGACTATTTGTTAGAAACCTCTTAGCATATTAATAAAAATAATATCCTTATTTTTGAAATAATAATTATGGGCATTAATTTTGAGTATAAAAATAGGTTTTGGTCAAATTTTCAAAACTTTATGATGACTATAATTGTACATTAATTGCAATTCACCCCAAAAGAAATTTTCTACAATTTTTTATGAGCAACGAGAATGGTCAATAATCATTTTCAAATCATTCTTGAGTTTTATTAGCTAAAAGGATTGGTTGGGATCTCCAGATGATCTTGAATCGAATTAATATTTATAGAGATGGAAATTTAGTTTCAAATCTAATAGATATATTTTTATTGAATCATAAATAATAGTTAGATTATAATATTTATATAAATACCCAAAACTCAATAAATAGTATATATACTAATGATTTTATTTTTTATTGAATTATAAATAACAGTTAGATAACAAATATTGATATATATATATATAAACTCAATAAATAGTATATAATTTCTGTCAATAAATAGCGACAGAAATGACGATATTAAAATAATAACACTATGATCAGTTAAATATCGATCGAAAATTTTCGTCGATAATTCCATATAAAAATAGCCGATTTTCTAAATAGTAAATGTATAGCAATGAATGGAACACGATAAATGGCCATTGCATGCACCTCCTTGAAGAGCTATACAATATCATCAAAGCTACTTTGTATGCGATGAGTACTGGGTTATTGATGAAATCTCTTCCTTTTAAATCACTTTTACATTAGAACAGGATGAGAAATGCAAGAAAATACTTTTTTTTTATATATATATATATTGTTTTCTTTAAATATCATCTTTCAAACAGCACCCAGAAGAATTTGCTGCTAAATATTCCTATAAATATGAAAATACAGAGGAAAGCCTGAAGTTTCTTTTCACACAGGATATTTGATCAATGGAGGTCTCAGTGGCCATGCAATACTCATTTAGTCAAAATCAAATATTAAAAACAGAAAAGGTATGAAATTAAAAAAATTCAGCCTCTTGGATATCATAAAACAGCCTCACAAAAGTCAAAAGGAGATGTTTGACAGAAACATATATGTTATTTAATTTTAACAAACTAGATTGGATCAGATAATTTAAACTTTGCAGATTAACTGGGGTTTTTTTAACACCTCAAAGGTTTCAAGTTTGAGTTTTTTTCATATAAAAACAAATTGCATTCCTGATAAAATCTCTATTTCTCTCCCCCGGTCAGGAAAACCATCATAGAGCATATCATTTGTGGCGATTGCCTTAATTATTGAACAAAATAGCAAACGATACTGTTATCATTATCAAATCATGGGCTACCCAGCTCTGTCCCTCTCATGACTTATTTGTTGTCGATTTCCCATCTCATCTCAGCTTTTTGGGATGGAGTGTTTTACAAGACAGTGGCTGATCAGGATCAATCACGTAATTTCTCAGGCAAAACAAAATGGCCTGTCCCTCACCGTGTCTTTCCTTGACTGATCTGATGAAAACCCAAGAGGTTGAAAAGGAAATCCATTAATTATATTCCCATGCTAGCTAGCTAGATCTTCTTTTTATCCTGGTTACTTCCTTCTTTTTTCTACAATTAATAAGGTTTTGATGATCGATAGATCATTAGACTCAGGGAAATAGCACACTGTGCTGGTCAACAGAAACATGTGAAAAAACATAACCAAAACAATATATTGTTTCCATTTCTCGACGCTCTTGAAGATCTGGGAACCTTATTGTAGCAAACATAAATAAATTAAGGTGCTCCTGTACAAGCTAGCTAGCTATGAGAAACATATGAACAAACAACTCAGATGAAATTTATATGATAATAAAATCAATGACACTTCTTTTCAACCTAATAAAGAGATCTCCAAGAGGATAAATCACTTTGATAACCTTTAAGAATTGTATGCAAAATACACGGGACACACACACACACACAGAGAGAGAGAGAATACATATACCAAAATATATAATTATATTATTTATATATCTCTCTTGCTATACATTAATTTCTAGTAAGACAAAGAAGAATCCCTTCCCCCATTGAAACAAGCACGAAAAAAGAAAGAAAATAAAAAAGTAAGGCTGCGGATGATGAAATAACAAGAAGGTAAAAACCTTCTCACTGAGGACAAGCAGTATTAATGGTGCACTAAAACAGTAACAATAAGGATGACAATTTCGTAATAACTTCCCCGTTACAACTCTCTAGCTATCATCTTGATCAACCGGCTCTCATGGGCAGTACGAGTTTTCTGCATGATCATTGATATATCAATTTATTTACCTGTTTGAAATAGGGTTTGGGCCGCTAGGAACTTCATGAGCTGAAGCTCCAAACTCGGTACGCGTAGATTTTGATGAGGAGGAGGAGGAGGAGGAAGTACGCGCGTCTTGCGTTTCGTTTTGGATGCAAGTTCATGGCAGTAGAGGGTGATTCTGAGGATTCTAAAAGAAGCCTTCTTATGGGAATTGATGCAGCCATATTTGTTGGGTTTTTGGGTTTGGTGGAGGTGGTGATCAGTAAAATAAAAATGAAAAGAGATCCAAGTAACGAAAGGAAATGGTATGATTTTGTGCAGGTTTGATGATCACCGGCTGTAGTTGATTGTGTTTTTGGTGTTGCCATGCAGTTAATAGACAGAAGAAACCACCCCCAAGAGCCGTCCAATATCCATGAACCAGCACCAAGGCTAGCTAAAGAAGGAAGAAGACAAGAAAAAAAAGTAAAAGAAAAAAAAAGGGAGAGGAGAAGAAGCTTCAGCAAAAGTGAATGTAAAGGCGGGTCTGAAATTCGATACACACTTGCTGAGGAACTAAGCACCCACTTGACATGGAATTAAGTATATATTAAAGATTTTGCTATGACTTTGTGTATTTACAAAGAAACCCTTTTCCAAGATATATGAAAATTTAGCTTAACCCCTAGGTTTAGAAAGGAATATAGTTTTCTATATATATATATATAATAGAATTTTTTTGGTTACTTTTTTTTTACTCGAGGAAAAATCACTCTTCAAAAAGCGTACTTTGTAGATTCAGGTGAGCAAGTAAAACCTCAATTATCCTAGATTTTTACAAAGAATACGCACCCTGACTCGAAACTTGAAACTTGTTGTGCAGATTACAAGTTTTTTGTCATCACGTCATATTTTTATGGAACTTTTTAGATTAATTGTATGTCAATTAAAACTAAATTAAGACCCTTTTCGAGCAATTTTAAAAATAGTAGCTAGGTGTATTAAAATAAAAAAATCTTTTAAATATGATCTCATCAAGACTTAAACTTAAAAAATAAAGTAATGAAATTCCGTTCAATCTTTCGAGTTTTATATAGCTGGTATACAAGCTTTTCTAAATGCATATAGATGATAAAAATATGACTTCAAAACTTTTCCGAAAACACATAATCCTCGTTCTATTATTTTTTTTTAATTTTATAATTAATTACATTGTTGATTATTTAATTTACAGCTGATAGGCGGTGCTAAAGTCAACATAGCTAAGAGTATATTTAATTTAGCGAAGGAGACTTTTTCTTGTAAATCAAATACTTAAAGAATCTTGATCGAAGGTAAAGCCTGCACAAAAACAGAAAGAAAGAGAGATCGATTGGTGAAGGAGGAGGTGACTTTTCTCGATTGGGCGGTTCCCCGAAGAAATATTTCCTTGACTCGGAGAGAACAAAATAGTAAATAAGAAATAAGAAAAAAATAGCTTTTTTTTTCACTTTTTATGTATTTATATACTCTTAAGAATAGGTTATTCACCCTTTTTTAGAAGGGAAATATCGATTTTAGAGTACTCATGTCTAAAGCCTGTTTGGGAGGGTGGTTGTACCGTTATTTATTTATTTATTTTTCATTTTAAATGAAATTTTTTTTGATGTTTTTAAATTATTTTAATGTAATGATATCAAAAATAATTTTTAAAAAAAAATAATAATAATAATTTTAATGCACACGTACGGAAGGCAAAGCATCGTATCCTTCCTCTTCACCGCAGCTTCATGGGTCCCGCTGCCTCGGTATCGATAAAGAGAGGGATGGTACGCTAAGGCCAATTTTGTAATTTGACCCATCATGCACCCACCATCATCCTATCATTTCCACGTGTACGTGTGTATATATATATAGATAGATTTTACTAAATCTTATTTGCAGTAGATACAGATGAACGATTAAACTTTTATCATTTTATAGTTTTATAAAAATTACATGATTTAACTCGAGCTCGAAACTTTTCATTTTTACTGAGCTATACAATCTTCTGCTTGCTCGGTGCCTTGAACAAGAGTCAATAAAATTTATTTTGGTCCATGAAATTAATTTTATAGCAATCGACGCATTGTTTTGATGGCATTTTAGCCCTTGATTATCTGAAAGCTTTTGGCCATCCTATTCTATGGAATGTGTACAGTTTAGTCCCCAGATCAGAAAAAGTTTCTGCAATGAAACCCCTGTACAGCTGGGAGAAACACCATGTTTTCCATAAACACTTCACAGCAACTCGTGAAATGTGAATCTATGCATCAAAATTCCTGTTCTGTCTTGCTTAGTGTACCAATCACATCTGGACGAGATCTTCGATGTGAAATATACAACTGGGGACTTTGACTTTATGAGTAATAATGCTATCTGGTCTCGGCGTTTGTCGTAAAAGGTATCAATTATTAAAGGAGAAGCTTATATTTCTATGCGGCCAACGTGTTTTAAGGAAGACACCATACGTTATTTGATAGAAGACAAATGTCCTCGGAAACTTTCAATGTTTTCATTACTTGTTTTTATCTATCTATTTCATCCTTCATACGTGTAGCTAGTAGCTAGCCAGTGCTTTGATACGAAAATTAAGCATGCAATATATATATATATATATTGATCTCTCTCTCTCTCTCTCTCTCTCTCTCCTCTCTCTCTCTCTCTATATATATATATATTGATCTCTCTATATGTGTGTGTGTGTAAAAAGGGTGAAATATGTTATCTAATCATGGAGTCTTTGAGCTTAAAAGTTTGTTTGATGATTTATTTACTTTTAATTTTTGCCTTTTATGATCTAATAATTGCACCACTTCATATAAATTAACTTGGCAGGAGCACATTGACAATTGGTGATGATGAAGTTAGTTGACGTCGACCACCACCAACAAATATAGAATTGAAGCAAACTACTCCTATTGGTTATTGTCCTCCGGCCTTCACACTAATTTATTGAAGTGGCAAAACCAGCCTTAGTTGCTTTTGATTAGCATGAAAAAGGTCGGTGGGTAGGAGGCTAACTTCAACAACGTCCAATCAATGAATATATATATATATATACACACACACACACACAGTCGAGACCAAGAATGGGTAATTCAGAGTCAAGACGGCTTCAAAATATTGAAAAATAGACTGTAAGTAAGGGAAGATGCTAAAGATCTTTCATATTGACACCCCCCCACATAAAATAAAACAACAATTCAGAATAATATTCAAAATTCATAGAGTTTGTAGCTACTCTTGTTCGTACAAGAAACTATTGCATGTGACATTTTTAGTGCCATAGTCAATGGAGATGACCTTAAAAAACTTGTGTGTATGTATCAAACCCCAAAAATCAGGAATGATTTCACCCTTTTGAAGACAAACCTCTATAATTAAACGCATCTTTTCTCGTATTAGGTAAGTTATCAGCAAAATCGATGTAGAGCATACTATTGTGGGCCAAATTGTCAACCAATTGAGGTAAAGCTCTCTATCCGTGTAAGTGGGTTTTGTCGAGCTCTCTTTCATATTTCTATTCTCGGAAGAAAGAAAAAAAAGTAATTTGAGATGAGCAGGGTTGCATCCTCTCATGTGTTGAGATTAGTAAAAGAGTGAAGAAATTATGCAGAGATAGAGATCAGAGAGAGAAGGAAAATTTGAATATATTCTGTTGTAATATTTTCTCAATATAAACTGTGTGCTACTAACAGCTTTATATACATGTGTCAAATACCCTATACTACATTCTAGAATATATACTCTAACATCATGTCCTTGAAAAAGTCTCACCGGTCATTTTCTAAATCTTATTATTAGTCTTCAATTCAATTATTTAGATTAAGTGAGATAAATATATGAAAATTTAAATAGATTTTTATTTTTAATTATCATTCAATTTGATCAATCTTTGCAATTGT
Organism: Salix koriyanagi; assembly: GCA_029228605.1. Lineage (NCBI taxonomy): Eukaryota > Viridiplantae > Streptophyta > Magnoliopsida > Malpighiales > Salicaceae > Salix > Salix koriyanagi. The sequence continues at coordinate 5,259,300 of CM055338.1, forward strand.
TATCACACATCTTATAGTTCTTTCTTAGAAAACAAACACATTTAGTATTTTCCCAACACAAGCTAGAATTTAAGAAAATAAAATATAATCTTTGACGATCGCCTCAATAATGTGCATTAAACCCTAGTTTATGTTGCTAACAGCCAAGAATCAACACCAGGATTTTCATTCATTGTTTTAGTTGATCAACCTTTTAAGTATCTTCCAATTAGCGAGGTTTTATGAAATGATACTTTTTCTTCTTCTTTTTTAATATGAGGAAATTACACTATCTAGAAAACCTGCTTTGTGATTCTAAATGAGTGAGTAAAACTATGATTGTTCTAGTTTTTTATAAGAAATACATGCTCTGTCTCGAGTTCAAAATATATTATATAAATCACAAATTTTTTTATCATCATGTTATATGAGAGAAAACGAAATGATACATTTCGCTATCGGGAAGGAAAGAATTTCCAAGCTGGTACGTGGTTTTTGTTAAGGAATCACTTTGTAAAGCATATAATAATTGCTTTCGAGAAGGCAGGAATTTCAAAGCTCTTAGTTTTTCTGAGGAATCTCTTCGTGATGAAAGCATCTAATTAATAATTGCTTTCAATAAGGTTATTGATTTCTCTATATTCTTTTCCCACTTTCATGGAATTTTTTTTCTTTTTTTTTCAGGCATAGCTTTAATTATAACCAACAATGATAAATTATAGTTTGTATGATCACGGTGAATTGAATAAGCCACCAGTTTTACCTTTGAATTCGTGATCTTTTGCTGGTGTAACTAGGTAACTTACTAGCTATGATGACTAGACGAGAAGCCTGTTAATTCATGCTTAAAATACTTAAAATAGAAAGAGAATTCAATAACAAAATCGAAAAATCTTGGGGATATTTTTATTATTTTTGGTGGATATGATTTAATCTTTTTATCTATATTTGTGTGCAAAATGATTATATAAATAAATATTGGTAATTATTATTTCTAGATTTTTCCATATAAATAAGCTATACAGCTTACATGGAATTTTCTTCAAGCTGGTATAAAAATATACTGTCCAAAAGAAGCATTTAGCATATTAAATTTTTGAAAACCTTTCGGTACAATTAATTCCCCCACTTAAAGCTGATTAACCTATAGAATCCACAAAAGGTGGAATATTTTATTAGCGACAATGTAAGTTTTCCAATAATTATTATTTATTTTAGCAATTATAAAATTCAAATTTGAAAATTATATGGGAAATAAGTCATTTAATCTCAAACTCATACCATTAGACCACCTACAAAATGGTTTCAGTAGCTCCTTTCTTAAATGACTGCAAGAGACTCCTATGCGACCTAGTTTCCCTGCTAGTTTTTTATATGAGATGATTTCTAGTATTTATTTAGTAGTGTTTTTTTAAAATATTTTTTATTTAAAAATATATTAAAATGATTTTTTTTGACATCGACACATAAATTAGAAACACTAAACTTGGGGTGCTAGAATCGAGGAGGGTTGGCTCATTTTTATAGCCGATCGAAGAATCACAAGTGAAATCCAAAGCCAAAAGCTACCTTTTTTTAATCCTGATTCATTCTATCCATACTTGTCTTGAAAGAATTAACGTTAAGTGTGGAATCCACTATCAATCCCCTCACGAGGTAATATGAATAGACTATTTATAAAGTTTTTTTTATATATAAAGAATATCTTTTTCTCAAACAAATTATAAGCCATTTTTGTTGAGAAGTTTTGAGATTTAACGATGAGGAATCGAGGTAAGAAACATAGAGGGAATAGGTGACTTTAAATAAATATGGGGTGAAATATTTATTATAGTCCCTATACTTTTCAAATTATAAATATTGAGTCCCTTTCATTTCAAAAATTTGAAGGAAAATATCAATTTTAATCCCAAAATTTTATTTTATTTTATTTTTTGGCTTCTAGTTTGATGAAGGTGAGAGAATTTGTGTTGACACCGATTCTAGCCATAAAACAATTAAAAATTGGTGTCAAATTGTTTTGTTTAATGAGTGGAGTTTATATTATGTTTTTTTTTTTTTTTACCCTGAAATTGCCTGGAAAAACATATTTGAGCTCAGGGTGTTGAGATATTTTGAAATATATTGAAATATTTTCTACCGATATATGAAAAATTCACAAACAAAAGTTTATTTTGTTTTAGTCGGTGATTAATCAATGCCCTAACTCTATATTAAGATTTCATCCAAGGTTTGTAGGATCCTTCAAGCATCGTGACATAAATTTCTTAGTTGTCTATCAATGGATGACGTGGATATGTCGAAAAAAGAGTTGACATATTGAAGCAATGATTTTGAACTTGCTCACTACACAGCCCTATTTCAAATATAGTTTTCAGGATTCTGAAATTACAACATGTTGAAGCAAATTCTGTTTTCTTCAGATAGATTAGAAGAAGCTCCTACACTGCCAAAAATGAAGTTCACAAAACTTTATTCCATACATACAATGCATCAGTCTGTTCTTGTTTTCCATCTGAACCTCTAGAGACGTTTTGCACCCTGTACTTGGACAACTATATATATATATATATAGTTGTCCTCGAAAGACATGGACTCGAAGGACATGACGTGATGATAAAAAGCTTGAAATCAGCACAGCAGGTATCGAGTTCGAATTAGAGCATGCACCTCTTGTAAGAGCATGAAACAACCAGACTTTTATTCGTTCACCTAGACCCACGAAATACACTTTTCAGGGGGTGGGGTTTCCTCAAAACCAATAAAAAAAACTATATACATAGCTTGAGGGACTACTGCTTCTAGGGGAGGTTCAAAAGAGAACGAAGATGGTGAATACAACGATATGCATGTCTTTTAACAAGTGATATGCCTTCATCCTGACCCTTTCTTGATGATGCGTCATCCAATTGTAGAGTTGCACGTGTGAAAAATCTACAAACAATGCCTGTCTAAACTGCTCTCAAACGTGTCCTCCAGAATGTAGCAAGTAAAAAAGGCTTCAACTAATAGAATCGGGTGAGGTCCAAACACTTTAAAAGTATTTATTTCATGCAATTTTCATTTTCTATCGACACTCATTTTATGTTATATAGGAGGCTATTTATTATCTAGAGTACTTGTCAAAATTCCAAACACAAAAAGTTAAGGGGTCCAAAGTTGCATTGAGTGGTGCTGTGGTGGTTGTATTAATGGTGGTGCTGGTATTTTCAAGTTGATGATGGCTCGGATTGTATGGATGTTTGCTTGGAGGGTTGTGCAAGTGATGCTAAGCCCGAGATTTTTAATAATTTGCGTGAATAATTGCAAAAGGCGGTGTGGCAATAAGCCATCATCATCGACGGCGACCACTCCTGGTTATCACCACCGCCATGGAGGAGAAGAATTGAGATGGATGTAACGCCATCATGCATGGCTACTATCTTCTATATAAAAATTGAGAATTGAATGTTTTTCTCATGTTTAATATCATTTTCTCCGATCTTTTTTATGTTTTCTGTGACAGTCCTGACATAAAAATTTCCATCACATGGTGATAGAACGCTAAAATCCTGTCAACCAACAAAAATTCTTCTGCGCGCGGGCGAAGAAGCCTCACACTGCAATCAAACCGTAGGAAGGTGCTCGGTTTGGAAAAGAGCAAAAAAAAAAGACACCATAGTTGTACTGACATGGACCAAAGAATCGGACCAAACTCCTGCGTTCAAACCTGCATTTGAACAAATGTAATGCTAAAAGCAGCAGAATCAATAACCTGAACCAAATTCTACCTGAGAGTAAGGAATTAACAAAGGAGAGACAAGAGTTAGCTTAAAGGATCCTTAACTCTGGTCTAAACTACAGTCAGAAACTCACTACCTTGGATTAGAGTTCATTGTTCCAACCATCGAATAGTCTCAGCAAATTCAATCAACAGAACAAAATATACCAAAAGAACATGATACCAATGTCTCAAATGCTACATTAGCAGCATATATCTTAAAACTGAAATCACACTCTTAAAGAAACATTTTCTTGATCCTGTCCATATGTTCACATATATTTAGCCCATTCTTGAAACAGCATTGTACCTCCTACATGGGATAATGCTCACGATTTGAAAAGGTATGAGAAATATCTACAAAATGTTCTTGATCTCGTGTCCCTGGAATACCAGTACCACAAAAGCCAGGGGATCAATACAGTAATCAGTAGAGGTGAATGAACCTATTATTAAAGACGATCCTCAATCCAGATCCTTGTGTATAGATGCATGTGACAGTTGCCTCTAGCTTGATGGCAGATTTTTTAAGCTGACAAGTAACAGGCAATTACATCCCTTGTAGATTGCAATGTGCCAATGATGGAGAAAGGTTTCAATGATCATCCTCAATGCAACGTATATCTAACTAATACGGTGTTTGGGATGAAACAAAGTGAATCCTGAACCAGATATATACAACCAACTCAACGACCTGAACATACAAGCAGGGTGGTAGCCTGCACAAGGTTGTGCCATTTTTGAAGTGAAGCAGCCGAGCAGCTAGTCTGCTTCCAAGCCAGCCTAATAAACCTCAAACACCTATCAAGCCTACTAGCAAAAGGTATATTAGCTAGAAAAATGCTACCGGTCAAGCAAGCGATCAAACCAGCTAGCGATAGGTATATTAGCAGAGCCAGATAATGGTAAAATCGCTTCGACAAAAAGAGACCCGAATGCTTCCATGTCCGAAAACTCACAATATGTTAAGCTACAATTCTCATAGTGAAAGCTTGTGACTGGACTTCGTTAAGCTCTTGGCAGCCAGCAAATAAAAGTTGGCTCTCATAAGCAATCTTAAAATCCAATGCATGAACCCACTGAAAAACACTCACGGACTCTTAAATCGTTCAACTGCAGACAAAACTCAAATTTAATAGGACAGTAAAAAATATACTCTATCCCTCAACCTGGGTAAGACTTTCAGGAAATAGATTTGACAAATCGAGAAAATATATTTCATGCAGAGTATCCAACATGGATGATCGTTGCTTCAGATGATAAAAATATTAAAAAAGACCAACAAGAAGAAATTTCTTTTATTTCCTAGACAGACCATCCATTTCTTTTTCAAAAACTTATGCAACCAGTAAATAAATAAACCAGTAAATACATCTCTCCCTATATATATCAATGTGAGTGCCCATGTTCTTATGCATCTGTATTTGTGCACACATGCATGTAATCATTTGTTCCTAACCCCAATACATAAACAAGCGCAAATAACTATAAGTCTTCACTGGTACACACAATCATGAATCTAAACCCAATCCACGGGCAAACACAAGTAGACTTCATTAGATCAACTAGAAATAAATTCATCGGTATCCTCCAATATGCTTCGGGGGACAACATTAAGCAATTCAAAACAAACAAAACCCGCAATTTTTTAACACAAAGCACGCTTTATCCGAGTCTCTAACAATTGCAGAATAATTATCAAAAAGCACATGATCACGTGTATCCTACTAAAGGTGCTGATTCAGATATTTGTGTAATTCCTGAAACTGCAAAGCTGTGGTATCATCCCCCATTACATTCCCAAGTTCGCAAATCCTACAGAAAATTGTCGTTTCCATGGTTTAGCCTGATTGATTGTTTCACAATAAAGTTTTCTTGCAGAGCACCTAGCGGCGATGAATAATAAGAGGTCGAGCGGATAAAAAAGAAAGCATAGATCACCTGTCGGACCACACTATTCAACGCTTGCCACGATGCCCGCCACCTGACCTTGCACCAGGATAGCGAGCAAATTGCAATCTTAAATGGAACGAATCGCGGTCATGATCATCAAATCTATAACCTGCAAAATCGAGCTCGACTGTTTCACGTTGCACGACTAACCACGCTTTGAACGACGAATTAGGGGATCAATAGATGGCGCATAAAAGGCGTTGCAATCATTTATCTCAAGTACATAAACGCAAAATATACTAAACGTTCATCATCACTGTTTAACACACCCAAGTCGGAAAAAGCGGAACACCATTCATATCCTAACAAACAAAAATGCAATGCAAATGAGGAATGGGCGAAGACAGGCCATTTGATTTCCACGATATGGGGATTTTTTTCTTTGCACATGCATTAATTGAAACCAAGAACAACGTATTCTCTCACGTTAGCTAGACAGTGAATAACATATCATGATGAGATGAGGAAATGCTATGCTAGGCTAAACATGACATGAGATATTGACAGCATCATCATTGGATCACACAAAATATAGTTAGCCATATGGGTAATCATATAGGCCTAAAGCAGTTTAGCTAACCTATTCAACCAGTTTGCTTGAAATCCATCAACAGTTGATAACTAGAGTAGGTTTAAAGTGGTCCTTGCAGTATATAAGTTTCAAAAATGTCATCACGATTTGATCAATCCGTCAATATGATCAATCAAACTGCTCAAACTTTCAAGAACACGCCTCGCTAATTCACTTTCCACCACTCAACTATCCCAAAGCTGCTCAAATCGCTAAAAAAACTTTAATGCCACGCAGTTGTGAACCCACCCAACCCACAAAAGAAAATAAAAGGAAGCGCAAAAGGAATTGGTGCAATTATATAAAAAGTTAAAAGCTAGCACCGCAAAGAAAACGTTAGATAGTAACAGATACAATGGGCCTGCAAACTGATACATGAGACTAAAACTCCCTAAAGGGGGGAAAATGTAGAGCATGTTAAGTTCACCTTGTAATGCATCCATGGCAGTGGCAGCATGTGCAGGACTCAGAAAGTCAACAAAACAGAGTACTAGCAGATCTCCCCCGGGCTGCACATTTTAGCAATCAATGAATCCATTACTGTACTAAATATTGATCGAGCACATACTAAAATAATGTAAAGGGCGATGACAATCATAATAATAACAATATCTTGAAGACTCACATGTCTTGATTCCTTGCTTACAAGTCTCACTTCTTTGTAGCCAACAAAAGGGCGAAAGATATCTGTTAATCCCAAGTGAAGGCACAAAAAAAGAAGAGAAAAGGTCCAAGTGTACTGAAATAAAATATGGAAGGCTAAGGAGCAAAACAAGAAGGGAAAAAGTCCCAAGTAAAACTATGATTACATGTGGTAAACATTGGAAGGATACGGGAAACTTCCCGTCGTGTACAGTCAGAAGGCAAGCCCTCAACAAACAGTGTGCTGCTAGCATCAGGAGGAAGGGAAACCTCAGGTCTTCCACTTTCCATACGTAATGACCTATCTTTTACACTAGCCCCGGGTTCCATGGGCCCCATACTCACCAAGTGTGTATCATCAACGGGACGACTAGGCACCCCACTCATGGCTCTAGCTGTCTGTCCCCCGCCATAAGATGAAATTGTCTGAAACATACAGTCAATTACTCAGATGACTTTTCACCATGAAATGAGTGACAGAGGTAGACTTGATGTTAAGAAACAAATCAAGTCAACCATTGTCAAAGACTTTTAGCAGCTAACAACATGTAATTTATGAAGATTTTTTACATAATTATTTTAGACACTTGGGGTATCTACAGATTTCTTATCAAATTGAGATATTAACTTTGTTTTGGCATTACGAGTTGGTTTCTTTTTATGACATTCTTCTATGCCTGTATAAAAGCTGCGTACTTTGACATTCAAGATATGCTATTGTAACTAATTTTCAGATATTATTTTCTGTGGTTTGACCCCCTTTTTTAATCTACATGAAAAGAGATCAAGAATAACCAAGTACCCCGCTACGCAAGTAACGGTCATAAGATGCTCCGATGGAGTCTGAATCTCTAATTACTTGAAGAGCTCCTCTATCATCATCACGAGAATAAAAACTGGATAGGTCACGGCTGCTTGGGATATCTGCAAGATCAAGCATGTATTTCAACATAAAGAAACCATCTGAATAAGTAGGAAGAAGGAACATCGTACAGCTGCACATCATTCTTAAAGCATGGAAATAGCACTAATACATAAATCTTTCAGAAGAATGTCAAAAACTGGTCTAGATCAATAACACACAGAGTTTGACAAGAACCGCAGGCCACTACATTACAGATAATCAACATGCTGAAATAACCTAGGCTTCACAAAATAGGCCGAAAAGAAATATCCACCAAAATTGAGACTTTCAAAAGCTTTTGTATAATTACAAAGGAAATAGCAAAACCAGAAACATTATAACAGAGAACAAAAGTAAAAACAAGATTTTTTTTCCTTATATATAAACCCAAAGACAATAAATTCTCCAACAACATTAATCCCCATGTTATAACGCATCAATATCATAAGTTCCTTTAGAAATCAACAGCAAAAATTAAAAGATCAAACCTTTCAGCTGCCCTTCCCTTTAAAAACAATTAACACAAAGCCTTCCGCCCCATTACCAAAACCCTTAATTAAGCAAATAAATCAAGCAGGACAAGCCACGACATGTTAAAAGAAACCCTGATTGACTTATGCATATAAGCGGGAAAAGATGGAAACTTTACTATAGAGTTGAAAAGAAATGAGTAGTAATTTTGAAGTGGTACCGTAATCGATGCGAGGGCGTTTTCCGGTGAGAGAAGACATAGACTGCGGCGGCGGCTGCCGTGAGTCGCCGGCATATCTCCAGTAACTATCCGCCATGTCTTGTTAAAGAAGAGAAAAGGACGGCTTTTAAGACAGCTGAAACTGGAAGTGAAGCTAAGTTAGATACGGAGGGGAGGGAATTCAATCCAATCAACAGATCTTTTATGCTTAACTAGCACACTGTTAAAAAAAAATGGCAAATTATTAGGTGTTAGTTTTTAAAAATATTTTTTATTTAAATTATATTTTTTTTATTTTTAAAATTTATTTTCAATAACAGTATTTTAAAATGATAATCTTAAATTAAAAAAGTCAAAATTTTACAAAACTCACTAACTTTATTATTAGTGATTTGTTGGGATTTTTTTTTATAATATCAATAGTGTGATGAAAAAAACATCAAAGACATAAACTATAATCATTGATATCATCATGAGACGAGGCATCTAATAACCTATTTTGGTGTCGTGATTGAAATCTTAATAACCTAATAGAATCTTTTTTTCTCTCTATCCTCCTAAGTAGCCATTTCACAAATGTTTTTTGAAATGTCACAATTATGAATAGCAACATGTAAAAATTGTATTATTTTACTATTTATTTCAAATGTGTTATTATACCAATATTTAAAAAAAAAAAAAACATATTAATTTTCAAGAATTTTTTTTCATAGATTGTAAATGTAGGAACTTTGCGTTTGGTAAACATGTTCTTACCCTTATAGTTTGAGATTCACAATGTGAATCTTAATGTTTTCAATTTGATTTTTGACTATTAAACCTAACAACTTGCTAATTAATTTTGCCGGGTTTAAAAATAATTATCTTGACCCAATTTTATTTTTTATAATATGAAATCAAAATAATATTATTTTAACTTAAAAAAACTGAATTGAAGTTATTTTGATAAAACTTTTCAAATTTATAACCTAGATTTTGGACTAGGTTTCAATAATATGATAGCTAAATGTGTGTGTATTTTTTCAAGTATTATTATGTTTTTTTATTTCTTTAAGTTTTTTTCAATATTAATAAATTTTACGAAGATCCTCCCTCCTTGGAAGAGGGAAATTGATGGGTTTAAACCCCTGTAAAGCAAAGAAAAATAATACATACATACATACATACATACATACATACATACATATATATATATATATATATGTTATTCATATTTTTAGTTTTTTTAGTATTATCCACAAAAAAAAAATTGTTAATAATACAATACTATTATTTTGTATGCAATCACTTTTATCGACACGGCACATTAAAAGTTATTTTAGTTCTATACTCAATTAATATCATTAGTTGTTTTAATCATAAATCTAATATCATTATCTATACAACACTATTATTTATAAAATTGGTTTGATTATTCGGTTTAAACCAAGTAATGGTCAATTGAGGGACTGGTGTATAGAGATTTTGAAACATGAAGGACTAGGTTTTATCCAAATAGTGATCTCTTATCCAAATCTTATCAGGTGACAAACAACATATGTGTTCATTCATTCTGAAATAATATATGACAATAAAATTATTGATTTAAGGTGGGAGTTTTTTACTTTTTTTCAAATGTTTTGGTGACAAGCATATATGTTTTCTCATGTGATGAGCATTGTTTTGGGACATAAAAAATACATGAAAATATCTAATATGAGGATGATATGTATTAATTTGCATTTAAGATGTTGTTATTGAGACTATGTTTGTGTTTGATTAATGTTATGTGAAACACTTGAAAATAATTTGTATATATGTTGATGTGAACTTTATATTAAAAGGAGTACCTTTAGGGCTAGACACCATGCTTGGTAAGCAAGTATGCTCTTTGTGTTATCATTCAATATTTAGATTTTAGAGAATATAAGAGAAAATATTTTTTATATGAGTAAACTTCACCTAATTGTTTAGCAATTCTAGACTCCTAACATTGTACACAAAAATTATCAATTTCTCCCACTTCAATAAATTCGAGCTTGATGGGGCTAAGTGGTTTTCATTTCCTTTTCGTTTGCATTTTTTTCATGACCAGCTTGATGAATTAATTTTGGGAGTCCAACAGGATGAATTCCAATCCATGCATGGTTCTTTGTTGCCTGCTCTTGTAAGTTATATATATTTTTTGTTTTTTATACGAGTAAACTTCACCTTTCTGAAAAAGTATATTTTATAAATTTAGATAAATAAGTAAAACTCCGATTATTTCAAATTTTTATATAAAATACATACCTTGACTCGTATAAATTATAAGTCCTTTACATATATCATTCATACACATTCAAAGCATTTGGTGGGTTACTTCACTTTTCCTCTTCTTTTTTTTCATGGAAGAATAAAAAAAAAACTTGAGAATCAAGTTCATGTGTCATTTTTCTTTTCCCTGTAGCTCAGGTTATGTGTCAATGCACTTGATTCTTCTCCTTTAATCCTCTCCAGCTGTTCTTTTGAGCTATTTTCTCAGTCAAGAAGTTGAATATCTTTCAGTATCTCTTGTTTTCTCATCAGCATCATTGAAGTTAATTTCATGGACATAATAATGGATCGTCAAAACCATGGTTTGCATTTTAAATTATGGTTTTTAATATACTATTATTATTATTTTGCAAAACCCCTCTTGCCCCTTCACATTTATTTCCTCTCATGTTGGTGAATATTGTGGTGGGACCAAATCAAGGAAGACAAGCAGATGATGAACACAACAAGCTCTTCAATCTTCTGCAGCCGTTGCCGTCATGAACTGGGCTGGATGCTTTGGATTGAGAGATCTCAAAAAAAATGAATTAAATTTGTATGAATTAAAAAATGAATTTAATTATATGAATTAAATTTGTATGCCATCCCAAAAAATGAAAGGGACTTTTTTTTAAAAAAAATATCTCATAAAATATTTTCAAAATATTTTATGTCGATTTAAATAATAAATGGATTTGTTTCCCGTCTTATCAATTCATTTAATATTTTTTTCTACATGAGAGATAACACCCAATCCACAATAGAGTTAATTTAAATGGCTATAAAATAAAATAATATATATTTTAATTGTCAGATTATAATGATTATTAATAATAACAGAATGAATTTCCGATAATTCAAAATATTCTTCCATGACTTTTATTCATAGTCAATGATAGTACATATACTCTTAAATAATTATAACAAGGTCATTTCAGGTGCGCGCGTACTCTTAACACGCGATTTGATACGTCTCAAACACGGAGCTTGCTATGCGCCAACAAAGGATAGCGAAAGCTATTGAATCCTCTCAATAAATGCGGAATCCACGCGCTAATATCAGCGCGTTCTCGTCATAGACAACAACTCCACCACGTTTTGGTGTTTTTTTTTAAAAAAAAATATGTATCTTTTTAATATATTAAAATATTTTTTAGATTAAAATCATTTTAAAATATCAAATATATTTTTAAAAATATAATACTAAACAACTTTTTTTATTTTATTTTGGAGTACTATGCTTTTATTTCTAAACGTGCTTGAAAATTAAGTGATTGTTTATAAATATGGTTGAAATTACTTTTTAAAAGTATTTTTTGTTTAGAAATATATTAAAGTTATTTTTATTTTTTAAAAAATATATATATTTGTAATATTAACATATAAAAATGATATAAAAACATAAAAAAAATATTTAATTAAAATTAAAAAAAAATCAATATATAAATATATTATATGCTTTATGCTATTTTTTATTAAATGAAATTAATCATAGACCGTATAGATAGATAGGAAACCATTTGACATGAAGAAAATATATTTTAATTGAATATTGTCGTGTACACCATAAATACCGATGTTCGTTTTTATACAATTTTCATTGGTTTAAAAAAATAAAATAAGCTTATAAAGAGAGATAGGGAAGTTTCTTCACCATTTCTTCGGCCCAAAAGCTGAACACGTTATCAGATAAAATTCTAAATTCTTGTTTATTTTTGTATTTGAAATTATATGTTTAGATGCATTTTAAATATTTACTTGACTTGAAAATATATCAATTTATTTTTTTAATAATTTTAGAATATTAATATTAAAAATAAAAAATATTTACTAGATCCTATATGGAAACAAAGAATATAACCTGCATCTTGAGTTACATAGATTTATTTCTTTTACAACTACGGCAATCTTTGTAAGTGGTTACAGTGATATTCATTTTATATCTCTGTTGTTCTTAACTAATAGTTTACTCTTTCAAGCCAATGAAAACATCATTGTCCCTATCTACCCCACATATTTTTTTCTCAAAAATGTAATATATTTTACTTGGAATCTATACTCAACTTTGGAGTTTGGTCTAATCTTGTAAGCTGAAGTTGTTTCTGGCTTCCTGTTTCAGACTTTTGGGCCGCCATTGAATTTGTTGCAGGTAAAGGAACTTGTGCCTTTTGGTCTTTTACTAATCTTTTGAGCCATGCTTTGATCACAAAAAAATAGTAAAGACTGCGATTTTACTTGATCATTATCTCCTCCTGGATTTTTCTTGCTGTGTGAGTGATCAATCTTGGATTTATTTGTTTTTTCTTTCTGGTGTTTGTTTTTGTGTTTTGTTGGCGATCAGTAAGGTGTTTAGACCTTGAAATTGTTGATTAATGGCGGAATTGGTGGGTCCAAGGTTGTACAGCTGTTGTAATTGTCGAAACCATGTTTCACTTCATGATGATGTAGTTTCTAAGGCTTTTCAGGTGAATCACTTGAATCTTTGATAAAATTGCTGCTTCATATTTTCTTCTAGCTGTTTATTGTTTTATTTTTTACTATTATTATTTTTATGATAATTGGGTGTTCATATGTTCTGTGTTATATAGATTTTCAGTGTCATCAGTGAGAGAAATGATTTGGATTATCCTATGCATAGCATTTCTCTCATCCATTCATGGCAATCTATGTAGAAAATCAGGTGATAACAGACCTTTATATCAGAAAGTTACTGTAAGCAAGTCTCTGATAAAGGGACTTTTGTCTTCAATAATGTGAAACCCTAAAAATGATACCTTTTTCTATGCCCGTAAGATTGATTCAATCTCTGATTGCTAGTTTTTTTTATCAAGTAATTCCGGGTTTTTTTCTGCTATACAATGGTATTATGAATTATATAATAAATTATGATAGGAAGCATTGACAGGAATTCTGTACAATATTTTGTTCATAGGGAAGACATGGTCGAGCCTTTTTGTTCTCTCATGCGATGAACATTGTCGTGGGACCTAAAGAGGATAGGAATCTCACGACTGGTCTCCACACTGTTGCTGATATATCTTGTGCAGATTGTCAAGAGGTGCTGGGTTGGAAGTATGAAAGAGCTTATGAGGTATCTCAGAAGTACAAGGAAGGAAAGTTCATATTTGAGAAGTCAAAGATTGTTCAGGAGAATTGGTAGCACCCCATTAGAGTCCCTGTATTTATTCCAGTGTTTGCTTGGTGTGCAGTTCATCTTGTACAGGAATTTATCAACTAATTCAGATTGTCGATTGTCCCTAGTGGTTCATCCTTGCATTGTTCCGTGTATAAAAAGATGGTTGGATTCTCAATTTCTTTGTTAATAGAGTTGTGATTTGCCTGAAAATGATATTGCTGTTATTGCTCTGTATTCAATCTTACTTGGTGGTAGGTATTGGTATATGATACGAGACTCCCGGTTTCCGGTTGAATGGCCGGAAGCAGATGGAAAAAAACTTAGAACCTGGTGAAGGTTTGGTGCAATTCTGTATTTGAATCTGAGATTAGCTAATAAGCAATGAAATTCTAGATTGCTGGCTATTCTTTGGCTTACATGCTTGTCAGAACCAGGTGTTCTTGAGGAGAGTGACGCAGAACTCATTTCTGATATGGTTTTATAAAAACCCATTTGGAGATTATTTATTTTTGACAAATCTGCAACATAATTGCAGATTTCTGGTGCCTGCATCATTAACATGATATAGCAAGCCAAAGATCAAGTAAACTTGCTCTCCCAAAACTGATTGCTCCTTTACTGGTCCATTCGCTTAAATGAAGTAATAGCAACATAACATGCACCATAACAACCAAACATCAATGGGATTTAGGTTTTACATGGATTGGGATCTTATAACTGGACATGTATTTTTAAGCTGCTTCATCAGAATTTAGTAGTTTTGTTTTAAATCAGAACACGATACCTCCCTTGCAATTGAACTCCCAAGTCAAAGAATGGAAGCATGGAAAGTATATCATCATCCATTTTTCTATCTTCGGAGATAACAGAGTGTCGGAGGCTTCATCACATGTCCCTGTTCCATTCACAGGCTCAACGGGCAACTTTGTATTAGTGTCCTCCATCCCAGTAGCTCCAGCCTCAGAGAGCTTAGCCTTCATCCTCCACTTTTCCTCATGTCAGAGATTCTAATTTCTTCGACTCCCCCTCTTCATGGATAATATTGTATCTTCTTGTTCTTGGTCCTGGATTTGATTATTGTCTTCCTCTTTTGTGGAAACATCCATAATCGCTGCTTCTTGAGTCTCCCTTTCATGTTGCTTAGGCCAAGCAAGTTTGGACCACCTCCCTTTCCCATCTTCATAAGAATTACTAATACTCTGAGAGAATTTTTTATTTATTTTTTGATTTGAGGAAATCCCAATTCCCGGAAAACACATTTTGTGGACCCAGATGAGCAAGTAAAACCCTTGTTGTCCCAAACTCTTATAAGAAGTGCACGCTCTGACTCAAACTCGAGACCTGCTGTACAGATCTCAAACCCTTTGCCATCACATGAGTTAGCACAAAATTTAGTTCTCACAAGGTACAAGTATTAGCAATATCAGCATAACAGTGCTTACAGCTATGTATCACTAATAACACTTAAAAAGATTTCAAGAGATCGATCCTATCTAAGCAGTCCTCATTATTCCAATTGCAAATCCTTTGAAAAGGGTTGGGCTTTATCTTCTTTGCAAGAAAATATTGTTTATGAATCATGCAAACTTGCTGTACATAAATTATAGAAATATAAGAATCTTAGGGAAGCTCAGATTTTCACCACCTCTAATGATTTAATGAAAATGGCTATATCAGTTCTTGGATAAACGAATCTCTACCTCGAGTTGGCTAATTATCTGCAACGACTAGAAAGTGTTTTCATAGCCATTTGCTTATCCTGCAAAAAGACTCCTTCAGCTCTCCTCTACTGGAAAAGAGCAGGAGGAGCTGCCTAAAATCCACTAGCTTATTTTAGCACTGAAATTATCAGTCTGAAAACAGGCATGATGTGGTTTAACCACTTACTTATAATATGAACAGGCAAGCCTATGCATTGTGGAGCTGAAAGTTGATTGATATTGTACAAGTGCATACCGTAACAAGGAAATGAATTAGATAGCAAAAACCAGTAAACCTTAATCATCTGAACCAAGTTTATGATGGAACATCGCTAGACATGACTCCTATTCAACTGAGCATGCAAGTCTACAATGGTGGGTCTAAAGTTGAAAGTACTATTTCTTGCATCATTTATTCCTAAAAGATTCCAAAATGGTTTAATTACATAAGATGAAAACTTTACTCTGAAATTTCTAGATGACTTTTTAGTAGCAAAATCTTTCATCATACTTCTGTAATTGCATAATAAACATTGTGTATAGTCTTTCTATGTAATGACTAAGAAATTTTGTTTCAATAGCAAATAACTACTAGTCTGTTAACATGAGATATCAATTGAGACATGACATAAAAGGTAAGGATCCTTGAATCACTAGACACGAACAGAATATTAAAGATAAGGTTTTCTGCCAATATCAACTTAGGAAAGGCAATTTTCCATGGTTAATTTGAAGGTCACCCCTCATAAAAAGTTTGTAGATCTTCAGACAACAGTAGTTGTATTCTCACATGCTATAAAGATTTGTACAATGCTGGTATATGTATCTCATAGTAGCTTGTTGTATAATTGTATTACCCAGGTACTATCCCTGTTTTCATGTGAAGGGCTAAGTAATCTAGAGTAGCATAAATCTCTTCTGCTCTCTTATGAGATCTATCACAAGCTAAAAAGGAATGAATTTCATTCTTGTCCTCGATCCAACTGCATCCAGGGCTCTTGTGCATTCCCCTATCCTTCATCATGCCTCTTACTCTTGCTAGGTCAGTCCATCTCCTAGCATAAGCATGTAAATTAGCCAGTGTTACATAGTTTCCACTATTGTTTGGCTCCAATTCTATCAGCCTCTCTGCTGCAATTTCTCCTAACTCAATATTACCATGAATAACACAGCCTCCAAGCAAAGCACCCCACAAAACTGAATCACATTCCACAGTCATTTTCTTTATAAGCTCATAAGCTTTATGAAGCTGTCCTGAACGACTTAGAACATCAACCATAGATGTGTAGTGTTTTAATGTGGGTTTGACGTTATAATACCCCATCAAATCAAAAAGCTCATAGCCTTTCTCGACTGATCCAACATGAACACATGAAGAGAGAACAGACAGGAAAGTCACATGGTCTGGTATAAAACCTATGGCCAGCATTGTTTGAAAGAGAGAAATTCCCTCTTCCCCATGTCCATGCATCGCATATGCAGTAAGCATGGCATTGTGGGACACCAAATTAGGGTTTGATATCCTATTATAGGCTAACTGGGCATACTTTAAACTTCCACATTTTGCATACATGTCCACAAGGGCTGCTCCTATGTGGACATCTGAGTCATAACCACATTTAATTGAGTGTGCATGAGCTTGTTTTCCTCGCTCAAGAGTGGCCAACCTCGAGCAAGCAGGGAGAATTATTCCAACTGTGTAAATATCAGGCCTCAACTTTGAGATCTGCATTTCAGAAAACAACTGCATTGTTAAATCTAACTGACTGTTTTCCACAAGACCTGCAAGAATGCTGTTCCATGTATAAATGTTTGGATGATAACCATCTCCTTTCATCTTCTCAAGAAGATATTGAATTCTTTCAATCTGATTACTGCGAGCATAGCCTGAGATCAGAGCATTCCATGTTGGCACATCCTTCTCCATCACCTCATCAAAAGCCTTCTGGGCAGCTTTTAGGTCCTGGCATTTAGAGTACATTTCTACCAGAGCCCCACCAACAAAGGTATCCGATTGCAAGCCCTTGACAATGGCTTGGGCATGCATCGTTTTCCCTAGCCTCGAAGAGATTGTATCAGCACAAGCAGTCAAAACACTCCCGAAAGTAAAAGAATCTGGCTCAGTCCCTTCTTCCATTAACAAATTCTGAAACATGTTGAAAGCTTCATCAAACATAAAGTTTCTAACGTAACCTGAAATAACCGAGTTCCATGAAATCAAATTCCTTTCTATTCCTAAAACATCCATGCAATCAAAGAGCTCCTTGGCCTTGGAGACTTCACCGCTTTCGCAATACCCAACAATCATTGTATTGCAAGATAATACATTTTTCACTGAGAATTTGAAAAAGATCTTAGCCGCACTTCCCATATCACCACACCTCCTGTACACATCAACTAATGCATTCACCACAACAGGGTTAGAGATAAAATCATGTCTCGTGATATAACCATGGAGTTGCTTTCCAAGTTCAAGCCTTTGTAATCTGGCACATGCTGGAAGAACACTCGCCAAGGTTTGAGCATTCGGTACAAGCCCTTCTACTTGCATTCTAAATAGCATCTCTATGACTTCCTCATCATAACCATTCTGGGCAAACCCTCCTATAACTGCGCTCCAAGAAACAACATTTGGCATAGAACAATCTAAAGACTTCATTTTCTCCAAAAAATCAAATGCCTCATAAACCATCCCATTAGCAGCACAAGCTGTTATAACAGAATTCCATGTTACACTATCTCTTTCAGGCATCTTTACTAAAAGTTTCTTAGCATCATCCAAGCTCCCACATTTACCATACATATCTATCAAAGCATTACTCACGTAAATATTCAAACAAAACCGAGACTTTATCACCAACCCATGTAACTGCCTTCCTAGTTCCACACTACCAAGGCCACTACAAGCCTTAAACACTAAAGGAAACACAAAGAAATCCAACTCAACACCGTCGAATTGCAATCCATGAAAGAGTAAAAACGCTTTCCTCAAACAGCCCATGATCCAAATACACACTAAGAATTGCTTTCCATGAATGCAAGTTTCTCACTGGCATCGTTTCAAACAAAAAGTCTGCATCTTTTAACAAACCACACCTTGCATACATTTGAAGCAGCTTGGTGTCCACAAATCCATCAGCATCAAACCCAGTTTTGATTGTGTGAGCATGAACCTGTTTTCCCAATTTTGGGCATTTACAAGAATCAAGAACTGAAGCATACTTGCTTGTATTTAACGGCTTGTTGTCTATTAGAGAGAAATTGGACTGGTTTTTTTGCTGAGAAATGTTAACCGGTTGGTGGGTTTGTTTCAGTTTCTGAAAGGAAAGGGCAGCGAGGTTGTGAGACATGTTGGGGACATGGTGAAGTGGTGATGGTGGGCAAGCAATGGGTTCCAGCAGTTGACTAGTCATTTTGGTTCATGAACAGGACTAGGCGCCCCTTCTCTTTGCAAGAAGAAAGGCATGAAAAGTTGACCACATAAACATGGCAAATTGCTCAAAGGGTGAGCTAGTGATTATCTAATATGGTCCTCAAATATTTAGTTTTTGTTAATTCTAACCCTTTACATCCACGCAATAAAAAGAGTGTGTTTGATAACGCAGTTGCTATCTAGTTTGTCGAGTTTGATGAAGTGCAGTTTAATTGTGTTTTTTGAAAAACAAATATCATTTTTTTAGTTTTAAATTAATTCTATAATATTTTCATATGTTAATTTTAAAGATAAAAAAAATATTCTGATGTATTTCTAAAATCAATACTTTGAAAATAGATTATAAATCTCTATTTCAAGATTGATACACTATTTCTTTTTTATAAAAAATGTAATTATTAAATCATACTAACAACTTTATATATAAAAAAATCAGAAATCAGGTTTTTTTTATATATAAATTGTTAGTATGATTTAATAATTAGATTGAAAATTACATTTTATAAATTGTTACACATCCATGGTTATTTTTTAAGAGGTTACTAATTTATAAAAAAAAATATTATATTTTAAAGACCTGAAATTTGCTCTCTCTTCCGTCAGCTTAGAAAAATTCACAGCAAAACGGTGTCGTTTTTAGTATCATTTACAATGCACGGCAATAAAAGTATAACTTAAAAACTAATGAAGCAAAATTATATATTGATAAAATTCTAGGATATGAAATTTTAAAAAGAAATACAATAAAAAAAACTCTAAAACAAAAGAAATAGCAATAAAAAGAATATAAACTGGATTTTATTTAAATTAATTTGGAATTAAATGCTAAGAGATGAAATTTAATTAAAAAAAATCAAAGAGAGACAAAATTAAATTAAAAAAATAATGAAATATAAAATAACTAACAATCAAAAGAATAAATATCGAATTGAGTTTTTAAAAAAACCATTTATATTTTGGCAAAAATAAAAGAAAGAAAAGAGGGAAAAGAAGAAAAACATTGACTAGAGTCGAGTCATTGCACGATCATCATCTGCATGCGCGACACCACTAGAAAGAACATGGTGAGCTGGCCACTTTAAAATGTGATGACACTACATGCTTTGCCTGAATATCTTTACATTATATTTTCAAAATCTTTATATTATACTCTCAAAATATAACTTCTGTTCATCATCGATTTAAGCCCAGCTCCCTCTAATTAAGAGCAAAAGCAAATGATCGAGGTCCAATTCTTCTTCTCTGCGACAGCTTATTGATTTAGGGAGGTCGATCCCTTTGATCTTGCTGCTGCATCGAGCTTTCCCTGTCAGAAATTAACGCTGAAGAAACTGCACGATGGCAGAGTGATGAGCAGGAATATCCCCAGCTTCTTCTTTATCAGACAAGAAATTAACCAGCCTCTGCTATAATTAACAAGTTAAAAGGAAAATATACACTAATTAAGACATTAATGCAACTCGAGCAACCTTCTTCTTCTTCTCATCAGCTGCATGCTGTACTCACTCACTGTCCTAGCTCTCTCTCTCTCTATCTATCTCTCTCTCTCTCTACACACACACACACACACACACACACACACAGATGCATCCTACCGTTGCTCTACGTACGTCCAAGTCATCATCACAAAACTTTTGCTTGAGATGCCATTGATCTCAGGGATCGATCATGGCGTCCAACAAGCAAGCTCAAACTGTGGCAATTCTCACCACCCTCTTCCTCCCTTTAAATTTGGGTAATATATAAGCATGCAAATTCGTCAACTGGGTTTGTTTGACTATGTATTGCATGCACAATTGCACATAATAACTGAGTTTTCTCTCTTTTCTTCTGAATATTATTTTTCCAAGTTAGTACTGTGAATTTATTTTTTTTTCATTTATTTACACAAATAATTTAGATTTATTTTATTCAGCTTTTTTTTAACAATTTAGATTTAAAGTATTTGTGCATTAAAAAGGAAAGTTAAAGATATATTATCTCCTATTTATTAGCATCAAATAAAAAGCTTATATATAAAGATAGAGATGGCCCATGCAGGTTTCGAACCTGCGACCTTCGCGTTATTAGCACGACGCTCTAACCAACTGAGCTAATAGGCCAGCTGGAATTCGCCCTTTAATTATATAATATAACAACTAAATCTCAAATTCTGCGAATTTTGTCAAGACATCTGCCCGTCTATCGCCATTGTTGACCAGACCTTTTAATTCCAATCGTGGCATCTCTCTCGACGAGTATCGGCCTCTTGGCATGCATCAATATACCATGGAGTAGATTTGTGCATGCCTGGCTAACTCAAGTTGGAGGCTGTATGTGTGTATATATGTACACACACATACACTACACACCTCAGCACAGCCATGGAACCTTCAAGGGAAAACATCAAACATTGATTGATGAAGGCTCTAATCATAGCATCTCAATTTTCGATAAAAAGAAATTGATCATCAAAGCATTAGCTCTATATTTCATTGAAATTGCTCAATTTGTTTATTTGTACATATGATTCTGGCTTCCCAGTACTTCCAATTTTAAAATTTCTAGCTTCGCATTTGCCAATCACATCCCCTGACGAACACAGGATAGCGACTATTGCATTTGACAAATAATATATGGTTTTTCAATCGGGACAAAAAAATTCTGAAAGATTTGGCCCGTGATTCTGCAGCCAGGCTAAGAAAGAGGCTACTTAAAGTGGACAACATTCTCCATCACTGTCTGCTATGATCAAAGGGTTAGATCAACTTTCAGGTGTCCATCGTCAGCCTACATGCATGAGCTCATTCTTCTTTTCTTTTTTGTTAATTATTGTTTTATTTTAAATTTTATTATATAAATACTTGATAAAAATCTTTATTTTTCGATGTAAAATAATAAATTTTATTATCTGTGAGCAATTTCCTTGTTTGCATGGAGCCGATCGGTTCAATTGAGCGTGACATTCAT
This sequence comes from Salix koriyanagi, assembly GCA_029228605.1. Lineage (NCBI taxonomy): Eukaryota > Viridiplantae > Streptophyta > Magnoliopsida > Malpighiales > Salicaceae > Salix > Salix koriyanagi. The sequence continues at coordinate 5,281,292 of CM055338.1, forward strand.
TACATGGGGTTTGGAGCTACAATAATTAACCAAGTTATGATGGTGTACGTGTGAAATATGAAGATATAAAAAGATAAATAATGATGTGGTCTAAGAGCAAACTTTAAATTTACCACTAAATTATATATATATATATATATATATATATAAAATCTCAATCGAGTGCCCTAGTTAAGATTTTCCCATTGAGGTTTTTTTTTCTTTTTATGTAAAATCTTCACAAGATTTTCACAAGAAAGTATATATAAAATTTGAAGGCGATCCATTAACAAATATGGATGGAAAACCTCAATTAAAATCTTGGAAATCTAATCGAGATGAATAATTGTTCAAGTATAGATGAAGATTTGTTTGAGGAGTCAATCAATACCCTCATAAAAAATCTACCGGTGTGAAAAAGAAGAAAAATCTTGCCGCAACACAAGAACCACATATATTCTTATTCTCCCACAATCCCATTAAGAGAAAAGCTACGTGCCACCATACAGCGGATTTGACGAATAATGAACACCAATTGAATTCAAATTGCCTAAATTCACCCGATGATTCCGGGGACAAAGGCAAGTTGCCCCCTCCACGAGAAGGGTTAAAAATATTCTCTATAATCGTTACCGACACTAGTAAAGGAAACATAAACATCTGTCAATTTCTTTGACAAATTGAGAAGAAGAATGGAGGATTTAAAAAACAACAAGTTAGAAACATAATTGTTTAGCAAGTAAAGGGTCGTCCCACCTCCATTAACGGCTTTAAGGTGTCCACATTGCATATAATAATGCAGCAGCAAATGTATAGTCTATCCAAGATGATGTGCATGCTATTTTCTTGTAAATTAATGTTGGAGTATGGTGGTGTGTTTGTTTATTTTTTTCTTAAGGACTTGCTTTGTTTAGTGGAGAAAACTATTCCTTGGCAGAGTTACCGAGGGGAATGTTTGTGGGACCTAACTATTTCGAGCTAGAGCTTCTTTGTATTTAAATATACATAGGAAACAAAGTGGGCAAGCGATTGTCTTTCATAGAATTGGAGCCAAATGCTGTGCAGATAGTTCAAATTGAGTGGCTAAAATAGGAAAACTTTGTAGATAAGGATGAAATATCATATATAAGACATGAGTTGGTAGAAATTAAGATAGAATAGGCGAAATAAGAGGATCAAAAAGCACATTCCTATAAAAGAAGACGACCAAGTAGTAGAAGCGCTAGGATAAACGAGGTTGAATCATTGAAAAGAAATTGTTGTAATTCATATATTAAAAAGGGGGAAATGTGCATTTGAATTCGTGGCCTAGCAGATGATGAAATTTGTTTTTTTTTTCTGTATCCGAGTTCGATTCTCTATGTGTATGTTTGTCATTTCTGCAATGTTTTACTTGTATACTGGCTTGCAGAGTGTTTAGTGGGTTCGAGAATTAGTTGTGATGCATGTAAACTGACATAGTAATCCCATTAATTAAAAACAAGAATGGGGAAATGTAGAATTGAATCCTTTGATTAGATTGATATTAGAAAGCAAGTGATAGGTGTTATATAAAATAAGAAGCTCTCGCATTAGATCTCCAATGGCGAGGAAGTGGCATACCATGTGGGCAAATGGCAAATGGGTCATACCTAGTCATGATCTGGTGGTTAATTATTCTCGTTCAGATCCTACTTTTCTTCATAAAGATTGCTTTGATGGGTGGAAGAATCTCAAAGACCGAAATGGTGCTGATAAGACCCGACACTTCAGGACCTGTTGGCAAGCAAAAAAGCAAGAAAAAGAGAGGAGAAACACGAAAAGTGCTGTAAAGCATTGACAGCCATCATGCCACCTCACTTCAACCCCAAGAAAGTGAATAATCCTAGCAATTATGTTTATGAATGACAGAGATTTTATGTTTGTATTACGTAGTAGTTGGTAATATAATAATTATTGTAAATTTATATTATTAATAATTCTAGAATTTGTGAAATTAATTGAGATATATGAATGCAAGTTTATGATTCGTGAAATTAATCGATAAACACCAAAACTGGCTAAACATCAAGTTAATAAAAAAAAAAAGGTGAATAATCCATGTAGAAACAATCTTCAAAAATCATACCACACCACACCACAAATCCAAGTTCGTAATTAAAAATATTAACAAAACTAGTCAAATCATGTTCTACATCATCCTCATCACAGTACAGGTTTACACACTTTGAACACTTATGTCCTAACTGAAGCTAGGTAGGTGCCAACAAGTAACTCTTGACGTGAAGCCCAGAAGAGAGAGGGCGCCGGTAAGTACATATTCTCTTTGTTCTCAGTTTAAGTGATGAAGCCTGCAGACTTCTTGTTCCATCCTGAAGCCATCAGCTAAAATAAGCTTCAAACATGCATCCATGGAGTCACGAGGAGTGAAGGAAGAAGCCCAAGCAAGATGAGGTCAAGAAAAGGGTGGGTAAATAAGGCTAAAAATGAAAGCAAGAGAGAGAACGGAACCCTATCTGTCAGCCAGTTTTGATCCAACATAAACCCTAGCTATATATCTGTGTATTAAGATCAAACACAGGGCCAAATCCATTATCTCTGTATTAATTTACCATGATCCACCACTTGACATTCCATTCCAATACCCAGCTGGAGCACTATCTCTTTGGTCTCTAGTAATATTCTGCTCAAATTCAGTGTTGCTTGGAACTTGTTGCTTCAAATCCTCTATAGGAAACAAAACCCTTGCACTACCACCAGTCTCGTGCACCCCTTGAATGTTACTATACCGATTTTCAAGCCCTTCTAAAGAAAAACTCTGGGTTGACTTGAATTCTTGTAAGGGAAACCCAGTTGAAAACATGGTGTTGTTTGGATCGGAGAGTGCTGGAATTGACATGAAAGAACTAAATCCTCTTGAATTCATGGCAGTACTCTTGAGAAACTCCATATGTGAGAAATGATGGTGATGAGAGGGAGATGTTCTTGAAGGATTAGGGTTTTGATGGTGGGTTTTGTTTCTTTCAGTACTATCAAAAGGTATCTCAACAAAGTTAGACAAGTTACTATAATCGTCAGCTGATGGGGGATAAGCTAGGTTTAGATCTTGACCTTCATGGATCTTAGGGTTTTGAGAAGCTGACTGGGGGAAACTCGGCTGGGTCAGATCATGAGGAAACTTCCTTGAAGAAGCAGCTGATGTCGATGGAGCGCTTGATGACCTCTTGTTCTTTCTCGAACCACCACCAACAGGAACATTTCTTAGAGATCCACCTTCAGTCCAATACCTTCTGCAATTTTTGCAGAAGTACCTTGGCTGAGAAAGACTATAGTTGTTGTAGTAACAAAATTTGGTGTTAGTGGAATTGCACCTCGGACAATTCAAGGCTTGATCCTTCTGCGGCCTCGCCCTTCTCTCCAGCACATCAGACCTCGGACCTTCCAATGGTTTATCAACACCAATCCCCTGGAAGTGAAAAACCACAGACACAAAAAAGCCATAATTTCAGGATTGACACACCACAAAGCAAAGCCCTCCTCTCAAAACTCTCACTCCAAATCTGGTAGCTAGACAAAGATCGATGGAGAAAAGGAAACAAACAAGGCAAAGAGAACAAAAGGAGACGTGTTAACCCCTCGAGGATTACATGCGACAGGAAAAAAAAAAAAACAAAACAAAAAACAAACTACAATAGCTTTTCTATATAGGTGCTTTATCAGATGGTGGAGATAAAAAGAGGTGCAGTACTTTCAACTTTCAAGAACAAATATCACGAATTGATCAAACATTAGTGGGGGCTGAGCAGCCAGCATCATCTGATGGAGAAAAAAGCGAACTTTACATATACTCCCAAGCTAGTAGTGATCAAGAAAACAACATAAAAACCACCAGACCGAAAGATAAATACTATTTTAATCAGCCTTGAAAATCCCAGCCCAGAAAAAGGAGAAAAAGGAAAAGAACAGCATGATTATGTGTAGAGAAAAAAGACGGAGTCTTTACCTGCACCCACTGAGTAGCAGTATCCATGGATTAAAAGAGATTTATGCAGTCTTTTGCTCGAGGAAAAATCAACAACTCTCACTTTCTAGCAGACTGGTCTTAAAAGCAAGAGATGGAAACACCTGAGACACGAGAGATGGCCTTTGTGGTGGCTTCCTGGGTTGGTGTACTGGCTGTTCCCAGGCATATCAAGAAACGAGGAGGGACATTCTTGTCTTTTTCCACCCTCTCGTTATCTTAGTTTTTTTCGGTTACAGAAACAAGGGTGTAGAAAGATACAAAAGAAGTACGTTGATTTAGTGTTAAATAATTAAAATACAGAAATATTTCTATATATATATTATTTTATTATTAAATTAATTTAGCGTGCGATGATATTCTAGTGGTGTTTTTATAAATCGAATTAACTTGGACATGATTTTCTTGACACATGGTCAATGTTTATTGTTTTAATGGTGTCTTTATGCGCTGTACGGTGTCGTTTAGTGGGTAATTTCTGGCCAGAGAAGGAGAAAGCAACGACGATTCTTCTTCTTCTTTTAATTCTTTAATGATCTGGTCCCTGGATTTTCTCTTGCAAGAAAACCTGAGAGAGAGAGAGAGAGGGGGTCGAGGCTTCATCCATACCCTCGAATACAACACTGAAAAAAGTATTTTGACGTGTTGATGTTGAAAATAATTTATTTAAAAAAATATTATTTTTGATATTTTTTCGAATAAAAAACAGTATCAACCACGCTCCAAAACAGATAATTATTTGATTTTTTTAGAATTTTTTTATGAAAGTCCACGTGTGCCCTAGATAGACTATGAGGGCTACACAATTTGATTAGCGTGACATAATTGACAATTCAGTGAGATACTTGAGAATGACTCTAAAGACTTGGGAGTCATGAAAGGGTCAAACACAACGGTTGAAACTTACCTTCTAAGTGACAAAAAAAAATATATGAAAAATTGCACCAATAAGGCGTCTCTTTCCTTTTCAATTCTTTCATATTTCTTCACCCTGCGAAAAATTATAGGGATATGCTAACCAACTATTGAATGCTAGATGTGATGAATGAGCAAACACACTCCCTCTAGAAGAAACAAAAATAGAAAATCCCTTAATTTCTTCTCTTTTCAATTTTTATTTTAAAAATAACTCTACGTGTTTTTTTAACTAAGATGTTCGTACTAGCTTGCACGTAACTCAATTAAACTCTAAGACTCTTGTATTTGTACCTGCGGAAATTATGGCATGATTTCAAAAAATGTAATAAAAGTGAGATTTCAACCTTAAATTTCAAAGAAAACATGTCTCTTACATTCAAGAGTTTTATGACTAGACTACCATTAGAAATCTACTTATTGTTTTGTTTTTAATGTATGTTTGAGAGTGTGGTTGTAGTTGTTTTTTAAAGTGATTTTCATTCAGAAATATATCAAAATAATATTTTTTTATTGTTTAAAAAATTATTTTTGACATCAAAAACATAAAAACACTAATTTTTTTTAATTTAAAGTGAAAAATAAAAATAAAAAAATATTTTTTTTCAAAAACATTTTTGAAACACCGTGTCAAACACTTTCTTAATGAGTTATCATCGCCTCGATGACATGGACTATGAAATTAAACTATATTGTTTTTTATTAAAAAAAACTATTAAAATAGGAGAAATACAAAGTAATTATAAAAATGTATTTTTAAAAATACTTTACACCTGTTTTAAATTAAAATAAAAAAAAATGCATCAAATTTACATTCTTGTATTTAAAAAAATAGATTTCAACTATCATTAGAATAATTAAAATGAAAAAAAAACAGTGTGAACTTTTAAAACTACATACATCAAAAGGTAGGTTTTTTATATCCAATGAGCTTGTTTTATAAATAAATTGATCAATTCAATCCATTTTCATCCTGTCTTAAGAAATAAAATAACACCTGAATTTATAGGATTTGGCTAAAAAATAATAATTTCTGGCGTAATGGCGGCGGTGGCTCGAACCCCAAGCCAACTGGATAGAATATAAACGTGGTGCTCACGTCCATTCCGGAAGTGGACCCCGCATAAGAAACGCCATGAAATATCGAAACGTGTCTATGAAGTCAGAAAAGGTGGGCCCTTCACAATCAGAAAAAAGAGAATCTGCAGCTACCGTTTGATCTTTTGTCGATGATTTGAGAAAAGAATGGATGGTTATTGTTTAATCAGCAGCGTCGTCATGTGATGGGAAATTTGTAGGGCCAGGAGTTGCCGATGCTCCCTGGTGCATCACACGTCATCTAAACCTTTTTTCGGTTGGTTAATTGCCTCCTCTTATGTTATTGAGCTACATTTTAAAAAAAAATATTTTTTTTATATTAATAATTTTTACTTTTTTTATAATATTTTCATGTTGTGATATAAAAAAATAATTCTTAAGAAATAAAAAATATATTATGATGTATTTTTGAAAAAAAATATTTTAAAAAACAACTTCAATCATACTCCCAAATAGATACTAAAACATGTCGAGCAAATTTAAATTATAACAATTAAAAATAATAATTTTTAATTTTTAAAAAATAAATAAATAAATTTTTTAATCCAATTAACTGTAAATTGATCTACTAAATTAATTAAATTTAATTGAGTCAATTTTATATAATTTAATTTTTGAAAACATAGAATAGATCATGTTATATAATTAATTTGCTGGACTAGTCTAATGACATCATTTTTTAGCCTTTTTTTTAATTCCTTAAAAGTTGAAGACAAATTTAGTAATAAGGTTTTTAGGAATTACTAGATGCTATTGGTCGGATTTAAAAACAGAATTTTGATGGACTGAGATGTAAACTAATTTAATTACTTTTATTTATTTTTATTTTATTTGAATATTTGTTCAAATACATGTGACCATGGAATCAATAGAGTCATAAATAAATAAATAAATAAATTCTTATTGGCCACCATGAAGGCACGTCAAATTTTTTTAACCACGTATTAGAAATAGAATTGATAGCTCGCCCTGGCCGATGAGCACCGTTGATTGGCCAATAACATGATTTTCTCCTCCACGTAAAAATTATAAACAAGATGAATAAATACATAATATATTATTTTTCTAAATATAATCATTTTCTTCTCTACAAATTACAATACAAATAAAAGGTGTGGGGTTTTGCACTGTAGCACCTCTCAGTAAAAACTATTCATTGCTACAGTGCACGCCTGAAACTGGCCTTCATCCGCGCGGCAAAAGGAGGGGTTTGACCGGGGCTAATTTCGGTTTTTCCTTCTAATTTTCTTTTTTTTTTTAAATAATCAGTTATGAACAGTGTAATGACGATTTCGTCCTCGGTAATAAGACAAAATACGGCAACGGGCTGAGGGGCACCGGCGTAATTGCGCGCGGCCGGACCGGCCCGGTCTGGTCCGGTCCGCCACAACTTTTTATTTTTTTAATATTTTCTGAAATGGCTAAATACAGTTTTAGCCCCTAATAAGACAAAAACACTGAATTGGGTGCAGGGGTGGAACGGTAATTGACCCTATTAATTGACCCCTAACAGTTTTAGCCCCAATTTTTTAATCGGCGTCTGTCAGGGCGTGAGGCGCATGCGCCAGACGGTTGTCCGCCTCACGCCCTGTTTAGGTGGCGCGTGCGGCCTCCTTCGGTGGACGGAAATTGTCACCCGGGCAGCAGAACGATTCGCCGCCGCGTGTTCTTCCTCCCGCGGTGGTGCGTGTCACCACCAGACGTCCGTGGACGCGGCGGAGGCCGGTGTAAGCTGCCGGCCACGTTTCTCTCTCTCCGGAATGTCAAAGTTTCACTTTGGTCCTTCTACTTTTAATTTCCGGGTTGGCTGTATATAACTCAATCAATTCGGTACAAAAGTTCCGATTTTTGCAATTTTGTCCTCTGATTTCAATTGACAATACATGTAAGTTGCATTTCAGCCCTTTGACTTTGAATTTTTTAATTTAAGCCCTTGATATTTGATTTTCATTTCAGCCCTTACACTTTTTTTCTTTTTAATCCCTACTTTTGTCCATGTATATATAAGTGTATTTAACACAATAATAATAATAATAATAATAATAATAATAATAATAATAATAATAACAACAACAATAATAATAATAATAATAATAATAATAATAATAATAATAATCATGATTTAATTATTTTTCATTCTTACTCTTTTGTTATGTTTTTTCCCTCCCGATAATTTGATAATTTTTTTTTTTGCCAGTAATAGCCATGGTAATTTTTTTTAATCTTTTGTTAAAGTTTCTAAGATATTTTTCATCTTTCATTTATTTTTGTTTCTTTCATTATTAACATAATAATAATAATTATAATAAGAATAATAATAATAGTGATTATTATTAATATGATAAGAATAGTGCTTATGTATTCTATTATTATAATAATAGTGATTATTTATTCTTTCATAATAAAAATAATAATAATTTGTAATTGGTTTTTCTTACTTGCTGTTTTGTTCATGCTTTTTTTGTTTTTCCCTCGATATAATTTAATAATTTTTTGTTGTTTTTTATTCTAGCGGCAATAATAATTTTTAAATGTTAAGACTACGATGTTGCTATTGTTAGAATATTTTTAAATGAATATTGCTTCCTTTTCCATGTTTTTTTTTATTTGCTCTTTCTATTAATTGATTTTAATAATTTTATTATCTGCACAATAATGATTTCAGTAAGTTTTTTTTTCTTATTCAAATATTTTGCTTTTTTTTTCTAATGTTAGTGCTCGCTCTTTTGTGATCGTTTATAACGCAATACCTATATTCTAAAAGATGTAATCTATGCTTACGTGACAAACTCAACTCAAAATTTTAAACATTTTATCTTTTAATCTATAATTTTTATTGACTTATATCATATAAATTGATCGTTGTAGATTTAATTGTGTTAAATTATATATATAAAAATACCCGCGGCAACGCGCGGGCAATTAACTAGTACTAAATTAAACGTTGTAGAGTCTTTTATTTTTAAGAATTTGTTTTTCATTAACTTCAAGCTCACATGCTTAATAAACCATGAAAATGATTTTATTATAAACCGAACTCGACAATAATTCTACAAAAAAGGTCAGGGTTATTTTCTCTCTCTAAAAAATCACAACGATGAATTAAAAACATTACATACGAGTAATCTGATCTATTTATAATTTTTAAGGAGCGTAGCGTGATGACAAAGAACTTTGACTAATTTAGGAGGCAGACATCAGTGTTTGACTAATTTTCTGTTGAAGAATATTTTTTTCATTTTCTTGATAAGTAATTGAGCTTAAAATTATTGGGGGTATAAATATGATTTGATTTGAAAAATCATATACAGTGGGATAAAATCAGAGGGCCCACTTCGATGGTCTATGCTTAGTTTATTTTTTTTCTTTTCGGATTTAGTTTTTTTTTTTAAAAAAATAAGTTGTCTGATTTTTTTTTGCCCATGGCATGAAGACTGCACAAAGATGGGCATGGTTGACCATCATAAAATCCAAATACAGAGATTTATCCTGCCCCATGAGATTAAAAGAAATTGGCGAAATCATCTTTGGTCCTCGTTTTTGTGACAAATGTTTGTCTTTCTCCTTGCGGTTTAAACCTATTTGACATTTCCTTCCAAAAGCGTCTTTTAAAAAAATAATAAGTTTTTAGATCATTTTGATGTGTTGATGTCAAAAATAATTTTTAAAAAATAAAAAATATCATTTTGATGTATTTTTGAATGAAAAACTATTTCAAAACAACTTTAATCGCATTTCCAATCAGACACTAACTTAAGCAATAGAGATCAAAATTGACAAAATATTGGTCAATTTGTCGATATTATCAAGTATCAACTATGAAGGGACTATTGTGTATTTTGTACAAAATGAAGAGATGGAATTGAACTTGTCTTAAAAGTTCCCTCCACGTATTGAGTTTTGATATCGTTAGCCTCTAATTCGCCATGATTTCTTCAAGCTTCAAATAACCCCAATCAACCAAGAAAATCCTTTAAACTTTCCAAACGGCATTAAGAGCTCTTTTTTTTTATTAAGAAGTTCAGTCCAGTTCCTATATTCTTATAAAATGCAATTTGATCCTTTTCCAAGGGATAGTTATTCATTGGGGACCAATTGGCTAATATGTTATCTATTATGGTGCAGTGCATTTTGCCCCCTGTAGTCTTCAAAGTATGCCTTTGCATATATCGCATGAATTTCTCGATGTTAATCTCCTTGAATTTTCTGATTTATCTCCATTAACACATTATTTTTCCACTAAATTGCCAATAGAAACTAAGTGGATATTTGAAACTCAGACCATGCCAATTTTTTAGTCTGATCTGCAAACCAAGTTTAATAACATTACAAAAGAAACTATATAAGCTCATGGTTTCACAATACAGAAAAATTGTTTATCCTCTTGTTTTTTTTCTCTAAACTAGAATTATATATTTTTTTATTTTATTTTTATTTTTTTCTCACAATTGGATCCTTTAGTGGCCGAAATGAAGGCAAGCTTCCTTTGATTTGTTAGGAAATGTTGAATTGAAAGACAAGGTACCAAACTGAAAACATGAAAAAACTTTATGCCCGTTTCAAAATTGACTTAAGACATTAACTTTACTTTACAACTAGTTTTTTTTTCCATTTGGATTTTTTTTTTAATCTTTTTCTCTAAAAATTCATTTCTTTTGTTTTGGTATTTTAGGCAAACATTTAAAATGAGTTTATTGCAATACATAGTGAGAAATACATACATATTGCAATGAATTAGACAAATAATTAAGACGAAGCTTATTGAAGCATTTCCATATGAAAATTAGTTCTTAAAAATCACAGTGAGAAGGCATTTATTCTTAATTACTTTAAATGGCTCTGCTAGAAAATCACAGCTATAAGCTAAGAAAACCACCCCAAGTTGCCTGGAATCATCGGCAACTAGAACTAAATCTGGGAAACATTTGTTCGATGGTCCCAAATCTATAACACTCAAACCAGATAAGTGACACATGAATTCAACATAGACAAGTTAATGATGAAAGTTAACCAATGCATGAATTATTAACACCTGCAGCCAAGCACTAAGCATCTTTTTAAATGTAATCATATACATGAATGGGATTTGGCCATCACTACCTAGCCTTAAATCTTCACAATTGTCTTTCTGTTTCCTATGTACAGAATAAACAAGGAAATCTAAACATCAAATGCAATGTGTGATGAAGGTAAGAGATACTAGCAACAGAGGGGACGCGGTATAAGTAATTTCTACCTTAGATCGACGTCCACGCGTTCTGGATGCACCCTTTCGCTTTGGTTGTTGACGAGTTCCATACCGAGCTGCCCTTTGTCTCCGGCACCGAATGCATACAGTTTCCCAGATTCAGTGAGTGCAAAGGTGTGGGCATTCCAGTATATGGAATTGGTTAGGCTGATCTGCACTACTCGCTCCTTCACCTCCTTCAATGATGTTACTATCTCCGGGCTTAACACGTTGGCATGCCTATTTCCCTGAAGAAGAGAGGTTTAAACATGCTTCAGTAACTTCATCAAAGAATCATGCAAACATCAATATCCAAAGATAGCATTTCAAAATCATGGCCAAATTAAGACAACACATGAAGCATTATCAGTTTCTAATGTCGCCATCACCTTTTACGTAAAGATATATAAAAGTGGTCACATGAATAATAATAGGTTAAGAAATCAATCTCTTTCTAAAAAATGGCTAGTTTCAACATGGAAGTAGCATACAAATCATTAATTAATATCAGGGAATTATAAAGTTGGCTTAGCATGCCAGGAAAACATTATAAAATGTAAGCAGAGCGGGAACAGCCCCAGCCATAGGGGGTCCGGCAATTACTGTTAAAAGGAATATGGGAAAAAAATGTATTTTTATTCTATAATAACTGCATAGAGTAATAAACATTATAGAAATTAGACCATTGATCTTGAATTTCACTTCAAGTGCCAAAATGATGGGGGTTACAGAAAAGAATTGTTCATGAGACCAGGAAATTAGGCAAACTTTTTCACTTTTGCATTAATTAAGTCAAAATCTATCAAAACAAACAAACAAATAAACAGGAGGAGGCCATACTTGTACATCATCAGCAGCAGCAGCATAATGACCCAGACTAGCAGATTCACCACAACCAAATGAGTATACATCACCATCATCAGAAACCACGAAGGTTGTGTAATCCCCTGTAGCAACATTAACAGCTTTGACCTTGTTCAATGCTTCCACCACCTTAGGAACTGATTCACACTCTTCATTCCCATGGCCCAAACATCCATAGCGACCCCAACCCCATGTGCAAACCCGGCCATCCCTTCCTACGACAGCAGCATGCCATGCACCGGCAGCAACCACCATTGGCTGAAGGTTCAAATGCTGGAACTGTTCTATCAATCGGGGGTACTTCTCATCAGTTCTTGATCCATGTCCAAGCTTCCCACCCAAGCCACATCCAACAGAGTATACTGACCTGGTATACATCCAAAATATTTTACACAAAAGATGAGAAACTACTAAACTGCTGTAGCCAGTACAGTCATGACCAAACAGTGATGAGACAAAATAATATATCTCAAGGGTTTTGGAATGGCTAAAGGAAATAATAAATTGTGGACAATGGTTTCAACAGTTCTTAAACAGAACTTAATTCTTATCCGGGGTTAAGAAGTAAATTCCAAAGTAAATCTTAAGTTTTTTCTTTTGCAATGTCATGATTGTAAGAGACACTCACATGCCACTAGGTTGACAGGCCAGAGCAAGAAGGTAACAGTATCCAGCAGCAATTTGTACCACTGGAATGTTCTCAAGTGCCCCCAACAAAGGATGGGGTTCAACATCACTGGGCTCTGTCTGATGACCAAGTCTGCCATCATTTCCCCAAGAAAATGTATAAACCCTTCCTTCTCTGGACAATACAGCAGTGAAGAAATTTCCTATTGCAGCTTGCACCACAAATATGTTTTTCAAGGACTCAACCAGCTGTGGAGTTGTAACCATTTTAGTTCCTTGAGCTCCATACTCAGCTTCACCAAAGGAATCCTTTCCAAAGGCATAAACCTGCCCAGCATCACTAATCAGCATTGTCCTACCAGGTCCAGCAGCTGCCTGGATAATTCGAATGCCTTGCAGGGATCTGCAACACAGCGAAGTTCCGTTAACTTTCTCTAGCAGAGCAATCACTCTTTGCATTTTCCTCAATTAACAATACATGGTGTAAGAAGTGATTGTAGAGGTTGAGCAACCTGATTTGCCGAGGACGCCACTCCTCTTCAGTGGTGCCTTGCCCAAGTTGTCCTGAGCTATTAGAGCCAAAGGAGTAAACTACTCCATTCGATGTCACAGCAATACTGTGACCAGGTCCTGCAATTGCCTGGGATCTCTCCCTCCTGCAACATGCTTCTCCAGCCAGCAAAAATCGCAGGACCAGTTTCCACGATCCCCCGCATCTTTGTTTCAAATTTTGGCGCTCTTCAGGTCCCATTGGCTTAAATATGGCTCTTTTTTGACACATATCCAGAGCAGCAAGCTCTGATATGGATAATTCATTGTCGGGGGGGAAGTTTGCTGGCTGCCTAAAGAAGGAGCATGTTGCCTGCAATATGCACAATGGAAATCAAATCAGCAGCACTATCAATTCTACCAAATAAAGAGGAGCTTCACAGTCAAGTTAAGGAAAAATATCACTTGCCTCTAGTTTTGCAAGATCTTGAGGATCCAAGTTACACGCGGTGAGAACATGAAGGACAATTGATGGATTGGCAGCTAAGGGGAATTCTCCAGGAATCAAGTCCCCAAAACAATGGCGCTGATTTCGCTGATATGTTGAAATAGAAACGGCAACAATGGCTGTGACAGGTTGATCATTGATGTTATGGTATTGTATAGTGGGGGTTCCACTTGTCGTGGAATCCATGGACAATACCAAACTATTGCAGTGCCCGAAATTTTGCAGGATAGATGATTCAAATAGCTGAATAAAACAAACAGATACCAACATCACCACATTGTAATCCAACATAGTACTAAACACTAAAACTTCTGTGTCTCATGCTAAATTTGCACAGCAAGAGAATCTCGGCCAAAAAGTATTTTATTATCCGCAAACTTCAATTCTCAAGCCTACAGAATAAAAGCACCACGCAAATGACAACTCCTCCAAAGCTAAGATAAACCACAAATCTAAACTAGTTAGCATGATCATGGATGGAGATATTTTGTTCAATCAACAGTGGCAGCAACTAGTAAACCAATCATCTTTACATTCCAACCAATAGAGGGTCTCAAAGTTTCAAAAAGCAAAGATTTTTCCTTGTATACAAATGGGATGCTTCCATTCGATGATCGAGTGCAGAAAAGTGTATCAAATTTCAATTTTTATCTTTAATCATCACCATCACCATCATCATGGCTGCAAATATATTAAAATTCATGATGCAGGAAATTAATCAAATCACTCAAGAAAAAAGGTTTGGCAAGGAGTAAGAATTATACTTGCATACTGGATTTTAATATTTCAAATGGATTTTGTTTATGATCTATAAAAAATTAACACCATAAAGTTCAAGAATTTATCAAAGAACCCATACCCAAATCTCAAATTCCCAGTCTCCCCTGCTTCTCTGGTTCAATATCCTCTGTTTCTGCCAACCCTTTATCTTTTTCTTTAAATTCTCAGCCCACAAGTCAACAAATGGAAAACAAAAGGCCCCCACAAATTTTTCCAAGAAACCCCATGTTGTTACTCCTGTTTTTTCCTGATCTAGCCAGCCAATCACCAGTGAACCAAATCAAGAGGAAAAAAAAATGTTTCAAGACTGAAAGCTCTGCCTTGAATTGATCAAAGAGCAAACTGAGAAAATCTCATAAGGGAGATCAGTGGATGCAAAATACGAGAGATGATGATGATCCAAGGTTAGAAATTTAAAGAGAGAAAATGGAATTGGAAGCTAATTGAGAGAGAGAGTAGTGGATGATGATAGAGAGGGTGAGATCAAATCAAAAGGCTATATATCCTATATAAAATTCCGGGTAATTTGTATTTTCACACATGCATCGATATTTCACTCCTATCCCTGTAGTTTAAATATTTCAATACCATCCTTGCATTTTTTTTAAAATAAAAAATTATTCAGTCAAAGTTGGTGTTTGACATTGTGTTTTAAAAATAC
Organism: Salix koriyanagi; assembly: GCA_029228605.1. NCBI lineage: Eukaryota > Viridiplantae > Streptophyta > Magnoliopsida > Malpighiales > Salicaceae > Salix > Salix koriyanagi. The sequence continues at coordinate 5,296,440 of CM055338.1, forward strand.
TTTTTAAAAAAATAAAATTTTTATTATTTTTAAATTTTTACTTAAAATAAATATTTTGAGATAATTTCCATATGCTGATGTCAAAAATATTTTTTTCAAAATAAAATAAAAATTATTTTAATGCATTTCTGAAATGAAAAAATACTTGTAAAAATAACATTAATCACACTATCAAAAAAAAAAACACTTCGTATCTCACAAACCCGAATCATGAATCATGAACTGTAAGGATTAACCTCCCTCAATAAAAATATTATATATTTTTAACGTTTAAATGATATTATTATTAATTTTTTTAATCAAATTGGATTTTGATTGAATTAACTAGATTAAGACCTCATTTAATATAATTGTCATGGTTTCGCTTTTAAAAAAAATATTTTTCTAGATTGTTTCCATATATTGATAGTAATAATAAATTTTAAAAACTAAAAACAATATTATTTTAATTTATTTTAAATAAAATTACTTTAAACAACAACCACTATCATAATATAAAACACCACTTAACTCTCATTCAATTTACTTTGAAATCTAATCTTGTTCAAGTCCTAAATTAGCAATCAGTTCACCGAATAATTCCACATAGTCAAATCAGCTTTAATAATAATGATTTCAATCTAATATCTTTTCTAAGATTTCTATTTAATAATACATTTAAATTACTTTTGAAAATGATTTAAAAAATGAAAGTCCATTTAGGTAAATATATTTTTATAAAAATACTTGTTCCCTGCTACGAAATATTTCAAAAGACTAGCAAAAATATAGTATCTTTACTGTGTCCATTTTATATTTTTTCAACTTTTATTTCATTTTTCTACATCAAATTCATACATATATAATAATATTTAAAACACGACTAAAAATCAAAAGAAGAAATTTTAAAATCCAAATTCGAAAAAGTAATTTATTTAACTTTGGGGTAATATTATCATAATTCTTGGAAAGTAAAAGGGCTGACATAGGAAATATTAAAAGAGTAGTGGAACCTTAATGTATTTACATGGGAAAATATAAAGTTTACCTTGTTGAGATAATTAATATATATTTTTATATTTTAAAGTATTTTTAATTGAAAAAACATTCAGATATTCTTTTAACATTATAATAATTAAAAATATTTATGAAAATATCAATGTAATACTTGTTTTTGATAAAAAATAATAATTTTAAATCAATTTAAATAGCAAAAACAAACGTGAACGGGGAAAGATGGAAACCCATCGAGTCAAAAAGGAATATCCATTCATGTTAGCATGGCAACCAAGTAAAACTAATCCAGCACGCAATAGTGAAGTGGCAAAGTTTCCTTTTTTAACAAGTCATCGGATGTCTAGGGTTCATTTCATGGGTTTGAAATATCCCTCACAATTTTTAATTTTCTGGAATCTTTTTAATGACTAAGATGGATCCTCGTTGATAAATAGCTTTTGAAGTCATGGAAAAATATTTTATTTGCCTAATATTTAAGAATAAAAAGAATATATATAGAAATATAAATATAAACTTGTATTTTAAAGTGAAATTTATCATTTTAAAATTCAAAAGACGTGATGGACATGTCTCTTGAAACACAATTTATTTTTTTCTTCCAAGAAATCCTTCCAATCAAATATGAATCCCAAATTGTTCCTCATTTTTTCAATAAAGAATCGTGTGTGTGTATATAAGAAATCATTGTCAATAAACATCTCACCGCCTCAACTTACAAGAAAATAAGCAAATTTTTATAGCGGCCTAGTGAAGAGTACTCGTGGAAATAATAATAATAATAATAATAATAATATGAAACAATGATGGCATCTTAATTAAAAGAATTTTATTTCACCATGTATGATAGCGTGACGTAATCTAAATTGGAGACCAAACCATGATAATCTAAGTTAAATCTAATAACTTGGTAAAATAAGTAAGAATGGTCAACTCAATTATTAGCATGTTTGGCAACGCATGTGTTCATCTTATATATATATATATATATATATATATATATTATTTGATATATTTTTAAATAAAAAATATTTTAAAAAATAACCATTATTACAATATCAAAAAACTCCATAACTTGTTGGATTTAATTTGGGAGGAAGTGATTGTTTAGGAGTGTTGTTGAAATTGCTTTTGAAAGTGTTTTTTGTTTCAAAAATACTTTTAAAATGATGTTTTTTAGTTTTTTTAAAAACCTATTTTTGAAATGTAATTTCAAAAAAACAGAAGCCATAGCAATTAAGACACAAGCTATAGCCATGTCTCCCCTCCTGGAAAACTGGAATGCCACCCAAGAGGTTTCATGATCGAGTAAGCGACAATTCAGTAACAGCTTGTAACATTAGGGTTGCCAGTTGCCACTGCTCAGAAACCTTGTTTTTTTTAATGCAGGAAGCTGCATATTCACTCAATTGACTCTGCACTCCGCCTATAATCTATTGTTTCGACCAGCAGGAACTCGATCGATCCAATTGTTTGACCAGGTTCGTCGAAGATCGCCTGGGTTACTAACATGGTTTATGAGCTGTGATTGTAGGAGAAGCAAAGTGCAAACAACGTAAAGCTGTTGTTCCTGGTCTTGTCTGTAACAGAGCTGACATGAATGATTCCAACAAATGTTGTTGATATATATATATATATATATATATATATAGATAGATATCATTTACTCTGAGCTTGGTTTTGCTTGCTCGTGTTTTATTTCCTGTTCTTCAACTTGTGTTCATGGGTAGATGAACCCTAATATAGATCAGCGGGGAAAGTTGATTGCTGCTGCTTTTTGTGAATGTGGAAGATATCTTTAAAAGAAAAATTATTTTCTTGACCTATATATATATATATGTATATATATATATATATATATATATAGTAGAGAATATGCAAACAACAAGTTGATGACATTGAGAAAATTGATCAAGTGTTGAGAGATATATGTGAAGATTATGAGTCAACTGCACTTATCATGACTAAAATTAACAAAAAAAAACTTTATAAATCAATGTAGTTATGTACTGGGATAATATTTTATTTTATTTTATTTTATTTTATTATTATTATTAAATTTTACTCTTCAACATTTCAATCTTTTTTCAAGTTTATTTTCTTTTAAATTTAACTTTCAATATTATTTTGAAAATTATATTTTATATTTTAAAAAAAAATATTTTCTATGCGGTTATCTTGTTTTATAGATTTTTCTTCATTTTTTATTCAACTTTTAACATCAAATTATGAGTCAACTGCATTTATCATGACTAAAATTAGAAAAACTACAACTACTAGTAGGTATGGAGATAATTTTCTTTTGCTATTGGAAATTTGTTTAAACTTAAGCAAAAATAGCCGAAAATATTTATAATCTAAATTTTCTGCTTCCATGTATATTTAATATTAGATTATATAAAGTATATAATTGGACTGAATAGGGAGAGAAATATTTCTTGTTCTGTGAAAACAGGGTCGGCGGAATGCATAAATTACTTCTTTGTAGATAGTTCGAATGAATGGTGCTTTGTTTTATCAATTGGAATGAAATATTTTTGTTTTGAAGTGTTTTGGCGTATCATTTTGAAGTTATATTATTTATTTGTGTGTGTGTGTGTGTATATATATATATATATATATATATATATATATATTAATTCAAAAAAATAGTTCAGATTCAAAAATAAAATTATTAAGAATTGTGTAATTTAATCTAAAAAATACACAATAAAATGATTTTTATGAATGAACATGTATAATATTACGAGAATATCATCATCATTCTCGCAAAGTCATTACATTTATTGATTGCTCTGGAATTTTTTTACACACACACACACACACACATATATATATATGTCAATTGACTTCTCGTAAAATTTTATCTTAATCTAATTGTCGGATCAAGAGATATGATTGATATTGTAAAATTATTCATTGTTTAAAAAAAATAATATTTGGTCAAAGCGGAACAAAACAAAACCGGTATATTTTAGCTAGTATTTGACTGAAAAATCTGGAACATATCAAAATTTCAATCCAAATAAAAACAACACTATTTTATCTTATTTTTTTTAATTAATACAAAATATTTAACCGAAACAAAACAAAATTAAAAACTATGGCAGAATTCAATAGCATCGTGCCAAACTATGATTGTCTGCTGTAACTCTACTCCATCACTTATTATATAAGGAATAGAGAACAGCAAAATAGAAACTCTCGTGGGCCGATATGCAAATGAGCCGGAATCCTTAAAGCCCAAACCAGTAATACCATAGCTAGATACCTGAGCCCAATAGCACACAAGTCATCAAGTCAAAGGCCCAATTTATCACTGCTTGTCATTTGCTCCCTCCCCTTCATGATACAAGATCTATTTAAATTTAAATTGATTTGAAAAAATAATTTTTACGTTTTCGATTTAATCTACTTTTCTTACAGAAATTTATACCGATCAAATCCAGTTTTTATTTTTATTTTTATTTTTATTTGTATTTATCATAAGTTAAGAGCTACTTGGTTAGGAAAATAATTCTTATTTTTTGTATTGAATCCCACATGTAATTGCATTTCAAACATTGATTTTATAAAAACTAAAATAAATATATATATATATATTATTCATCTTGTGTGTAGAAATTTATATTATAATATTTTTAACCATGCATTTTATTAAAAAATATTTTTTTTTGAAATCACAAGTTCACAACATAAAATATTTTTTAAGACAATAACTGCAAAATCTATTTTAATATCAAACACACATTTATTATGCCAAACTAGTCGTTTGATCTCCTTGAATTTCATGAAAATAATCTTATTATTACTAAACTTAGAACAAAAAATTAAAGAAATATAATATATTAGGAAAACAATTAATAGTAACAAATTAAGTAATTTACAAATTATTTTCCTTTATTGGGCCTAATAAAGCAGAACAAGGAAAACCCAATCCTAGAAAACCTGTTAGGCTCCAAAACAGAAAACCTAACCCGCGCGCCAAAACCCCATTTCCCGCGAAATCAAAAAAACCCGCCAAACACTCTCGATGGCTCCAAACTCATCCCTTAAAAAACCCACATGAAAACCCTCCTCTCGACAGCAAAAATGGCACTCAGAAGCAAGAGAAGTCAAGCTCCAAAGCCAATATTTAGATCCAAAGCTGCTGCTGCTGATTATAGTGATGTTTACTGCGAAAGATGTGGGTCAGGAGAGTCACCAGGAGAGCTACTTCTCTGTGATAAATGTGATAAAGGGTTTCATTTGTTTTGCTTGAGACCTATTCTCGTTGCTGTTCCTAAAGGGTCTTGGTTTTGTCCTTCTTGTTCCAAGCAAAAGAAGCCCAATTGTAAGTTCATCCTTTTGTTTAAAAAAAAACATGTCTTTTTTTAGCTTTTTATGTTTTTTTAATTTATTTTTGGGTTTTGTGAAATGGGGTTGGTGGATTTTGTGATTTAGATTTAGTTCTTAAGGGATTTTATTTGTGGGGTTTTTCTGTGAAACTGGATTGAAAATTGCTAACCGGAAAGGAAAAGAAAAGGAATGATAGAAAAAAAAATAGGAAGTAAAAATTGTATTAGCAATTGTGTTGCCCTCGATAATCTTGGAATTGCTAGTCTCTTGATGATATTAATTGCGAAAAATAATCTTTTTTGGTCGACTTGTCTCAAATTATTGAATTGTTTTTTTAATGAGCAGCATTTCCTCTTGTTCAAACGAAAATCATTGATTTCTTTCGCATTCAACGGTCCACAGAATCGATTCAGAAGCCAAGTCAAGGTAAACAAATATTATGGGTTTATGCTTTGTATTTTGATTGATGTGATGGTGTTAGTTACCGTGTTTCCTGTGCTTTTTTTAGATATTCAGAAGAAGCGAAAGCGGTCTAGTAGTTTAGTAGTTGTCGAAGAAGAGGAGGAAGTTGTTGCCATTTAGTCCGAGTGAAGATCCTGAAAGGAGATTGGAGCAAATGAGATCACTAGCAACAGCATTAACAGCCTCGGGGACGGAGTTCAGCAATGAACTAACCTACCGGCCAGGCATGGCACCGAGGTCTGTGAATCAGCCAGCACTTGAGAAGGGAGGAATGCAGGTAAAAAATGGGAAAGCAAATTGCTATTAAATTAAAAACATATAAATATATTTCAGCGCTTGCCTTGTGAGTTTGTTAACATTGAGGGACATGGGAGTGTAGTGGTTTTGACGTTTAATTCTGATACATGGCTTTAATATCAACATATATATAAGGCCACCTTGTATTGTAGGCATATTGCTTGCATTTGACATGAATGGTCCCATTTTGCATTGTCAATGGGTGTGGTTCTGTAGATTGTTGCAATGATTTCATCTTTTTAAGGATGGCTTTACTGGCTTCTCGTTACCTGTATCTACACTTCAGCAGCTGAGCTGAAATTACTATTTTATAGATGCGTAGGCGCACGTGTATATAATTGGGTAATAGTCTCAAGGACCTTCCTTTTTCTCTACATTAGAATGGTAGTTTAAATATTTTTGAGTGATTTGTACTATTGGCTAGTTAGCTGTTTAGTGGTTCATAGAGTCCAGGTTTATTGAAATTCAAGTATGATTACTGTGCAGGTATTGTCAAAAGAAGATACTGAAACCTTAAATTTGTGCAAAAAGGATGATGAACAGAGGTGAATGGCCTCCTCTCATGGTTGTTTTTGATCCCAAGGAAGGGTATGTATATAGTATCCGACCTTTCAAGATTAAATATGTTTTGTTCTCATTGTGGTTAGTAAATTTGGATCAGTGGTTCAATATACCTGTTTGATTGTAACAGTTTCACAGTAGAGGCAGATAGATTCATAAAAGATTTAACGATTATAACTGAGTATGTTGGAGATGTTGATTACTTGAAGAACCGGGAAAACGATGATGGTGATAGCATGATGACATTGCTCCATGCTGATAATCCTTCGCAAAGCCTTGTCATATGTCCTGACATGCGTGGGAATATAGCTCGATTTATCAATGGCATCAACAATCACACACAGTAAGTTCATCCTCAACATTGAACTTTGTCTCTATGCCATGGAAAATCCTTTGGAATTAAAAAATGACGTTACAAGTTTTTAACCTGGAAGTTAGGCAGACTGCGTGGCATATTGAGTAAATTTCTTACACGTTTGGCACAATGTTTATCATCAAGGAATTATCTCACCTAAAAGCTTAAATTTTTTAGGTGAGGCTGGTATTAGAGTTTTATTGACCTAACGGTCATGAGTTCAAATCTCACCACCCCTATTCTATTTGATAAAAATCAAGTACAAGGTAATGTGGGTTTACGCAAGTTTCAAGCTCAAAGGATTTTCTCAAGGGGGTGTTAGAGAATAATATAAATCATATTCTAGGATCTCATTTAAAAACTTGAACCTAAAAACTTGAATTTTTAAATAAAATAGTTCCTTAACAGTTGAAACATTTTGCTATATCATGGGTGGAGGTGCCATGAGAGTGTAATCATAGAGAACACAACATAGAATAGAGTTAATTGTGAATGTCTCTCAACTTTAGCTCCTTCATTTTGCAAAACACTGAAATAAGTCAAGATAAATGCATGAACACGTCTTTCTAGTATGCCAGTTTAGTTTTTTCCTCTTGCAGGAAGCCTTTCAGCTGTAAACAATCCAAGTTTGCATTTTCCATTTAATTTGTCAGACTGGATTTTGGAAACAGTTATAACTTTGATCCACTCTCACAAGAACCTCATCCTTCGATGCAGAGAAGGGAGAAAGAAGCAGAATCTAAAATGTGTGAGGTATGATGTCGATGGTGAATGCCGGGTTCTGCTGATAGCCAACAGAGATATATCAAAGGGGAGAGACTATATTATGACTACAACGGATATGAACACGAATACCCAACAGAGCATTTTGTTTAAATTCATTTCTATTTGATTTTACAGTAAGTTAACAGTCATCGACTAACAAGCTAACCAGATGTTGTAGTCCTTCCAGACATTAGTGAATTATGTAATCATTGAAGAAATAAATGCGAAAAGGTTCCAACTTTTGAAAGTCTAAGCACTTTTACATAATTTCTTAAGCATCTATCGGAAGAGCAAGCTTGCCTTGCCTGGAGTGAAACACAGCTAGGGTGAAGAAATTTAGATATTTATACTTAGACAGTTGAGACACTGAACTTTGAGTATTCATATCAGTATTTATTGCTCTACAATTGTTTAATATTCAACAATGTGTGTGTGTGTGTTAAATATTCTATATATAGTTATATAATACAAATATATATTTTATGCTAATGAACTTGGGATTCAATAAAACAAAATCCCAATGAATCAGTACTAAGAAGGCTAATGAACTTGGGATTCAAGGACTTGGTTGTGATCTTGACATCTTTCTAACCATCTTAAACTATTAGGTAAGGTTCCAGAGTATGATTTATATTATTTTATAACATATTTTTTCAAGTGATTTTTTTTTTGATTTGAAACTTCTATAAATTCATATTATCTTGTGTTTAATTTTTATCAAATAAAATGCGAGGTTGTGAGATTTGAATTTATGACCGTAGGATCAACAAGGTTTTGATACCATCTTAAAGAATTATCTCACCTAAAAATTTAAGCTGTTAAATAAAGTTATAGAATATAATTTATATTATTTTATAACAAAAACTTGATCTCAGCTATGAAAAAATCCAAAGAAAAAGAAACTTATATCAAACCATATTCACATGTGGAAAGGAAGATTAGGGCAAAGGGATTATTGCCATAGTAGGCAATCAATCAGTGGATTGAAAAAGACTTTTCTGACCCTCCACAGCTAGTCTTTCAGAGCTGGTAACTAGGCATCTGACTCCCATAATGGTAATTCTGGCGTACTGCTTGGCACCTCTGATAAGCCAAGGACCTGGAGGCCAAAAAGTTGAGCATTTCAAGAGTTGTATCATTACAGCAAAGTCCCCAGAAAACCTTCCATTTGGAAATATCTGTACGGGGCTCGCTTTCAATGCCATCTAATCAATAAGATAATGGCGATTGACAGTGAAGTTCTTGCAATACCAGTACTAAGCTGTACAGACGCAGCTATCACTGTCAGAACAGAACACAACATGTCAACACACTTTCCTGCAAAACTCATGATCTTTCGATAGATTTAGGACCACCCAATGGCTTCTCAGTGATATAATTATCTCAAGAATGGTCCAAAAATAAGGGTCTGCCATGATCATAGTAGCTGGCTAAAAATACTTCTCCCGTGGAGAGGATGGCAGGAAAAAAAAAGGCAAGCCCTTTAAGATCTGAACCAGACGCACTCCCACGATTGTGGTCCTGCGCTCACACTGCATCCCGACAATCTGCGAGACTGTCATCGGATCATGGATCAGATGCACCCCCACAATTGTGATCCATCCAATGAACCAAAAATAAGTACTTCTCTTAGGGTTTTACGACAAGGTATTAAGGTCAAGACAAGCAAACATACAAGTTATCAGAGATTCCCATCAGAACTCGGATCCCGAGGGAGGGCTTCTAGGTTTTAGTGTCCTAACAGAAACGCCATGGTCATACATCCAAGCTTCTGGGTCAGTATAATATGCTCTCTCTCTTTGATCAAGCCATCATTCCCTTACACAGATGGGGCTCGCTCAACGGCTAGTCTCCGTCTAGCTAGGCTAGTACTGGTTGATAGTCAAGCTTCGACAATGTACGGTGCCAAGGATATGAAGAGCTATCTGTAAATCTTGATCGCGCCACAAATTAAAGGTCCAAGAAAAGAAGATGGGAAATTCAATTTGCGTCAGAAAATATTGTAATTTTTCTCAAAATATGCATGCAGGAACCCTTATCCAGCTCCCAGCTCACTGAATTTGGCATCGGCTTTCAGTTTCAAAGATGTGGGGAGAACAAAGAAGAGTGAGTTTTGAAGGGCATGCATCGCCATTGTTCAAATGGGTAGTGGGCACCCATAATATTAAAAAAATATTCAGAGAAAGTCAGCCATGGAAGACCCACCTCGCACTAACTTGTTTGGTGGAGAACTGTCTGCTACACGATCTCTTACACTCAGATATCAGCATGAATCCACCCAGTCATGGTACCATGGATGATATGAGACCATCAGCACAAATATCATCATCATCATCACAATCATATTTTCCACTTTCATTTTGAAATTATATCACATGGGTCTTTTGCTTTATGAAAATTGCCGGTCTCTTTTTGTCCAAGATTAACTCTAGGGTTTCAAAACGTTTTTGAAATAATTTGAAATATTTTATTTTTTATTTTAAATTAAAAATTTTTGGTGTTTTTAAATCGTTTTTATGTTCTATTATCAAAAAACAAAAATAAAAAATATCATTTTATGTATTTTTGAATAAAAAACACTTTAAACAACAACCGCAACTACACTTTTCAAATAGACACAAATAATTAGGTATATAAAAATCAAAATAATTAATCCTTCCGATTTCAAAATATAGGAATTATATTTTATTTGATTGTCAAATTAATCATAAAGAATGATTAAGAATTAATCACAGTTATGTATCTAGCTTTGTGTTACTTGATAAATGAATTTAGAAATCTAAATGGTTTGTAGGCTTGGCTTCTTGTATGCCTAATTAATGTCATGATATTTATTTTATATTTTTAAAATTTGATAAAAATGTATTATTATTATTTTGCTTATTTAGATAATAGGAATGAAAAATTCTAGAATTTGGCCTTATGCATACAAACAAAAAACCATATTTTTGAAATAATGAGTTTTTTTTAAAAAAAATGGATTTTTTTTCCGAGACCTAAAAGAAAAGTAAGTATTTTTTTAACAATGGATTTGTATCTTATAAATGTAAGTCTATAACTTGATATTAGATAAAATTATTGGAAAAACATGTGAGAGACCCATAAATAATTTTAAATTAGTCCTTGGATTTTTAGTCAAAAAATCTAGAAAACAAATATTGTTAGAGATTTTATATTTGTTTTCTAGATTTTTTTAGGAGTTGTTTAGAAAAGACACAAAAAGAAAGAAAACAAATATTGTTAGAAAATTAGTAGGGTGCCTTAACTAAAAGTCAAAGGCTTAGAAATTCATCTTATAATTGTGTTTAGCAAACAAGCTTTTAGAACACATATTTTTTTATAAAAAAAAAACTTTGACCTAGTCAAACATGCTTTTATTTTAGAAATGAGGTTGACTCAGCCATGTAGACTAAGCTTTCTAACCTAAAATCCAAGCTCAAAAACATAACTTAAAATGAACTCAACCCAACCACACAGGTTAGAAATACCACAACTTAAAAATAAATAAAAATTGAAAATCAAACAAGGTTACTAGTTTGAATTTGATTAAAAAACACAAAGAACATGGCAAGAAACCTAGAAAACATAAACTCAATTTCAAATTTGATTTTATAAAATTAAAGGCAACAAAACATTCACTAACATAATTCAAATAAAGTTTTGAGGCTAGAGTAACACAATAATCGACCAAACTTCATGATTATTCAATTTTTTTCATGAAGAACAAAATGAAAGAATTGAAGATAAAATAGCATGAAAACAATGCCCTTGAATTATAAAGACCCTATATGAATGATTAAAAAGCATGTACACATATATAATAATCATCAATCAACCAAAATGACTCATAAATCAACAAGTTAAGACAATATTCATAGCAAGAATATCAACCTAGAAAAAGCTAATAAACCCAAAAAATGCCCAACAAAAGGCTAAATCCAAGATATAGACATAAGAAACTTAGAAAAGAAATTAAAATTAACAAAGCTCAAGCATGATAAAACTTGGCTTTAACCATCAAAACAACATGAAAAAGGGAATCGCAGGCAAAACAGTAAGCAAAGTCAACTTATAACAAGATAACAATCAAATGGTTGTAAATTTAACACTTAGTTAATAGTCTGATGATAAAAGAGATAGATAACGAGAAGAAAAAAGAAGAAGACAAATTTCATTTTACTTTTTTTAGAAAATACAAAATTTCACTTCAAAATTATCATAGAAACATATTTATTTTATGTTCATGTCTTTATATATCCTTATCTTTGTTTTTTTTATTTATTTATTTTATGTCCATGTCTCTATCTTTATCTTTATGTTTTCAAATAAATATTTTTTTGTTTCTTCTATTTATGTCCCTTGTATCCTTAGACATCAACCACACAATAGACACACAATAGAAAGAAGTTTTTCCATATATGCAATTGATCATGTTACAATCCTAATTTAGAAAACAGCTCATAGAAAAATAATTGTAAATCATCATGATTAACAAACTAATATTGTAGAAGAACATGTTTAATTTTTCTAATAAAACGATTATAATCTATAAGAGCCAAACACATAGTAGTATCAAACATTTGTTAGGTGAGAGCACTTCAGTTGTCGGCCATAACATATTACCTATTATTGAATAGACTTGAAATCAAAATGATTGAGATTTATATTATTATAAAAACAAAACAAAACAAAAAATCATACTTACGGCATCTTGTTGTCCAAACTAGAGAAAAACAAAAAGAAAAAGAGAAATTCCATGTCCCAAATATTTGTTAGTAGAACATGCCCACATGGCATTCATGTGCATGAAAACCATTGTAGTCCTACGTGGTGTAATGACAAGATTTGACATTTGTCATAGGTCTCGAGTTCGAGTTAAGATGTGTATCTATTATAAGAACTTGAAATAATTAAGATTTTACTCGTTTATCTGAGTTCTTTAAAATATGCTTTTTTGAGAGGTATAGTTTTTGAAATCAAAAAACAATATTGTACCATTACGAGGCTTCTAATGGAAATTAATTAAGCTATTTGAAACTTGGCAAATAATCCTTGAATATTTATTATTATACTCGGCCTAAATTAACTAGCTAAGTCGGACTAGATTCTTTTAAAAAATGTAAATAGATATTAACTTGGCCAAATCCTAACGACTTTATAAGCTAAACCATTACCCACGTTAAAATTCAGTTTTTTTTAAAATAAATAAAACAAAATCATTTTAATCACTCGAATTAACTTTTCTAATCCCGGTAATAAATTGATCCGAATTCAATTTTTCTGGTACAGATATGAAACCTTTCAAAAATCAAATCACTGTATTTTATGGGAAAAAAGATAAAAAGAGAAGAAGTTATCACTATATATATATATAAAAAAAAGAGAATGATAAAATGAATTGTGTTACAGAATAATATAAATCATATTCTAAGATCTTATTTATCAGTTTAAGCTCTTAAGTGAGATGGTTCCTTGACATGATATCAGTGCCTTGTTAGCCCAGCGGTCACGAGTTCAAATCTCACCACCCCCATTCTATTTGATGAAAATCAAACACAAGATAGTGTGGTCTTTGTGCAAGCTTTCAAGCTCAAAAGGCTTTTCACTTGACGGGTGTGTATTAGAGAATAATATAAATCACATTCTATAAGCTTAAACTCTTGTATGAGATAATTACTTGACAAGTTGAGAATGTTAATTAACAAATAACATAAAAAAAAAGGGTTGAAAAACCATTATAATCAATTTATGGACGATCGACAAGGCCTTTAGATTAATTCATTAAATTTATCAAAACTGATATAATTTTAATCTCGATTGACACGAAAGTAGTCGTAAAATATATTTACTCTCTTCATGTTAAAAAATAAATAAATAAAAAATAAAAACATACTATGGCCTAACGCATGTCATATCCAGCTTTAAACAAAGTAATATTAAATCAACCTCTCTTGTTCATTAAAACAATGACCGAACAAGTTTCCATGATACAATGATGTGGTCGATTAATCTCAAAAGTAGAAAAAAGAGTTGAAAAAAGAACAATCATGCTGAAGGTTTATCACCAAACCTTGAAGTAAATTGTTTGATCACAGGAAACAAGCATGCCTTTTGCTTTTGACTTTTTTAGGGTTTTGTAGTGCCCTAATGAAGACATAAACCTATAAAAATGTTGATTTAATTATTATTACCAACTTAACCTGTAAGTTATTTTGCTCTTACAATTACCCTATAAAGTGTTTGTGTTTCTTTAATTTAGCTAGTTAGGTACACCTTTTTATAATGGTCGTTCATGTCTTTTTTATTTTTTTTTAATTTTAATGTGTTTTTGCTAAAGTTATTAAATAGATTAAAAAAGTTATGAATTCGATGAATTAATCGATTTACTCTACGTGGATTGATAAAATTATACTTCATTTTATAAAATTAAAATGATATCGTTGAAAAACACACTTCAAACTAGGTTTAAACTAAATATCAGATTGATTTGTTGAATTAATTCATCACAAGATCAAATGAATCTTGTTACAACAATTGATATGAAAATGTATCATCACTTTGGTTAGACTATTAATGGAAAATACTTTATATTAAAATCATTTTAGCACTGTACACGATCAAGTGGTCAACTTTCTCTTGATACATGCATATTCCAGCAGAATTGTTTTATATTTTATTTTCCATTCACTGGATGGTGTCCCGCATGGGATCCACCCACCCGTCTACAGCTACAAAACAGTAATCACAGAGGTTAATAAATAATTATGAGAAGTTGATAAAATTATATGAGTAATTATTTGATTTCTTCTTTTTTCTTTCCTAATGATAGTAATTATTCACTTTTATAAAAAGAGTTGAAAGGATAAAAAGATGACTCAAATCTAATTACAAGCTCATAAAAAAAATTATTTTATTTTTTTTACTTTCAATTAATTGTTCTTGGTGTTTTTAGATTATTTTGATATGTTAATGTGAAAAAAGATTTTTTAAAAAATAAAAAAAATATCATTTTGATAAATTTTAGAATAAAAAATACTTTCAAAAATACAATCTACAATCACACTTACAAACAAGCACTTAAACACGTATACCTCTCGAGAATCCAATCAATTATTATTAACAAACATGCAGAAATAATTTTTAAAGAATATGGGGCCCAATTTGGTGATGATCAAATATAAAAATTAAACCTGAAATCATAATAATAATTACTAGTTTATCTCCCGCCACGAAAGTTTTGTGGGATGTGAAGAAAAAAAATTTATGGTTTTGCGATACGATAATTCAAATTTAAAAGATTTTAACCCTTTTCTTTTCTAAGCTTGATTTTTAAATCAAATTATATGAGAATAACCTCAACAATTTGGCATATTCCAAGAAAATATTCAATGAAAACAATATATAATTCATCAAACCCGCAATCAAAGTTATAAACTCTAAGAAGTTGAATTAATTAATTTTATTATATGATAAAAATATAAAAATATTCATAATTAATAAAAAATTAAATGATAAAAATTGAAAATTAAAATGTAAAAAAGCATAAAAAAATCAAATGGTCGATAAAAAAACCACTTTTTTTTTAGGAGATGCATGTTTGAGCTATTTGATTTTGCTTTTAAGAAAGTATGTATAACTTGTCGTCCACTTTGTTTTAGATCATCTATATTCTATAGAATAAAAACAAATTTACTTCCACCATGAATCCAACCTGCGAGACATTACTCTCACTCATAATCACTTAGGGGCTGTCAATAAAAAAATAGTATTTTTAGATTATTTTGATATGATGATGTCAAAAATAATTTTTTAAAAATAAAAAGAATATATCATTTTAATATATTTCTAAACAAAAAACCCTTGCAAAAGTAACTACAATCGCACTCCCAAACAATCACTAAGCCATGATACAAAATCGTTAACCAAACAACAACAACAAAATATATATAAATAGTTAAACCAATTGCAATATTTTAATTGTATTTATAATTAATGCCCTATCAGAAATCAAAAAAAAAAAATCAAATCTTTCACAAATAAAATACATCCCTTTTTACCATCTTCTGCTTCATTGCCAGGTAACAATAATTCTTTGTTGACCAAACAGTCTTGCAGTCTAGCTAGCTACTATGAAAACAAAACAACTTCAAATAAATTAATGAAAGAACAAATTTTCTATTGAAAAATATTTTTTTATACCGAGGAGGGACAAAGGAATATATTATATGAGTTAAATTACTCGAATCATTTACCTGCATTGAAATGCAAATCTTTTAAAAAGTTTTTAAAAATTATTTAGGGATTGTTATTATATTTTTAAGAAGGAAAAAAAAGTAATCATTAATATGATATAACTTAAACGATTTGATAAGTCTAAAATAGTATGTGTAATTAGAAAAAAAAATGATTAAAATAAATTGAAAATGATATTTTTTTATAAAAAAATAT
This sequence comes from Salix koriyanagi, assembly GCA_029228605.1. NCBI lineage: Eukaryota > Viridiplantae > Streptophyta > Magnoliopsida > Malpighiales > Salicaceae > Salix > Salix koriyanagi. Next base: position 5,312,659 of record CM055338.1, read on the forward strand.
CAAGACAATAGTATATTAAATTAATTCGAATCAACTAAAGCTAACATGTATATTTCAGGATCTATATAATGAGACTATGATAACTTCATACAAAGTAAATAAAAAAAAACATATTGAAACTCAATTTTCAATCAATCTAATGTTAAATAATAAAATTAAAAGGATGAAAAAATTTCTTTTGAGTTGATTTCATGTTAATATACTAAACTTGAATTATAAAGCTAGGATAACTCAATAGGAAATAAATCAAAATAAATTATAACGTTTATTCTCAATCAATTTAATATTGAAAGGGTGAAAATTGAGGAAAAAATAATTAAAAAAACAAAATAAAAGACACGAGCTTCATAATTTTCTTGGTCTTCTTTCTATAAGGTTATTATAGTCTCAAGTTTTACTAGTTAATATGGTTGACTCAGGTTTTTTGTACTTTTTTTTTTATTCTATCTTTCAACATTTGAATTGATTAAAAATTAAATTTCATAATTTATTTCTATAAAGAGTATCTCAGTCTCTTAAGTTAAGTAAATCTAATATACATGTCAAACCATTGATGAACAAAATCTTTATCGATTATATGATGATAATTAATTTTATTAGTATAAAGTCCAAGAAGAAATCTATACACACTATTGATATTTATTGGATTCAATGAGAAAGATCTCATTATTCATTTGAACTCCACAAATGTAACAGGTTTTAAATGAATGTCTTAGAACGTAATCACAATTGTTTTTCAAAGTATTTTTATTTAGAAATATATAATTTTAAAAAAATATATTTTTAACATTAGTATTTCAAATTAATTTAAAAACACCCAAAAACATTTAAGTGAAAGTAAGGATTTTTTTTTAAAAAAAACATGAAAATAAAACAGATTGATGATATATATATATAAAAAAAAAAAGAGGAGGAGGAATCAAAACTGACTTTGTAAACCATGCTCAGACACGTTTGTGTAGAATTAGCTGGAACATTCTATCATGAGTGTCTACTTGTGTCTTACTATATGGCAAACATAATCATTAATCCTTTTTCATTTAAAAGTGTATAAAATCAATATATCAAAGTAATCTGGCTTGGTTTAGGCTCCACCGTTTATTTTTGTATTTATAATTATATTTGGGTGTGCTTTTTTTTTAAGAATTTTTTTGCATAGGTTTTGTTATATCGATTAACCTTTTAAATTCGAATTTTAAAATTAGTATTTAGTAAAATTTAATTTTTTAAACATATAAAACTAATATAAAGAATAATAAATGTAATCTTTGATTCATGTGAAAGTTGGTGTAGGGCATCTCCAATCAAGTCATGTCAACCAACCAAGAATCTTAGGCCTCCTCAAGCTTGTCATGTCCAAGTCTCAAGAAAAGTAACAATAAATAACGTCTCTCGGGCAACAATGAACAAACAAGTTTCTAAGATACAATGATGTGGTCGATTAATCTTAAAAGTAGAAAGAGTTAAATAAATCATGCTGAGGGTTGATCACCAAATGTCGAAGTAAATTGTTGGATCATTTGGAAACAATCATACTTTTGCTTTTTGACCTATTAGGGTTTTGTAATGCTCTAATGAAGACATAAACCTATAAAAAAGTCGACTTTATTAGTACCAACTTAGCCTGTAATTTTGCTCCTACATTGAATCTATAAAGTTTGTTTAATGCCCTTTTTAGCATGATCATTCATGTCCCTTTTTTGTGTTCTTACTACAGCTATTAAACCATTATTTAATTTGATTTTTTTTTAAATTCATATTAAATTTTAACTATATTTTGAGTTCTATGATTGCTAATATGATAACTATGAAAGCTCACATGATCGTTAAATTCAGGATTCATGAGATTAGTCGAGGTGCGCACAAGCTCGTTTTCAGATATTCATGTTAATAAAATAATGTAATTAGGTTAATTTGCATATAATAATTTAATCTCCAAAATACATGGTTAATTTTGATTAAAAATTTAGAATTTAACACCACTCTCTTGCATGTGACTCCATAATTTGCTCTACTTTGTAAGTAAATTTACTTGTGAGAAATCAACGAGACACTATCGTGGTAATTAGAAATATAATATAATTTTATTATTTAATGATCATGTGATCCTAACTAATGAGGGAGAATCACCCTCTAATTATTGATCTCATTTTAAATATTTCTCTTCTGCATTGACTGGACATGAGAATTAGTTCTTGATCACATGTATGCCTATTTTTTAAGGAATTTGGCAGAGATGGCCTTTGCAGGAGAAGATGAGGGGGTGGGGTCGATGACAAATGTGACTTTGAGCAAATCCTTAACCCATCATCGCCACCATTTTTGTCGGCCTCCGACGACTGAGCACTCCTCCGTCTCAGGGCGGTCATCGCCCACATCCTCCCATCAATTGCTCAGTCATCTGTTATATATATATATATGAAGGAGAAACAATGAGAGTAGTTGTATTTCAATTACAAAAGTCCCGTAGTATTTGTAATTCAAAAAGATATTTTAAAAAAAAATGAAAATTAATATTTTTTTTTAAATTTTTTTGTGTTTTTAAATCATTTTCATGTGTTGATATTAAAAATAATTTTTTAAAAATAAAATTTATTTGTGAACGAAAAACAATTTTAAAAATAACCTCCGCCATGCTCTCAAACAATTACTCAATTACCTCAATTATATTTCTAGAAAAAAATATCTCCTCTATCAATACAATTTTTAATGGGATTGGGACCAAATTGATTTTTGTTTAAGAACATGTGCGTTTTTTTTTCTTGTGATAGAAGTATGAAAAAAAATAGATAAATAAAAAAGGGTTGTAAACAGTTTCATAAAAAATTTAAAATACACTATTTATGTTTTAATGTTCAACCTTTATGAATCAATCAATTTTCTCTCATAAATCAGCCTCTCACATTAGAAATTTGACCCATTTTGTAGTTAGTAGTCAAAGAAAAAAAATTGAGTTAATTCTTAGGAAGAAAGGTCAATGAGAAAAATTAGACTGGTCATGCAAATAATAAAGGTAGTAGAAAGACAGAATGCAATGGACATGACTACTAAAATTGAATTTGAATTTTATTTTTAATTTATTATTTTTTGATATTTTTATATTATTTTCATATACTGTTATCAAAAAATATTTATAAAAAAAATAAAAAAAATATTATTTTAATTATTTTTAAATAAAAATCATTTTCAAAAGGAATTTCAACTCCACTATAAAATAGACACTAAATGGCTCATAAAACAAGTCTCTTCATATATAATTTAATTATATACCTCCTACCATATAATATATATATCATTTTAGCTAGCTAGTTAATTAATTTTTTGATTTTTTTTCTTCCAAAAAGTGGCATATTCCACCCTAAAATTCCAAGTCAAATGTTTGACGCTTTGAATAGAAAGTAGAGATTAAGATGGCTACCATCTATCATTTATTTAATATATATATATATTTTAAAATAGTTTTGAACCAGACTTATTTTAAAATAATTACATTTTTTTTATGTTCAACAGAGAAATTAGTTCCAGCCCCTAGGAATCTAGGATAGCAACCACCCTTCTCTGCTTCAATCATCTTCGTCGTGTTCTTTTATTTCAACTTTTTTTTCGTTTTTTAATTTCAAAACAGTAATTAAAAGGAGACATGGCTAAGAAGAACCGTAGAGAGAGAAAGAGAGTTAAGGAGCAGCTCTCGAAATCTCGTTTCTTGGGCCATCAGTTCACGACTACCAAGGAATTTATTTTCATTCCTGTTTTACCCCTCCGTTATTTGCTGTTAATTTATAATTTATCTGTGCACAATGTTTTCTTCTCTTAATTATTTTTATTTTTATTTTCTCCTTCTGTTATAGTGTCGTTGCTGCCTTGCTTTCTTCACGTATTATTGTAGAGAAGACTAAAACACTAACAAAGTTTAATGGGTGCTTTGACCTTTGTTCTCTTCGTTTTCAGAAAAATCTCTTAAACAAAACAAGCCCATGTAAGCATTTCCTTTTATTTTTATTTCTTTTGAAATTTTTGTTCAGAACAATTGGAATTTTCTTGCTTGTTTAATGGTAGCAAGCAACTCATAATTCTGTTTCATTCTACTAATGCAATCACATGATCTTCTGCTTCATGTCGATGGGTTTTTACTTTTTTGGTGAGATTATGTTTTGAATGCTAAAGTTTGGTTCTTTTGAGTGAAAGACGATTTTTTTTTGAAGTTTCTATTTTGATGGTTTTGTTATTTTAAGTATCGAGCTTCTTATTTATTTATTTATTTATTGAGTGGACCAGGTTCAATGGGTTTGGATTGGAATCCATGTTGGATCTCTTTTTCTTTATTTTATTGTTAATGTTGTCATTGCTGTTTGGTTTATTACGCTTTTTTGTATGGTAACTAAAGGCTGGTCTTGGTTTTTTGTGTTTTTTTTTCTAGCTATTTTGGGATTGCTTGTGTTGAGGGATAGAGTTTTAGCATAGCTTAAAAAAGGTTCCTTGAGAAGGGGTTTCATGGGTTGAACTCAAAGAATAATGGGAAGTTTGAGTGAAGAAGAATACCGATTTTTTGATGCCTATGAAGACATATCATCAATTTCTGATGCAAATTCTGATAGCTTTGAGATATTTGATTCTCATTCTAGTTTTGATAACTCTGTTTCGAGTAGACTTCACCATGAACTGTGGATTAAGAGCCCTGGAAGTGTTCAGGAGCAGCGGAGTAGGTTCTTTGATTGGATGGGAATTGGTTTAAATGAAAATGGGAATAGGAATTTAGAAGCATTTAGTCCAGAAGGAGAGAGTGATAAGATTGGAGAAAGCAGTGTGGCTGTATTGAGAAAGTTATGTTTAGAAGATGAATTTTGCTCTACTCGGTCTGTGATGTCATGCTGGTCTAATGGTGAATCTAATTTGTCAGCGGAGTTGGGTTTCATGGAGAATTTTGTTTGCAGAGAAGGGGATTCTGATGGGGGGAATGACGTGCAAAGTAGATGAATTGGGGCAAGATGTGAAAGCAAATGAAGGTTGTGAAGTGGAACAGTCAATAACAGTAGAGGAATCTGAGAACACTTCCGAGTCATCTCCCTCATTTCAGAAACTTACGCAGAATGAAGTTGGGGAACCAAGTACTTTGGTGGATACTCCAAGAAGGCTTAAGAAGGGGTGGTTGAGTAGAATACGTTCCATATCATGCATCGTGGATAGCCAACAGGAAGCTGACAAATTGAGACATGATGGTGATGATGATGCACTTCTGAGGTGCAGGGTACAAAGAGTTAAGGTTCACCGATATGGTAAGCGAACTAAGGAACTTTCGGCTCTTTATAAAGGACAAGATATCCAGGCCCACGAGGGTTCAATTTTGACCATGAAATTTAGTCCTGATGGGCAGTACCTTGCAAGTGCTGGTGAGGATGGGATTGTGCGTGTTTGGCAGGTCTTGGAAGGTGAGAGATCAAATGAACTTGACATTCCAGAAATAGATCCATCCTGCATATACTTCACGGTGAACCAGCTATCCGAGTTGAAACCCCTCTTGGTTGAAAAAGAAAAGACGACTAAAATGAGGAGCATGAGGAAAACATCAGATTCTGCATGTGTCATTTTCCCTCCAAAAGTTTTCCGGATTTTGGAGAAACCATTGCACGAGTTCCATGGGCACAGGGAAAAGATCTTGGATCTCTCATGGTCCAATAATAATGTAAGTTGCTTCATACAGGATGCATTTCTCTAACAAACTAAGAAAACAAAGCATTTTATTTACAGATTTTTTGTAAGCAGCATTTACTATCAGCTTCAGTGGACAAAACTGTCTGTCTATGGCAAGTGGGATGTGACTGTTGCCTCAGAGTTTTCTTGCACAACAACTATGGTGTGCTTCTGGCTAATTTTAAGTTTCTTCCCACCATAAGTTCTTTTAGTTTACTTGTCAGTCAAGTTGAATTACCTCTCCCTTTATTTTGTATGTGATGCAGTAACCTGTGTTCAATTTAACCCTGTGGATGATAATCACTTCATGAGTGGTTCAATAGATGGAAAAGTTCGCATATGGGCAGTTAATAGTTGCCAAGTTGTTGATTGGACTGATATAAAAGATATCGTTACTGCAGTGTGTTATCGTCCAGATGGGCAGGTTTGACAATTTTCCCTCAACTCTTTTATCTTAAAGAATTGAGGATATGGGGGTGAATTTTCCCATGTTAAGTGACCTCATGGAAAAACTTCCCTGTGTAGGGAGGGATCGTTGGCTCTCTGACAGGAATCTGTCGCTTTTATAACATGTCAGGTATGCATATTCAGATATTTAGCACCTACTACATTCTTTAGGTGTTGGGACATAAGCAAGTCAAAATGCTGGTACTTTTCATTTGTAGAAGTAGTTCTTTTGACAATCTGTTATATCCTGGTCGAATTACATGTCATATGGGAAGTCCTTCAAGTTGTAACCTGTGCGATAGTTTTGGATATCAAAATGCTGGTACTTTTCATTTGTAGAAGTAGTTCTTTTGACAATCTGTTATATCCTGGTCGAATTACATGTCATATGGGAAGTCCTTCAAGTTGTAACCTGTGCGATAGTTTTTGGATACAAAGTTCATCTATTAAGAATGTACTGTTTGTTTTCTTAAGCCACATACTGTTTGTTTCTTCTGTGAAGAACTCTTGCAATTGCGTTTTATGGATTTTATGCATGAATTTACTGGTTTCAATGGGTTGTATCCCTGAAATGTTTCATATTAAATTATTATGCATTTAAAGAAGAAATGCATATTCACTAAACAGGCTATAGTTTCACCAGGCTCAGACCATTACTTGCAACTTGATGCTCAGATCTGCCTACATGGTAACAAGAAGTCACCTTGCAAAAGAATAACTGGCTTCCAGGTATTTGTCTCGTTTTCTTCCAATTTTGCTTTTGCTGTTTTTTCTATGTACATGTTTAATGTCTTACTTCATTATACGCCCTGAACTCCAGTTTTCCCCGCAAGACTCAACCAAAGTAATGGTGACTTGTGCTGATTCACAAGTCAGAATTCTTCAAGGACTTGATGTGATTGGCAAATATAAAAGTATGTATCTTTAGCTTCCATTTTGTTATCTTTTTCTCAATGTCATCTATTAATGTTGCTGTTTCAGACAAATCAGAAGTTTTTGTGTTAAACTATAATATATGCTGCATATTTGTATATTTCATGTTGTGAAACCCAAATGGGCATGCAGCCTGTAATTTTATGAAATATGTCAAATATAAGACTATATTATCTTAGTTATCTAAACTGATCAATTTTTAAATCTGATCTTCTTAAATTTCTCCCTGCTCTTTAGGCAACACAGCAAACCAGATATCTGCATCTTTTACTTTGGATGGAAAGCATATTATCTCGGTTTGTGAGGATTCCAATGTACATTTGTGGAATTACATTAATCAGGAACAACCTGCTACTACTCGATCAAAAAACTCAAGGTCGTATGAGCATTTCTCTGTCAATGCATCTGTTGCTATACCTTGGTGTGGATTGAAATGTGGGAGCTTAGATAATGGATGGGGATTTCGTGTCTCAGATAATAACGCACAGGAAGTTCTGCCTCTTTCTTCTCCGGCTCACTTTTCTCTGAGTCAAGAATATTTCTCAGAATCTTTTCCCAAGGGTTGCGCTACTTGGCCAGAGGAAAAGCTTCCTTCGAGCCCATTATCTACATCATCAGCAATGCACAAATCCCAGTACAAGTTTCTGAGAACTTCATGCCAGAGCACAATCAGTTCTCATGCTTGGGGTCTAGTTGTTGTGACTGCCGGGTGGGATGGAAGAATAAAATCATTCCACAATTATGGGTTACCAGTTGCTGATTAACCTATATAGTGGTATCGCAGTGCTTCAGAGAATCAAGATTGATTCTATTTGTTGGGATTTTTAGTGCTCCCTTTGATGGATTACCTGCTGCAAAATCTGATGTTGCACAGCTGACCAATTACCAATGAGTTTGACATCATAAAAAGTTGTCAGCTTCCTCAACATATGCAATGTAGATGAATGTTTGAGAATTTTGGGTGGGCCCTTCTCGTGTAATGTTTGTTCTGTAGAAGAAGCATATATGACAAGTGACAACCAGTTCTTTGGTTGTGATGATCATGCAGACTAGCAAGAGGCTGAGGTTAGCTTATCTAGATTCCCAGTTTAGTTATAAAACTTGTTGATATTTTTGCACGAGAAATGTATGCTCAGCCCAGTAAAAGATGTACAAGTCATGTGTTATGAGAGACCAGTTTGAGACTCTCTTTATTGTAGAGGTGTTTGTGGGGCCTTTGCCTAACTCATTCTTTGGCTTGCTAAAATGGGAGGAGTGAATTCAGAGCTGGTGGTTGCAGTTTATTTGGGAGAAAAATGATAGGGAACTCTGCCATTACAACTTTGTGGTCAATCTGAATGATTGAGTTGTTTGTCTTCCATATCATGCGTCATGGTAGGGTCGATTTCACCTGAGCTTGATGGCGGGGTTGCATTAAGCTTCATCTTCAGTTGAATGACTTGTTTGATTAGCCGAGTTGCTTACATATGCTGAGTCCCCGAGTTGCTTGGTAGAGTCAATGTCACCTGAGCTTGATGGTGGGGTTGTATTCAGCTTCATTTTCAGCTGAACGTCTTGTTTGATTAGCCCCTTGCTTCGTATGCAGAGCCCCTGATTTACATGGTGATTGGATTTCCAGATAAAAGCTTCTAGCTTTTATTATTTAGGTGGATGCTAGCAGGCAGTTTAACTGACTTCGATTATTGCTTGAGTGGTGATCATCCTTTTTTTCCCCTCACTAACAAAATTGTGTATATTGTATCTCATAATACTATTCTTAACATCATTTAGATTAGTTTTGAGACTATTTGTCTTCAGAAAATCCAGAAGAAATGCCCTCTGAGTTTAGGATTTGCAATTGTGGTTATGTATATGAACATATTCAGTAGTTAATTTCCTTGTAAACTGTTGGGGGGAGTGGGCTGAAAAATGAGAAAATGAAGATTGATGAGCATATGTTCTCGGCTTGTATGCCTGATAATTGTGTCTATTCTCGAGTACTATGGCTTCATTTTCATGCACTAAATTCATTTTTTGACTTTCAAAAGCCATTACTGTCTTAAAATTGTATTACGCTGCTTGGTCATGCCAGTCAAATAATTTCTCATCTTTTCTCTCTAATATGCTCTGTAACACTGTAATAATCACTCCCTCAATTATTATTTTTCCCATCAGAATCTGTTGGTACGATAGATTATGCATCAACAAGGAACTATAGAAACATGGATTTAGATCTTTTTGCTCTGTTTTTGGCTAAACTTTCTCTGTTCTGGTAGGCCAGGAAGGTGACGCCACTGCCAATTATGAACACTAAAATCTCAACTTTTAAAGACAAGAACTTTTCCTGAATCATCTCAAGGGAGTGACAGGTTTATCATGGCAGGCTGGTGACGGGGATTTCAATTTCTGAAATCATGATCATATCAAGGGCCCAGTACACGCCACATCACGTCTTAATCCAATATCTTTTAGGGTAGATAAGACAGAAACAAAGCCATTAATGTGATGTGGTTCACATGATTAAAGCATTAGTGGGCCATACTACACTCTTAATACCATGCAATTAGCACTTTATGATGATTTCTTAGGTCCCTTAATTAGGGGACAAAAAATAATTACTTGGGTTTTAAGGAACAATTAACCTAAGCAGCATCATGTAATCTTGAGCTTTAGGCCTATTTGAACATCCTTTTTGTTTTGGGAGATGAGTTGGGTTTTTTTTTATTAGCTTGAGAAAATCTTTTTAGTAGATCCAATTACAGAAACAACCGACAGAGAAACATGGCATCTGTTGCCAATCCCTACTCTACGTACCGCCTAGGTTTTTACTTTGAACTTGTGATTACTGATTAGCGAACCTCTTTAGAAGGTGTTTGGCACGGTGCTTTACCCGTTGTGCTGTAATTTTTATTATTTTTTATTTTATTTTAAATAAATATATTTTAGTAGTTTTTAGATTATTTTGATGTGTTGATATCAAAAATAATTTCTAAAAAAATAAAAAAAATATTATTTTAATGTATTTCAGTACGAAAAATCATTTTGAAAAGCTACCACAATAGCTATCCCAAACAGGCTTTTAGTCTACTATGTGAAGAGCTAACTGTTCTGCTTTGTGTTTTTCTATCACCAACTCTTCTTTTACATTCGATTAAACTCTATTTCTGAAAATTATATTTTATAAATTTTGATGAGCGAGTAAAATCTTAATTATTTTAAATTTATAAAAAATATAAAAATTTAAAATTTACTATACAAATCACAAGCTCTCTATAATTACGCCATAACCCTGATAACACTAACTCCTTATCACTCACGAGAAAAGAATCATCTTTCTCCTCTGGGACTGTGACCAACTGCTAATCAAAAGCAATCAAAATAAATAAAGTCAATGGGATTTTATAGGTCACGGGTTAAATAGGGTTGATTTCTTTTATTTATTATAAAATTAGACCCTAGTCAAATTCTAGATTGACTCACGAGAATAAAAAATAACCCTACTTAAAAATATACTAGCTTAAATTGTTTGGGTCATTAGCTATCCTTGCTCTGTATATTTATAGCTTATTCGATGAATTAGAAAGGGTATTTCAAGAATTCGTTGAAAGATTAAAAAAAATAATTTTGAATTAGCTTTTGGATATTGAGATTAAGTTTAATAATTGAGTGTTAAATAAGTTATTGATTCATATCCTAATTAATATATTCATAAAATAAATTCTCATACTTTTTTTTACGTGAAAGGGAAAATTTAAGAAAGTTGAATTCACTTCACAACCTATTTAAGAAAGTCTAATGTAGATAAAATAAATATAATTAAGCAAATGAAATATCGGATTGGGCTGGACATTCCGAAACAAACCTATTCAAGAAGTCCAAATCCCCAGGTGTCAATTGTTTTCCCTCTCCTTGGAGGGCCTATTGGGCTAATGGATGGGCTTTTCAAGTAGGGGCTAGGCCCAATTGGGTTTTTTCCTGTAAACTCATCTCAACTTCCAACCTTCAAATTATGCTTCATGTGGTCACAATCAACCTATAATGTGATAATTATTATCTTTGGAAAGCTCAAGTTTTTAAATTTCTTATTTGAGAAAAATGGTTGATTTAGTTGAGAATTGGCTTGGTGACCTCATGATTTATATTTATATATATTTATTTTTATTTTTTTGGATCAATTACCAAAATAAGGAAGGACAAGCATGCCAAGAGCTGTGATAGAGATGAGCCTATCCTGTCCTGACAAGTGGACTTCAGATCGAAAGACAGAACCAGTTCCTATGTGTTGTGCCACATCGGATACATGCATGGATGTACATCCATCCTGGAACCAAACTTTTCAAACGGATAACTCCCAGAATCAACAATGAGCTGACACTTGACAGATAAACAACACAAAGAGAGAAGCCTCTACCTCCTCTGATTGATTAAAAATGGCAACAGCAACATTTTCCCTCCCTCTTTATCACTTCTCTTCTGCGCGCCGTCGGTTTCCCATTCCAGACCTTCACTCGCCTCTCAAAATCTGTTGTTCTGGTAAGTTAGACCCTTCACATCCCCTTAACAGGTTCAGAGTTTGCAAATTTGTTGCTTATCAGGGGGTTTTCTTTAATGGGGTGGCTTAAAATGTGGTTAACATTTGTTGGTTTTGTGGTTCTTGGCAGGTAGTGGAGATGGTTCCAAATCAAAGGGAGAACTTGTTTCAGTTTAAGAAGGAGATTAATTATGTGGCTTGTGGCATTCTTGCTGCTTGGGCTGTGACTGCTGCTTCACCTGTAATTGCTGCTGGTCAGGTTGAAAAGCCCGCTCTAGAATTTTATTTTTACTATTAAACTAAGCGTCTATGAATAGAAATTGTATTTTTAATTTTAGATATTTCGGACAAAACAGTTCCTTTTAAGTTTTGAAGCATTGCCTGAATATGCTTGCAATTGTCGAAGCTATGAATTGGACCTTGAAGGAGATGTTTTGATAGCATGCTGAACAAAAAATCCTGGGTGTGTAGGAATAACCCAAGCATTTCTTCGAATGTAAGGAATGTCCACTCGTGTTAGTTGATGTGTTTGCTAAAGCATCTTGGGTCAAAAGGTATATGATTTATTTCTCAATTTACTCGGAAGATTTATTAAATCACAATTGTTAGATAGGAAGTGTGTCGGCTTGAGTCGAGAAAGAATTCATGTTGTCGAAAGAGGTGAATCATTGGCAAGAAATATTTTCAATTTTATGTTGGCAATAGAGATCTTGCTAGTTGGTGTGTTTGGTAAAGCAACTTGGGTGAAAGGGTATGGGATTTATTTCTTAATTTACTCAGAAGATTTATTAAATCACAATTGTTAGAATGGAAGTGTGCTGGCTTGAGTCGAGAAAGGATTATGTGTTGAAAGAGTGGAATCATTGGAAAGAAACATCTTCAATTAATTGTTGGCAATAGACATCTTTTCTATTCTGGCTAAGAGGGTGCAGCAGTGTCGGAATCTTGCTTCTTATTATATTTTTTCAGAATTTAATGTCTAGCCACCTGTAGTACACTCCTGAACGATTAAAAAATGGTGATTGTTGGAATTGCAGAATTGTTAGATCACCTCTTGCTATCTTGTTGCATCTGTTGAAAATGGATGACTTTGTTAGATCAGCTCTTGCTATCTTGTTGTATCTTACTTATGCCATCCGGGATTTTGATCTCTTAATTTTATTTTATTTTTCACAGAGCCTGTTGATGCCATATGAACAATAGCGATAATAGTAACAACACTAATAGAAGCTAGTTTCACTGTCCTTAAAATTTACGAGATTCAATATGTTTTCCTCGCAGAGGCTACCCCCACTATCAACGGAACCTAACCGGTGTGAGAAGGCATTTGTCGGAAACACGATTGGTCAAGCAAATGGTGTTTACGACAAGCCTATTGATCTTCGCTTCTGTGATTATTCAAATGACAAATCCAATCTGAAGGGGAAGTCTCTTGCAGCAGCACTCATGTCAGATGCAAAGTTCGATGGTGCTGATATGACAGAAGTGGTAATGTCTAAGGCTTATGCTGTTGGAGCTAGCTTCAAAGGTAACTTTCCCATTCAGTCCTCAGCAATCCTCTCTATATCATCTACCTGTAGATGATGAGCACATTGACGCGAATTTTTCATGGTTGAAAAATGAAAATGTCTCCACACAAAACCCACATTTTAATACATGCACAAACAAAGAGAGGAGAAAGAAAAAGAACTAAATGAGCGGCTCTTGGGAGGCACAAGTCTTTCTTTCCTTAAGTTTTGCTTCTTACAAAATCAAATGGGTGATTTTCTCCCTGACTACGGATCCCACACTGAAACGTAGAAATATATGAAAGTAGGTCTATGAAGGTGCCGTAGCGATCTCTGAGAAACGTAGAAAAATATGCGAATGTAAGGATCGATGATGCTAGGATGAGCAATGGCGAATGCCTTGAGAATTTGGCATCCAGTAGAACTTGAAGGGCAATAAACTTGACGTTCAAGTTCTTGTTGAATCACTTCATTCTCTTGTCTTAACTGCATGCCTTGTTGCAATTCTCCTAACCGAAGCCAAATACCAATTAGTGCTCAACTTTTTCCTGAGGTCTACTGGTCTCTTGGCATCAATTTGTCTTTCATCAACTAGTATATTTTTCTTGACCATCTGAAAACCGAAGCATATCATCTGTTCTCTTCAAAATCAAACCAAAAATATATCTCTGAAATAAGTGTAGTTTCCTTGAATAGTTGTACAAATTTCAGACTGATCAGAAATCGGCAATCCTACGTTGGATTTGTAGAGTAACCATGGTTCTTTCTGTACATTCTTGAAGTGGCTCCTCTTGTTTTGTCTGAAAACGTGAAACTGTAATGGTCAAGGAACTAAATAGGATGACACTGGTTTCAATTATTTGCAGGAGTAGACTTCTCAAATGCTGTTTTAGACCGAGTTAACTTTGGGAAAGCTAATCTCAAGGGAGCTGTATTTAAGAACACTGTGCTATCAGGCTCCACATTTGATGAAGCTCAACTGGAAGATGCTACTTTCGAGGATACGATTATCGGCTACATTGATCTTCAGAAGATTTGCAGAAACACATCCATTAGTCCTGATGGAAGGGCTGAACTGGGCTGCCGATGACCTCAAGTTCATCTCATGATCAATATATGTCCTACATTTTATAAATTCAAAATTATGCTGAGTGGTTCCAAATTGATATAGAGCAAGACAGTTTTCATTCTCAGTGAATCTTGAACACAGAAAATTTCATGAAGGCTACCACACTGAGACTCCTTTGTTGTCTTCTCCTAGTCCTTTTGCTTGCTGCATTGTTTGCCCAAAAATGAAATCTATTCTATCAATCTCTAGTGATCCAAACAAAGCCTTCCCTAATTAGAAAAGAGGTTTCTTTATTAATATTAAACAATGAAAGTATAGACAACAAGCGCATCTAGTGTAGTGGTATCATAGTACCCTCCCACGGTACTGACCGGGGTTCGATTCCCCGGATGCGCATATGGCTCTTTTTGTCTTTTACTATTATGGCAAACTTCGTTATGGCCCTTAAACTATCAAAAGATTTCAATTAGGTCATCGAACAATAACTGACCACCAATATAATAATTTTATTCTCTTAAAAAAATTACAAATTATGTCAAGTAACCATTTTCATCATCTATGTAATACAAGTATTTTCGAATAGACGTGGTTAGGCCTTTTATTAGAAAACAAAATGTACATCGTTTATTGGTACTATATTTTTAAAAACAAAAAACAATTTATAAAAAATAATAAAATTTTATAATTTTAAGATGGAGATGGCAAGAACAGAAGTGACATTTATTTATGAAAAGGGATCCACCTCACCTGCTTTTCTCTGACGAAAATTGATAGATGTATAAGAAGATGCTTTACGCCTTTACCTAACATGGACTGACTTCTAGCTATCATTTTGACGAAGGACCGGGTAACCATATAATCTCTATTTTTGGAGGATAACCCTAGTTAGTAACTCGGCTTTCTATATATATATAATATATATATATATATATATTTTTTGTGTTTTAAAATTATTTTTTAAAAAAATAAAAAACAAAATAGTAATTTCAGATTATTTTGACGTGTTTATATATATTTTTTTAAATAATTATTTCAATACATTTCTAAACGAAAAATATTTTAAAAAATGATTACTATTACAATACCAAACAAACTCTTAATAAAATGTTTCATAAGAAAACTAGTAATTTCTTAGAATTACACTACCATTAGCAGCAGTATTTCTGAGTATTCTCTTTTATAGGAGTATGAGCAGGTGACTTTAATTCTTGAGAAGAATGTTGGAAAGAACAGGGACGCCATTATCAACAGATCCTTCATCTGATTCGATGAAATGACTTCAACGATCTCCCCATTTCGTCGGGCCATGGAGGAAGAAGGGTAGCTGTCTCCACCGGCCGGCTCTACCCTATCCTACGTGTTAGGCATTTCATGAGAGGCAGCCACTCGCAATCATTAGACACATACCTACCCTATTTCGATCGTTTTGTGAAATTGTTCGCCGGTCATGGTGTGCCGGTGAGTGATTCTGCTCCGGCACCGGCATGTGATCTCTCTATGATACGAAACCTGGAAAGATATTAAGCTAGTTATGATTTATTTTATAGAAAAACGTTGAGACCTCGTCAGTAATTGAATTGTTTTTCTTCGTTTTCTCTTAAAGAATTTGGAGTTTAAATTGTTAGGTGATGTCTCAAAATATAATTTATATTATTTCTTTAACACACTCTCTCAAATGAAAGCGTTTTTGAGCTTGAAACTTGCATTTTATCTTATACTTGATTTTTATTAAATTGAATGAAAGATAATGAGATTCGAACGCGTGACCGTCAGATCAACAAAACTTTAATACCATATTAAAAAAACTATTTTATCTAAAAACTTTAACTCTTAAATAAAACCCAAAATAAAATTTATATTATTTTCTAACAGCTTACCTACCATGTTAAATATGATCCACCATAGCAAGCCACAGGCGCCAAGAAAAACTGTATATTTTTACAAATCCACGTATATAAAACAAGCATTACAAGGCAACTGTATATTTTCCAACAGGATCCACCATTTTTTACTTGTTTCAGAGGTAACAGGCTGCATGGAACTTGTAATTTACAAGAAAGAATATCCTTATTGGCTCACACCTCCGCCACAAAAGCATTCACGTACTGTCAAAATAAATCATCTCCATTGTTCAAACTCTTAACGTACAGCACATCTTTATCTGTCAAGAAAGCGAGAGAATAATCATCCCACCCATATATATATATATAATTCAAGAACCTCACCTCCAGTAACATTTTGACTATTCCAGATTCATATAAGAGATACATGTTTTAATTTAAACTCAAGATTTACTATACAGATCTAAAAATTTTTATATATCGCCACGCTCCTTGAGAACCATCCCACCTACATATCATTTGACGGGCAAACAGTTTTTCTGATAACGCTGGATCGATGTTCTCTTGAACTCAGGAGGATGCATGCGCAGGGCTTTAATCTTGTTTTTTTTTTTAAAAAAAAAAAACTTTCTTGTGTTTCTTGGTTGCAAGTCTGGCTTTCTCCAGATCCATGGCACGCATCTGCAAACACACACGCGCACGTTAGACAAGCTATGGTTATCTATGGTCAAGTGAATCATGTGATCGTACGTGGGTGGCAGGATATATAAATATCGTGTAGCAGCCATCAATTAAGGCAGACCTCTAACCATGACGCTTTTTTCTATTTTCATCTTTTTTATTTACTTATTTGAGTATTGAAAAGTCTTCTAGTTTTGGCAGTATAAGTCCAAACATTTTAGTACAATCCGTCCTTGTTAAAGTTCTCTCAGCTTCATCAAATTGACAAGTACTGTTGTATATGGACATGTTATGTCGCCATCATTCAAGGTAGTCAAAATCACGAGCCAACTCGCAAAATCATGGCTCCGAAAACCTGGTTGGACCGGAAAGAAAAATCAAAACCGGTCAAACTCGGTCAAACTCGTAGAAAAATCGTTCAAAATCATAGAAAAATCGTAAAAAATCATAGAAAAATCATAGAATAATAATAATAATAATAATAAAATAATAATATTTAATTATATTTAAATTCATTTTTTAAATTTAAATATAATTAAAAATAATAATTTTTGTACAGACATTTTACGATCTTTCTACGATTTTACAATCCGATCTTACGATCTGATTTTTCGGAGCCCTTTCCGATCCGTGTCAAAATCTCGATTTTGACTGCCATGCCATCACCTAGTTATTTGGTTTAGAATTACTAGAAAAATTGATCAAAATATCGGTTTTATCAGAGATTTAAGAATAAAAAATTAATTATCTAAGTAATGCTTTATCTTGGATAAATTGCATTGTGAGATTTGACGTGGACTAAATTTTTTGATGGGTAATATATATTAATTTATGTGAATAAATTTAGCCTTTTGAGTTTTATTAGGGGCTCGTGTGTCAAAATAAAATTTTTGATGGATAATATAGATTTAGTAAACTGATTATTAAATCCCAAGATGCATGTAAATATATATTTTTTTAATATGAAAATACCAAACAATATGATCTTTTGTATTTTTTGAGAGACTTGGTCGTATTTAAATAAAACAATTTATTTTTTGTGTTAATTACAACTTTTAATCATTTTTATCATCATCTATTTGTGATAAAAATAATTCTCTCCCTCTCCTCTTATGTTTGTCCACCTATATATAGGTGAAAGGGTTTTATTTTGGTTCTTTGTTTTTTTCCTTTTCAACTTTGTTCTCTTTATTCATATATATTTTTTTATTTTTATGTAATTTTTTATTCTTTTTAAAACATAATAACATCAACTAAAAAAATCAATTATTTTAAAAATGACATGTTGAAAAGACATTAAAAATTTAAAATTCTTTTGAGATGATATTGGAAAATACTGAAAACAACGTAAATATATATAAAAAAACATATTTTTTTGGTTTTTTTTTCTTTCTATTTTTTTAATTTAAAAAAACATGAAAAAATATAATAAAAAAATTAAGCAACAACATATACCATAAAGGACCGTATAAGTGACATTGACTATGATATTTTGAACGATTTTCCTATGATATTATACAATAATTTTTAAAACATCACCAACAATACTTGGCTTACCTACCATTAAGTACACGATCTACAACATATAACCCATTTTTAATCAGGAAAAGCAATGCATGAGATCTCTTTTCTTGACGTTGGAACCCATTAGAAAACTTTGTATCGTCATTGTCGTCGTCATCTATTGTCTCATGATGGATGTTATTTTCACTTGTGTCTCCCACCACCATGAATGACGTATTTCCCAGTCATTTCTTCCACACAAAAATCATTTTCCTTCCTGTTTATATACACTTGTGGCCCCCATTGTTTTCCCTTTCAACGTGTGTTAATTTATTACCACAAAAAAACAAGTGATTTTTCATTTCATTTTTTCTTAATTTCTAATCGATGTGGGGCATTTTGATATAAATGTGACCAAATTTTTTTCACTTGAAAGTGTATTTTAAAGAATAATATAAATTATATTCTGAAATCTCATCTAAACTTCTAAGTAAGATGATATATATATATATATATATATCATCATCACCTAAAATTCGGTTCTAAGTTTAGTGGTAACTTGTAATATACTGCTTAGACCTTGAGTACGCATGGGATTTCCTTTTTTGACGCTGAAACCCATGAGAAAATTTGTATTTATTTTATTTGTGAATCATACCCACCATGAATTGAAGTAGGTATTTCCTTTGGCATAATTCTTCCACAAAAATGAAAAATCCCTTCCAGCATATACGCAGGTGTGTCCCACTGTTTACCTTTCCAACATGTTTGCTCATTTTAATGATAAAGTTAAAGTGATTTTTCATTTCATTGTTAGGTGTGTAGGAGGAGTTTCGTGATTTTCTCCTGTAATCTCCGAGAAGAGGTGTCTGGAACTGACCTACCAACAAAAGATTTGTCCATTACTTGGCACTCCCTTAAAGCAAAAGAAAGGATTATTTAGAAGAGATCGATCACTTGGAAGTTGGCACTTATTATCATGCAAATTAATTAATTAATACTTTCATACATTAATCACACATGGACTAGTTTGCCAAATTGATTTTTTCAGAAACTGTATGTTAGAAAAATATAAATCATATTCTGAGATCTCACCTAACAGCTTGAGTTTTTAGGTGAGATGATTCTTTGACATAGTATCAGAACCTTGTTGACCCAATGGTTACTAGTTCGAATCTCATCACCTTCATTCTATTTGATAAAAATCAAGCACAGGGTATAATGAGTCTGTGTGCAAATTTAAAGTCCAATATACTTTCTTTTGAGGGATGTGTTAAAGAATAATATAATTTATATTCTAGGATCTCACCCAACAACTTAAATTTTAGATAAAATGATTCTTTGATACTGTGATTTTTAAAGTGTTTGTGTGTGTTGTTTTCTTCCACGACCGAATTATTCCGCCGTAATTAACTCACAAGTCTACTGTAGAAAAATCAGTATTACCGGTCCACTTCACAAATCAAAGTTCCATCTCCTGTTCTTG
The DNA here is from genome assembly GCA_029228605.1 of Salix koriyanagi. Classification (NCBI taxonomy): domain Eukaryota; kingdom Viridiplantae; phylum Streptophyta; class Magnoliopsida; order Malpighiales; family Salicaceae; genus Salix; species Salix koriyanagi. Next base: position 5,332,325 of record CM055338.1, read on the forward strand.
ATCATGGGGTTAAGGAAAATCCAAATATTCATCCCATCGAGTTCTTGTTTTCTAGACGTACCAAACAAAAGATGTTTCGGGCAGAATCTGAGGCCAGAACAGTAAGCAAAGCTACAAAAATGTATGGAAAATCAGTAGTCCTTGTTTTGGGGGTCGTTGATTGTGAGAGGCGAAGAAGAAAGTAGAATAATTAATTCATCGAATAGAAATTACAAGCGAGCACCAAAGCTTTTCCCAAGACTACCGATAGATAGATAGATATATGTAAGGTCAAGTTTTAATTATATTTATTGAGTTTTGGATATTAATTTATAATATCTATTACTTAAATATTAGTACATTAGTATCCAATAAGATAACTATTAAAAAACAAATTCACCCATTCAAATATATTAAAGGTGATGAGATCTTATTGGTATTATTTTTCTGTAGTATTTACTTGGTTCCAGATATAAATATTCATTGAAGCATCAATCACTCATATATATAGTTTTTGAGACTGAATGTAATAATATCAATGCTTTATCTATTTCCCATCAAATAAGATAATTGATTGAAAAATAAAAAAAAATAACCCATTTGAATCCATTAAAATCAATATTTATTAAATTATCATCTTCTTTTCTTCGAGGTGATATGATCTTTAATGAATAGCAGTCTTAACAAGAAAAAGAAAAGTTTGGAAATTTGGAATGGTATATAGCTGTCAAGGGATCATCTCACTTAAAAACTCAAGCTTTTTAGGTAAGGTTTCAAAATATAATTTATATTATTCTCTAACATACACTCTTAAGTGAAAGCTCTTTGGGCTTGAAACTTGCACACAAACCCCGTATTATCTTATGCTTGATTTTAATCAAATATAATGAGGGATGGTGAGATTTAAACTAGTGACTATTGGGATCGACAAGGCTCTGATATCATATTAAGAAACCATATTACCTAGAATCTCAAGCTTTTAGATGAATATCTAAGATATAATTTATATTATTATTTAACAGCTAGCTTCTGAAAGTGGAACTTCGATTGCTATTGACTTACTATAGAGTAAAAAATGACGTAGCTTAACTTGATTTTTAATGGTCACGATGAGGGTTGTTGAGCTTGAAATTATATAAGCTGAACTGCCATTCCATGATCAACTACAATTCCTTCCTATTTTCTTCTTCCAAGCTGTCTGTCAATTCTCAACAAAATTTACACCACGTACCCTCCAACCATTTTCTTCTAGCCAATTAACTAGAGATGATAGCGATCATCACTTCCAGATTTCATCAATGCAACAACCCCGTTAATTGTATGCCCTCAGCAAGATTAGACCTAAGTTAATTACCCCTGGGGAGAATTATTGCCATTCAAAGTGGGGCTGTGTATATCCTTGTCATCTTCCTAGCTTGACAAGGTGCATTGTGGTAATTTTGCCCTAGCTCCATGCATGCTGGCCTTCTATTTGTAGGTGCAATCCTGTATTCTGAATGGTCACAGCAGCTTTTGAAGGCTCCCGGCTGATAAGAAAAGAGAAATTGAGCCGGGGGAGAGGGTTTGATCTTGCTCTCCTTTTAATGTTTCTTGCTCAAATGAGTATTCCAAAAGCAGTTGCCCTAAGCAACAAGAACATATATTTTTGAGTTGAATCACTGTGTATGATCGATGTTGCTGGTATGCTACTGTTTCCGAGATGCTCATCTGGGCAAGTAATATTAGAGGAGGGTTTTTTGCACCACGGCCTGCTTCGAAAAGGATCGAGGGCACCATGCTTGTTCTTAGTTTATCAGATAAGTTGCTGTGCTTTTCTCATGGTTTTCTGAGTTTTGCTCACATGATGAGGCCTGGCAATAAATCTGTTTAATTTAGGGTTTCCATTTCTTTTTGTGTTCCCTTTTGATCATCTTTAGTTTCTATAATAGTGGTTTTTTCCAGGACGCAGGTAATCCTTCTGGTGAACTTTGGCTTCTCTCCCCACTTTTCATGCCCCTCCGGAGAGGCTACTGGTGGCTTCAAAACATTCAAAGGGGATAAAACACTTCGTTTTATTACAACAACAAAATATTACAGAAGCTCGAATAATTTATCAAAACTCTCTCTTTTATCTCCAGTACTTCTCTTTATTGTCTCTGTTTACACATAAAATAAAAGCTTGATAAAATGGATTTTTAAATAGTAGATCTGCGTGAAATCGGCTGATAACCTGTTAAATTTTATGACTTTTATCATACCAGTCCATCTACAAAGTCTCTTCCTGTGATGATCACAGGTTCTGTTCTTAATTTGCCTCATTTCCTGAATTGAAGTTAATTAATTGTGCTTTGCATATACGGAAGTCCTAGCTTCTGCTTCTGATCTGATCACAGGTTACCTAGCTAAATCTCTTAGAATCTCTGTGGCCAGATCAAGAACTGTCGACTTTACTGCTTATCAATATTTGATTCACAAGCGTCTTTCTCCGCCGTCAGTTTTGTTGCGATCCTTTCGTCGCCGTGAGATCTCATGCTTGTTTGACCTCAGACTCTATTTTTCTTCCTGAATTCTCAATGAAGTCCTTGGATTTTTCCTCTCCTCTGTTTATACATGTGTGTTCACTTGGAATTTGTTCTATGCGCTGTAAGAATGCTACTCTTCTGATAATTCTGCCAGCGTTTATGTTTAGACTTGGATTTTTGTTGAAATAAAACGGTTTAAACGCTGCTAAACTCTCCCTCTTTTCTCTTTACTGTCTCTCCCACCAGCAAATACAAGTCCCGGTGCCTGTGGCCTTGTCACGGAGGCCATCGGTGCAGTATATGGTGGCGCTGTTCTTGAAGGGATACTATTGACAGGCTGATATGCTCTCTGCTTTATGAATTTTCCAGCCGTTCAACCTTATAGTCGAGCGGCAACGGCCTTGGTTGTTTTGCTAAAAAGCGGAAGGTCAGGGTTCGAGCTTTCGAAGGCTAACCGTAAAGGGTCCCCTGTAAGAGTCTAGGACAGCCGGAGATTTACATATGCCCTGGGCCCACAAAGTTCGCTTTTCCGGGTCATGTGGTTTCCCCGTTCCAATATGGATATCCAAAAAACCTTGATTGATGTAATAGTCTTAATTCTAATAAAATGATTGTCGATTGATCAGTTAGGTTGCCATGAGAGAAAGAACAATTAAATATAGAAATAACATGGACATATTTAATTGCTGGGATAAAACAGATTAATTATTACAAACACCTCTAAATATAGTATTTAACTTGATAATCTATTGTGTTGATTACCTCTAGTTAACATGTTCTTGACACTTTGGAATGATTCTTGATACACATGATGAGGAGGGGCCACAAACTTTTTTTTTTTTATGCAAGGAACTTAACCTTTCAGAAAACGTATTTTGTGAGTCCAAGTAAATAAGTAAAATCTCGGTTGTCCCAGAATTTTACAAGGAGTGAACACTCTGATTCGAACTCAAGACTTGCTGTACAGATCACATCTCTCTGCCATTACACCCTGTTTTTTTAGGACAAAGAGAACATTTGTTTTTAAGAATGTAATTAAATGGATGCTTCCTTTACTTATGTTGCTGCTGCTTCATAAGTTATGAAACATTAAATCAAGCAATCCAAGTCTATAATATACCATCACTGTCCATTTAATTCATAATATTCCTTGTTTTAAATAATCAAATTAAAATATTCCATTACTGTCCATTCAATTCATAATATTCCTTGTTTGAAACAATCAAATTAAGAAATTTGCATTCATATTTATGCATATAAAAAACTAACAAACATCATAGCATTAATCTCTTTGGATTCCTTTTTATATTTTTTTACTTAATCATCATTCAAAACAAATTAATTAACTGAGCATGTCTTCCATTGGTGTGTATAAAACAAGATATATATATATATATATATATAAAATCATGCTCCAACTGTACAGCCATCAGAACCATACAGAATCCATTGTCTTTTTCCTTAATTTTACTATAAAAATAGAATACATTGTTCTAGCTAGGTGGTTAAAAGCCTGTGAAGGATCGACAGTTTATTCAGATAAGATTTTCTTGATCGGAGCATGTGTACGTCCTTGCATGGTCGGAGCTGTAAACGTACGTATGTACAAATACAGTATAGTTCCAAAATGACAACTGAGCCTTGAAGAACATGTCGTTGAAATTCAGGTGGGGCACAAATTTGTGGAAGGTTGAAAGACATTTATTGGATCTTGTCTCAAACAAGTACTCTCAGCAATGTAGCCAAAGTTCATGGATTCATGAAATCTTGCATAACCTGATACGACAAGAAATTGTTTTTGTAAATACCTTTTCCCATTCATCAAATATATTCAGGACTCCTGTGCGGTCCTTCACTTTGGATAAGCTTTGAGATATTATTGTCATAATTAGCTGTCAGTGTAAGAATTAATCATGGCTAAAAAACATGATTTAAGGGTCAACCCGATAAATAATTAACCGAGTTAAATAAAATTAATTTTTTTTTATAATCATTAATTTCAAAGCTTGATAAAATGAGTCAAGATATATGTAAAATATTTTAATATAATTAATGATGTTATTTTAGAGAAAAAAACCTACTTTCGAGATTGGAGAATCAAGTTGCCCTAACCAAGAATTCAGAAATATAGAATTAATAATAAATGCATAGTTTTTTTTTTTTTTTTTGGTAATGATCGGGGCTTTACGCCCTTCTAAATTAATCGAGGAATAGTAGACCCAATAAGATCATAGTACAGCAAAGTATAAATACCGGACGGAGGATCAGTCATAATGTCCGAACCTCTGTCTAACAAATCTCTAGATAAACCAAAATTAACCAACCAATCAGCCACACAATTGGCCTCCCTATAAACATGAATTAAATCAACCTCCCATTCTCTACCCAACATATCCTTAATCTGCATAATAAGATTATAGTTTCTATCAACCCCCCACTTTCAGCCTTAAGAAGCCCAACTACAACCTTGGAGTCTGATTCCAAGATCACCTTTCGAAACCCTTTCTCCCATAATAAATGCATAGTTATTTCAGTGAGAATGTACAGTAAATTACTTGAACACGAATGCCTTCTAGTAGTATATACCTTCTCCATTTTAGTAAGTTTAGATATATTCTTACCTGCACATCCAAGTAAAGCAATGTTCGGAGCACACTTCTTACATACATTTACATATCTATATATATATATATATATATATATAGAGAGAGAGAGAGAGAGAGAGAGAGCTTTAGCTAAAAAAAGATTATTCCTTTCAAGATTTTTGTCAACAATTCCAGCATGCTATTCCAGATCGATTTGTACTCAAGATCCATTCCCTTTTCCTGTTCAAAAAATGCCCCTAATATAAATCATATTTAGTTTTTAGTTTTTAGATGAGATGATTTTTTTAATATAATATAAGAATTTTATTGACTCAACAATTACAAATTTGAATTTTATCATTTTTATTTTATTTGATAAAAAATCAAGCATAAGATAATATGAATATGTGTGCATGTTTCAAAGCCCAAAGAGCTTTTCACTTAAGGTGTGTATTAGAGAATGATATAAATTATATTCTGAAACCTCACCTAACAGTTTGAGCTTATAGATGAGATGATTTCTTAACGTTATGAAAACTAAAGATCCATTGGTTATCTATCGTCATAATTTTACAAAGCTAGCTTAATTCAAGACTACTTTTAACAAATTAACTGCTGGTTACACACCATGCTAAACGATTTTTGCATAATTGATGTATCAAATCGAAACCTGATATGGAACAGATTCAAAGGTGATTAAATTAAGCCAAAAATCCAAAAAAAACCCATGTCGAAAGCAGCAGGCAGGTGCAGCAGTAAAACAGACAGCACAGAAACCTCCCCTGCCAAGAAAGAAAAGAATCTCAGGTCCAGTACTTCTTGAATGGTCCATGGATGTGCCCCATCTAACACAAACTTCCACACTCTTCACCTTCTGGTCCCGATCAAGCAAGCAATGGGGAAACCCTCTGATGACTTCATTGTCTTCTTCTTCACTGGTCTCCATTTTTTTGCTTCTTGCCTCAGCTTTCAACGTTCTAGGTATGGATAATTATCTTCATCTTTGTATGATCGATGAGCTTATGATTTCATGTATGAGTAATTACCAGTCTTTGTTTTGCTAGGAGTGGAAGGAAGCATTGGAGTAAACTATGGCACTGTGGCTGACGACCTGCCACCACCAGCACAAGTAGCTCGATTTCTTTTAGAATCCACCATTATCAACCGGGTTAGGCTCTTCGATACGAACACCGAAATTATACGAGCCTTTGCTCACACTGGCATAGCAATCACCATCACCGTCCCCAATGATCAAATCCCTCTCCTTACCAAGCTAGGTTCTGCACAAGAATGGTTGAAATCCAATGTCCAGCCTTATCGTGCCAGCCACCAATATCGTCCGAATTTTAGTTGGCAATGAAGTACTATCGACAGAAAACAAATTGATGGTGGCGAGCTTGGTTCCGGCAATGAAAGCACTTCATACAGCTTTAGTCGGTGCATTATTAGACCATAGAATCAAAATCTCTACTCCACACTCTTTAGGCATTCTCTCGGATTCAAGCCCACCATCCACCGGAAAATTTCGACGAGGCTACGCTGCACGTTTTCTTAAACCATTGCTTAGCTTCCTTCGAGCTACTAATTCACCTTTCATGATAAACCCTTATCCATTTTTTGGTTTCTCTCCTGATACTCTTGATTATGCATTGTTTAGGCCTAATTCAGGAGTTTTTGATGAAAACACCAAACTTTCTTACACAAACATGCTAGATGGGCAACTTGATGCGGTGTTTTCAGCGATGAAACTTCTTGGTTTTAGTGATATTGAGATTGTCATAGCCGAAACCGGGTGGCCATCACTGGGAGAACCATCGCAACTTGGTGTTGACGCAGGAAGTGCAGCTCAATATAATAGGAATCTAATGCAGCATGTAACATCCGGTGCCGGCACCCCCCTGATGCCCAACCGGACGTTTGAAACTTACATTTTCGGACTTTTTAACGAAGATCTCAAACCAGGGCCTATTAGCGAGAGGAATTTCGGATTGTTCCGGCCAGACATGACTCCGGTGTACAATATTGGAATCCTAAGGGCAAAGGTACGTAGCTGCTGCCAGCAAATTCCACCATATTACGTCTTGACAGGCTAATCATCGTACGTACTGTATGCAAGGTTTTGATTGAAATTAACTCGATTGCTGAAATTCTGTCTTGACAGGCTAAATCATCCATTCCTACGAATCCTGCCCCGGTACCAGTGGTTGCGCCGGTGAGTCCAGGGCCAAGAGCAGGGCCTGAAGAGAAAATCTGGTGCCTTCCTAAACCAGGAGCGGATGTGGAGGCTCTGCAGAGAAACATCGATTATGTGTGCGGGCTGGAAGTGGAGCTCTGCAAACCTATTCAAGAAGGTGGCGCGTGCTTCCTGCCTAACACGGTGAGAGCTCACGCATCATTCGCCATGAATGCATACTATCAAGGTACAGAAAAGAATGATTACGATTGCGATTTCAAACAAACCGCAGCCGTCTCCAATGTGGATCCAAGTATGTTCATTTTCTTTCTGCACTTTCTATCACCACATTCATCGCAGCTTTTGTTTCACAGAGAGAGAAACTCTTTGAAGAATTTGAATTCCTTGTTTAACTTGTTCCATCTTTTGGTATTCAGGCTATGGAAATTGCAAGTATTGATCACGTTGGTGCCTGCATGCAAGTGTTCATCCACAGATTTGGATTCCTAAATAACATCTAGGAGTAAATTCTTAGGCATTCTGCCTGCTGGTTTAGCAACTCTCATGGTGCTTGGTTATAGAACATGTATAGATAGAATATTATTGCAATGTTAGCAATTTGTCTGCTCAGAGATTGTAAAAGTAAATGCTTTGTTTTGCCAGATGCATATATATATATATATATATATATGAACCTGGATTTTTTATGACTTGTATCCATGAAGAAGCTATTCTTTTTATTTGCAGTTACACCATCAGATATATTCCTAGCCAAATTAAGAATATATAAATATATATAATGAATTATTTACTCCTCTTGGTTGTAATTATTTAATTAAAAAAAAAGATATCTTGAGAGCTAGATAAATTTATAAATGTAAACCAGAACAAATTATAAAAATTAATCTGATATTAAAGAATATTTTTTTTTCAAAAAGTTATTTCATAATCACGATATAAGTCTTTTAATAAATGTATTTTAAATGATAAATTGTTTAAGGAATGTACAAGAAAAAAAAGAGCAGGAACAGTATATGTATCAATATATATGATGAATTGTTTTTTTTTAAATAAAAAATAATAATTTTAAATAATATCAAAACCATTGAAGAGAAAAGATGGAGCATTACTACATGCACACAACAATATGGAAAAAAGAAGTGACGATAGATGAACATGATTATATATATGTATATAATTTGTTAAATTTAATTTAACTTTACAGACTAATAAAAAAACAAATATGATAAAAAAAAACTAACCCAATCTTAATTTAAAGTTAAATAAAAATAGATATTAACTTCATTAAATTCAAGTGAACCGTAATTAACCGAGTAAAATCTTAATATGCTTTTTTTTAAATAACAAATAAAATAATATTTTTTTAAATAAAATATTAAAATTTCAAGTTAAATAAAATAAAATAATATTGATTTGATTAAACACGGCTTATTTGTTACTTAACTCATTGTGTAATTTTATTTTATTTTCCTCAAGGCAAAGAAGAACAGAACCCGTAACCATTTGCCAGGGCGCTAAACACTCCCTCCCTCCCTCCCTCTCTCCTTTCCGATTTCAAAAATCCAAAATCAATTCTAGGGTTAGGGTTTTGTTAAGTTCCTTACCGTTTCAATGGCAGATTGGCAACAAGTTCTTCCATCAGTCCTTATAGGTCTTCTCTTTTCTTACCTCCTCGCAAAACTCATTTCCATCGTCGTTTCATTCCAAAACGACAATCTCCATATCACACGAAACCCCCAATCCCCGAAACCCCAATCTACCGACACCACCACCACCACCACCCGACACCACCAGCAGCACTCTCACGGGGACGTTGATTCGGTGGTAGCAGAACAAGGTAGTGTGCGAAACGACAGCCTATCAGGGAATGATAGCGAAGACGACGACGACGACTGGGAAGGTGTGGAGAGTACGGAATTAGATGAAATGTTTAGTGCTGCGACGGCATTTGTGGCGGCAACTGCGGCGGATCGGAATTCGTTGAAGGCATCGAGTGATTTGCAGTTGCAGCTATATGGGTATTATAAGATCGCTACTGAAGGTCCTTGTACTAGTCCGCCTCCTTCTGCTCTCAAAATGACTGCCCGGGCTAAATGGTAATTTATAGTATTGATTTTAGTGGGTTCTTAGTTTTTGTGAAGTTTTTTTTAAGGTAGATGATGTAGTGGGTAAGTTGGTGAAGATGGATTAATTAGAATTGTAATCTGGGATTGATCAAGGTTTGAATGTGTTTGCCTATAGTAATTAGGAGGTAGGAAACAGCTAAGAAAGTTAATTTGTCGTAATTAGTATGTGATCTACTTGTAATGTGGACGGTGTAAGTTTCAGCAAGTATGTGGGTTTGTTTATTTATAAGGAGAATGAAGTAGGTATTTGAAACTAGACAGGTTTGCTTTGGGTTCTTACAAATGATATCGCACTGTTTGTTGATGAAATTTACTTAAAGGATAGCTATATGTGGGATAGTTTTGGAGGGTTTTGAGTTCAATTTTGTTCTTGTGCATTTGTTAAAATGGATTTCAGTAGTTACAGAATAGTTCTTGGGTTGAATATTATGTTTAGTATGTGAAGAATTACTTGCTTGTTGATTTTGAATCTTTGGGTGATTTGCACTAGGCAAGCGTGGCAGAAATTGGGTGCTATGCCACCAGAAGATGCAATGCAGAAGTACATCGATATTGTTACAGAGCTTTATCCTACTTGGGCTTCTGGCTCTACTGTGGTGTGGTTTAGCCTTCTTATTTAGCTTTTTCCTTATCTTTTCTTCAATTATATAGATGTACTTACTTTCATTTGGATTATCTATGTTTATTTCTTAAATGTATGGATGATTAGAAGAGCAAAGGCGGAAATGGGGACGGACAGAGCACAGATAGCAGAGGACCTATGGGACCGGTTTTCAGCTCTTTTGTCTATGAGGAGGGATCAGAAACTGAGTTGTAAGGTTCTCTTAACTTCTATGAGGAAGGCCTACTTAATCTGCATCTCTTTAGGTCTTCATATGATCACTTGAATAGCTCCTTTGTAAGGGTGGTATCCAGGATCTTCATGTGATTGTGTGCTAGCATGCATGTAGTAAGTATAGGCAAGATCATGTTGCTTTGGCTCTAATCCTATGACATGCCATTTTTCCTGTGTGTGAATCTTGGTGGAATGTCTAGTAAATATCTTGACCAGCTTTCCTTGAGAACTTTTTTTTTCTTTGTAGCATACCTTGTCAACTGTATTTATACCTAGTTAGGTACGTGGCTTCATAATAGTACCATATGTTGGGATGAATTAGTGTTTTGGGTAAGTTACAAATGTCTGATAGATGGTGCTACTGAAAGTGAGGCGCAGGAGTCTTCACTTGAGTGTGGATTGAGAGCACTTTAAGGCAGCATCCGGTAGTTCTCAATACCCTGTTGTCTAACTTACCAGTTTGGTGCTAATACCATGACAGGGGTTGGGAGGATGGTTAAATGTGTCAACGAAGCATTGACTGCAGCAGCAGCAATTTGAAGGGCATTGTGACATGTTCCAGTTTATGCTTGTTTGAAAATGGTGTCAATAATAATAATTAAAATATGTGATGCTGCTTAGTGAACATGTTATGGGATACTGCCACCAAGAGTGTCATTCTAAATGTCATAGGCACGCAGAAAACAAGCTTAATGGTTTGTAGCTCCCACTTTTCAGGAAAATGGATGCCATTCATGCCTTTGCCAGAGAAGGAGAAGTGAATAATTTGCTCAAATGCATTGATAGTGGTGTTTCTGTGAATCTGAGAGGTTTGTTTCTCTGTTTTATGCCTTTTTCTTGTTTATGTGTGGGCACTGAAATAAATTAATGTTATTAGACTGGTGTCATGAATAAATTTGTCACCTTGATTGCAAGGCTGTTTTCTTGTTAGCCAAATTGAGATGTCCTTATTATAGCCTTCAAGCATGCTTGTTCCCAGTTTATTAAGTCATTATCGAGCTTACTGTGCTTGCCAGAGCTTTAGCAATACCAGGTGCCATTGAATGATGCGATCATATACATAACTAGGAAGCTTGCCAAAATTGCCTTACTGGATAAATAAATTGGGAAAAACTGGTGTATTTGACTAAAACTTGCCAATATTTTATTGTAGCTAAGAAATTATCTGCAGAAATAAAACATGCCGCTATTTTGTTGTAACTGAGAAAAGATCTGCAGTAACAAAAAAAATAACCTTCTGATGGAGGTCTATAATTTTTCCCTTTTATGTGATTTGATGTGAGGTCTGTGATTAAAAAGTGACTGGATTGAAAATATGAATTTCCTGATATCAAGTTAAACATTCAATACAGAAGTGGGCTTTAGCAATGTCTTACAATATTCATAACTGTAGCATGTGTTGGAACAGGCACATTGGCGGCCTTTTCTACTCTTTTCCCTGTTTGTGTGGTGTTTATTCTTTTCCTTGCACCAATGAGATTTCTAAGCACATGTTATCACTGCAGATAGTGAGGGTCGGACTCCTATGCATTGGGCTGTAGATCGTGGTCACCTTGATATTGCTGAGGAGCTTGTTAGAAAGAATGCTGACATAAATGCAAAGGTACAGTAGATGTCTGAGGCATCTGTTTTTTGAACTGTCTTCAATTCTCTGGTATTATTACATGTTAGATATCATACAAATGGAAGCACTAGTAGTTTTCAGTAATTAATGTAATAAATGTCCCTTTTCTTTTTGCTTGAATTTCTGAAGTCTCATTCTCAAGATTAGAAATGGGCATCCCTTATTGGGGTCCTGTAAAAGATTGTCCATTGTCCTCATTTCCATCGGGTGATACAAGGCAGTTTTCTCTCTGAAAAAAGAAAGCATTTGGTGACGTTGATTCTTTGGATGAACACCTGCATTAGTAAACTTGTTTTGAAAATATTCCTTGTGTTTTAGGGTGATTCCATGGAAATTCTTCTCCTTGTCGGTGTTCTGATTATTGCCAAAAAAATTTAATGGCAGGATAATGATGGCCAAACCCCATTGCATTATGCTACTGTCTGCGAGAGAGAAGCGATTGCTGAATATCTTGTGAAGCAAAATGCTGATACAGATGCGAAGGACAATGATGGCCAGTCTGCCCGTGATCTCTGCGAGTCGGATTGGCCTTTTCTGCAACGTGTGGGCATCATAGACTGACTGGCTGCCTGCCTGCCTGTTAATTTTGTGGTTCCTTCCAGTTAGTCTTCTTGACAAACTCCCTACAGCTGTACATTGTAGCAACAAATTTACTGATGGGTGCATCGGTCCTTCACGTTTGCTTCTCCTCTCTTGCCTTCCCTGTATTTTACGAATAAAATACGAGGGTTGAGTATAGAGGGTCGTTAAATGGCATGACATGCTTTGCCTTTTGCCAATGCATCATTGGTTTATAGTTCAGTTGTAGCCCTCGTCTTGTTTTTTGTCCTCAGATGTCTCTCCAGTTCTGTCCGTCACACGAAGATGGAACCATTTGTATTTGCTTCCTCGCCACCGGCTGTAATGGTGGAAATAGTATTTTCTTTGTAAAATTGGCTGCTTTCTTACACAATTTATCAGTGTAAGGCCATGTCTTTGTTCTCTATTGGCTTTTTAAAATAATTTTAGTTTAGAATTTGTATCGATGGTATTTTTTTACTTTCTGAAATGTACTTCTTGTATCATCAAATCAAAACAATCTAAAAAACACATGATAATAATAATTTAGAGCAGAAATTACATATAATTTTTCTCAAGGTGACGATTTTTCAGCCTTACATCTTCATTTGAACATAAAAAGTTAAGTCTGTTTCTTGGACAAAACTTTGGTTTTGAGTGGTGATTTTATAGCTCTTCTTGCTTCGCATGAGTGCTATCAAGCTTCTTCTTTTTAATCTAAAATAGCTTCCTTTTAAAAAATAAGAAAATATGTTATTTTTCATTAAAGTGACTGCTGAAAAAAAAAAAGTTTTAGTTAGCGATGGATGGATGTATTTATAAGACCTGCTCTGGTTGACGAGTTAACCAGTTGCATTTTGAATTGGATTTTTTTTTATAACAATGAACATTGGTGTGATAAATAATAATGAGAAGAAGAAGAAGAAGTTGATCCACCGATCCACGGCGGGTTAGCAATCTGAGAGTCAGATTACTCAAATCCATCTTTAAAGTTCATCATTTGAGTCATCTTCATCTCCTCCATCCGCCGCACCTCCAGGAGCTCCGGCAGATCTCTGATAAACAGACGCGATTATAGGGTTGCATGTAGCTTCCACCTCCTTCAACTTCTCCTCATGATCTTCTTTCTTAGCGCTTTGATTATCATCTAACCACTCGACAGCCTCCTTAACGGCTGTCTCAATCTTCTCCTTCTCATCAGCCTGTAACTTGTCTGCCAGCTTATCTTTGTCGTTGACCTGGTTCTTCATGTTGTAAACATAGGTCTCCAAGATGTTACGCGCGTCAATCATCTCCCTAACCTTCTTATCTTCCTCTGCAAACTCCTCAGCTTCCTGAACCATCTGTTCAATCTCTTCATGACTCAGCCTGCCCTTGTCGTTCGTAATTGTAATCTTCTCCGATTTTCCTGACGCCTTGTCTTCAGCCTTGACGTTTAAGATACCGTTGGCATCAACCTCGAATGTCACTTCCATCTGAGGAGTTCCTCTACTCAGATAAACAAGCCACGTTAAGTTAACTACCATGAAAATCAATTTAAGGGTTTCGAGCATAAGAATCAGACCAAACCTTGGAGCTGGAACAATTCCAGATAAATCGAGTTTCCCAAGTGACCTACAATCCTTTGTGAGACTCCTTTCACCCTCAAACACCTGCAGCACATGATCACATTAAAACAGTTTATTTCATACGCAGGCCTCTGTGCACACAGATTTTGGATGCGAGTAAACCCTACTCCTTAGAAAACACATTTTCTGGACCAAATGAGGGAATAAAATCCAGTTGCTCTAGACTCTTATAAAGAATGCATGTCATGACTCGAACTCGAGACCTACTATGCAAATCATAAGCCTTTTGCTATCTGTGCAAACAAATAAAAACTCTTAAAAGGCATTCATTAGAAAACAAACTGGTGTACCTGAATGGTGACAGTAGTTTGCTGATCCTGGTAAGTGGTGAAGGTTTGAGACTTCTTTGTTGGTATGACACTGTTTTTTGGGATCAACTTGGTCATCACCCCACCAACAGTTTCAATACCAAGAGTAAGAGGAGCCACATCCAGCAGAAGTATATCTGAAAGAAACAAATTAGATTCAAACATTATTATAGTCGGTGAGCTCCTAATTCAGTCATATTAGCAGGATGAAGAAAGATTACCTTTGGTTTCATCACCACCCTCCTTGAACGGCAACGCCGTAAGCAACAGCCTCGTCAGGGTTCACACCCTTGTTGGGTTCCTTGCCATCGAAATAATCCTTGAGAAGCTGTTGAACCTTGGGAATTCTAGTGCTTCCACCAACAAGAACAATTTCATCAATCTGATGTTTCTCCAATCTAGCATCCTCCATGGCCTTCTTAACTAGCCCCATGGTCTTTCTGAAGAGGTCATTGTTCAACTCTTCAAACCTGGCTCTGGTGAGTGGTTCGGAGAAATCGACACTGTCGAAGAGCGACTCAATCTCCACACGAACCTAATGCTAGCTACTCAAGCTCTCTTGGCACGCTCACATTCTCTCCTTAGCTTTCCAAGAGCTCTGTTATCCTTGCTGACATCCTTCCCATGCTTCTTCTTGATCAGCTTAATGAAGTACTCCATGATTCTCTGATCGAAGTCCTCTCCTCCCAGATGAGTATCTCCATTGGTTGCCAGCACTTCAAAGACACCATTATCAATGGTCAAGATACTAACATCGAATGTGCCACCACCAAGGTCAAATACAAGAATGTTCTTTTCACCACCTTTCTTGTCCAAACCATAGGCTATGGCGGCGACTGTTGGTTTATTAATAATCCTAGCAACTTTCACATCGGTGATAACACCGGCATCCTTAGTAACCTGCGTTTGGGCATCATTGGAGTAAGCTGCAGAGTTAAGAAAATCACTTTAATCAATCCTCGACCAAGCATGCCTACAAAAGAACTTGAGAGAGTGTACATACACTCTTCCTATAAGTCTTTTGACATCAAAGATGGTATTCTCAAGATTCGCAGCCACCTGATTCTTTGCTGCCTCACCAATCAATCTCTCACTGCCGTGAACGCCACCCACGACGGTGTTATCCAGTTACCTTGATCATTGGCTATGATTTCAACATGACCATTTTTGTAAACACCAACACAAGAATATGTTGTTCCAAGGTCTATTCCTATCACTGTCCCCAACTTGGTGGCCTCCTCTTTTGCTACAGAGATTGTTTGCAAACTCCTTGTTCATAGATTAAACTCCCTTATCAATACAAAAAGCAAAAATCAATCTCACATGTTAAACATTTTATTCAAGTGTTGCTGTAAAACGATGCCATTTATGAACTAAGAAAAAAAAAACCTTTAAGGAACAAAATCATCCCCTTTGAATTTGGTATTTTTTAGTATAATTAAAATAAAAAAGATAAACCCTTTTGCTAAACCATTCACCGAATTCATTTAAAAAAACTACTATCCTTTCTTCTTGAACTTTCTATCCTTTCTTCTTCGAGTGGTTTTTCTTTGGATGATTTTTTGTCAGACACTGGACATGTTTTTATAGTGGATGGAACATGTCGTGCTGACACAAAACTTGAGATTTATCTTATCTTATAGGTATCGGGTTCGAGTCTTTTCAAAGAATGTGACGTAGTGATAAAAGACTTGAGATTTATCTTTGAAGTATCCGATTCATGTCTAAACATGCTTACCTTGTAAGAGTTTAAAATAATTAAAATTTTATTTACTTAATCTAGGCCGCAAAAAATATCTAAAAGACAGGTGAGTGAGTTTACTGGGAGAGAAAAAAAAAGAAGCTAATTTGGTAGAACAGGAGGAATTTGAAGAGAGTTGCTTCAGGCCATCAAAATCTGGATTCTGTGCTGGGATGATCTTCACCATTGATTTTTTAATGGTATTTTTGTGGGTCATGCATAGAAATTAGAAATTTGAGAGGCACCTCAACACTTCATATAAAATCATAAATAATATTCCATGTTTGATAATTTCATAGTTAGAAATTCCTGAACTCGTTGTGATCTTCATTGATTCTTCTTTTGGCGGTAAAAAATACATAATTTTAATCAAGAATGTATGACCTAATTATAAAGATTTAAAAAAATATCTTGGAAATATTAATTTTAAATACTGAAAAGAGATTGGATGAGGAGTTAAATAATGCTCACTCTCAATTCTATAAACCAAAATATATTAAATAGTCATTAACTAACCTGATAATAATAAAATCTTATTAGTGTGACCTATAATTCTCCAGCCTTAAAATTAACTTTATCAATTTATTTTTTATTCAAATAATTCCTTTTATTTATTTATTTATTTTTAAAAATGGAATTCCATGTATATATTTTTTATCCAATCAGATTTTGGATTTTTTGTTGAGATGATCGATATTTTTAGTGGTGTTTTGTGGTGATGAACTCATAAGAGTTGACTAGAAATTGGAAAAGGGAGTGTAAAATGATTTTATTTTTTTCCTTTTCAGAACACAAAAACCATACAATATAGGAAAAACATACATGAAAATATTAAATTTAACACTTCAAAAATTGAACTTGAGATAATGGAAAAATGTGGGATTAATTATAATTAAATTGATTAATTCTAATAGCCTAATTTTTGGTATAAAATAATAAAAATCCCATAATATTCAAGTAGTTTTCAGAGGTACATTAAAATTTTGCACAGAATCATTAGAAGATAAATTAGAAAAAATAAATTTTCTAAGAAAAAATATTTTTTAAAAAGGTGCTTATTATTCTCTTTTAAAATGAAAAAAAAAATCAAAATCTATATAAAACAAATGTTGGATTATGAATCAAACCAACTGGACCCAGGTCAACACATCCACAAAGACAGCCCAAATCAGTCACCACCGTTAGATTAAAGAAAAAACCAACAACAAACGATCTCAGCCATTGGAATAGCATACAACTTCCACACGCATTGACATAATCCTGGAGCCCACACTTTAACTTGCTTTGTCCAAACTCCAAGTTACTATACCTAAATCCCAATATCTCTCCAATCACCAACCATACCCGTCAGATACGATGACTTTTTTCTCAGTTAAACTTTTGACTGCCGATAGTTTAATAATGAACAAACTACATTCAAGCCCTCCAACTATCACACAGGCTGCGTAGAGGTCCTAAATCTAGTAAAAGCTTTAATTACATGCGATTTTTCATAATTGAAACGATGCCTGCCCTGCTGGCCAATCATATTCAAAGACGATATATATATATATATCAAATCAACAATCATAATATTCTCTAATTAACTTTTGAGTCTCTAGATTAAATGCTTGTTTGATATAATGATGTAAAATGTTTTTCAAAAGTATTTTTTATTAAAAAAGTATTCAAATAAGTTTTTTCATATTTATTTTTTTTATCCTTGACATGAATACAATAAATTATTAAAAAAAATTAATTTGATATTTTTTGAAGGCTAATATACTTTTAAAAAGAACTTAAAACTAAAAGCTATCACAATCACAAACAAATATTTAAATTATTTTCATAATATATTTTCAGGTAACGCAATCGAATTCATAATAATCCAAACTTTGATTTTTTTGTTTATTCCATTGTTTTTTTAATTTTCAGAAAATATAAGATTAGAGCAACTATAGTAAAATCAAAATTGTATTGGATGTAGGACTAATCTCTTGTGATATAGTAGTACTACCACAATTAGAACTCATACTAGCCTATAAAATCAAGGAGGCCTAATTAAAATTTGTAGCATACTTTAGAGGGTCCAAGATGTAGTTTGCCCTTTAATTAATTAATTAATTAATCGTCAAAAAACAAATCCATGGGGCTCCCAAAAAAGGCACCCGCTTTTCAAGACTTGTAGCAGAGGATAATTACCTTCTTTTTTTTAAAAAAAAGGAGTAAATTTGATATTTAGATTCCATTCTATTCAAATCCAGCTTCACATCCGCGTCTTCTCTCTCTCTAAAAACTCTCTCTCTCCTAGGGTTTCAAAGCGCCGTTCCCTTCTCTGACTTTCTCACACTCTCTAGTCTTTACAGGTAATTACTTTATTTTCTCTTAATTAACCCTCTAAATGGCTTCATTATTTGCTCAATTAGGTTTTATTGTGCTGATTTTGTCACTCGATCTGATCAATTGGATCTGATCAGTTATGTGATCAAATTGGGGCTTTAGAACCTCTTTGAAATTCTTATAAAAAAATTTCAAGCTTTACTGAATCCGATTTGATCTGGGTTTATCGGATTTTTGATTATTTGGTTTTTTTTTATGCTACACTGTTTTTAGTGAATTTTGATTGATTATGATTTCTGGGGTTTTAAATAAACTTACTCATTTTAGTAGTATTTGTGTTTTGATCTTGGTAATAAAGTTGTGAGCCTTTTGCATTTATTGATTGGATTTTCTAGCTTTTACTCTCTCATTTTTGTGTTGAGTTTTGAGTGGTTATTGCGTGGATCCCTTTTTGAGATGGATTTATAATTGCTAATTGGCTGTGTGGAATTAAGTAGTTTTAGAAGTTTGGGGGTGTGAGGCTAATGACAGTTTGATGCTCTCAGGTAGAATATGGCGATGGAAGTGACCCAGGTGCTTTTGAATGCCCAATCTATAGATGGGAATGTGCGGAAGCATGCAGAAGAAAGCTTAAAACAGTTTCAGGAGCAAAACCTGCCTAGTTTTTTGCTCTCTCTCTCTGGAGAGCTAGCAAATGACGAGAAACCTGTGGATAGTCGTAAATTAGCAGGTTTAATTCTTAAAAATGCATTGGATGCAAAGGAACAACATAGAAAGCTTGAGCTTGTTCAAAGATGGTTGTCGCTGGACAACAATGCAAAGGGTCAAATTAAGGCATGTTTGTTAAAGACACTTGCTTCTCCCGTACCAGATGCATGGTCAACTGCATCTCAAGTTATTGCTAAGATTGCAGGGATTGAGTTGCCTCAGAGACAGTGGCCGGAGCTGATTGGATCACTTTTATCCAATATTCATCAGTTACCTGCTCATGTCAAGCAAGCTACTTTAGAGACTCTTGGATATTTGTGCGAGGAAGTCTCACCTGATGTTGTAGATCAAGACCATGTAAACAAGATACTTACAGCGGTAGTTCAGGGCATGAACGCATCTGAAGGAAACAATGATGTTAGGCTTGCTGCAACCCGAGCACTGTACAATGCACTCGGATTTGCGCAGGCAAACTTTAGCAATGATATGGAGCGTGATTATATCATGAGAGTGGTCTGTGAGGCAACTTTGTGCCCAGAAACGAAGATAAGACAGGCTGCTTATGAGTGCCTGGTCTCTATTTCATCAACATACTATGAGAAATTGGCTCCTTATATTCAGGATATCTTTAACATCACGGCAAAGGCTGTGAGGGAAGATGAGGAACCTGTAGCCCTTCAAGCAATTGAATTCTGGAGTTCAATATGCGATGAGGAGATAGATATCTTGGAAGAATATGGGGGTGATTTCACGGGGGATTCTGATATTCCTTGCTTTTACTTTATTAAGCAGGCTCTCCCTGCTTTGGTCCCAATGTTGTTGGAGACTCTCCTAAAGCAAGAGGAGGATCAGGATCAAGATGAAGGAGCTTGGAATATTGCAATGGCTGGTGGAACATGCCTTGGTTTGGTTGCAAGGACTGTGGGAGATGATATTGTGCAACTTGTCATGCAATTCATTGAAGATAACATTACAAAACCAGATTGGAGGCATAGAGAGGCAGCTACTTATGCATTTGGCTCGATCTTGGAAGGTCCTTCCCCTGAGAAGCTAACACCTCTTGTTAATGTTGCTTTGAACTTCATGCTGACTGCTTTGACAAACGATCCAAATAACCATGTGAAGGATACAACTGCTTGGACCCTTGGTCGAATCTTTGAATTCCTCCATGGTTCAACCCTGGATACACCGATAATTACTCAAGCAAATTGCCAACAAATTGTCACTGTACTACTCCAGAGCATGAAGGACGTTGCCAATGTAGCAGAGAAGGCATGCGGTGCCCTCTATTTCCTTGCCCAGGGTTATGAAGATGTGACCCCATCATCTCCTCTTACTCCTTACTTCCAGGAAATTGTCCAGGCACTTCTCACTGTCACCCACAGAGAGGATGCTGGGGAGTCCCGGTTAAGGACTGCTGCGTATGAAACGCTGAATGAGGTGGTGAGATGCTCGACTGATGAAACATCGCCGATGGTGCTGCAACTGGTTCCTGTCATCATGACGGAGCTTCACAATACTCTTGAAGGACAGAAGCTTTCTTCTGATGAGAGAGAGAAGCAGGGTGAATTGCAAGGGCTTCTCTGCGGCTGCTTGCAGGTCATAATTCAGAAGTTAGGCTCCTCTGAGCCAACTAAGTATGTGTTCATGCAATATGCAGATCAGATAATGGGGCTCTTCCTGAGGGTTTTTGCTTGTAGAAGTGCAACTGTGCACGAAGAGGCCATGCTAGCCATAGGAGCCCTTGCCTACGCAACTGGTCCTGATTTTGCAAAATACATGCCAGAGTTTTACAAGTACCTGGAAATGGGCCTTCAGAATTTTGAGGAGTATCAAGTCTGTGCTGTGACTGTTGGTGTGGTGGGGGATATTTGCAGGGCATTGGAAGATAAAATTTTGCCTTACTGCGATGGTATTATGACTCAGCTTCTCAAGGATTTATCAAGCAACCAGTTGCATAGATCTGTGAAACCTCCTATTTTCTCTAGCTTTGGTGACATTGCCCTGGCAATAGGAGAGAATTTTGAGAAGTACTTGATATATGCCATGCCAATGCTGCAAAGTGCCGCAGAGTTGTCTGCCCACACAGCTGTTGCTGATGATGAAATGACCGAATACACAAATTCTTTGAGAAATGGAATTTTGGAGGCATACTCTGGAATTCTTCAAGGGTTTAAGAATTCTCCTAAAACTCAGCTCTTGATTCCTTATGCACCTCACATCCTGCAGTTCTTGGACAGCATGTACATGGAGAAAGACATGTGAGTTCTTCTGAAATATGCACTTTATCTTCTGTATTTTATATCTCTTATTTGTACATAAATGTATTTGTGGGCGCGCGCGCGCATGTGTGTTGCGTATAAACTGTGTGTTTTCTGGTTACTGACTTGTAAGCTACTTGTCTGCAGGGATGATGTGGTAATGAAAACTGCAATTGGAGTCCTTGGAGATTTAGCAGATACACTGGGAAGTAATGCTGGTTCTTTGATACAGCAATCTCTTTCTTGCAAAGACTTTTTAAATGAATGTTTGTCTTCGGATGACCATATGATTAAGGAATCTGCTGAATGGGCCAAGTTGGCCATCAGTCGTGCCATTTCTGTTTGAAGTTATTGCTATTTGGCATATTTTTTTTTCTTTTAGAAGTCCCTGCATGCATTTGGGTGTATTGAGTCGGGGTCCGGGGTTGCATTTGTGTCGGGTCATCAGTCGTCTGCAATTTTCAGACAACAATGGAAGTCACCGGTCTTCAGGTTGTCCCTAACTGTTGCATCAGCACCATGAGTTTCGGTTCTCGATTTTGTCATGGTGGAGAAGGGGGCTGGGTTGCTTTTAAGATGTGGGTGAAGGTCTGTCAAAAAAACCGAATAAATTATCGAGTATAGAGCATAGAATTGGTGGAAATGGTAGAGGAGACTTGGATTTGCTGAGTAAATACAAGACAGCCAACACCTAGTCATCGGCTGTTTGTTGGTCCTTGAAATGGCTGTCCTCTTCTTGTCAGACCACACATACTACCTTTAGGCTGTTGGGATATGGATTTCTGCCTTGCAGGTCAAAGTTTTGTTACACTGGAAGACCGCCTAGGTGCTGCACCACAGAAGACCCAGATTTCGTTCCTGATTTTTCTGCTGCTCCTCGTTTTTTTTGTTTATTCATGTCTGTATCAGCTTATCATAATGTCTGTCATGGTCAGGTTGTGTTTTTAACTGTTGCACTGTTCTGGTATACATGGTTGGTTGGGGGGTCTTGTCTTCAACATATCATTGAGGGTATTGAATCCTGCATTGCATTATTCTTTTGTCTTTTATTGTCTTCATAGGTCTCAAGTCAAATGTTGTATACATTTTGCATTCATTAAATCATATACTCTTCTGCCCTCCTTTTCCTTTGTCTTCACAAATATAGGTTTCATCTTTCTTCAGGATGTGTAATATTTTGGCAACATCTCATGATGAACTGTGGTGACATTGTAAGGATTGAATTCTGATAATCCGAGAGGCATTGCGGTTGTATTTTGTTCTTTGCTTCGTCTTTGAAGCAACACTTATGGGATTTCTGGAGACTTTTTGATATTGGTTCTAGAAATTACAATAGCAGTTTCCTTTTCCTTGTTATTTTTTTTTAATTTGTTTTTTTGGCTTTAAATGTTGTATGGTTTTTATGTTGCTCATCAGGAGAAATTCTTTTGGGTCTAACTAGCATGGGATGGAAATGTCTATTATCCTTTCCAATGTGAGATATGATTCCAATATTAACAATTAAGATTTTAAAATCTCAATCTTGAATGTGCTTATATAAAATGGAATCAAATAAGTAAGACCTTATATGGTTTTCTTGACAGCCCTAATTTTGTTTCTGATTTAATGCTTAGAACTGTATATATATATATATTTTTTTTTTATTTATAAAATTTATTATAAATATTGACCCATCAGATTATTTAAAAAAAGTTAATTAAAAATATAAAAGATTGTTTTTTTAAAAAAATAAAAACAAACATTATTAAATCTCCCAACAGATTTTTGTTTCATAATCTTTCTTGAATATAATATTAAAAAATGATTAGACAATTATTGTCATTTTTTTTTGTATTAAAAGTGGTTGATTTGATAGAGAGGACAAAAGCAAAAGCCAAGAGAGTGGTGAAATGGTTTCAGCCTTGCAAAATCAATTGAAGCCATAGGAAAGTGGGAACCTTTTCACCTGTTTCCTGGGTACGTAAAACGACAGAGAGGGAGTGAGGGGGGATGGATCGAGGACCTTTAACTTTTTTTGTGTTCTTGCATTTTTTCAATTACTTTAAATTAAATATTCGAGTACATAATAATAATAGTAATAATACAGTTATAAAAAAGATGCCTGATTGCTTTCCAACACCTTAATCATGAAGTATCTTTGGAATATAGCACCATAGTTATATATATATATATATATATATATATATATAACTATGGTGCTATATTCCAAAGATACTTCATGATTAAGGTGTTGGGAAGATATATAAAACATTATTTCAAGTGGAGAGAAAAAGAAAGAAACTATGTAAGTAATATGATCATCTCATCTGCCATGGATGATGAACAACAATCATTTGAAGAACGTAAAATTCTGCCCATCAAAATGTTGAACCCTAGTATTGCTTTGTTAAAACTTGAACAGAACGTTTTCCATGGAGTGCAGAGTCGAGCCAGGAAATCAAATTCATTTCATATTACCACATGATCGTAGCCTGGTTTTTCACCAGAAACATGGAAGTGAAGTTTTTTATCCATCTCTTGCTGGACGAAGAAACTTGAGATCAGTGGATCGACGAGCCTTGCTTGCTTCAATTCTCACAGCCAAAGATGGCTTGTGGGATTCCAAGTGTATGAAACGAGTTTATTTGCACTAAATATTATAGGAAATGTTAAAGAATAATATAAATTATATCATGAAATTTCACTTCATTACTTGAGGTCTCAAGTGAGATAATTCCTTGACATATAATATAAATCATATTCTGAGGTCTCATCTGATAGCTTAAGCTTTTTAGATGAGATCGTTTTTCCTTAACATGATATCAGAGTCTTGTTGATCCCAGCAGGTCACGGGTTTGAATCTCATCAATCTCATTCTATTTGATTAAAAATTACATTATATTAAAGAATTGCTACATATATTTTAATTATATTGTAAGTTAAATAGGGAAGACATTACATTTGACTTCGCGACGTGAATAGCTAGTAGAAATGGAAATTGCAATGAAGACGAGATAGAGTTTTTTCTGTAGAGAGACTTGTATGCATATTCCTATTTATTTATTTATATTTATTTGAAACAAAAAACAAAACTGATATTTCAGGAATATGTAATGGACATCAAAGACTGGGTTTGACTTTGGAGCTTGAATTAACACAACCTCCCCCCCACCCACCAAGAATGGCAGGTGAAGGATCTGCAAGGGTCGTGGCCCAGTGGCGCAAGGGAGCGCCCTCCTACTTTCGGACTTAGGTTCGAGTTCCAATGACAGTGGGGTAGGAGGGCTCCTCCCCTCCTTTCCCTGGATTCTTCCCCTGCGTGGTACGCCTGTCACCCCCGCGGTGTCTTACCTGCTCATTTGGGCTTGCAGGGTGTTCAAGTGAGTCCGGGGAATAGTCGAGGTGCGTGTAAGCTGGCCCGGACATCCCGGTTATCAAAAAAAAAAAAAATGGCAGGTGAAGGAAGTTCAGAGAAGGTGGCAATGACCTCTATATAATTCCCTATTCTGCTTCTGATCTGACTCCCACCATTAATCTCTAACAATGCAATGAATGTATTTATACAATGCTTGACTTGAGCGGGGTTTTAAATTCAATTAGAACAATGGTTGATCCAATCAAACTTGATGATTTATATGGTTGAAATTTGATTTTGATTATTTAATTTCTTTTTCATAGCAATATTGTTTTATATTTTTTCTTAAAAGAAATAACGTAATTTTAAATTGATAAAGGATTAATTTTAGTTAACTCAGGATGCAAGCCCTTGACCCTGGCTAAATTTAATAGCTTTACAAAAATAAAAACCTAATTATTTAATTAATTTGTATTTACTTTTTTAAAAAATGAAGGGCAAGCATCCAAAATGAATAGTATCTACCACATTGGACCACCATACATTGAATTAGATAAGCTTGACTTTTAGTTTTGTGATATTTCCGCTCAAGAATTTCATAATGGATAGGTATCATGCATCGTATAGTAGCATCAACACTACATCCTATTGCGTGTTGAAAATATTTTTTATTTAAAAATATATTAAAATAATATTTTTATTTTTAAAAATTATTTTTAATATATATATAATTTAGTTTGTGGGATTTGGAATTCAGATTTGATGAGATAAATATTGCCTTTTTTTATTTCACAAGTATAGCATATGCGATGCGTCATGCACAGTTGCCTCCATGGAATGAAGAATTGTAGTTTCTATCTTTTATTAGATAAAAAAAAAGTATTTCAATTACGAAGTTTTACTATTTTTATGATCACACTAGGGAATCGTGTTTTGACTTTTTTTCATTTTTTATAAACTCATAATTTCTTTTTAGAATATAGCAAACAATAACACTTTCTAAATATAACTTAATATTTACTGAAAGCTACAGATGCTCGGTACAATTTCTCAGTTTAATTAGTTGTTTAATCTTTGTTCCTACCCCTACCAAAAACAATGTAATAATATTTTTCTTTAAAACATAGTAATATCTTATTTATTAATCATATAACACACATATTCTTATTTTTTTTAATATTCTTATTTTATTATGTTGACAATACATAAAAAAAAAGCACATTACACGTACTATGTATTGACAAAAATCTATTTTACACATTAAATAAAAAAACATATTTCACGACTACATATCCATATAAATCTATTATACATATGAAATAAACTATTTGATATAAACAATACCATTTACTTTTATATCAAACACATCTTTAAACATTTCTGAATATGATAAAAAATATGAAATTGTTTAGGTTTAGGTTTAGCAATGATGATGACATTGACACCTAAAACGTGCAACCAATCCTTACAACTCAAACAAATTCATTATGGCTCTTGTAGGGGTCGGAGAAGTGGATCATGACCTTTCCTTGACTTAAAATAATCCATTCTCAAGAAAATCGGCTAATTAACTTTCAAAGGTCTTTAATTGATGTTATATCATTCAACTCTCCTTTTAAAATGTCCATTTCTCATCAATAACCCCTCTTAAATTTGGTTGTTCTCCACCATTGACTAATTTCTTAACTAATAAAGTTATAGTCGGTCGAGATTTTACTCACTCATCTAAACCTACAAAGTATATTTTTTAAGAGTGGAGTTTTCTCGCATCTAAAAAAAATAAGTCTATAGTTGATGTTATTTCATGTAGTTTTCTCCCATCTACAAACAATGCGAGTAAAACTATCAATACTCGCTTTATATATGTATTTTTTCAGTAAAATAGATAATGAAAAGAAAAATCACATCAACACAACATTTATAGTAATTTCTAAATTATCGTGCCATTGTTTAATAAGAGCAATAATTTTGTTGGCCGACAACCTAATACTTCTTCCAAAAATAGAGTTTTAAAGTAAGTTTATGAGTCAAATACAAACCTTATAAACACCATCACTACCATCATATGGTCGGGTGATTAATTTAACTTTTTGGTCTTAATTGATGATTAATAAAAACCAGACTACCACTATTGTTGGGAGGTCAAAGGGTTGTGATGTGTCCCCCCCTCTCTCTTGCTAGTGCTCTAAGCCCCCACTACCAAAAAACCATCTTCTCAAAATGCTTTCTATTTGATTTCATCTCCTGGCCATTATTGTTTTTTTTGTTTGTTTGTTTGTTTGTTTATTTTTTTTATTTATTTTTTACTTCCAAAGGGTCATGAAAGTCGAAAAATGAGGATAAATATGATTTTTAAATTGTTGTTTTTAAAGATTTTTTACAAAATATAAATTAAGATTTTTTTATCGGCAACGACAATCTATAAGTTTATTCGATTCAATTCTAAAATAATTTGTAAAAGAAAAAATCAATTTAGAATAGAAATTGAATCGATTAAGTTATAAGCCTACCTCTTAAAATTATATTTCTATTTGATTTCATTGTATGCCACTCACTTTGTTTGTCTCTCTATCTAATACTTTTTTGACTTTCAAAGGACCATGAAAATGTTGTTTGGTACACCCACCACTAAATAGTTTGTGCACAAACAATACCTTCCATTCTGCCTCCCACTGAATTTTATAGTGAGAAGGTAGATATTAGACTTTGACAATAATAATTTTGTATGATAATTTAATAGTTTTTTCACTTATTCATACTATTTTGTAATTATCTTTTATTATAAAAAGATATTTAAACTCGTAATTATTTGGTTAATATAATTTTGATATCTTATTAAATAACTAATTCAACTTAATAACTTAAGATGTTAGGTAAAATCCTAAGATGTAAGATATGATTTATATTATTTTCTAACAACTTGATCATCCTAAAGCTATTGTTTTGAGAAAAAAGATTAGTGCATTTGTTAAAAATTATTTAAGTTATATATATATATATATATATATATATATATATATATATATATATATACCCCTGGACCCAGCGATAATCACAAAAAAAACTCGGAGTGAAAGTACTATAATGCCTCTTGCTTCATACCTTCGTTTTTTTGTCTTTTATGAGGATATTTACATAATTTCATTGTGCAAGTGAAAAAACCGAAAACACCCCCAATATTCCATGTCTTTTTGTAAGTTTACAGGAATAAAATGGTAGTTTCACTGTGCAATTTAAAGAAAAATATCAGAAAACCCTAAACAATTTGAAAATACCATACATGTTTCATGGAAAAAGTCCAAAATACACTAGGTTCTTAGGATTATATTTTTTGGCTAAGAAAATCTACTGTAATCTGTGTCTACGTCTACGTATACAATAAAACACCCACAACTTTCATATTTGAAGTAATTTTTAAATGCCACCATAAAACTACATAGGCTAACACAGTTGAAGCCATGCAAAAGGTTGTTCAAGCTTTTTTCCACAGACGACGACACATGCATAGAATTATACTTGATGCTGCATAAAAACAGTGTAGTTGACTTAAAAGTTGTGGGCTAAAAGTGAATGCATTTCATCATCATGCTGTAGCCATTGGGTGGGTGCACCCCCATCGCCATAATAGCTCTATCGCATGGTGCCCATAAAAAGCCAATCTTCCCACCTCCTCTATCGCCAATGCCATAGCCAGCATCCTCGCAAGAATTCTAAGATCTAGCCATGGCTCCTGCTCTCAGGATCAACCTCACTTTTCTTCTGGTCTCCCTGCTACTCCTTGCTCCCTTGTCTTCAGGTTAGCATCTAATTAATTTCTCAGCATTTCTTTTTAGATTCATTTCCAAATTAAGATCATTTAATTAGCTTAGCAAAGAGTATTTGTATTTCACTTCATTTGTAGGTTTTGGTCGAGGGCTTCAATATTGAAGGAATGAACTCGTACCCCTCACTTCGCAAGGTTGCCTAAAAGCTTTCTCTTTATCTCCATTTTTCTATATCGTAATAATTATATCAATAATTGTGTTAAGAAATCATCTCACGTAAAAGTTTAAGTTGTTAGGTGAAACTCCCGAATATGATTTATATTATTTTTTAACATTTTCCTCGAGTGAAAGCTCTTTTTTGGCTTGAAACTTGTACAAACCCACATCACCTTGCGATTGATTTTTATCAAATAGAATAGAGATAGTAAGATTTGAACTCGTGACCCTTGGGTCAACAAAACTCTGATATTATTTTAATGAATAATCTCATCTAAAGACTTAAACTATTAAGTGAGTCTCCGGAATATATATATATATACATATGGTCATGTATTTTTTTAATAACCAAAAAGAAATGTGTTGTCTCTTTGTAAAGGATGTGAATACAAGGAAGCTCTTGCTGGATGTTCTGGATTATGATGAAGCCGGACCTAACCGTAAACATGACCCGAAGGGGAGGCTTGGGGCTGGTGGTAGCAAGAACCCTTGACTTTTCTCGAGCCATTATCTATATATACAATAAGAAGATATACTATTGCATTTAAAAAAAAAAAAAAACAATTTCATGTAGTGATTAATATGATATTATTGTATGTACGTGGACCTAGCTAGTTGACCATGCACGATTGTGGGACTAAGGTATGATTTTACGATGCATAATTCTATGGCACTCATGATTTATGTATGAACTTCTCTGCCTATTGCTTATCTTGTAATAATAATAAATAATGAAGTTGGATTTTCTACTCCTTACAAGAGAGTTTCCAGCGAGCAAACGTTTCGTGACTATTTGAAAGTGTAATTGAGATTGCTTTTTAAAATGTTTTTTTGTTTAAAAATATATTAAAATGATATTTTTTATTTTTAAAAGTTATTTCTGACATCAGGACATGGAAATGATCTAAAAACATATAATTTAAAACAAAAAATAAAAATATTTAATTTTTTTTTTCAAAAGTAACATAGCAAAATTAATGGTTTACAAAACTAATGGTTAGTAAGAATAAAAATTAACACTTAACATGGCACATATTGTTACTGGTTTACAAAATTGAGCTGCGGTTTTGCCAATCAGCTATTGAAAAGTGCCATGATGATATAATTAATTATATGTGTTAAAGAATAATATAATTATATATATCAGGATCTTATCTCACATCTTATGTTTTTGAATTAAAATGATTTTTTATGTGATATTAAAGTTTTGATTATCAAGCAATCACAAACTTAAATCTCGTCATTTTTATTTTATTTAATAAAACTAAACACAGATAATATAAACTTTTATAAATTTCAAACCTAAAAAACTCTTATGCAAAAAATATATATCTAGCCTTAAATTTTTAATTTAATAAGTCGATAGCCATATTTTTTTGATACAGGCATTTGTCACATGGGTTAAAAGGAGGAAGAACAAGAAATGAATGACTTTCAATATCCGATTTGACATTTATATTAGCTTTGACTTTTTTAAAAGTTTTCTTCCTTCCAATGACTCTCTATCCATTGCCATGGGAGAATTGTAAACTCCGAGCATCTTCCCTCTACAGCATGTTCCTGTGCACCTTTACAAGTCTTCTGTGCCATTAATGTCCTGTTTGTTAATGCATTTTAAAGTCTTTTTTGAAAAAAAATTAAGTTTTATTTTAAATTATATTTTTTTAGTGTTTTTTAAATCATTTTTATATTGTAATGTTAAAAATGATTTTAAAAGATACAAAATTATCATTTCGATAAATTTCTGAACTAAAATCACTTTAAAAAACAATCACAACAGCATTCTCCGTCCACTGCAAAAACACCCACTTGATCACTGAAACCAATACTTGAAACTGATAGATTTTCTAGCCAAAAAGAGAAGATCATGTTGGATGCTTTACAGCAACTGTTTCCAACCAAAGATTTTGAATATCCTTGGGAAAATCCAAGCTTATTTGCAGTTGTCAGTGAGATTCTATAAGAAATTCCAAGCTCGAGTATTTTTTACTGAAATTATTTTAAAAAATAAAAAATCATCATTTTGATAAATTTCTGAACTAAAATCACTTTAAATTTATTAAGATTTATAATCAATTTGATTAAAGGATTAACTTATCATTTTAAAAATCAAAAGGACTAGCTCACCAAATAGATAGATCATATAGGATATATAGATCAACCAAAGGAATTATTTAATTATAATTTTCTCGAAAACAAATCAAACTGTTGTACCGTTAGGGAGACTCTAGAGACATTTTTTGTAGAGATCCCTCAGAAATTACATTGTCTATAAATATTTGGGATGCCATTGTCTATGAAGTTTTGTAAAACCCTGAATGTAGGATAGCAAATTGTATAGAGTATTAATCTAATATGTACTTTGTTTTTTGCAGCCACTTTTTTATGCTACAGCTGAAAAAAATGTACAGAGTAGAAAGTTCTAGTTACACCCATCAACAAGGGCATCAATCCACGATATTTTGTTTTGTTTTTTGATCTATTGTGAAAACCTGATTTCTTCTAGGTTTTTGTTAACATTTTATCAAAATAATTAGTTAATATTTTTAGTTTAAAATATTCAAGATTAAATCTCCATGTTGACTTTTTTTCTTAGATATATTTGTTTGAAAATTGAATCATGATTTGTTTCATCTGGGCATCATATGTCTAGAAAAATGCAACTTTTATCGATCAGCTAGGAAAGTTCTCCAGTATGTTTTGAGAACACTTGGTTTGACATTAAAGTTTCCTGTGTCCTGTAGCTGAAGCTTTGTTTTTTCTGTCTTACCATTGAAATAGTCCAGGATTTCTGCAAGAAACATTGATGATCCAGGATTACAGATACAGAAAGCACATGAATCCATTCTTTAAGCGAATCCTTCAACATAACAGCAGAAGGAGATGGTCACTCAAAAGTGTTTTCGGGTCGATGTTAAAACACAAATCTGAAACCAAACACCATCTGACATGCAGCAGAAGAGTAACCAGCAGAATTCGAACTTATGAGTATGAAAGCACAAGCAAGGCGCCCGGGCAATAATTTGTGCATGCCAGAAAGAGCTAATCAGAATCCATCCCACAATAACTTCTGCAAGGATTGATTATTGAAGAACTATTTGAGACATTGCAGGATTCAAGATTTGCAGGGTTGAAGCATCAATCTCATCACAAGAATTCTACAAGAACCTTTGATAGCATTGTCTAAACACTCATCAAGAATTTGACGATGAGGCAGATAGCATTGTCTAAATGTTCATCAAGAATTTGATGATGAGGCAAAATTTATTTACCACGAATCTTGACCGTAAGAGTCCATTTAACCTTTCCCTCTGGCAATGGAATGGACTTTGGGAAGTGTAATGGCACCTCAAACTCTCCAAGAGAAGTCAAAGGTGATGGAAGATACACGTTGTCAGGTTCAATTTGCACATTGAATTGCCTTGTCACCTTAAAAGTGCAGAAACCATGTTAGTGCACATCCCACTAGTTAGAGGGAAAAAAACTATCTTTTCAGCATACTAAGTATGCTGCACCTAACTCCAACTTAAGGAATAATTGCATGTATAAAACAGAGACTATATCATAGATCGCAGTGTTGAAAAGAGAATTGCCAACCAGGATTTTATAGATGGTTTTGATATGATATATAGCCAGAACATGCTCATGCAACAATATCCATCCACCTACATTATTTTCATGGATAGAGACAACATCTTACTTCACAACATTCTGAAGAGAAATTGAAATTAAAAATGAAGATTGATATACCTCTTTTAAAATATCATCCTTTGTCACTGGTGAAAGAATTTCTATTGGGTCATCTTTTGATTCACGGGCACGGAATTTTGCAGTATTGATCCCCACCCTAAAAGCCTACAGTCAATAAAAGACAGGTCAAATACCTCATATTACCAGTAAGAGTAAGCCAACTTGTTTTTAAAACATTTCATATCCTCAATACACTTTTCAAAAGATAAACTACTTACCAGCCGGGATTTTGCTAAGCGTTTTGCTGCTGTTTCATATTCTTTAATCTTATCTTCCATTGTCTCTTTAACTACTTTCACCTCCTCTTCTTCCTCAGGTTGGTAAATCTGATCCACAACACATCAAATACATTACACCAAACATTACACCAATCACTTGACATTTCTCTAACAAAACCAAGGCAACGGATGGGTGCAAAACTTTAATTTGCAACTTTACAGCATAATGCACATAAAAAGTCAATGCAGAACAAAAATCAAGATTCAAGACCAGCTACTTTCATCACATAAGAAAACACTGGCAAACACATGGAACTAGATAAAATAAATGTTAGAAATTTGAGCAAAACCTTGCGTTGCTCCCTGATAAGATGTGCAAACTTTTCGATATTAGGGACAGCAAGTAATTTGGGCATCAGATGGTTGCGAAAATACCCAGGCGCAACCTTAACTGTATGTCCAGCTTTCCCAAGCTTCTCTATGCTCTGCAAGTACAAATCAAAACCCAGAATCAACATCAATAACTGAACTGAAACATAACCTAATAAAAAACCCAAAAATGAAATCTTTCCTAGTCACACACTTACTGTTGTAAGAATAACTTCTAATTTCCTATATCTAACCCCCTTGGCAAGCATATAACAATGGATGTATAGCACCATCAGAGCTCTTAAAGGTGGTTTCTTTAGCAATAATTCGCCGTAAAGCATTTCTGCTGTGCTGAATACAAGCCATAATAACCACGAAGAATCCCTGTTTCAAAACAAACAAAAATTCAGTCACTACAAATATCATCGAAACAAAATCTTCAACAAGCAAAGAAAAATGCAACAGAAAAGGTAAGTGCTTTAAAACCCAGAGCCCAGAAAAAAGAAGAAAAAATCAAGAAATTTCATTTCATGCTATAAGATTAGGAAAAATGAAAGGAGCCCAAATTTTGTTAGCTTAAAGTAAATCAAACACTAAATCAACAGCAATCCCACGATAGCCAGAGCATAAAATTCAAAATCTAGAAAGAAAAACAGTGCCTAAATTACTTACTGTAAGCTTAAACGAGAACCCAAGATTTCGGTTTTGAAATGAAGAGATGATTTTTTTAAGCTTAGGATTTTGAAGGGGTTTTGCCTGTAAAATGAAAGACGAGAAAGGAAGACAGACTTCCACCCAAAACCTAACAAAATATATTTGACTTTGGGCTGTGGCAAAGCTTAGATCAGGAAGGCCCAAAATATTAAGGCCCACAGCTTTGAGCAAACTTTTCAAGAACATGTTGTTTAAGCGTTTGAAAACAAAGCCCAAGCTTATTTGTGTTCAGGCTTTTATAGCCCTAATCCGGCCCATAACGTAATGGCTGGATTTCAGACCATGGATTGTAGTCTAGCCCAAACTTTCAAAACGTGCTGTCTTTGGAATGGGAAGTTGGAACAGACAGTTAGGACTTGGGACTTTTGTTAGTTTTATTTATTTGTTCTTTCTTTTTTCACATTTTTCAATCCATTTTTTTTATTTTCAATTTATTACAACAGTATTATTAAACTCGGATCTTTTTGTTGGGTGGTTGAAATCTAACCCCAGTTGAGTTCTATGTTGAACCACGTTAAAACTTAACCTAAAATCTAAATGAAATATTTATTTAAAATAATATTATTTGAAATTCCTTCAAGAATAAATAAAAACCCACCTAGCCCGCATCGGTTTTATTGACCAATCACATATAACAGTTCATAAAATTAATTTTTATATTTAAAGTTCTTTTTTCTCTTTTTTTTTTCAGCTCATAAATATATTGTTTGACATATTTTCACCAATTTAAAATGTTATTATCGTATAACGTTAACAAACATGTAAGAAAATAATGTGCTATCAGAATTTGTCAGAAACTGCTATAATTCATTCATTCATTCATAACAATATGGCCGTCGTTTTCACAACCGCGTCCGTACATGAACTCCCACCATTACACTAGGCTAGATAGAAATCTTAAACAGCTGATACGAAGGAAACACATTAAGAAACAGAACAGCTGCAATTCATACAGGAAAAATTGAATCATTGCAGAGTTCCCATAGTTACATTTACAGATGAACTCTAGCTCTCGGAATTTATGATTTAAAACAGCAATCGAATGAAAATACATGCGAAAAAAGGAGATAAAACGCTCCGTATTCTCCAGGGATGTATATCTGGGGGACCAGGAACCCTTCCCATTTGAAGCCAGCTCCAACTTTCAAGTTCGTTGGCTCTAGTGAGTAGCCTAAGGTCCATCTTCTTGAGCTGAAGTGAAGCACAACGACCCAGATTTTCATTTGAATTTACAAAAGTGTTCATTTTTCTGAATGCCCAAATGCGCAGACACATAAACAAAAGCAAAGATATAGAAGGACTTACTGCTTAAAATAAAGCCTTGAAGCAAGCTCTGCGCTCTCTCCGCCTGCTCTGGTGTTCCGGAAATTCTTATAATTTTTTCGTTCACATCCGGCATATCTTCAACAAGGGTTACATTGGCTCCAGATAACTGTACCCATTATGTCGAGTTCAAATGGAAAAAACTTTAAATTTAAAATAAATAAATAAATAAATAAAGATCCTCAGAAACTTGCTGCGAGAGTAGGCTCACCTCACTAATCTGCGCAAGCTTATTTTTTGATTTTGTAATGAGCTTGGGGACTGCAGGCTCTGGTATGACAACTTCAAGTGTACTTCTAGTGACAAGTGTTACAGGGATTCTAACGAGAAATAAGATAGGTGTTACAACGTAGAAATCAGATGTTGCTCTTGAGATATTGCCCAGCATATTGCAAGAAAGAACACATTGCCTAACATGGTGAAGTAAAGCTGAATTGACTACCTGTTCATTGTAGTAGTAGGCAATTCTTCACGGCGTTCGCTTCCATTCTGCTTCACTGCTTCAGCATTAGATCCTCTAGCATCCTACAGAACAAAGGGTTTGTCACCTTTTAGAATCTTGAAAAAAGAGAGCTAGAACTACAAAAAATTTTTAACTCAATCCCTCTGCTCATTTATTATTCTGGTTGTTGCTTTAGGCAGGACACTCACCATAAATCTATTGATAGATCGAGAAGAGACAGTCCTTTATTATTATTATTATTATTATTATTATTCATTCCTTAATCCTCTATGCTGATCCTTTTGTGAAAGGGCAAAGGTAAGGAGTACTCAAATAGACAGAAAGCAATAAGAGAACCTTTGATGGCTGTGGTGTTGCAGCAGATTGTACATTCTGGTAGCTAGCAGGAGGATCACCACCGATGACACCTTCACGAGCTGGAGCTGGGTTTGGAGAAGCTGCCTGCATTCCTCCAGCAGGGCCCTGGTGCAGACACAGGTGGTGGCAGGTCCTTTTCAAAGACATCCTTGTATATGTAACTTCGAAGTCTTGATGTCACTTCAACAAGAGCATCACGAGCTGCCCTTATTTCCCCTTCAATCTGTAGAGAAAGTCAAAATCACTAAGAAGTTATAGAAGTCCGATTCACAAGGCTCTCATTTGATCTCATGGGGACCCAGATGCCAGAGCTTCATTTATCTTCCAAAACACATATATGGAAGGTGCCCCACAACTGTTCACTTCCAGCCCTGCAGGCATCAAGAAAATCCATTCACAAGGAAACTGCCCTGCGCTTGTGCCCCAAACAAGATAATCTGGGACTCTCTGGTACAGCATTTTCTCCATGAAAAAGCTACCCCTTAGTTTACCAGAAACTTATTTTCACGACAGAGACATCCAATTGTCTCTAGTGACATTACATATCAAGCATAATATAAGTCTTTATTTCATTTGTGCTTAGTCATTATGTGGTCTTAAGTGGCATTGTTTCAATGGTGTTTATTCATTATGTTGCATGACAAACCTGTACAATCTCATCTATCCCCGATAGATATGATGGAAGCTTTTCCTTTGGCAGGATCTCTATTGTTGCACCAGTTAATCTTTCTATCTCAGTTAATGAGACATCTCTTCCCTCTAAACACCCAATCTCACTGGACCGGACAAGTAACCTTGTTTTAATTATGTTGTCACTATCTGGAATAAGATCAACAATGCGAGTTTGAATGTGCAACAAAGCTTCTTGAGCAGGAAACAGCTCATCATCAGGACCCTAAGCATAGATGTAAGCCAATAGATATGTTTGGTTAGAACCTTTCACATAGGTGAGCAACGTAGCAGAGCTCAGGAAGAAAATGAAAATCTACCTAAATATAATAGTATATAAAACTCAAATTTGAAGAGGAATAAATAAACAACTGAAAAACCAGGAAGCAATGTCGTAAAGTGTAACCAGAAGGAATAAATCACCACTTAAAATAACAAACATAGCTTTTGTAGGCAGAATACACTCTTCTGCACCCCTGATACTAAATAGAAAACAAGGAGATGGAGAGTACCTCCTCAGAGAAAATGGTGATTATCTGTTCATCAGAACCAGACACAGGATCAGCAACCTTAACATCCACACCAATTTCATTTTGAAGCAAGTCCACTATGCCATCAGACTCTCCAACAACTCTATTGAGTTTGTCAATTGGGCAAAGGATTCGAAACACAAGTTCCTCAACATAAAAGGGTTGTGCACTGTCAGCAATGGGATCAGCTCCAGCATCACCAGCAAAACCAGATGCTCGTGAGGAATAGTTATTGTTTCTGTAGTTGGGACCAGGTACTCGTGGGCCAAAAGAGGGTGGTCCATCCATTGAGGAACGGCGTGTATTCATGTGAGGAACATGTTCATCATCAAAAAGCCGTTCTGGTGAGTGAGCTCGTCCATGAAAATGACTGCGGTCACGATGCTGACTCTCTCTCAATCTTGATGAAACAATTGCAACAGCATTTTTCACAGCACTGACATCACCTACAACCTGCCAGGAAAGTACAAAGAATGAGGCACTGCACATGATAATTCAAATAGAACCAATTTATCCTGGTTTTACATTTGCTTCAAGAGAGGAAAAATCACTTGTAGCTTCAAGCATTTCCAAAACCCTCCATTGGAAAGAAATCTCAAACTAGTACCTTCATGACATAACATCAAATTATGCATTTTACAACAAGCTCATTCATATCTAGGGCCAGCAGAGGAACCAATATCCAGAGTGTGCAGTCAAAACTTTAACTGCCATATGGAAATAATTCACATCCTGAAAATCTTATTAAAAGTAACTCAAGAATTAAAGACACCAAACACATTAGAAAGCACAGCCAGCCACGATTCATTGAAATTGAACAATTGACAGCTCTAACTCATCAACTTCCAATCATTGATCTCTTTTCCAGTTTCAAATGGATCAAATCAAATATCTAAACAACAATGCAGTAATAATTTCTTTAAAATCCTATAAATTCCATAATGTCACAATCATCTTACAATCAATCAAAGAAAACCCCAGATATTCTCAGTCCTCGATAATAAGTCAATACTTAACTCACATGAATACGGTAAGTTTCGTTACTCGCAAACATCGCATTAAATCCTTTGCATTTAAAATTGCACAAGTCATTTACAAATCAATCCACTAACTCCCCTGATACGGTAAGTTTCAGTTTCAGTTTCACCAAAATCAAGTTCCATCCAACATTTTGTTCAATACAAAAGGTCCTGGCAGCAGTAATAGTCAGTCACAAGTACAACAGAAGAGATGAATTGGGGAAACATAAAACCTGAACAATCTCCTCAGACATGGAAACACATCTTGGCAAAGTATGATCTCTAGGCAAAATTCTAATCTGGGTCTTTGTTTCCATCCTCATTTGCTCAATAATCTTCCCCCCTTTCCCTAACAAACACCCCACATGCATTCTAGACACAACCAATCTGGTAGCCACTCTATTTCCTCCTCTCCCCACATACTCATCCTCATCAAACCCACCAACACCACTACTCACAACCCCAAACTGCAAATCATTCTCAAGAATCCTATCATGTATCAGGAAAAGCGCCTCTTGCGCTGGCGAAAAAGAAGGCATTCTCCCTTCTGGGTCTCTCCTACGCGTGTCCGAAATCTCAATAATTCTCTCATCGTCACCAGGAATCAACTCGTGAACATTAATCCATGCCCCTGTGTGTTGCCTAATTGACTTTATTATACTCCCCGACTTCCCAATCACTCCTCCTGCTTTCATATCATGACATAAAATTCTGTAACTTGTTGTCACCATTAATGGCGATGATTGGTCTTGTGGTTGCTGTTGTTGCTGTGGTTGCTGCTGCTGTTGGGTTCTTGAAAACCTGTTGTTGTTGAACATGTTGTTGCCTCCTTGTCCACGGTGACGGTAATAATTGTTGTTGCTGTTATTGTTGTATCTGGGTTTGGTCGTCCTAGCCATGTTGTTGTTGAGGTTGTCATTGTCATAATCCTGATGGTCATAGTAGTAGTTTCTCTTGGATCTAGATCTGTCCATTTTCTCGGAAAAAACCCAACAAAATGCAAAGGTTTATAAACTAAAGCTCTGCCTGTTCCTCCCTTTCTCTGATCCTTGGATTTGTCAAATGTTCAGGGTTTGATTCTTTCTTGCAATTCTCTTGATGGGTTTGATTCTTTTTTGCAATTTTCTTGATGGGATTTGAGTCTTTGCTTCCCTTTTTCTTTGTTTTCCTGCTGCTCGATGGTCTCTCTGAGTCTTGGTAAACCCTAGTAGAGAAAAGAGAAGAGAAGATGGAGAATCTGGAAAAGAGAAAAGGCAGAGACTAAAGAGAGAGAGACTGTAAGAGTCATGCTTTAGTGATAAGTTAGCTTAGGAAAAAAAAACTTATAATTTTTTATTTTTATTTTGTTAAATGCTTTATTTTCATGATGATTCAATTTTATTATCAATGGTATAACTATTTTAATTTTTTTTTATATGTGTAATTCAGTGAAAATTGTGAATGCTAAGACTATAATATTCTAGTTTCTTTGGATTTACTATATTTAACTTTTATACTTTTAAATTTTCTAATAGATCACAAATTAAATTCAATTAGTAAATAAATGAAATTGATAGATTTTAATTAATTTTATTTTTTTAAAATACTCTCCCGATCTTCATTTTATTCTTTCAAAAAAAAATTAAAATAAATAAATATTTTTAAAAAGCTAGGTTTAATACTAATTTATCCTTTCTAGTACAGTAAATCACAAGATTGACTTTTGATTTATTTTTATATTATTCTTAGATTAAGTTTCATTTGAAATATAATTATTGACATTTAAAATAGTTCTAAATACAAAATCTTATTAAAAGGTTTAAATTTAATTTAATTTAGAGTGTTATGTTAGAATTTTCAGAATAATTCAAGTTGCATTCTTTAACCAATAGTTATGCTTAACGATGTATGTCGTCATTATTATTATTATTATTAGAAAATGAAATATACTTGTAAATAACACTCAAAAAAAAACTACAAAATATTTACTATTGCATAATCTAAATAATAAATAACTGGGTAAACTATATATTAGCTCTCCTATATTTAATTGATTTACATTTGAGATTTTATATTATCTAATTTTTTAATATCATAACTTACAAAAAAAATACAGTATAGATATTTTATATTAGACAACACTAATTGATTTATTTGTTTTTTTTTTAATTTTATAGGATTGTGATATATGGAGGTTTGGAAGGTAAAAACAACAAGAAAACATGAAAATGGAGAGCTTATTAAATTTTCAATATTGAAACCTTTTTGGAAATTATAGAAATAACTTAGAAAAAGATTTTAACTAAAAGTGGAAAATTTTAAATTTATAGAACCTAAAATATTGTTTATCCATGTTACCCTCTTCCACCATACATCTCTTTGAAAGATACATGAAAACGATACCGTTCTAGGTGTTTTTCTTC
Source organism: Salix koriyanagi (assembly GCA_029228605.1). Taxonomy (NCBI): domain Eukaryota; kingdom Viridiplantae; phylum Streptophyta; class Magnoliopsida; order Malpighiales; family Salicaceae; genus Salix; species Salix koriyanagi. Next base: position 5,372,820 of record CM055338.1, read on the forward strand.
TTCTTTTTGTTAGGCTCGAAGGCGGCATCGTTTCATGACCACATAGTGGTTTCATTTGATGACTTATATGCTGTCTAGTTCAATTTTAATTTTTAAATAGGCCAGGTCATCAATCCTTAAATCTAACCTAATTTCATTATTAAGATTCAATAACGACCTCATTAAAGTCAAGTTAAAATAAATAAAAATATATATTTTTATTAAAGATTAAAAATATACAACGTAAATAAACTCAACAATAATCTAACTAGCAAAGAAATTATGAAGCTGTCCTATCATGATTTGAGACTAAGAAAAATATGTTTTGTAAACCATCGAATAAAATAATACCTTGTTTAATATTTTAAATTAATTTTTGAGTGTTTTTTAATTATTTTTATGTGTTGATATAAAAATATTTTTTATATATATTATTTTAATTTATTGACATTAAACGGGGCAAGAAACATGTTTTCTTAGTCGTCTTCAACTCAACTCTTTATGTCTATTATTGCTCTACAAATAAAATAAAATAAAAAACTTTCGTAATTATTTGTGAGGAAATATATGGGTTGAATATTCGCTTGACCAATGAAAAAAATCATGGAATGTTTGGGTCAGCCGGCTTATCACATGATTTTGGTGGTCAACAAAAGACATCTGGAGGTCTTAAAAATTGCTTGTATTCAATAAAAATATATTTTTTGGATGGAAGCTTCTGTAAATCACGGGCAACCCAGCTTTTTAAAATTAGAAAATTAAATCAAATTTCTCTAATATTGAAAGTATGCTAGACCCATTTTCTTACTGGATTAATTAAAATTAGTTTTTTTTTTTAATATTTTGAATTCTTTTATCAATCAGGTCTTAAACATTATCGCTTTCATGAAGGTAGTTCTCAAGAGATGTAATGTGATGACAAAAGACTTGAAATCTACACAAAAGAACTCGAATTCGAGTTAGAACATATATTTTAGCAGATCTCACATACATCGTTGAACCTAAAGTGACAGCTCTAAACTGTAGGGAAGACTTGAACTGAAAATTTATGAATAAATTTTGAAAACGTCAATCCTAACTATTTTGAAAAATAAGCCATAAAGCGATTTAAACAGTGCTGAACCTACCTAACTAATTAAAACTAAAATTCTACAACCTAACTAGAAAAAGAAATAGAAAATAAGGAGATGATATCCCAAACATCAATTTTTTAGCCTAATTTGGATAGGCTCCTAACCTTAATTAGTTGGTTATAGCCAATTGTCCTATTATGAATTTAGCCACCACTGCCAAGATCTACTACTAGAAGATATATATGCAGCTAGCTGCTAATCATCAGGTTCGAACCTGCAAGAAGATGAGAGGTGATGCATTAGATTATATTACACAACAAAATCTTCACTCCATCGGTATTTCACAACATTGTCAAGACAGTATGAATTAGATAGCAGAAAAGCAAAGAAAATGGTAGCTATTAAAGACAAATTAATAAAAGCGAAAGTGATGATTTCAGTGCCCAGAATGAAGAAGGATGTCAACATTCACTGAAACTGTTTCAGTATTTAGGGTTTAGGGTTAGAGTTCAGAATATTTTGACAGTACAGGTCGATGCCAGCTCCTGTCATGAACCCTAAATGTGCTGGGATCGATGCCAGAACCTGGTCATCTCCTACCTAGCTAGGGTTTACAACATTTTACAGAATTCATTAACATGATGTTCAGAAACGTTAGTTCTGTAAAACCTTTCCCGTCAAAACTCAGGTCTGGAACTGAAGCCCACAAGGTTTTCAACATGTTTTGAGTCGAGGAAAAAAAGGATTTCGTGAATCATGTTCCCATTTTTCTGTAAGCCCTAATTAAGAACCCATTAGAAGACCTGAAATACGAGATGACCCAGTAAAGAGCAGCGATACCTGACCCGATATCGGTGTTAGAGAATAATATAAATTATATTATGAGGCCTCACTTACAAGCTTAAGTTTTTAGGTGAGATGGTTCCTTAACATGATATCAGAGCCTTGTTGACCCAGCGGTCACGAGTTTGAATCTCACCACTCTCATTCTATTTGATAAAAACCAAGCACAAGGTGATATGGCTTGTGCAAATTTCAAGCCCAAAAGACTTTCACTTGAGGGAGTATGTTAGAGAATAATATAAATCATATTATGAGACTTCACTTATAAATTTAATCTTTTAGATGAGATGGTTTCTTAACAGCCGGAACGCAAAATGAGAGCTTTTGGTGTCGTGTGACAGGGAAGATAATTGACATTGGAGGCATTGCTGTCCTTTTACTTTTAATTTTCTGAGAATTTTGTCCAACGTTTTTCATATGCGCTAAACAATTTTATAGTGCTACTAAAGATTTTGTCAATTATTTTATTTTATTTATTTATTTATTGTGATATCGCACAGGGTAGGTTGTCTTAAAGACATATTCATAGTATAGGAAAATTAATCAACGAAATTCAACAACCTCGAAGAAGAAGAAAAACAAATTTAAATAGTAAGACAATTCACCTTTCGCTATTAAATGTTAGATAAACACTGCATTCTATAATATAATAAGAGAAATGATTTAGAAATAATCTTTGAAAGCAACGTAGTTTGCATGTTGGTTGACTGTTTATATATGATCATGAACTGATTGAATTCTTCTATGAATTGTCCTGTGTTTTTTGTGGAATTAATGGTATTAGTGGGCTGCCTAAAAAATGATAGCATTTTTTTTTTTTTTTTTTAATTTTGTTTTTCATGAAATTCAATTATATTGTAATCTACATATAGATTATTGTTATAAGACTCGGTTCATAAAATAACTTGGAAAGGTGCCTAGGGTTATTAAGTTATTAAACACCTCATGTGAGTATTTTTATTAAAATAATAATATTTCATTTTCCTTAGAAAAAAAATATTAATATTAATTTGTTCAGTTTTGATTAGTGGATTAAAGCAATCGAGAACTTTGCTAGATTAACTAAGTTTTATTTAGTCAATATCATATTCTAATTTAATTGAAAACTTAATTCAAATCTTGTTTTGAGTATTGAATTTTCTCAATCAAGTTGAGTTTAAAAGGTATAAATAATTTATATTTAATAGTTTCATCTACAGTTATAGTAATAAAATCTAAATCACTCCAATATGCATGATCTAAAATGATATTTTTTTTAAAATCATTTTGCTAAAAATACATTCTAAAACAAAAACTTTTTCAACCAAAACAATAACATTTTTAATATATATATATTAAAAAATTGAATCGACACAAATTTACCATCATCATAATTAACTTTGTAGGTTTTATAACTAAGCGTTTGTTTGAAAATTTGGTTGATGTTATTTTTAAAAATATTTTTTGTTGAGAAATATATCGAAAATTATTATTTTTTTAAATTATTTTTAATATTATCACATCAAAATAATCTAAAAAATTAAATATATATATATATATATAAAAAAAAACACTATGATAAACTATGTTTACAGGATTAGGTGGACCTCGCTGTAAAAGGACAGACACCGTGTGCACGAACGCATACTACACGTCACTACCTGGAATCTTTCAAAATTTTCCCACGTCGCCCCATAACCCAAATTAAAGTATTAAACTCTTTGACTTTGTATGAACACATGTAGCCACCTATCCCGATGAGGGTGGGTGGCGGGGAAAGGAAAAGGCATCCTGTTAACTTGTCATCTTCATCCCCAAATCAAGAGTAAATCACATCTCAGTCCTTGTATTTCAAAAACAACTAATTTCTTAGTCCATTTAGTCAAAACCTTCACATTTAGTCCTTGTATCATCCTTTCTTACTTTTGGTATAATTGAAGGCTCTTGCTGGGGCTGCTGTACTTGTAGTTCTAGGTTGAAAGAGCATTTTGGAAGATATGAACTTCAATTTATTTTATATTAAAGCTTGTTTAACTTCGATTAAATTGGATATTATTTTAGGTTGGCTATAATTTTAAAAGTTGTTTGAGTTTCGTTGTCTAAACTTGTTTTTTTAAAAATAGGTATAATTAGAGAACAAAAACAAAGATAAAAACATAAAGTTAATTTATTTTTGAAAACTTTTATAGCAAATAAGATGTATTTATTTTATCTCCAATATATTTATCTTTTCTATTTTGAGACAATAATTAAATTTTACATTAGCTATGCTATCAAGTGTTAGTTTAACATGGGTTGAAAAAGGAATGGCTAATAAATAGAAACGAAGTGATTAAGGGACTGAATCGAGTGTCAAAATTAACAGGGACGAGATAATGGTATATCCAGATATATAGGGACCAAGTGGATAGTTAACTCCCATATAATTACACCCCGACATAACCTGCTTATCTTCTTCCCTGTTTTCTCCTCTCTTTCTGGAACCTTGCAAATTCTAGTCCGAACTCCTTTCTGCCTTTCAGTTTCCATCTGCACTATAATTTACAGATTGTGTTTGTTTACGAAACAAACACCATGCCTTTTTGCGAGGTAGCTAAACACCAGACCAGTTTAGATGGTGCCAGCAGCAGCAGCAGCAGCAGCATAGGCACCAAAATCTTTTACAAAACTTATGGTCATGGCCCCACAAAAGCTCTTCTCATTATAGGTAATGGCAATCATAAAAAAAGAATCGTTCCTTTTCAGTTCTGAATTGGTTTCTTTTATGGATGAATTGTGGATTGTTTGATGGGAGCAGGATTGGCTGGGACACATGATTCATGGGGTCCACAAATAAATGGACTTACAGGTGCAGAGAGGTACAATGACGACGACGAAGATCAAATAAGAGCCGTTGATCAGAGCTCAAGTGATAGTGAGTATGGTGGTGATGGTATTCAAGTTTGTGCCTTCGATAATCGCGGTATGGGAAGGAGTTCTGTGCCCACCAAGAAATCTGAATATACGTGAGTTTTCTCTGACTAATTTCATTGAATATTTTTTGTCGGTTGATTCAATTTTGATTCATTTATTGCGGGTCATTTGAAATTTGATGCACGGATTGTCTCGTGATTTCTTTTTGTAGTTTGGTGTGTTTTCTGATCTGGGTTTTGTGTTTCTTGTGTTTTGCTTTCTTGAGGTGGATGTTGAATCTCCATTTGCTTTGCAACTTCTTTTAAGATTTTTTTTTCCGTTTGGTTATGAGAAAAATAGGAAAGAAATTGAATTTTTATCGTTTAATAGTTGTGTAGAATCAGAGAAACCAGAGGTAATTTTAACCTATCCAGCTTGGCTTCATTAGTTGTTGATACTTGTGTTGCTTGGCAATGCAATTATTTGTTAAGTTTTTTAAGCAAAAGGCGTGTGGGATCCATCGGTGTTTTTTTTTACTTGCTGAGTGCAGAACAAAAATAATGGCCAAAGATGCAATTGCTTTAATGGATCATCTGGGTTGGAGAAAAGCTCATATATTTGGCCATTCGATGGGTGAGTCAATGATTCCGAGTTTTCCATCTTTGTTACTGGCATTACTTTAATCTAATTAAAATCTACTGCTTTGCGACAATTGATTCTAAGTTTGGTTTATATGTCACTGCTGCAACAGGTGCTATGATAGCTTGCAAGCTAGCAGCATTGGTTCCGGACAGAGTTCTGTCTTTGGCATTACTTAATGTAACCGGTGGAGGTTTTCGAATGTTTACCAAAGGTATTGTATCTTCATGTTTCTACGAGCTCTTCGACACTTCATATGTGAATCGACTTCAGTTTTAGGTGATAATGTGTGAATTTTTCAGAGTTTTCTTGATAAATCTGTTAGAGCAATCAAGTACTATATCTAGATGTTATACAAGCCACAGTTTTGTCAAAGGCAATTCAGACAAGGAAATGATTCCTTCTTGGATGAAGCTTTCGAAGGAGGAGAGAGATGAGACTGAATCGGAAGATTTCTCTATCTTGCTAGGCCTGATAGGCAATTTTCAATATATTATTTCGATTTTGTTCCTGCTCAACGAGCACAAAGTGATCGCATGATTCGGATTTAAAATACCTTCAAGCTGTTCTTGGTGAAGGTTCTTTCTAGGCAATGATATAATGGAAGAGTAGAGCTTGTTAGATCAAAGTGAGGTCAGATATGAACTGCATAACTAATTTGAAGTTGTTTGACTTGAGTCATTCTACCAACTCTTGACGATTCAATGGTGTTAGGAGTCGTTGGAACTTGTCAGCTGGTGTTTTTGGATTAGCTGGCTCGGGAACCTCTAATGCACCTACTGGCTTTAGAAAGTGTTTGGTAGTGTAGTAGTTGGCAAAATTATTTTTCAAAGTATTTTTTGATATAATTTTAATAAAAAAAAATGATAATTAATCTTTTGTAGAACATTGGTTTTAAAGCAAAAATAAGCAGGTGCTCGGAAGTATATGTAATCCACGCTGTTGAATATTATGGCAGTGAATAATTCCGGCCTCGTTTTGGAGGTGATTTGTGGATTTGGTCCTCCAATCCAAGCATGATCTGATCTATTCAATATAGACATCATGATGTTTAAGATTGATACAGGATTAGCTGCTTACAAAAATCAACTGATGATCAAGTTCCCAGCTACAGCTGTTTGGCCCTTGTGTGAATTTTATTTTCCCAACCTAGCCTAGATTGAAGACCATCTCTTGTGCTATTGAGGCTTCGGCCTTTGGGAATTATCCAATGTTTAATAGCTTTTCTAGGGACTTACCTCATGAAATCAATATACACTTGTTTTGTGTACTTGGGGTCTTGGCCTGGTAGGGACTTGTCTCCCTTCCTCTGCACATGAGTTCGAGGCTCTCGATGTACATGCTGTCACTCTCCTCTCGCGGTGTCTTATTTATCCATTAGGGCTTGCAGGGTGTTCAGTGAGTTCCAGAGATTAGTCATGGTGTGCGTAAGCTAATCTGGACATTCAAGTTATAAAAAAAAAAACACTTGTCTTGCTACACAATGATAATGCTATTTGTAGCATTCTTTGTTAATGTTGGATCGTATTTTAATAATATCTGATAAACCTTTGAGCTGCAAAAGATAGCATAATTGTGAGGGACACCGAGAGAACTAGATCATCTCTGGTTCTATAATTGATTTGAGTGTTCTTGTTTTCACCATTGATAAAGATTGCCAATGAGGGGTGCAGAAAAGTATAGCAGTCCCAGTAGTTTTTCGTTCTAATATGCACTGGGAATCTCTCTTGTCAGAATTCAATTCACACACCCCTTGGTTTTGTTAGCCCTCCCCCACATTTAAAGCTATTTGTTTGTCACCAGCCATATACTGCAATTTTCATTTCCGAGAACCAGAGGGTATTTTGTCTTTTCTATTTTGAAATTCAAGTCATTATGATTAAAAATTGATGAGTTTTTTGTACCTTACAGTTTGACAGTCGAACAATATCTGTTGCAATCCGTTTCTTGAAGGCAAAAACTCCTGAGCAAAGGGCTGCAGTTGACTTAGACACCCACTACACAAAGGTAAATGACGAGGAGCAGACCAGGAATTTGGATAGCTCTAGAGAAATTCTGTAAAGATGCTTATTGCTACGTTGGAAAATGGGCAGAAATCTTCCCCACCAAATATGGGATCGTCTTTAAAAACATCAATGGAATGTGCAAAGACAAATCTGACATATGTTTACTCTCTGATAGTGTCTCGAGTCAGTTTTGTGCCTGCAGGAACTCACATGATGTTTATTTCTGATCTGCAGGAATATCTTGATGAGCAAGTCGGGTCTAGCACTAGAAGAGCAATTCTGTATCAAGTACGAAAAACATGATAATCATAAACCTTAATAATCGTTCTTTCTTTCCTTATATTTACAGTAAGAGGTTGCTAGAATTGCTTCTTTGGAGTGTCTGATTTACTTATAGTATATTGATGGATGCATGCAAACACCTCAGAATGCGATTAGGACTGGCCTCAGGTTTTCAGCTCTTGAAAATATTTATACGAGACCCTTAGTTAATTTGGTTGTGATTGTGACCGTACAACTTGTATTGACCTTTCATTTGTTACACAAGGGGATGTCTCTCGCTGGATGTTAAAACAAAAAATAACCTATGTTGCAGGAATACGTCAAAGGTATATCATCAACTGGGATGCAGTCTAGTCATGGTTTTGATGGTCAAGTCAATGCTTGCTGGACTCATAAGATGACACGAACAGAGATTGAATTAATCAGATCTGCTGGATTTCTTGTATCAGTCATACATGGCAGGTAATAGTGTTTTCTGAAAACATAGATGCCGCTCTTTCTTATTTCTGCCGAATCATTAATCTTATGTTCCTTATACCACCTATGCATTGTATTTTAAGATTTTTAATATGCTGGGGAATGAAATATTTAAAGCTACTAACTCATTAGAAAAGAGCATGTTGAAGAAAAATTGTGTGAAATAGTACACTGAGTCACACGAGTGACGATTGAGTTCTTACAAAATTAAGTTTTCATTGAGATGAATTAAACAGCTTTTCTCTGTATTAATTAGAGGATAATATGATTCATAAAGCTAGAATTCTCTTGGTCTGGTAATATAAAAGAAGCCAACAAGAGCAGGGATGCAAAGCAAGTGAGTGGTCGGTCTATCATGCAGAAAACACTCAGTCCAAATCATGTTTTCTATATTCTTTCAAGTATCTGAGTACAGCACATAAAAAAACTTCCAAAAATGTAGAAATGTCGATATTGATTGATGAGTTGAGAGCAATCCAAATCAAAGAACCATTGACAGATAATGAGTTTCAGCCCCTGATTAGTTTTTCCTAATATTAAATTATTCGTAAGACAATTTGCGGATGCAAAAACATTGTATTTAACAAGGAAAAAGAATCATTTTCCATGTTTGTCATCGCATTTCAGAATGCATATCTCAACTCTTTAAAGGTCAAAAGTCTTAACTATATTCCAGCATCATACTTGACAGTGATTTGTTAATGAATTCTGGAGCTTTATAGATAGCTTATTTTGTGCATAGCTGGTCTGACTGGTCATAGTAGGTAGATTCTTCTATTTTTCTTAAAATGACTCGTAGACATTAGTAGATTCATAGTAGGTAGAGTACTTTACCTGCTTATGGACTGATTTGAGGTGCTCGGAATGGCTAGGCATGATATCATCGCTCAAATATATCATGCGAGGAGGCTTGCAAAGAAGTTGCAGCCTGTTGCTAGAATGGTTGATCTCCATGGTGGGCATCTAGTGAGCCATGAGAGGACCGAAGAGGTATTCCTGCTATCTGAAATAGAAATATGGCATGACAGCACCATTGCATTATGGAATGGTGATTGTTCTGCATTAGAGATTATTGTTTTTTTAGGGTAAAAGAATGCATATATGAACATTGATCGAGAAATAGTTCTTTCTTCCCTGGAGAAAACTGGAAATAGTATAACATTGCAGTTGGTTAAGAACAATGGTAGATGCATATGTTGCTGTGTAGAAGTTCATGCCAAGTCCATGAATCAATCACCAGAAATTGCATTCCGTGGTTTATTTAATTATGTTTGACTGCATAAAAATCCAAATATTGATTTTTTTTTAATTCCAGGTCAATCAAGCTCTTTGTGAACTGATCAGTGCTTCAGGAAAAAAAGTTGAGCCCACATGTTTGGACTAATTTTTCCAAGGACAGCTCTTGTAAGTATCCACATTCAGTTAGTGTTTCTGTTGTGTTAGTAATGGTTGGGATTGCCACCATGAGCATGCAGTAGTATATATTTCTCGGAAGAATACATTATTTCAAGCTCCATGGATTCATGGTCTGCACCATCCTAACTTCTCTACTAAAAGGAATGTCTATCTCTTTGGCAACGAAATTTTGAACATATTTCTCAACGAAATTTTTTTTCTCCTTGTCCAGGGTGGTCGGAGAAAGGATCATTATTAGGTAAGACAAGTGTAGAGGGCAAAACCTACAGCGTCTGCGCAACAGTTTGTGTCGAAAAGCTGCATCTAAGCATGTCGTATGTCTTTGGTCTCTTTATGTTCATGTTCGAGTATATACGAAGGGCTATAAGAAGTGTGCATCCAGCCAGAGTTGGGTCTTCCCTCACATAAGCTAATAGTCAATCAAATCCACCATTTTAACAGGTAATTTCATAAGGTTTCTCGCCCTCTGATCAAGGCATTCTTCTGCAGAGGGAAAAAAACTTGAAAGATTTCATTTTTTCTGTTCATTTTGCAGGGTTTATTGACTTATGACCCCTGTGTTGTGGCTCCACCGGGGAACAATATATTCAAAATAAAGAGCAACAAGGCCAAGCAGACCTTGTTATGGCATAGATTAACCTCAAGATTCAGGAGGCTGTATAAAGAAACCTGAAACCCCCATCATATCTCAAGCCCTTGGATTTTGTTTACAAGCAACAATGTTATTAATAATTTGGTAAGAACTTGATGGAGAAGTCACAACAAGTGACCCATTTTGGCTGTGTACCGGTAGCAAATCATTTCGTAGTATTACTGTGCAAAGAATTCAGAAATATCATCCATGTCCCCTGAAAATTTCTAAACTATTCCCGGTTCCAGGTGCCTTCTTTTGTCGTTTTCGGGGGCTAGTTTTGTAGTTTTACTGTGCAAAGAATTCAGAAATATCATCCATGTCCTCTAGAAATTTTTAAAATACCCCCGGTCCCGGGGGTTAAAAATTTTCAATCCTGCTGGTAAAATGGTCATTTTACTGTAGCAATCTACAGTAAATTATATCTAGGTGAACAGTGGGAAATTGTACAGTAAATTCGGCACACGTTTTATGTTTTAGTTAATATAAAGCTTAAATTTGAGTATAATATTATATCACAAGCATAACTAAATAACTAGAAGAAAAGGTTGGTTTAGTAGGCTATGTATTCTGGTAGAAGCAATGGCCATTGCAAATCTTTTTGACAAAGCATCGACCTCCTAAATTCTACACTTAACAAAAAGAATCACGATACTTAAACACAAGGAGGGCAAGGCAAATGCAAAACGATGGAGACAGAAGAAGATCTAAATAAACAAATTTATTCTCAGGGTCATTTGACAGTGAGCTCACGGCTAATTTTATACATAAATTTCCCGTCCACACTGGCTGCTAAATCATGCCAACTACCAGTTATCACCACCGGAAAATTAAAAAAAAATATATATATGAATAAGTTATATTAAAAAAAAAACAGTTCTTGATTGGTTTTTTCAAGTTCAAACAAGTCGTGGTTCGACTCGGGTTTTTAATCAGATTATATCTAGTTAATTTCTTCTTATTTTTGTAAGATCCGCTAAAAAAACTTTTTACCAAACCGAGTTTAACAGCAATGCTATTTGTAATGCAAGATTTGGATTCAGACCATTTGATCTTCATATGCTCTTAAAGACTTACTAAATTCTCAATTATTTTCTCATAAGATCCTGACTGTTCTAAATTTTTATAAGGGTGTATTTTCTTGCTCGAACTCGAGACCTGCTGTACAGATCATAAACTCTCTATCATCATGACACGTTTCGACATGTTTCCTCGAGGACTTCCTACCAAGACTTTTTTTGGATGCGAGGAAACCTTACTTTCTAGAAAACGTATTTTGTGGATCCAAATGACCGAGTAAAACTCTATTTGTCCCAAATTTTTTATAAAAAATACACGTTTCGACTCGAATTTAAAAATTTATAGTACATATTGTAAGTTTTTTACCATCACCAAGACCATCCTACCTAAAGCACGTATTTCCTAGAACTAACTCTAGCTTGTATTTCTTTATAGAGATAAAAGAAAGACCCTCTACAAACTTATGGTGAGTGCATGATACTCTACCAACTTCATCATGCATCTCAGCCGTCCATACAAACATGTACACAAGATTTCCATGCATGCCCGTAGGTATAAGCTTATCTCATATGAGTAAACGAGAACAAATCAGAGAATTTATGTGCTGTACCTGTTTAAAAAGAGGTTGATAGAAGAAACTTGTTGCTGAATCCTGAAATGAAAATGGCAGCCGTGAGCGTATCTTCTGGTTAGGAAGTCTAGCTTGAAAGAGACGAAAGGAATGATTTGAAGAAAGAAAAGGGTAATAAATAAGATTTAATAAATTACAAGGCAGAGGGAACCAATATATCGAATATCCTTCTGGAATATACTCTTATGCCCTTTTTCGAATTTAAACTTTACAAGTTTCCTCACTTTTATGCCCTTGACTTCTTGGAGAATGTGAGGGTGGATAATATTACAAATAAAGCTAAAATAAAATGCTTAAATATTGTTCATCAAGATTCATTGTTATTGTGGACTGGATATTTGCTTCCCTACACCGCGTGTATATGAGTTCTTTTTCCCCCCGTCTAGGAAAACAGTGTGTTAACGAATCTATCTCATGAAAAGGACAAAAAAACTCTTGGGAGGGGGCATCCCGATAATTAGCTAATTTTTTATTCGTTTTTTGCTCCATGGTAATTGCACATTTTCAATCCGGTCTGATTTGTCTGGCCGGTTTTTTTTATTAATATTTCATTGAACAATGTAATAACCGTTTTGTCCCTCGAAAAAGACAAAAATCATGCCTGAGAGAAGTATAAAGGATATAACTTAAATGAAGTTGTTTTAATGTCCATCACTACTTATATTAATATTGTACAGTCCTACTTAGATTATAACTTCAACAGTCTCCTATTTGTATTATAACCACTGCACTCCTATAAATACAGGAGAGATCATCAATAAAGTTTTGCTCTTCTTTGTACAATTTCTATATGGTATCAGAGCAATCTTCTCTAACGAGTTTTTCTTCCAACATGACAACCTCATCAGAAACGATCTCTGTCAACAAAGAGACTAACATTGTGGCTTTCAATGCCGGGTCTCAATTGCCTTCAAAATTGACCTCTACCAATTTTCTATTATGGCGTGCTCAGCTAACATCCCTGCTCATAGGATATGACCTCCAGGGTTACATTGATGGCACCACTGTCTGCCCATCATCTTTCATTGCTTCAACAGATTCAGCCTCTGCAAGTGTTCCTAACCCAGCTTTTCAATGTTGGATTAGGCAAGATAAGTTGATACTTCACGCCATTCTTGCCTCTGTCTCAGAACCAGTAATGCCTCTGATTGCTGCTTCTTCCACTGCTCATGATGCATGGACAAAATTGCAACGATTGTTTGCAAATAGATCACGTACCCGTGTTATGCAACTCAAGGAAAAATTAACTCTCATGCAGCGAGAGTCTCGATCAGTCACAGACTATCTTCATGCCATCAAAAGCATTGTTGATGAACTAGCAGTGATTGACTCCCAAATTTCAGCAGATGACATAACTCTGTATGTCCTTAATGGTCTTGGACCTGAATTCCGAGATATTGCTGCCTTAATCCGAAATCGTGAGTCTTCTCTCACATTCGAAGAACTTCATGACATGCTAGTCTCTCATGAAAGTTACCTCAAGCGCATTGAAACGACAAATTCAGTCTCTATTGCTACGCAAATAGCACTTATCGCGCATACAACATACACACTTCCACCGCAATCAACGATCACACAATGGCTACTCACGGTAACAATTCAGCAAATACCAACTATCGTGGTCGTCGAGAATGGCATGGCAAACCTCAAATCACTTGCCAATTATGTGACAAAATTGGACACTCAGCAAAAACATGCAGAGTAGTTCCACGCAACAAAACAGTTAACTATGCTTCATCCAATGGAAACAAAGACAAAAAGTGGCTTATGGATTCGGCAGCATCACACAATATCACATCTGATATTCAAAACTTATCAATCCACTCAGAATACGATGGCACTGATCAAGTAGTCATCGGCGATGGTTCAGGTTTGCAAGTAACACATGTTGGCTCAATGACTCTTCCCTCCTCCTCCAAACCATTCAAACTCACTGAAACTCTTTGTGTTCCTGATATTCATCAAAATCTCATTTCAGTTCATAATTTCACTCGGTCTAACAATACTTATGTTGAGTTTCATCCACTCTATTTTCTTGTGAAGGATCGGAGCACGGGGGAGATCATTCTTCGCGGTAAATGTCAAGATGGTGTTTATCCAATGCCCAGGCTTGCTGCTGCCGTGAGACCCTCTATCTTAGCACTTGTCGGGCAAAGAACTTCAACTGACAGATGGCATAAAAGACTTGGTCATCCATCATTTAAACTTGTTGATTTTATTATTCGTCAATTTTCCCTTCCAGTTGTTAGCTCTCGGTCTTCATTATCATCTTTATGTTCAGCATGTCAATGCAATAAAAGTCATAAGTTACCTTTTTCATCAACATCTCTGACCAGTACTCATCCCCTAGAATACATCTACACTGATGTTTGGGGGCCTGCTTCTTCAACATCAATTGATGGATTTCGTTACTATGTCCTATTTATTGATCATTACACAAAATACTGTTGGCTCTTTCCAATTCATCGAAAAAGTGATGTTAGTTCCATCTTCCGTCAACTTAAAGGGATGCTTGAAAAACAGTTTGGGTCTCAAATCAAACACTTATATTCTGATAATGGGGGGGAATACTCAGCTCTACGCAACTATCTCTCTTCAAATTCCATTAGTTGGCTAACTACGGCCCCTCATACACCTCAACAAAATGGGACTAGTGAACGCCGTCATCGTCACATTGTTGAAACCGGGTTAACTCTTATGACTCAAGCACATCTTCCTTCCCCTTACTGGTCATATGCATTCCAAACAGCGGTTTACTTAATTAATCGCATGCCATCATCCATTCTGAAAAATAAGAGTCCATTCCAATGTCTATTTGGTCGACCTCCTGATTACACAAAAATGTGCATCTTTGGTTGTCAATGTTATCCATGGTTAAAGCCATACACCACCAGCAAATTAGACACAAAATCGAAACCATGTCTGTTTCTCGGGTATTCCACAAGTCAAAGTGCATACAAATGTTTGGACCTCAATTCCTCTCGGTTGTACTTGTCTAGGCATGTTGTCTTTGATGAAAGTCTCTTTCCACTCTCAACATCTACACCTGTCAACACTCCTCCTTCTCTGTCAGTTGATGAAGTTCAACAAATTCCAGCAGTGCCTTTAATTGGATCATCACCATCACTGCCACATACCGTGCTGAATGACTCTCCAGCTGCTTCGTCCTCCTCTTCCTCTGCTCACACAGCACATCCATCAACTGCAGACTCTCAATCCCCTGTGATCAATTCACAAACAGGTACTGTCATCACCTCCTCTCCTTCCTCTGCTGACACAACATCTTCATCTACTGCAGCCACACCATCCATTGAGATACAATCACAATCACCTCCTGTACACACTCGTACACACTCAATGACAACAAGGTCAATGAACAACATTCACAAACCAAAGCAACTTTACCTAGCCACCAAATACCCCCTTCATACACCTGCAGAGCCAACTTGTGTATCTCAAGCATTACAGGATCCTAAGTGGCGTGAGGCAATGTCAGAAGAGTTCACAGCACTGGTCAAGCATGGAACATGGGAGCTTGTTCCTTCACATCCCAACATCAAACCAATCGGCTGCAAATGGATGTTTCGCATCAAACACAACTCTGATGGAAGTATATCTCGCTATAAAGCAAGACTTGTTGCAAAAGGATTTCATCAAAAACATGGCTTGGATTATAATGAGACCTTTAGTCCAGTTGTTAAATCTGTTACTATTCGCACAGTTCTATCTCTTGCAGTTCAAAATAAGTGGCAGCTTCGGCAACTAGACATCAACAATGCGTTTCTCCATGGCAAGCTTCAAGAACATGTGTTTATGGTCCAACCCCAAGGCTTCATTGACACTTCTCTTCCAACTCATATTTGCAGGTTAAAGAAGTCCCTCTACGGCCTAAAACAGGCACCACGTGCATGGTACCAAAAACTGTGCACCTCTCTTCTTGAATTGGGATTTCAGCAGTCAAAATCTGATTCATCACTCTTCATCTATAACTGTGGTGAAGACAAAATATTTCTTCTGGCTTATGTTGACGATCTATTAATCACTGGAAGTAACTCTGCTATCATCTCCAAAATCGTCACTCATCTCAACAAGTGTTTCTCGCTAAAAGACCTCGGTTCACTGCACTATTTCCTGGGAGTGGAGGTATCACCTGTACACAATGGGCTGTTCATATCACAACACAAGTACATTTGTGATTTACTGAAACACAACAAAATGGATGGAGCCAAACCAGTAAACACCCCCTTAGCCACCAAGGATCAGCTTCGACTAATTGATGGGTCTCCACCTACTGATTCTACAGCTTATCGTCAAGTTATAGGTGCATTACAATACCTCTCCTTGACCAGACCTGATATCTCATTCCCTGTCAACAAAGCTGGCTCAATTTCTCCATCAACCCACTCATCTTCACTGGGTTCGCTGCCAAAGCGGATCCTACGCTATCTAAAAGGGACCCCTCACCATGGAATTCTTCTTCAACGCAGCAATAATCTCACACTGCATGGGTTCTCTGATGCCGATTGGGCAGGGGACAAAGACACAAGAGTCTCCACCTCAGCATACCTCATTTTCCTAGGAAATTGCCCAATTTCATGGAGCACTCGCAAACAACGTGCTGTTGCACGATCTTCTACAGAGGCCGAATATAGGGCCCTTGCTTCAGCAACTTCAGAAATCGTCTGGATTCACTCGTTATTGCGTGAACTGGGTGTCGAAATTTCCACACCTCCAAGCCTACGCTGTGATAATATTGGGGCTACCCAATTAAGCGTCAATCCAGTTCTACACTCAAGAATGAAACACATTGCTATTGATCTTCATTTTGTTAGAGATTTGGTAACAAAAGGTTTACTTCAAGTCTCTCATGTCAGCACGCATGACCAGCTGGCTGATCTATTAACGAAGGCGTTACCTCGTCAGCAATTTCTCAAGCTATGCAACAAGATAGGCTTGTCTGAAGGAATGCCTATCTTGCGGGAGCGTATAAAGGATATAACTTAAATGAAGTTGTTTTAATGTCCATCACTACTTATATTAATATTGTACAGTCCTACTTAGATTATAACTTCAACAGTCTCCTATTTGTATTATAACCACTGCACTCCTATAAATACAGGAGAGATCATCAATAAAGTTTTGCTCTTCTTTGTACAATTTCTATAAGAAGAAGGGGGGAGGGGCGTTTCAGTAATTAGCTAATTTTTTATTCTTTTTTGCGTCGGTTTACTGTTGACGTGTCGCCGGATGCGCCGTTCATTTCCGCGCTCACGCGTGTTGCAAATTAATCCTTTATTATTTGTTACAAAGAAAAAAATGATTTTTTTTTCATATCATTATTTATTTATTAATTATTTATCTTCCTTTCCCCCCTCAAATTCCTAATAATATCTAAAAACCTATAAACAAATCTACAAAATCAAATTTATAATATCTAGGGATTTCATTGTTACTTTTTTAGGAAGGTTAAATTGAGAAATCTCAAGCTATAAAGATAGAAATAAAGCATTTTCTCTCATCCTTTCTCAAGGATTTTTTTTTTCATACCATTAAAATAGAAAAAAGGGGGGGAAATATTGTCCTTCACATTCTTTGTCAAGGGCAATTTTGTCAAAACAATTAATATTGCATTACACCATCAAAAACAAAAACTACATCGTACTATGGAATAACTAACAAGTCCCCTGTCCCTCTTAAGACTTGAAACGGCACCGTTGAATAATTTAGGCTAAAATTGATGGTTACTTCAGTTGTGAAAACTGAAATGAGGGTGTCAAAGCCAAGTCATTGCTGCAAAAACAAGTGATGGCTGCTGCTGCTATGGATTCCCAATGGGATTTCAGCTGGTACTTTTTTTTTATCTTTCTCTTCCGTAACCAAACCCGTTTTGTGTTTCCCTATATTCTTGTTCTGTGTCTAAGGTTTCTTGTAGTTTTTTTTCGAAAGTCATACTTTTCATCAGCAAATATCTTGTGTATGTATGTGTGGTCATGATTTATTTATTTTTTACTTTTCCATTTATCTGCTTGAGGAATGATTTTTGTTATAAAGACTCAATCTTTAGTGTTGTCTTATATGGATAGTTTTGAATGAAATGGTTTGTGAAGTGATTCTTTCCTGTTTGTGTTTTTTTTTAATTGATTTTCAGCTCATAAATTATATCAAAATCCCTATAGAAACGTGATTTATAGCTATCAGTTTTAGAGTTTTACCATTGGTGCTGAAAGAAGGTCAATATGCTGTTGCTTGAAGTAAAGTAGCAGAGGACAGTAGTCTTGATTTTTTTTTTCCTGTTTGGCTTGCTGTCCCTTTTTGTGATTCTGGTTTTATCAATTTAGCTGTATGAAAGGAGCTTGTTTTGAAATTGAAGGAATGTAGAAGAAAATTAACTTTTTTCCTTTTAAATATGTTGGATATATAACTTTGTACTAGGAAGATTCCATCTTTGTAGAAATTATAAGCAAACAAATGCAGGCTTTTGACTATAATTAATAAGTTATAAAAGTATCACCAACGCAAGGCTAACATGTTATTAGCTATTATCTCATGACATTGAAATTGCATTATCATAATTAGCTTATTTATGCAAAATTTCAAATTCTGCACTGTGGTTTGAGAAGCTTTTAATACTCAAGAATTAATTGGTTAAACATGTTTAAAGAATGTGAGCAAACAGTACTAGAATACTGAGAATATCAAGCAATGCTTATAATTTTGTTGAATGAATTCACATAGAAAAGAATCTCTATGCAAGGAAATATGATGAATTAACAGAAACTGTTTTGTTGACATGCTTTATTAAGTGTTTCTGTTCAAGTGGCACCAATTGTAGTAGGCGGTTCATTTACCTTTGAGAATTTATTTATAAATCACGGTTTGATGTTGTGGAATAAATTGTCTTCTGCAGTGACTTTCGAAGTAGATTTTAGGTCCGAGGAGAATGCTTCTATGATATATGCAGCATTAGCTGTTGATAAGGAGGTGAAGCAGTCACATACTTCCATCTCTGCATTGAATGTTGTTTAGTTAGATCCTTATTTTTCTCTTTTTCCCCAATGCAGTTGCAACCTGATAAAGTGAAAAGGCTGATGTCAGTCTCTAATGGGAAGTTGTCAGCGTAAGTTTGTTTCCATGATGATGGTTAGCTTTTACCAGTGCTTGCTTTCTCTTTATTGTTTGAACATAATGGATTCTCTAGGATGGCAAGAATGAAATGTTTTCAAATTCTGTGATGGTGATATATATTTTAACCTTTGCTTTGAATCACATGCAAGATAAAACATTTCATCCCTTTTCTAAGTTTATTTGTATAAAGCCAATTGATAATCCAGTTTCTTTTTTTCCCCAATCAAGATCGCGCTTTTTGAACTACTTCATTCTGCCCTATAGGCATAACATTCATCTGTTTCTGCATCACACACGCTTATTATAGCATTTATTTATTATGTGTTTTTCTGTCTCTTGGAAACTGTTGATGGAGCATGAATTTGCTCATTTTGTTGTTAGGAAAATGCAAATAAAAGAAATGTCCCCTTGCAAATGTCCATAATACCAATCGCAAAATACAACAATAGCCTCTGACTATATATTGATTTTCCAAGCAATTAAATCACACCATTACTTTTCTCTTTTTAAAAAAAATAATCTGTAAATTACCTATCCTCCTCGTCCTACCTTTAGTCGTTCACCTTTTTTTCAAGTCAAGGGTGTGTTTACCTGGTGTCTGTGAAGTATCTATGTACTGCATGCCTTTTCCCATTTTTCAAATTTCCAAATACCTTACAGTTTGATTGCCCTTCTAATGATCTGTTTCTTTGATGTAATGATAGGCACTTTGAGGCAGTTGAGGCGAGATTTCTCCGAGCATCATTTTCTGCTTTTGTGGATGTCCTAACGCTAACAACAAAAACAATTGAAGAATTTGGAAAAGAAATGGCATCATGACATGTATTAGCAGTATTCACAGAGTTATTTAGTCTCGGTCCATTACATAATTTTGACAAACTTTGTTTTGAGTTGTCATTTGATCATGACGGATTATTATGCTATTGTCTTGTCTCAATATGCACAACCCATGGTGTAAAAGAAGAATTTAAAGATACTGAATCAAGTGCTTATTGGAGACATAATAACCTTTCTTCAAAATTGCTTCTTTTTCCCCTTGCATATACCACCCACCGCAATCATTTGATGTTTTTTGAAGCCATGTTTTAGGCATCATTGTATATTTCACCCCACTGCATAAGCATTCCAATTTCAGGCTTCTGTTTTTCTATGCCTAAAATGAGGTAATTTTTGACAATGTCGTCCAAAAAGGCATGGCCAGACTCACATGCCAACAAAAAGACAACCTGGAAATTGCGAGGATTACAAGGCATAGAAATCCAAGAAAGCGAAGAGACAACCAGAGGAAAATATATATAATTCATTGACCAGCATGGATACCTAGCCAGATGAAAAGACTACTTGCAACTCATTAGAGATAGCAGCACATAATTTGAAAAGAAATAATCAGCCTCCTTTTCTTTTCTTCCAAGGATAATTAACCTCGTTGAAACTCAAAAAAATATCCATTACTGTAGGATGATCGTGTGCATAAAATAATATTACACTTGAAAGAAAGGACTATTACATGACAATATTATCTACTGCTTTGGGGGGGGATCAATCGTACCAAGTACAGAATGGGTATTGAAAAATAGAAAAACAGTTGCTCATTCCTCGTCTCCTTTTTTTATCCTCTTAACATTTTTACTGTCAATATTCATCCAGGTAAGTATATAGCATTTCATCTTTCTTTGATTTGCGCCGGCTAAGTAAGGCTTTGAGGAGACGCTTACTTTTGCTGGGATATTGTTCAATGTCTTTGGAATTTTCCTTTTCAGCTTGGAGACGCATGGATGCTGATTTTCGAGGCTCTGAAGGGTACTGCAGAACAGAACAAAAATTCAGTAATTTTGTGTTCAAGGTAGATAATGATAATTGCTATTCTAGCTTGAGGTAGCAGTAATGCATAAATCTAAAAAAATTTCCAGTTCATATTATGATGGTATACACACCCGTTTTTTGGCAGGAGCAGAGCTTGGAGTGGTAGGCCTACTTGTATTTGGAGTTGTTGGCCTACTTGACACAGGCCTACTTGACACAGAGCCAGAACGCAAGAGTGGAAAGCGATGCGGTGAAATGCTTCGCCTCTCTGATTTGTCAGTAGGCATCATCAGTTAGAGATCAGCAGCAGTATACAAGCACTGAGAGTTTGAAAATTTTCTTCAATGGTAGAATATAACTAACATGGTTTTGAAAACTTTACAAGGGACAAGAAAAAAGAGAGAATGAACTAGGTTTCAAAGTATGACACTACTAAGAGCAGACAAACCTAAATCTTTTTTGGGCATGGTAGATGTAAAGGAAAACGTTGCAGACCGTTGTGGAGGAGGTCGTGGAGAAGGTGATGGGGAACGTCCCTTTCTGCAAGGAATGCAACTTTAAATTATCATATCTAACTAAACAATCACAACAATTTGAACATTTAAAAACCATTTCATACCTAGTTGAATTCACTAAAGATGTCGGGGTTTCCCTCGCTGAAGATACCGGGGTTTCCCGTGCTGATGATGGGGCCTCTCTAATTGTAGCTCGAACAGCTTTGGTAACAGTCAGATGTTAGAACATTCAAGTTTTGATCCAATGTTACCAATACATGATAGATGATACAAAATAAAAGCAAGCCACCTACCATTCCTAAATTGATGCCAATCATCTTCATCGTCTAGGCTGCACCCTTGGTATTTTGATTTAGTGCGGATGGCACCATGCATAGTCTCCCCAACTGAACATGAAACGGCGAGGATATTTACTTTACATCTCCAAATCCAGATAAAGGACAAAAGGTGCAAAAGAAAAGTTTGTGGATGTGTGTGTATATGCAGAGAATAAAAGAAGGGGCAAAGGATAAGGGTCATTACCTGGCAAAATGTACCGCTTAGGGTACTTTGGAGTGTCAATCACCAGTGACTGTTGTGAGATGCCCTCATGATCGATGTACTCTTGACATGTCCGTAATCTCTACCATACCATGTTGGAGGAAAAAGATCAAAAGAAGCCAGTAAATTGGAATTGTTGCCATCCTTCAATGATGAGCATAATTGGAAACATATTGGTGTTTTATCTATAGAGCATCATCATTGCACAATCTGTCATCATACGAGAGGGGAATCATTGGAGCAAGAGAAGGCCCTCTCTACTATTATACCTCACATTCGTTCCAAGTAATTCAATTACAATATATTTTTCCATCTCAAGGTCCAAAGATAAGGTACCTAGTCAATTAAAACCTTAGGCAAGCAACCATATGCCTCAAATCCAAACATGTGTGTTTGTATTATGAAATTCAAAAAATAGAGCCCCTAAGTGCATCGAAATCCTAGTGAGACTCCATTTTCTGATTCAATCAGTTTAACATTATTCAACATTCTGCAACCATGAAAGCAATCAGGCTTTATAGCTGCCATTTTTTTTTCTGTTTGTATTTTTTGTCATAGAACAATCTAATCCTAAAATCATGTCTAACTAAGCACAAAGCTTTATTGTTCTAGACAACCAGCCTAGCCTTGTTTCATCGCTGAGGCTTTTCATTGCTGAGAAGGCATTTTTATCTCTCCCTCTCAATGTTAATTTTCATGAATGCAGGACTGTCAACTTCAAAGTAGATTCCCGATGGTGCCTCCACAACTTATATTATTAAGATCAGGTCATAAGTGATTGTCTTTAGAAGATCTCAATCACAACAGAATCCAAACTTCCCAACATTTTACAAAAGATCAATTTCATGCATACCTGTTCAATGCAAGACACGCGAAACTCTGTTCCAGAAACTTCATCAACTTTCTCATCCAAGAGATCATTAACCTTGTATGTCACAGAACCCAAATGGTCCACTGTGTTCACAAGAGCTTTGATGGCATAATCTTTCAATGTTTCCACCACTCTGCATGGACAGGAGATTTTCACTTTTTAAGGGCAAAAGAATTAAAAAAAAATTAACCGCTACAGTTGAGAACATCGACCATGGTGGATCAGAGCGCCAGAAACTCACATCTGTTTTTGGTCATCATTTGTGTAGGATAGTTCAAAATACTCAGCTGCTGAGTATAACTGACTTCTCAGATTCTTCAAATCCTGATAGAAACTGAACAAGTTAGCAAAGTGCAGAACCCCAGTTTATGCAGACTTATTGTGAGCAATGAATATTCTGCCACCACTCGGACTATATAAACTGTAATGGTAGAATGGTAACCATGTGAATGTACACTATCATCCACAAGGCTTGACTACAAATTGAAAATTTCACCGATGAAGCTTGAATATGACTGAAAGTTGGAACCAATAACGACATGATGCTACTCGGACTTGAAAATAAATGCCACAAACTGAGATATGCTAACTCTTAATCATGGGGGAAAGTAAAACCTGGGAAATGAAATCTAAGATGCCTTAAAGATGCATTGACTCGCTAGCTTAGAGACTAGTAATCCAATTTATCCCACAGTACCTTCAGACTATCAGAGAAGAGCAAGCTCTGCTGCATAGAAACCTCGTCATAGTTTGAAGCCTCTCTAGAGAGAGAAGATGCCGTCAATGTACCCATGGAGGAGATAAGTCCTCTTGATAGCCCTGCAGCAATGTCAATCACATAAACTAAGAAGTGAGCACTCACATAAGTCAGGAGCAGGAAACAAACATCAAACCCTAAAACATAAGTCTACTTTCTGTTTAGGACCCAAAATCAGAAACCAATTAAAATAATAAAAATTGTGATCATGTGTGAGAGAATGATCATACCCAAAAACAATTTGAAATTCAAATTCCCTGAAGAATCACTAAGAAGAGAGAGAGAGAGAGAGAGAGAGAGAGACAGAAAGACAGGAACTCTCTTTCACAACAAGCCACAGCTAAAAAGATATCAAAAGCATATATATTCCAAACAAGATTTCAACATAATTAAAACCAACAGTATAAGGCAGACAGTACTCTTTGCAGGTTGCACATTTCTGCAACTATACAAACAAAACACAGAACTAAAAAAAAATACAGTAAACACTCAATTCCCTCATAAATACAACTTGCAAGAGAGCTCATTTTGTCTGAATCTTCACCAATACTCTAATTATATCAATAATTAAGTATAAGCACATGAAAAGTAAGTGACAAACATTCCTTAAAAATAACAAAAGTTGAAAGTTTTTGAATACCCCCTTCACGGGAAACCCCATGAATAGCAAAGTTTTGAACTTTACAAATTCCTCAAGTAATCAAAATAGTCAGATTAGCACCAACTTAATAAGGATAACTCCTTTAACAGTTGCTGGGCCAGTTTGAACCTTGCCCCTAACATTTTCTCATTAAACAAACAGAGAAAAGAAAACCGGGTTTAATGTATGAAGTTCAGATGACTAACCTGATTGTGAAATTATCACAAAAAGATGCAAACTTTTGGTTTTTTGAGAAGCTGAGGGGCTATAAGCCAAAACCCATTCGCCTCAATTCAAAATTTAGGAACCAGCAGCAAATATGAAAGCAAGGGAAGCAGCAGGCTACAGATAAGGACACAAATAGGCGAAAGCAAGTTGTCAGAGACCACCCTGTGTGTTTGGTAACAGATTTTTGACTAAACAAACAAAAAAGGACAACTTTACTCGTGTTGAATAGTTGCTATGCAGCTAAAATGGACATCAATAAAGGGAAAACAAAGGAGTCGTGGAGAGAGGGAGGGAGGGAAGTTGAAGAAGTTGAAGTAGAGGAGAGGAGGAGACGGGCGTCGAGGCTAGCACGTCTTTGTGAGGGGTGGGGCTTCTAAGGTGAGTTCAAGGCACAAAATTTTTAGTGCCTTCTTTGACCATGGAAAATTTTACAAAGGCAATTTTCTCAAGATGAAGGAGATGATGTTTTTTTTATGGGCCAAATATCATGGATTCCAATTTCAAATATGATTCCATAACATCTTACACATAACATTTACTAACAAAGTCACTACAGTTTGATGACTTGAGCACACGCAATAAATTCCCATGTGCAAAGCCAGCAATTCCGGGGCAATATTTTACTTTTCCCAGGTTTTTAAACCTTGCCACTTCCAACCCCATTTTTCATCATTTGGGGAATTTAGGTAGGACCCACTTCGCTCATGTCTTTGTTTGTTTGGTCTAAAGGTCATAAGCACACTGCCCTACCATGCCTCCACCACAAGATTGCATGACCCAACAAGAAGCCGAAGGCCCCTCCTTTTCCCACTCGTTAAAGTGAAGAGAAGAAGAACACGCAGATAGATGGATTGATGGGTGGAGTTTAACCGTTGAATTAACCTATCATCATCCACAATATATTTGTTTCTGTAACAAGTAAACTCTGTTTCTTGCAAAACCCAACTTCAGCTCGAGTTTCTTTATCCATGCCCTTAAAAGGCACGCTTGAATGGTACAGTGCTGCTATGCTATCTTCTCTTCCTAATGGTTTCACCCACGCGCCCCAAGCTCGCTCTTGAACGTTAATGGTGATTACGTTTTCTAAATCTTTGTCTTTTTAGTTTATTTAAAAATAATATCTCTTGGGGGTGGGGGGAGTGATCTGGTCAATTATTAAAGGTTTATTTAGAAGAAATTCAATGAAACTGTGTATAAAATCAAATAAAAATAGGTTTTATCTTTAATGATGGCGAGCCTGAGCTCCACTTTGTTGATAGAAGTGGGGATTCTGCTGTCTTATCCACACAAACGTGACCTCGATGACACTCATTGCAGGCCGGTCTTGCCCTTTATGAAGCCAAAGCAGATGGGGATGCTATCATTTCACTTTAGGAAGTCTCCTCAACAGTGACACCAATCATTTATTCACACCCCCGAATTTCTCTTGCCAACATCCATCACCCTCTATACACCTTCACCATTATAAAGATCAACAAGATGTAACCAATAAAAATCAAATCTTCCTCTAAATCTAACGTCCAGTAACCTCCCAAAGAAGATCTGGGCTCCCCCCCAAAAAAAAAGAGCTCAAATGTTGACCATAATCGTAGTTATGCACTCATTCATCCAACGTCTATGATCTACTTGCCTTGCTAGATTTAGTAAAACTATAAATGAACTTATGGGGGTGGGTATGAGCCACTGATGTGAAGGGCAATGATCTCAGCTCCACAGAAAACACGATGGACTTTAACACAGGAGATGCTGGCGCTACATCTTTTGTTCAAACAGGGTTCCCACCCGTCAGTGGACTTCATCTGATTTGATAGCAAATCACCGCCGCGATTTGTGGCGGAATGATTGTCCCCTCCAGGCAAGACTCATGGGGACAGGACAAAATGATCTTTTCCTCGCGGAGAGAGATGTACGGACAGCAAGTAGGTTGCCCTAGGGCAAGCCCAGGTGGGCTGGAATCTTATCTTGGGCTTAGCCCTCTAGATCCACTCAATTATGACAGCGGGGCCTGAGAAAGCCCAACGGAGATAGATATCGAAGTAACGGTTTGAGCCATTACATGCAAATGACGGCTATAACCGTAATTAGCATTTACTAATCATCATTAAATTCCAGAAGAGATGATGATGATGATGAGATCTTAAGAGTTAATTAATGGGCCTTCAATCTCGTTCATCTCCATGCATCCTTCTTTTGCTGATAATTCTTTTTACCATCGTATGGTTAAATCTCTTCTCCTCATGTTAATAGATTTAAGATAAAAACTAACTTGAACCGGGTTTTATATTAAATTATATGAAAATTAATCTAGTTTAACAAGGTGAATTGACCTGTAATTTAGTTTTTAAAAAAAATAAGTTAAATTTGTTTTGATTTACAAAAAAAAATCAAAACACCATTATTTAAGTTTTTTAATTAAAATAGTATTTATTTAGCTTGAATTGTTATAGGAATTTGTTTTTTTTAAACGATTTCCCATCAACAATAAATAAATAAAAATAACTTAAACTTGTTTTGAAACATTAAGTTACATGAAATAAAATTATTATTTTGGGAATCATATTATAATAGAATTATTTTGGACTCGTAATGTTCATGTACAAAATGAATGTATTACGGTGTAAAGTGTTTATTAGAAATACATCAAAATAATTTTTGTTAATTTTTTATCTTTTTAAAATTATTTATTTTTCCGCTGTAATTCTCTCCGTATATACCGAAGAGCTATTCCATCAAAAAAAAACTAGGTATTTTTGTTTGTATTTTCTAATTTTATGGTAATGTTTCGGCAAAAAAAAACAATTTAAAAATCCGTTTCTAACAATTAAAACAATATTCAAGTGCCGAGCATTAAAAAGGTGTAATTAAATGATTCTTGAAAAGTCATTAAACAGAGACGCATCATGCAGCCACCAAGAATGATTATTGGTAATTGCTGATTAGTAAATGTGAGCATTAATTAGAAAACATTAGAATGATTCGTAACTCTCATGGACGTGCACCTACCCTATTTCAATTAATCCATCTCTAATCTCCGGCCACCGTCAATTTATAACCCTCCTTGAAATCCTTCTCCCATCAATCCCTCCCCCGACGTTCCTTTCCCTCTCTTTCATCTCTCTCAATGGATTCAACAAGGCATCAACTCGTTGCTCCAAAAATGGAGAATCCACTTGACTTTGAGCCCTGGATTCTTGATGATCAAGATATCTTTCAACCAGTAAGATTACCCTTTCCCCCCCATTTTCTGTTCAAGTTCTTCCCTTGATTCTCATGATCTTTAGTTAATCTTGTTAGACTTTGTTCATATACTCACAGGATTTCAGAACTTCCCCCGTTGGAAAGCCTTTTCGAGCAGCTAAATTTGCCACTACCCCTGGTGCCCTACGACAGGAACTTTAACGAGCTCAAAAACAATGAAGATGTCAACAATATATTTTCTGAGAGTAATCTTGATTCTTGGTACAGTCAAGAAAACGCTATCGACACCAAGCCGGTGATAAACCCTAGCATCCATCCTTCTTTTAGTCTAAGCTTCGACGACAATGTCATCAAAAGCGAGCAGCTGAACGAGGTTTCGATGATGTTCGTCCATGGTGACTGTGCTAGTTCTTCGAGCATGATCAAGGAGGAAGAAGAAGAAGAAACTAGAAAGATGAGCGGGAGGAAGAGGTCGGTTGAATTGGAACTGGAAGAAATTCAAAAACATTTCAACAAGCCAATCACTCAAGCAGCTAGGGAAATGAAAGTGGGGTTAACTGTATTGAAAAAAAGATGCAGAGAGTTTAGGATAATGAGGTGGCCTCACAGAAAGATCAAGAGCTTGACCTCTCTTATCAACAATGTCAAGGTACGTGCATGGCATGTTCTTGCTTTAATTAGCAGCATATTAGACTGTATATAATCGTATTGCAACGGAAACAAAGAATTCCAGGAGCAGGGTTTTGGATATGGCAGAAAATTAGGGTAAAAGTTTGAACATAAACTGATTAAGGGATTTTATATATAGTGTTTTTTGGTGGGAATTTCGTTTTTCTATCAAATAATCCTTGATTTAACGATCTAATTAATTTATTTAGGAAATGGGGCTAAGTGAATATGAGGCGATCATGTTGGAGGAGCATAAAAGGCTTATCGAAGAACTGCCAGACGTAGAACTGACAGAAAGAACGAAGAAGCTGAGGCAGGCTTGTTTCAAAGCCAATTACAAGAAGAGAAGGCTTTCGGCGGCTTATTCTTGATTGATTTTCTTTTTGGGAAATGCAATTGTCCTTAGCTTTAATCAAATATTCTGACCTTGGAATTAGGGTTCGTGGGTGTGTTTAAGTTCTAATCTAGCTTAGATTTTATAAACCGGGTTGAATCTGAAGATAAATCAATATATGGAGTTGAGTTTGTCAACTTCTTAAAAGAACTTTTTCTCAAAGTCTTGTCGTTTTAATATTGTTGTACAAAAATTGAAGGTTAATTAATTAGCCTAACTCGTTATCCAAATCTTACTTTATATTAATTTTCTTGTCAAGTTTAATAAGTATATTAATTATGTGTGGTTGATGTTGTTTTTTAAAGTGTTTTTTGTTTATAAATATATTAAAATAATATTTATTTATTTTTTAAAAATAATTTTTGATATCAGAAAATAAAAATGATGTAAAAATACCGAATAAAAAATAAAAATCTTCAAATTCTTTCAGAAACGTTTTTAAAATACAATGACAAACATAACATAAATATAGAAGAGAATCTTTATAAAATGACAAATTAGTCAATTACAGTTTAATTTGTTTTTGAATAAATGACCGAACATGTAGTCTTGTTTAGGAGCATGGTAATAAGAGGATGCTTGTATTTTTTTAAAAAAAAATCAAATGAATTAATTTTTTATTTATTTTAATATGATAATATAAAAATAAATAAATATTATTTTAATGTATTTTCAATTAAAGGCCAAACCAATCATCATGGGTAAATCATTCTTGTAAAGTACTTACCCACAAATTGTGAGAAAAAACTAAGCTCGATCTCGTTGATATTCTCGTGATCTTAACTTCTGTTTCATCTCCATGACCAGGATCAACATCCTAAGAATGGATTGGTGATGTTAACATCCTTGCTGGTGATTCATGGAGGTTGCTTGGAAGTGAAAACAAGGAGAGTTTTGGGGTTGGACTTGGATCATAGCCTAGCTCATCAGACCTCATCAGTACTTGTTTCTTTATGAAACAAAATAAACGTTCATAGTGAATTTCTCTAAAAAATAAGACCAGCCCAGATGATGTTTTTAATTTTATAGATGGAAAAATGGGTTTTTTTTTTCAGGGTTAGAAAAGTGAAGATAAATGGGGGAGCTAGTGGTGTTTCCTGGTGCTGGCTCTTCTACTAACCTCATGAGATTTACCATTTGCTAATTACTGCCGAGCTAGTTGATCTCAAATACCATCAATAATCTTGGTTCTCATTCTTTCCTCTCTGGGTCATCGACCAATCTTCATTTACTGCGTCCTTTCATCTGAGGTTTCCATTATCATTACCATAAAACCCCAAAGCTCCTTTTCTGCTATATAGATCTTATGTGATGTCATTTATTACAAAAGTTTCTTTGGTTTAGCTGGTTAAAGTGTTAGGAGAGCACCGTTCTCTTGTGAGATTTTCATGGTTTTGTTCACATTTTTAGGAAAAAAATTAAACAGAATATTTGCAAACTGCAGCAAGAGCTTTGTGTGTAGACAATGGACCCTTCTCTGATTATTAATCAATTGTTTGCTTGAAGCTTGTTATCGAAACAAATAAAAGGCAAATTTTGTATTAAATTGCGTGTGGCTTTCCTACACAAAAACTCAACCATGGATTCATACATATATCAGTATAAACATTTATGCTTCCTATTCGTCTATCACTACCTTCTCATACGAATCATTCCCTCACAAGCTAGAGTGCCCTCAAGATCACCAATAATTCTAGCAATCCGTACTTCAAGACCTCTCTGAACTTCCTGAAAAAGAGTTTTTATGTTTTCAGCAAAACACTTTATGTCAAAGCTTCCGGCAGATTTTTCAAGCTCTTCAGGGACCTCGACAAAACCAGATGCAATCTTGGACCGAACTTCCATCAGTTTCTGTCCTGTTGCAACCATGTATCTCTGAACCTGAAATGTTTCGTCAAGGAAAGTCTCTAATGTTTTAGTCTCTTCCTTTTTCCTTGCAGTGCCAGTGCTGGAATCTCCTGGACTCATGTCCACATCATTATCATGCTGTAATTCACAAATAAGAGAAATAAAAAAAAAGTAGATCACAAATTCAGAAAATTGTCTGCTGACAAACGATGGACTGGAGAGACTGATCACATGGTTTGTGGGGGGAGTTGGACACATGGTAGGGAAGGAAGCTATGCCTATCATTGCTTCCAGTCAGTTTTCAACCAGGTTTGTTTCAAGTCTATCGTCCCATATCTTTTAAGCATTTCAAAAGAAATTAAAATTTGAATAGCGAACAAAATCACATACAGACATGTCAAAAGAAACAGAATTGAAAGGAAATTAACCAGATGTAATAACTCTTGAGATGAACCAAAGTTGTGTAGAGCTCACCATCCTTTTGCAGAGTTCATCGATCTTCCCTTGAAGTGACTGGTACCTGTTAACTTGTTTATTAAGCAAAGACATCAATAATTGGAAGCCCTTTATCCCAGTTTTTGCCTCATCACTGTTTCCTATATGTTCACCACTCTCTTGCTTTCCTGCCAATCTCTCCAGCATTAGAAGTTGCTGCTTCAGCCTCTTGAGCTTATAAGAAACTCCAAGACCATGGAGATCCATCCTCCATGGTGAATTATTTGTCTTCATCAATGACTGGCTAGTCAATGCTAACTTTTCTACAGTATCAACCACCACTGGACTCCCACTTGCCTCCTGAGTACCACCGTGGCTGGCAACATCCTTCTCTTCCTCAAACTCCTTTTCTGGAGACTGGACAGTTTTAATGACATTCTTGAACTGGTTTTGGAGTCCTTCATCATCATCGTCTTCTTTTTCAGGATTCGTCTCTTGAGATGTTTCCATCAGATTTACTTTTTTCTCTTGATCATTCTCTGTTGCTTCTTTCATTACATTCTTACCGTTGGAACAAATGGCATCATGGACTATTGCTGGATCCTCTAGAGATGAACTTAAGCTAGCCTTTTGGAAGAACTGAGTTTCTATTTCTAACTTGAGCTGCCTTTTCAATTCAGTTATTTCTTCTTGCCTCTCCAATAATAAGGCTTCCATTTTCATGTTCTCATGCCTTATCTGTGAAACATCCCGGTTCAACCCTTCAATGTGAGACTGCAGTCGCTTTGATTCTATTTCCATGCTCAGCGTTCGCCAACGAAATGCTTCTAATTTCTCATCTTTGAGTCTCATTTGTTCTGCAAAAGCACCTATCTCTAGATGATGCTGCTTCTCAATTGCAGCTGCATACTTTTCTGCTTCTGATCGAACCCATCCTTCCAACCGTTTTACATCAGCTGTTTATAGATTGCAAGAGCAAAACAGGAAAGGAGAAGATCAGGAAAAAATACATCATAGATTAAGCATCAGGACTGCGATTCAGCTATGTATACTGAATGATGGAATTTAATAGAGGTGTCCATGTTGAATCAAGTTAGCTAGAAAGCAAGGAAATTTTCTCACCTAGTTCATCATTTCCTGGTGAATAGAGGTTAGAAAGGGGTGAAAAAGTCTTCGAGCTCTTTTGAAACTCAGGATTCTCATACTCAATATCATAATCAATTGACTGTGATCTGCCGTTCAAACCTTGTGATGCCCCTCTTTCAATTGGAGGATCATCCAATCTCGGGTTGGTGTGGTGAGAAAACATGCTTCTTAGTGAATGTCTCTCATGCTTAGACTCTGAAACAGATTTCCACCTCTCTCTTTCTATTTCAGCTTGCTTCCTCTTAGCCTTTGATAATTTAACCTCCTTTAAGAGCAGTTCCTTTTCAGTTGTATCCATCTTGGATTTCCTCAGCATTGCTGACAAGATCTTATCTTTCTGTTCCAAATCCTTTCTCATCTTCACAACTTCCATGGACAACTTCTGAGTCAGCAACACTGACTCCTCCTTCTGTTCTAAGACTGCATCAAGGTCTTGCCTTTTAGCTTCAAGCTGCCTGAGTGCTCTGCCCATCTCAGCTTCAAGCTGCCGGTGGTTCGATACGAGCTCGAGGAAGGCAGTTTTGTGCTTCCAAAGATCAGTAGAATGCTCTTGGGCTTGACGCTTCGCCGTCTCTCTCAATTCTTCTGCAATCTTTTCAGCCTTTGCTAATTTTTCTTCCACCTCCTTCCTCTTCTGCTCTTCTTCCTCTACTGCCTTATCCTTGGACTGCACCAAAAGTTCCATCTCCTTCAATTTTTCATTCAATTCAGACATAGCTTCTTCATTCCTCTTCTCAAAAAACCTCAATTCATTCATAAGAGCTCCAATGTGCTGCTGAAGCTTCTTCCTTTCGATCAACCAATTCTGCTCTTGCGATGCATAGATACTAACAACTTTCTCATTCGCTTTTGCATCTTCTCGCCTTATTTTCTTCAGCTCCATGATCTCTTTCTCAGCAGTCTCCAGCTTATGAAGAAGCTCGCACTGTCCATTTGCTCCTCCTCTCTGGATTTTCCAAACAAGCAATCCCAAGAGTTGTGCACTTCCTTGAAGCATTTTATCGCATAATTCTGACCATCTATCATCTTCCTTATCAAGCCTTGTCAAAACTTTGAGAGCTAAGAAAGCACAAGAAACACCAAAATACATTGGATAGAAGCTCTCGCTCTTCCCTTCTGAGACCATCAAATATGAACCAGAAACCTCCTTTCCATCCATTTCTCAGGAATTCCCTTCTGCTCCTTTCAAAAATTTTAACAAAGTGAACTAACTAAATGTTAGGACTCAACCAAGGGTTTTAAACGAAAACATGTTTAAATTACTTTAGGGAAATCAAAACTCCTAGAAGAAGCAACCTTAATTAGATGAAATCATTTACCAATAAGACACACATATATACGTAGTTTGTCTGGTACAAAAAATTATTGAGGCAAAAAGCATTTCAATAATTGAGAAACAGTGAAACACAGTGCCCTTTAATGGATACCAAAAGGAAACATGAATTTCCTTTATTCAAGAGCCAATGATGCAGAAAAACTTACTTCTGTTGAGTAAAAAGGCCTCCCTCAACTCCAAAAACCAGATACCAAGACTTCAGGGAATGAAATTTTAGCTCAAACACAGCAATTTTCTGATCTAATGGAGGCCTCAAGGACCAGCTTCAGTCCTATTTCCACCTGCAGAAAGGACAGCATATTTATGATGTGAAAGTTATCCTACATAAGAAAGGCCAGAGAATGCCGAAAGCATGTGTATCTTTACACATGGCCAAGACTGTGAGATCAGTTAAAAAGGGATACACAAAAGAACAGAAGAAAACTACAAAAAAAAATAAAAAAAAACTAGTTTTCAGTGACAACTGACCACCAAAGAAACCCCCACTTCGACTACTTTTCAGTAAAACCCTTTCCTTCTTCATCTCAGGCCATGAATGTCATGGGAAACAAAGCCCTAGATTCCTGGTGGCTTTTCACCGATTCCATTATAAGATCCAATAGTTGAAGAAAAAGGAAGCTTATCTCCATCAAGAAAGTCATTTGAATATAGTACTTATCCAGAGTGGCTTGCCTGCCTGGTGTTCCTTATAGTAGTAGTACATCATAAAATTATTATGTCTCCAGAAATTACGATATCTTCAGCTATCATGAGATTCTTTCAATATGAAAAGGAAATTTTTCTGTGCTGAGTGTAACTCTTACCAACCTTCAATAAATTAATCAATATACTGTATAGTATCAGCATGAGAATTATGAACCACAAAAGCTTCACTAACCTATAGTCTTAAATGGAACATGGACCACACTGTCATGACATTTTTTACCATTTATATCTCATACGTGCAAGACTGCAACTAGTTTTATGGCTATAAAGCATCCCTTTATCACTCTACCTCGCCAAAAAGTAGGAAAAAAAACTCCATTTCATAAAAAACCCACCTGATAAAGAGACAGGAAGAATCATATTCACATCACTACAACAGGCAGAGTTGAAATGACAAATGTTTTTTATGTACCTGGAAAAAGATTCGAGCTGGCTACGAAAATGGTGATGGGCAATTTTGAGCAGGAATCAAGAATATCTCTTTCAGTTCATTGACACCATGATGAAGCCACCTCAGCAAGGTTTTCATGGGTCCAGAAGAGCTGGCCTGTTTCTCAATCTTGCTCCCATGGTTGGGACCTGTAAAGCAGGATCTTGTTCAACAAAGAGCTGTAAAAATCCATTTCACTAAAGCAGTTCTCTATTCTTTTATTTAACAAGATTAATTATTTTTTTAATTTCGATCCCACTTCCAAGATCTGCCCTTGGAACCTGGACTTGATGTTGTTGGATTCTTAATTTGATTGTATCCTAAGCAACCCCCTGTCTCCACCACTTGGCTGCTATTGCAACTTGGCTGCGTTAGAACGATAATAACCTCTGTGATATTAATGTATCTTAATTGTACGAGCTGCATTACAAAGACGCCAACTTCCTCAACTCACTGCGTTTCAACGTTTTTGAAAATTTTTAATTTTTATTTTAAATTAAAAAAAAACTGTTTTTTTCAATCATTTTCATATGTTTATGTAAAAAAAATTAAAAAAAAATATCATTTTGATATATTTTAAATTAAAATTAGTTTTAAAAACAAATTCAATAAATCCACCTCAATTTTATTTTATTTTTATTATTTTTATTATATATTCCTTGTAAATTGATGGCTGAAGTATTACAAAGTGATATTAAATAGAGTGTAGTCTTAGTTTGAGAGCTCAACTCAGTAATTGATCGATCCAGCCAGCCATGATCCAACCAGATTTAATAACTTTATATTAATTTGATCACGTTATTTCAAATGTTTTTTTAATTAAAAATATATTAAAATTATAAAAATATTAAAAAAAACATAAATTTAATATTTTTCAAGTAAAAAATATCTAAAAACAGAGAACTTGGATAGCGTAATTTATTCCATTAGAGTAGGATCTATTTTCGTGAAGAAAAAACACTACCATCCAACCAAACAAACATTGTGCCCTATTTTTCTCCCTCGATTTTCAAGAAATGGGTCCTGCAAAATTCATCACAAGAATGTCTAGACATTGAATCTTTACTTGAAGAATGTCTCATCTTAAATGATTTTCCCTTTAAGTGACTATTTGACAGTGTGATTGAAGTTGTTTTTTAAAGTGTTTTTCATTTAAAAATACATCAAAATATTTTTAAAAAATTATTTTTGATATTAGTACATCAAAATGATCTAAAAACACCCAAAAATTTAATTTAAAGTAAAAAAATAAAAAATAATTTTTTTTATATTTTTATTCAAAAACACTTTCTAAACGCATTCTCAAACAATCCTTAAATGCCTAGAACCAACCTCTGGTGAGACAGTGGTGCTGTGAAGAAACTGTTCTCTTTTGTTTATCAATATGTATTTATGGGACAGTTTATGTATATCTCGACTAATTTCACGAGTTCTAGAGTTAACGATGACCATATAAATCTCTAGTAATCATTATTATAATAACCACATAACTCAAACCTGAAAATTATACAAACAAAAAACCTTATAGTCTCAAACTCTTATCAATAAACCGTTAAATTGTTCTCTCTTTTGCTTTCTTGTGTGATTGCGATGGAGGCCTAACAGGGCAGAGTATAAACTGGAAAATCAACAAGATCATGTGCTCTCTTCTGGTAGACGTGGAACAATATCATCTTCTCACTAAGTTTCCAAGTGGGGTTATGCTGAACTTTAAATATTAATTATCAAGTGTCTGTTTAGTATTGTATTTTAGAAATATTTTTGAAATAAATTGAAAATTTTTATATTTATTTTTTATTTTAAATTAAATTTTTGATGTTTTAAATTATTTTAATATGTTGATGTTAAAAATAATTTTTAAAAAATAATAAAATATATTATTATAATACTTTTTTTTGAATGACAATCATTTTATAAAACAAACTTACAAATAGTACATAATTATTCCTAATTAGACCTGCCAGCTAGATTTGTGCAAGAAAACAAGTGACAAATAGGCCTCATGGTACATCTAAAATATTATTTAAATGATAATTTTATGAAGTCAGTATTAAAAATCACGACGTGGCAGTGTGTGAGTGGAGATCCATGCGACAAAAAGAAAAAAAAATCTAAAAAATATAATTTTAAATCCAATGGACAAACATAAAATCAAAACCTCTCTACATTATAAGCTTTTTATTTGATATTTTGATAGCTATTACTTAAGAAATATTTTAAAAATATATTAAAATAATACTTTAATAGTTTTAAAATTTATTTTTAATATCATTACATTAAAATTATCTAAAAATCACTAAAAAATATTTTTAAATTGTTTTTAATAAAAACTATCTAAAACACATAAATTCCTTCTTTATTTATATATTATGCAGCTGCCTCTTCTTCTCTCCTCTGTCCTTCTCTTTCAAACTTTTTTTTTTGGAGATTAATAAGTTAATAACAATAAATTTCCCATTCTACCCTTCAAAATCCCACCTTAAAAATCTCAAAATTCAAAATCTAAACCAAATATTAAGTTTTTCCCCCTTTTCCAATGGGTGAAATGAAAACGAAGGACATGTCCCTCCTTCCCTCTTCGATCAAGCTTCAAAAATCCATGTAAAAGTAACAGAATCTGGTTCCAATGATCAGGTACAGCACTTCCTCGTTAGCGATTTTAGGAAAGTTTGTAAATTTTTCTTTTATAATTTAGGATTTGATTTGATCTATAGGGTTTTTATTGATTCATTTGATTTTGATAGGAATTGGTGAAGAAGGGAATCGAATATCTGGAGAAATGAGAGGAAACGATTAGGAAATTGGGCTTGTTTTCTTCTAATGAGACGAAGGAGGATATAAGCACTACAAATCTCAAGTGTATTCTGGTAATGTTTAAATTTGTTTTATTTTAGTTTTTAGTTTTAATGTTAAATTTTGAAAATTTATAGGTTTGTTAATTGATGTGTTGGTTTAAAAAAATGGAAAAGTTGTTTTTTTTATGGTTTTTTGTAATTCTTAATTTTGGTGGAACTGGATTTTTTTTAAATTGTTTTTTATGGATTTAGGTGCCATTTTATCTGGCCGAGCTGGCTGAAAAAATATTGCAGGATGATAGGATACAAATTTTGAAGGCTTCCCAAACAAACTTAAAGGTGATTTTTGCTCATTATCCCTACTATATAGTTAAAAGCTTGTCTGCTAACATAGCAGGATCCAGCAGAGCTTTTGGGCATATTTTACCCTCCACGCTCAATGTTCTTTACATATTTTTAGAGGTATTGTTGTATAACAATTGTTCTAGGAATTCATCTCATTTTGTGAGGCAATGGAACTTGTACCGGAGGAGGAGTTGCAAGGATCTTCTCAAGGGGCTCCAAATACTTTTGTAGATTGAAGGGCCCTAAAGGTAGCTTCAATTCTCTTTCACTGAAAAAATAACTGTGCTGCATCGTAATCTTCTTGAGCTATCTTAGCGCGCGCACTCACAAAACCCTTCCTGTGCCTCTACAGATTGCCAGATATAAACACCAAAGAGCTGCTGAGGCAAAGCTGGAGGAAATAAAGGAGCGGAAAGAGCGGCGCAGTCGTTCAACTAAAGCTTCAGCAGTATCAACTCCAGTCGAGACAGGGGAGGAAGACATGCTGGATGATGATGGAGAAGAAGAGCGAGAGGTTAGTTGTTATCCATGCTCTTACAGGATAAGCTGTGGAGATGGCCTAAGATATTTTAGGACATTGTTTATAATTTTCTCCATGATGAAGATTGTAGGTGGTGTCTAGTTCATTTTTTTTTAAACTTGTAAAGTAGATGTTAAGAATTTGACCAAGATTATGTACCCTTCTATTAACAGTTCTACATTATATACACCAAAAAAAATGTTGTACATATAATTTGTAGTTTTTTATCTTCTGCAAAGTTGAGTGTTGTTGAATTCACAGTATTCTTTTTGTGGAGGCTTGGATTACTACCATCTCTTTAACTATTTGCAAGGTTGGTCCCTGTATATCTATAGTCGCTTTCATGTTCTATTTGTTGATCATATCCAGCTTCACACCACTGTATTACCACTCTACAGGCTATCAATCTACTGGAAATGTTTAAAGGAGGAAGAAATGCTTTGGGCTGTAAAGGAAAGACAACTAAAGGTATTAGCACACTCAAATCTGAAGTGGAAAGAGTTTTTTTTTGCCATTGTGCTTTTGGAGATCTATATGCTGCATCTCTGTCCATTGAATTTTTGGCTTTTGTAAATAAGCTGTGATGAAAGCAAATATCTAGCAGAAATCATTTTATAGTAAAGAGAATATCTTTCAGAGGTTATTTTCATTTTTTTTCATTAAGCACCAGAAGAAGACTGTCAGATTTACAGCTCTAGTGATTATTGTTGAGATCATTTGATGGAACAGTAGTATGGTGCAAAAGGTTTGCTCCGTGCCATAATTAGGTTACATTGTTCGATGCATTTGCATCGTCATGTTGCCATGATCCCTTACTCTCTCCATCATCAAATACCAAGGTCTTTTTGACATGAAAGTTCGAATTCCTAATTGTATTGCGTTGTGACATTAATTGCTTTATGCATTTGCATCATTATGTGGCCATGTTCCTCTATCTTCTCCATCAACAAATACCTAGGTCTTTTTGACATGAAAGTTAGAATTCTGGATAGCACTGCATTGTGTCTTTAATTGGAATCATGGTTAGCATTGTATGATTCGGTCTTTATGCTACTTGTTCCAGATGAGTTTTATAGAATGAACATGGATGTAGTAATTATTTAGGCTCATGTTTCATGAAGGAGGCGAAAGCTTTTTCCCAGACTATTCTTGATGAACATGCCAAGAAAGCTGAAAATCGGCATCATGATGCTGCAGTGAAATGCAAGATATACTCAACCAGCACAGACTATCACATGCGCTACTTTTGCTCAAGATGTTCTAGAAGGGAGAGCAAAGGTTTCGCAAGCACATGATCATAAGCACGTGCCAATGACATTTGGACCAGCAAGTCTTGTGGGTGGAAGCCTAACAAGCGAAAGGGAAAGAATGAGAGCACAGGTCTTCCAACCTGGGCATAGGTATTTTTCCATGCCCTGATTATCAACAATTAAATTGGATGCCTGTTATCAAAACATTGTATTTTCTTTCAGTTTTGTCACCTAGGGATGGAGGAGGGAAGACTTCTAAAATTTAATCCTTTACTTTCTGATGAAATTAGATTATAATTATTTAACTGTTCAAGTATCAACTGGGCTCTTTCCCTTATTTTAAGCTGTCTTGAATTTTAATATTGTGTGGAAGGTTACCAACCATGAGCATAGAAGAAGCCAGGTTAAAGTAGATGGAGATTATGAATATATGGCAAGAGAGAAATGCTGAACTCATGGAAAAAGCCAACTCTGCATGGTACAGGGACAATCCAAAAATCAAAACTCAGTGAAGACGACAACGACGACGATGTGCAGAAAGCAAGAGCATGGGATGACTGGAAAGATGATCATCCTCGGGGTGCTGGCAATAAGAAGCTCACCCCGTGTGGTTAAAGTTGGTGGGTGGTTTATGTATCTGCGATGCACTCTTTTGAACAGAGCTAAAACTCATATTTTGCGTCTCAGATACTGCTCTTATAAATCTTGGATTGGTTTTATCGTTCCAGTGTTAGTTTGAACAAGTTACACCATGTATTATATCCATCTCAATACGAATGAGAAAACTTGTGTCCACTTAGTTTCTGCCAACTTTGTTGTTCAAAGTGGCTTTTCTCAATTCTTAAAAATAAATCCCCATCTCTGTGAATTACACGATGAAATACATTCCGATGCAGAAACCAATTTGATAGTTCTAGACAGGGAAAGTGAATAATTACATGTTTTCTTTGGAAATTTGTGGTTGGAAATTAATGTTTTGGCTGGATTGCTGGGTCACAGATTTTCAATTCTTGTGGTCTTTAGGCCAGAAGGAAGATCTGGAGATGGCAGCAAATTTTCAAGAGTATCTTGGGTGAATGGTGACTTGTAGGGCCCCAAAGGCATGGACATTTCGATGATCTTATCTTATATACTGCGATAATATGATAGTGCTTTCTCAAATGCATCCTCAATTTTTCAAAGTGATGTGATGCCAAGCATTGTCTTTTAGCACAAAAATAAATTGTCCTGGTTTGATCTGGTTTATGAAGAACAAACTCATGAGAATTTCAGTGAGTATTACGTAGTCCTCAAATGCAGAATGATTTGTGTTGTCCAAGACTCAATTAATAATAGAGAAATAATGCATTAATAATTTAAAAAAAAATGACAAAAGGTCTCCAATCCAATCATGTCAACTTTGATAAGATGTTCATTTCCTATCAACTGAAAATTGAATAGGAAGCTGCTAAAAGTAACAGCTGGTAATCGATATCGAATCCTCAAATGAAGAACCCATCTTTTTATAGTGAAATATGTATTTCCTTGCATCATCAATAACAATTATTCTAAGAGTCCAGTCATATCTTCTTCTTCTCTATCTTGGATGTAG
Organism: Salix koriyanagi; assembly: GCA_029228605.1. NCBI lineage: Eukaryota > Viridiplantae > Streptophyta > Magnoliopsida > Malpighiales > Salicaceae > Salix > Salix koriyanagi. The sequence goes on from CM055338.1 coordinate 5,413,829, forward strand.
AAACCTCAACCAGCTTCAATGATTCAATCATGATTATCAATTTCATTTCGGTTAATATTTTATTTTTTTAATTGAAACGAAAGATTTTGATTTCACTACTACCCCCGATTCAACCATCAATGCACTTAAACCCCCTGCAAACCCATAACCAAACCCCACACAAAACAGCACAAACAATCAAATCCAACGTCAAAACCACCCAAACATGCTTCTTCCAAATCTGTTTAGCCTTTTGCTTACCATCCCCCATATAAAACCCACCACTCTTTTGCATCATCGAAACCGAAAACCCCCTATTGTCATGCTCACCAACACCATTCACCTTATTATTATTACCCAAATCACCACCATAATGATCTCCATTAGCCTCTCCAAATGGCCTCTTCTTCTTCTTCATCATCATCAAAAATTTAGTTGGCTTTGGAAGCAAAGGTCTTATCACAGCTCCCTTCCCGTTTGTCGAATCCAAGCATCTTGGATTCCTGCTATCCTTTGATGATTCCTCCATCAAAGCATTCACCAAGTCAGCATCCAAAGCAAATATCTCCCTAAACATGAACCTCAATTCACCTTGGAAACAAAAAGAACCAATCTTCTCGCCATCTTTAATCATCTTAGACCCCCAAAACTCCTTAAAACCATTCTTTACACGGTTCAAAAACCATAAATACTCGGACTTCTGGAGATTCTCATCAAAAATAGCAAAATAGGCAAAAGGGTCGTCAATTAAGAAAGTGTAAGTCTTGCTGCAGGTTGTATGAGAAAACATGGAATGGTTAGGTGGGGTTTTCTCTATGCATCTTTGACCAATGATTTCAATTCCTGATTCTTCTCCTGGTGAAAATTCAGCAACAATGGTAGGTCCCTTAGCAATGCAAGCATAGAAAACTTGATTTGAATTCGAAATCATTGATGGGTTTTTGGTTTCTTGATCTTTAGTGAACAAAGGAAGGGATCGAATTCAAGAAAAAAAGGAGATTTTTGCATTGCAAATTTTAAAACTTTTTTACTTTCTTTTTTCTCTAAAAAAAATAAAAACCTGTCTCTCATCTCTCTCTCTCTTTTTTGGGTTTTTGCTAGGTTGGTTGCTCTCTCCTCTCTCTAGGGTGTGGAAATGGAGGAATAGAATCATTGACTGGATTGTACAAGAAACAGAAACCTGCTGTCTTTGTCAAACTTTTCCTACATGCCCCTTCAACCTGTTGTATTGCATGTGACCATTTTGTGAACTGTTCCTATCATTGGCATCAGGTTTTACTTGTTTTCTATATCACATGATGTCATGTTAGAAAACAGTTATTAAATTCATTATCTTTTTTATATTTTATTGTAATTATTATAAATAGAATCAAAATTTCTTGATAATAATATTTTAGCATTAATTCCAGTAATTTTAAACTACATGTGCTGGCATTAATTTACACCAATATCTTAGCATTTGTTTTATTCTATCGAGTTTTTTTGTTACAAATTTATTCAATTTATCATATTTATGTAGATCTAGAAAAAAAAATATTACAAATTAATTACGTATCTTCCTCTATATGTAATAAAAATAAATTCAATCCCTTAATTCATGAAAGAGGCATGATGGTCAGCGAGAAAAAAAAACAGAGAGAATAATTTAAATATTTAATGATTTTTTTTCGTAATTTTTGCATGATTTATTTCCATCTCATCATATTAACATGATTTCTAACACATCATACAATTTGTTGTTTGTTATATGTAAATTTTTATTTGCATTCCTATTATGGGCCTGTTTGAGAGGGCGGTTGCGGTTGTTTTTGAAAATATTTTTCGTTTAGAAATACATCAAAATGATTTTTTTTTTATTTTTTAAAAGTTATTTTTGACATTAGCACATCAAAATGATTTAAAAACACCAAAAACAATAAAATAAAAATTAAATTTTGGCTAAACGCTGGTTTGACCGTAGTGTCAAACAGGCACTCTATGTCAAGGGATGAGGGGGGGAAGGCATAAAATGTCCATATTTCCTTAATTTTGCATCATGCATATTTTATATTTTAATATTTATAAACACTTTTGAAATCCTTATAGCACCAAAATTAATCTCAAAAACTATTTCCGAAAATGTATAAAAATATAACATTTAAACCAGTACATATCATTTAATCCATGAATCTGATGTATAACTAAACAAAACATTTAAACCATTATCATTTTACAGCCTCAAGGACTGTAGTTTGATAGCATTATCACCGCAAACATGAAACAATAAAAAACAATAAATAGTGTATAAACATATCATGATATTGATTAATTATTAGTATATAATTCACGTCCCTCATCAACCGAAACCATTCCTCCATCCATGGCCATCAAGGGGAGGCAACCTCCAGTCATCGCCGCCATTGAAATGATCAGGACTGTATCCGCCGGCATGTCTTCTAGAATGCAGACGCGCCCCGTTATATTTCGGGCTAGGACTTCTTGGAGCTTGATAAGTTGTTGTTCCGCCACCCGAGCTCGAAGAATCGCAGCCTGGACCAGCAATGGTGGAATCTTTCTTGGTGGATGGATTCCATTGAGGTGTAGGTGGGGCGCGTTGCTTGATCAAACCTTGACGACGCACTTTAGCCTTTGCGGACCGGGTCGAAGCCATGTAGCTGGGTACCCTGCTTGAAACTTGATTGCCAATGGCGTCGGTTCGAATATGGATCGGTGTCTGGTATCACCATGTCCATCTCTACTGTCTTTTCGGACATGTCCTCTGTGGTGGTGGTGGTTGTAGCGGTGTTTACCGTCACATAAGACCCTTCATTTGGACCTGATTGACGGCCATTATATGGTTGCGCCGCCATCCATCTCTCAAGCCAGTTCCATCCCCACTGCGTCTTCTCGTGCTCGTTCACAAAATTTCCTATTTCCTTACCATTATGACTGTTTTGTGAGAGTAATTGTTGCTGCTGCTGCTGCAGTACAAATCCAATCACAGAATGTCAATGAAGTATTTGTCCTTCTTCTTTGCTTCACAATCAACCTCTCAAGGTTTGTGCTAGATGTTAGAAATTACTATTATATCCCTCATAACACATTCATGTTCTTGTTTATTCAAACTTATGATCATGAAGATAGATTAAGGGGATTGATCATTGGGATCAATTGTCTAATTTTCTCCTTAATGGGAGGAGAAAATTAGCTAATAAATTATTGAGATGGATCTCTGATTTACCTATAAATAATAATTTGTGTACTTTATATACGATTATTGGTAGGTATAGATCATAAAGTTTCTCTCGTAAATTTTTTCTTTTATTTTGAAGTTGTGTTGCTACTGCTGCAAAGCATTCATTTAAAGCTTGAGCAAAAATGGCTAGAAATATTTATAATTTAAATTTTTGAGTATTATATGAATTTAACATTCGATTATATAAAGTATATATGGAAAATGTTGCGTACCTGGAAGGCATAATATGCTAGGGCTCTTTCTCTTTTCATGACAGCATCGTTTTCTCTTTGAAGCATTTTCTCTGATTTTATCTGAGCTTTGATTCCTACCATCCCATTTATAACTCTTGATCAATGGATTCTTTGGATTCATAAACTCTTCGTCCACGTATAGTCTTCGCTGATCATCTTCTTCCTCGATCTTCTTTTGAAGCTTCTCGTGAGCTAGTTTGAAGTCTTCTTGCCCTAACTCTTGCCTGCACACGAACAAGAGCCTGCATACTTCTCATTGTCATCTGTGCTTGCTTTCTTACGTTGTGTCCTCTCACTAATGCTTGGAGCCTCACCAGCCCCTTCAATGCACGTAAGGCACGCCGAGCCTGCAAAATATATACATGACTAATTATAATTATGTAATTAAGACAAATAATTAATCACACAAACAAATCGTGGGAGGCCAAACCACTTGAAACATTAATTGAGTACGCAGATTTTAGAAAATAATATAAATTATATTCTGAGGTTTTATCTTAAAATTTAAGTTTTTAAATGAGATGGTTCTTTTAGCATGGTATTAGAACTTTGTTGAGTCAGCAGTCATGAGTTTGAATCTTATCACCCTCATTTTATTTGATAAAAATCAGGCACAAGGTAATGTAGATTTGTGCAAGTTTCAAGTTCAAATAACTTTCACTTGAAGGGGTGTGTTAGAAAATAATATAAATCATATTTTGGGGCTCATCTAAAAACTTAAACTCTTAAATGAGATGGTTTCTTAACACAGGAATCATTATAACAAGTAATTAAAAATTTCATCGATGTTGATCAAATTAGAGGGAAATGAAGAGAGAGGGATATTACAAGGTAGCCCCTGTAGAATGATTGAATGAGGATGGCAGCTCTTTCTTCCCTTGATTGTCGTCCATAACCAGCTAAGCGAACAACTTTAGCCGCCGCTTGAGCAGCTGCAACCGCAGCTTCTGCTGCCGCAGCAGTTGCTTCTGCCACAGCAATGGCATGGTTTCTATCTTCAGTTACCGGAGTTGATACATTGCTCTCATCGTTCGTAACATCCGGCGAACTTTCAGCAGGGAAATGCTCGAATGACACAACTTCTGGAGCCTCAGGCTGCCATTTCTCCGCGTTGTCATTCTGGAATACATTCCATCATTTGCATTGGTGTCAAATTACTGATCATTAATTTATCATCAATTAAGATCAATCGATTTCAGGAACAGCAAGAATTTCTTTTTCAACCATGAACAGCATATTAAGAAACTAATAATAATGTAAGACAACAAGCTTCTCTCTGCCATGATCGTGATCTAGCAAAGGCAATGCACATGTGGATGGAGATTGATGAGATGAAATCATTGGTGGCATGACAGTAATAACTCATGAACATTTTGACAGGGGGACCATGTGTTCCTCCTTTAAGTGTATGGTCCTAGCTAGATACAGTAATAGGTTAGGCCTTCGTTTAATATGGCCCTAGCTAGCTAGTATATAGATGAACATATATATATAATGAATTTAAGTAACGTAAAATAGGAAAACACAGCATGGAAATCTTAAAGGGACACTGTATCAGATTAATTAGAACAGAAGTTAAACAGTTTAGGTGTACCAAATGGTCGTGTAAAACAAGTTTTTGTAATAATTATTAAGTTTTAATTCTTATTACTTAAGCTAGCATACACAGATTAAAGCTAGCATCAATCCGATGATTTCATGAAAGTTTCTAAATATATATGATGTAAATTATACCTTTTTCCCAACTGGTAATTCCTTAGGAGATGATGATTTGAACACTCTCTTCACAGATGTAAGCCATCCCTTTCCTTTCTTCCCCATATATATCCGTTTAAACTGACGATCAGCAGCTTCACATTGATCAATTCTCAACCAAATATTCACCAAAAAAAGAGAGACAGGAATAGTATAATCAAGAACACAAACAATCTGGTATAGAAATAGGAGTCCCTGTGTTAATTAATGCATTTAGCTTCAACCCAGAAGAGAAAATCAAACGAGCTGAGCATGCAAGAGCATAATGGCAGGCTCAAAAACCATTACAGGAGAACAAGAAAGCTAGCTAGGATAGATCAAACCTTGAGAAACTTGGGATGAGTTGATGATCAGCAGTGGAGCTAAATTCACAGATTCTATCTTTCATTGAAGAAGAAGAAGAGGCTAGTTCATGTAGATAGAGAAAAAGAAGGGAAGGATGAAGAGAGAGTCAAGAGGGGGGTGAGAGTAATAACTAATAACTATATCCCACGAAATTCGCCGTCAGTATTTATGAAATCACGGGCCCTCTCTTTTTGGTTTAGTTTCTTTCACGGGCTGTATAGAGAAACAACTCCTGTTGATGTAATATATATAAAACATTAAAAATATATATATATATATAATGCACATACACTAATAATTTACTATAGATTTGCAAAATACATTTAAAATTTGTCCCTGCCAATTCAGTTTTTTTCTATAAGATGCAAATATCATTATCATAGGTATTTTTTATTAAGCTGTAAAATTATTAAATTGTCATTAAAAATTATTTTCATTTAATTAAGCATTGAGAGGTATTTTATGGTTTTCTTACTTTCATTTAAAAATTGAATTGATTAAATTGTTAGTAAAATTAAATTTCTAGAGTTATTTCCCATGAGATTTTTTGGTATTAAGACGTTGGGTTAGGGACAATCCTATATTTTTTTATTTTAAAAAAAATATTGGTGCAAGCAACTATGTGCTCTATAAACAACGTATGAATCATCATCTAGTAGAGGAATATTAGTTTTCGTTACGATATTTAAAGTTATATTATATGCCTATTTTTACTTGATGAGACGTGTGGTGATTATTGTATTGATGATTGGTTATACACCGTTTCTTCTCTTTCTCTCTCTCTCTCTCTCTCCTTTCCCTTGAGTTTCATGTTGACCATTAAACATTACTGCCCTGAATAAGATCTTTAGTGATTTGAGATGGAAGCAAAGAAACATTTTCATGGGTGATGGCATCAAACCTTGCATGCTATTAGAGATAATACAAATTATATCCTAGTGTTTCACCTAACCGTTTAAATTTTTAGATGAAAATATTTGCTTTACATGGTATAAGAGTCTTTGTTAACCCTAGCGATCACAAGTTCAAATCTCATCACTCATATTCTATTTGATAAAAATCAAGCATAAAACAGTGTATGTCCGTGCAAGTTTCAAAGTCAAAAGATTTTCACTTAAAGGGGTGTTTAGAGAATAATATAAATCATACTCTAATATTTCACCTAACAATTTAAATTTTTAAATTAGATGGTTTTCTTAATACATGCTATGCTAATAAACTAGCTAAACAATGGCAGGATTGAACATGCATTGAGAGGGAGAAAGGAAGAAGATAGGAGTAAATTCTCTGCTAAATCAATTAATGGCGCATATGATCATGAATATACATATATATATATATATATATATATATATATATATATATATATATATATATAAAAGACAAAATCTGTGCTGTCAACTTCATGAGAAAGCAGCGATCGAGCTAGGGCAAGCTAGCTACCTCCAAGACAAATGGCATAAACACTGGAACTTTTCCTTCTCTTATGCAACCTGAATGCCATAGCCAGCTGCAATAATTACAGCTCTGTTGATTCGTTGAGCTTCCCTGTCATCAGCATTCAGCCCCGACCATTGCTGTAGAGATCACCATCATAACTTCGCCACCACCAAGCGCCTTAAATACTGCTCACCGGGCCACTGTATCAGACATGTATATATGCACTGGTGATTTGAATTTTTTATTTTTTTCTGCTACGAGTTCTTCTTTTCTTAACAAAAAAGAAAGTGGAAATTACAAATTGAGACTTCTCGGAGAAGGAAATAAGAATATTTTCTAGTTGAATTAGTATATATATATTATGTTGCACTGTCATTTCATTTCATAATTAAATCAAAAGGTATTCTTTTGTTGCAGGTGGTTTTTCTTTCTTTCCTTTAATTCTAAGAAAGCAGGTGGAAAATTAATATTATTATTATTATATATTACCTGTTGAAAAACTGTCCCATCACTCCCATGAACCAAATTTGGTGGAAATAAACAAGAAATATACCCTCTTGTGCTATTGATAGACATGAATCTCCATTAATGCACATGCATGCTACAATATCACTGTGACTACCTGCCTAAATGAGATATAGCAAGTACAAATCATAAACAAAATAGATCTAATCAATCGTATATGCTTCCGTTTTGTCTGAGCGTTAATGTAATCTATATTTCAAGTTATATATATTGTGGAAAGAAAAAAAACATTAATTATTGTTTTTTATATGTATTCTTCAAGCTAAATGCAGCTTAAAACGCGCAGAGAGACATGTTTGCACCCAGAACATTGTTTTTGGATTATATATATATATATATATATGTCCACTCCATATGTCAAAAATCAATTGCTATATGCAAGTTTGCGATCTAGCTGGCAGTACTGTTTAGGCGACACGTGGCAATTAGGGCAACACGGATCCACCACATGATGAAGCAGCTTTCTGCTACAGAGCTATAAAACCCTTAAGAACACGTCGATATACAGATCCATCCACTACTTGGAGGAGTTTATTATGGAAAATAAATGAGGGTGCCTAAGTTAGATAGGGCTTGTTGCTTGCATTAAGAGAAACCTCGAAGCAAAGGTTCATCGGTCAGACAGGAGAGGAGTCTCATTTCTGCACACTCTTTTTGACGACGGACATCGGGTTGGTGGCGAGCACCTTTCCCTGTAAATTCAGGGTGTTTGAGAATGGAAAGCATAAAAAAAAATTATTTTTTATTTTAAATTAAAAATTGTGTTTGTAGATTATTTTGATGTGCTGATATTAAAAATAATTTTTAAAAAAATAAAAATATCATTTTAATATATTTTTAAACAAAATTAAAAAAAACAATTTTAATTACACATGTAAAATGATTATTATTATTATTATTATTATTATTAATATGTGTTACTTCGATTAATCTCATATCTTTTGAAAAAATTAACGGCTACATAATTTTTTAATAATTATTATATTAATAATCACAAAACTTTAGCCTAATATCACATGTAAAATCCATTTAATTATTTAATTCGAATCTCTTGACGGTGAAACATTTACCAGGAGGAGCGAAACCCTTACTTAATTTGCATGTGCTTTCTTTGGAACTTGAATTCATTTGCAAGATGACAAGATGATCCTCCATACGTGTATCAGCCTGGAACGTTAAGTTTTTTTTATAGATGATTTGAGAAATTATTTTACGTTATTATGATGATAGCAGTCGATAAATAAATAGATATAAGTAGGGGAAAGATACAGGGATTCGATGAAATTAAAAGTATAGTTTTTTTTGAAAAGAAATGGGTTTTATTACTTTGAAAAGGATTTTCTTAACAGGTAATTAAGGTAAGTTTTATTAATTTTTTAGTAATACTAAATAAGACCTTTATCTCTTTTCATTATAGCTATCCCTCTCCTAAATTATAAATATCTAATAATTACAGCGTAAATATTATAAGTTTTCTCAATTAATTATTGAGGGTTTATATATCTTAGGCATCGTTCGTTTTCATGCTAGGCCATGTTTTTTTTTAAAAAATATTTTTTGTGATTTTAAATTATTTTGATGTATTAATATCTTAAGTAAATTTTAAATATATGTATTATTTTAATATATTTTTCAGTACAAAAAAATCTACCACAGTAAAAAAAATAAAAATAGTCCCAACATAATTAATGAGATCCTGTTTGTAACGTGTTTAGTTTATAATTAGAATTAATCATATATCTTATATTGCATTAACCAAGATAAAAAAAGAAATCATTTCTGAAATGGTTTTAAAATTGCATCAATCTCCCATAAAAAAAATGATTTTATGTTGGTACCACCTAGAAAAAAATAATCCAGAAATTCTACGGGTGTAATTAAAGTTTCATATATATATATATATATAGAAACCATACAATATATTTTATTTTCCAGGTATACTTATTACGATTGGGATGGATCGACAAGTTACATCCAACCATCTCCTCCTTGACATTTTGTGGCAGTGAATTACAGCTATCACCACTGACATTTTATTTTATTTTATTTTATTTTATTTTATAAATCAGTCGAAAGTCTGCCCTAATTAATGTCTTTTCAAAAACAAATTATCGGATTTGTGTCCATGCAATTCATCTAAATCAATTTTATGTTATTACAAGGTACTGCATTCATCTGTCGATATTGCCAGGGTTCTCTTTCAACACAAGACAATGATGTTCGATCAGCCATCCAGTTCAGCTTGAGCCGATTCTTAAAATTGGTCCAAGAGTGTGAGTTACAAGCAAAAACATAAATTAATTTCTAAAATAAAGAATAAAAAAATCATGGTCAGCCACCTAAAATGAGAGATCTCAACAACTAAAATGAAATCATGGGATGTGAACTTTTCTTCACATCTTATTAAGGTTTGGTACAGCTTGTGTTTCTTGTTTGCTTAATCACGGGAGGTAAGAGCTTGAGAATCAAATAAAGAAGGAGTAACGTCTTCTTGGATGAAATTGTTTTTCGTTTAGAAATATATATATTAAAATGTTATTATTTTATATTAATTCTGATAACATACTGTATATATATATATATATATATATATAAACTTGAGGAAAGCCCAAACTCTTCGTAACCAAGTTTCTTGCTCATGACCAGCCCACGGTCCATGAAAGGGCAAGATTCCAACTTTAGGTTCCTAAATTTTTAGGCTTCCTTTATTTCTTTGATTTAGTCCTTGTGCTTCCTTTTTTTCATTTATTTGGTCCTGGTGATTTTATTCTTCTCGGAGTTAGACATTATGCTTTTGTTACGTGCAATTAAGTCCTTTTACTATTTTCTATTTATCATAATTTTAAAAGAGATATCAATGATTTTAAAATAACCCCCCTCTAATTCGAACCTTCATCCCGTTACTGGCATACCTTCCTGCCATCATATTGTTCATCTTCTCTAAGCTCCTTTTATTAGTTTAGTTTAGATCAAACCTTGTTTATTGCAGAAAAAATCTAGAATGCTTTGTAAAGTCATGTCTAAATTATTGGAGGATGAACATGGATGAAATCTCTGTTGCCGAGCCTTAATTAAAAAAAAAGGGGAAAATTATATTATTTTAAAAGGAGAATATTCCCCACATAACTTTTTAAGCTAGGCCACATTAATTTTAAGATTCATGCCAGCGTGGCAATCTCCAGGCCCAGTAGAAATGAAGTAATGCTCTCCCACCCTCTCCAGAGGAACATAGCTGTCCATATTTTTCGAGTAGAAAAGTGGATTCTCTGCCCTGCATTCAAACCATCCATCCTGACTCACCTCAGCTACATCATGCCCCTTGTCATACATGAATACTGCAAGCAAAATAAATAAATAAATAAATAAAATAAAATGTTCCGTTGTGGACTTAAAAAGATATTATTTTGATGTATTTAAAAAAAATAATAATTTCGATCACACTCCTAAATAATAACTCGGTCTTTAAGCCTATCAAACAACGGGACAACCAATTTTTCTCACCATATTAATCCAAGTTAGTTTTAGAGAAAGTATGGCTGATATTGATTTTCAAAATGTTTTTTTTTGTTAAAAATACATTAAAATAATTGTTTTTTGATTTTTTAAAAAATTATTTTTGACATCAAGACATTTAAATAATCTAAAAACATTAAAGAAATAATTTTAATAATAAAAATAATTTCTTTATTGTCAAACAAATACTTGGACCCGGAGATGAGCCGCTGGTCGGGCCAGACTGGTTAAAAAAAAAAACGTACTTAAAACATCTCCCACGGCAAAGGTTCTCCCGTTAATCCAACGCGTGTAGTCGTGATTCGGAACCCAGCCGAGACGGTCACCAACAGTGTATTGCGTGGCCCAGCCTCGCCGTGCACAGCACAGCACGGCGATTACTGCGGCGAAGATAATCTTGATAGCAGACCTCGGCATCATTTCAGTGATAAGAGATAAATATGTCTGTGACAAGTATATATGATTTTAGAGACGGTCGGAGAACGCATATATATATATAGTGTGTTCTCGGGCTGACACGTGTGTAAATAATAATTGCAATTTTGTTTCAAAAATTTTGTTTTTTAAAAAATTAATATTTTGAGATTATTTATATTTGAAAATAATTTAAAAAGATTAAAAAAATACATCATTTTAATATATTTTTGAAATAAAAAACACTTTAATAAACATTTTAATATATTTTGAAATAAAAAACACTTTAATAAACAATCACAATTAAACTTTTAATATTGAAATAAGCCTTAAAAGACAACTAAATAACGAGGGCAGGCTATGATTTTCCTCACTGTTTAGGCAATAATATCATAAAAATAATAATTCTTTAGTGTATATATGGAAACAAAATTAAGATTGAAAAAAAAATAGAAAAAAATCTCAATTCCGATAGCCTTTGATGTTACAAAAATTAAGTTGATGCTTTTAATTATCATTATTAATGATTAAACCTCCAATTTAATTTAGATTAGATTTTTAAAAGCTATTTATGGGCTGACATGTTATTATCTGATAGAAAAAATTAGATTGATTCGTGATTCAATCAAAACCCTTTTAAAATAAATATCAGCATGTTATTTTAAAATATAAAATAAATTAATTTTAAAGTGAATAAAAAAATAAAATTTTATTTTGAAAAAACACTTTTCAAACACAAATAAGAAAAAGACTTTTTAATTAAACGTGAGAATGGGAATAGAAAATTATTTGAAATCAGAAATCTTGTTAAAAGTAGAGGTGTGTTTGTTTAAAATAAAACAATATATTTTCAAATTTAAATAAAAGGAATGGCAATAAATTGTTAGATTTGCAATCAATCTGTAAGCACGAGAGGACATGCAATATATCTTTAAGATAAAAAAAAATGATTTTTACCTCAATCTAGTTTATATTATGTTAACAAATTTATTAATTAAAAGTTTTCTTCATAAAAAAAGAAAACATCATTAATGGCTATCTTTAAACAGGTTTGACAATAAAAGGGTATTTGGTACTACATTTCAAAAATATTTTTTTAAAATATTTAAATTTTTATTTAATTTTTTAGTATTTTAGATTATTTTCATGTGTTAATGTTAAAGATAATTTTTAAAAAATAAAAAATTAATTTTGATACATTTCTGAACGAAAAATATTTTAAAAAATAAATTTGACATCATTTTCAAGTAGTGATATGGTATACATGTTCCCAAGGGACTTGACGTGATTGCAAAGAACTGGAGATTTGCACAGCAGGTCTTGAGTTCGAGTCAGAGCGTGTATTTTTAGTAAAAATTTAGGGACACCCAGATTTTTACTCGCTCACCTGAAATCACAAAGTATACTTTTCGGGAGATGAAATTTCCTCAAATCCAAAAAAATATATCTTAATGCAATTTTGCATGATATTTTAGTAAAAAGTTACGAGAAAAGAAGATAAAAAAAACGTAGCCACTTATTAATTTCTATTATGACAATTAATGACTCCTTGAAAAATAAATAAATGAAGAATATTCTTCCTGGATAATAATTTGGTTCAATGCAGATGGAAAAAGCAAAATTCAAACAGATTATTGGGTACCCAAATTATCCAATCTATAATAAAAAGATAATTTAAAAAAAAAATAAAAAATCATCGAGGTGAGCCTGGCAAATACGAGCACTCAATTTCAAGATTGAATTTCAATTGAAAAGATATTAAAATCTATCACCTTGAAATTAAATAATAATTTCTGAGAGGATGTACAACTCCAGTAACTTATAAATTATCCTAGAGTGTTTTTGTTTTTTTATGATTGAAAAAATATTAAATTGATATTTTTTAAGTATTTTCAATAATTTTAATATTCTAATATAAAAAAATAAAATGTTTTAATTATATTTTGAGACAAAGAATTATTTTTTAGAAACATCACTATACCCATACTGCCATACAAGACACTTGATTGGACTTGATAGACTTCTCTCCTGCCTAGCCCATATATATATATTGAGATGAAATTGTTTTGACTATTTTAAAAAGAAAATAATGAAGATTAAGGGGGTGTACGGGAAAATAATTTTTTTATGTGGAGATGTTAAATATATTTTTTAATAAAATAAAAAAAAATATTATTTTAAAATATTTATAAATAAAAAATATTTTAAAAATCAATTTTATCATCGTCTTAAACGAGCACTACTAGATGCAGGGTGAGGAGACTACTGTATACTGCAACAGAGTCAAATGAAGAAGAGTAAAAGCTATGGAAGCACTTCAAAAATGTTTTTTTTTTAAATGATTTGTTTTTTCTTTAAATATTTTTAGATATTTTAATATGTTTTTTCTTTAAATATGTCCAGGGCGTAATTGATGAAATATATAGGCTCAAGACTCGTCCGAGAATCGGTATACAAAGTTAGGGACTAAAGTTGAGATTTCTTGAAAAATATAATGCATTGAAAATGACCGATAATGTGAACCCACAAAATGTTAATGCAAGTGCGAGTTTATCGAAAGTCTACATTAACATACTTTTGTCTATCTTGACTAGCAATTAGTCAACAATATGTTTGAAGGGAAGGAAATCTGTAATGATTACTATGTTAAAGTTAAAGCTAGTGTAGCGAATATGTGCTATTTAAAAGAATGATTAAAATTATTTTTTAAAATGATTTTTTTATTTTAAGATATATTAAAAAAATATTTCTAATATTATTACATTAAAATTTTCTAAATAAAAAAAATATTTAAGTTAAAGTATTTTATTTTTTTCAAAATACAGTGTAAAATAGTAGCTAAAAACATATGGTATGATATACAACAAGTTGGAAACTGTTTTTTAAAAGTATTTTTTTGTTTAAAAATATATTAATTTTTTTAAATAATTGTTTTTGATATTTGCATATTAAAAGTGATATAAAAATAAATAAATTAATTAATTAATTTAAAATAAAAAAATATTTTTTACTCAAAAATATTTTTGAAATGCAAAATCAAAGAAGCTATCTAGTGAACAAAATCTTAATAAAAAACACAACTTTTTCCTAGTAAAAAACAATAATTTTTCTAAATACTTGATCAGCAAATTCAAGTCTATATATATATATATATATATATATATATATATATATATATATATATATATATTAATGATAATGATAATTGTATAAGTGTGGTTTCATTAAAATTTATTAAATAAATAAATTTATATCGATTTAAAATTTATGTATTTCACCGAAAACTTGCACTCTATAGGAATTCTGTATAATTTTTTTTTTAAATTTATATTATAATAAAAAAAATTCACACTATTATTATTTTTTGCATTAAAAAAAATATAATTTTGACCGCGACAAAATACGGGCAAGTGACTAGTAAATATAATAATGATATTTTTTTAAAAAAATATTTTTAATATTAGTTTTATAAAAAATAATAATTAAAAAATACTAAATTAAAATTTATTAGGGATCTGCCATAGCAGGTTCTTCGATAGGCCAGGGCTATAAAAAAGGAAAAGAAAAAAGCAAATCACGATAAAAAAAGAAGTACGTCCTTCGCAGAACATGGATGCACTTTTCCTTAGCGGTGAAGGAAAACTCCAAAGCAATGACAATTAATCAACCACAAAAAAATATATAAAATGGAGGTTAAAGTTTCTATTCAATTTCATGTATCAGCTTTAGGAGCTTTTTACAATCTCATGTTTTTAATGTTGTTTTAAAATTTACGTGTTTTAAAAAATATCAAATAAATAATTTTTTAATAATTACACAATAGACTCAATAAAAATAATGTAGCATGGAAACACATTGATTGGTAGATAAAATAAACCAATTCAAAGTAAATTTTAATTTGATTCATGCTCTGGATCAGCACATCTCTGAGTTAGAGGTTGTTTGGGACGGCGGTTTGTACCGCTGTTTTCCCAAAATTTGATTTCTTTTCATTTTAAATGAATTTGTTTTTTGATAGTTTTTAAATTATTTTGATGTGCTGATGTCATAAATAGTTTTTTAAAAAAATAAAAAAAATATTATTTTATTGTATTTCTAAATAAAAAAACACTTTCAAAAAACAATCACAACCGCCCTACCAAAGCAAGCACTTAATCTGCGAGACTATACATGGTTTTATAACCATGCAACAAAACATTTTATCAAACCAACTGAGAAAAATTAATAGTTTATTGACTTATTCTACAATTAAAGATATTTAAAGGGATTAAGTGCCCGTTTGACATTGCGATCCCACTGGCTTTTGGCCGAAAATTTGATTTATTTTTTTTCTTCATTTTAAATGAATATGTTTTGGTGTTTTTAGATCATTTTGATGTGCTGATTTCAAAAGTGATTTTTAAAAAATAAAAAAACATAATTTTAATATATTTTAGCACGATAAATACTTTGAAAAACTACCACAACCAGACTCCCAAACAAGCCCTAATAGTGGTTTACCCAAACCCCCTAGTATTCCCACTTACGTGTCAATTTTTAGTGAAATAAACAAATTCTACTTTCGCAAACACCCCAGCGCACTCTAGACATTCTGACTTAACATACGCCCTCCCGCCTTCTCAGGCCTTTTATAAAGGTTTTTAAAAGGTTTTTTTTATTCAGAAATGATTTTTATTTAAATTTAATGTTAATATATTAAAATAATTTAAAAAATTCAATTAAAAAAAGACTTAAAATTTCTCAAATCATACTGCAAAAGCATAATTTTCTCATCATCTTCCTCGCAACTCTCATCTTCTCTACTCTCTCACTCTCTTCAGCTTCTCTTTGACACGCAACATTTTCTGTTTCTCTTTCTAAAAAACTCGAAATTCTACGACCAAATTCCATTCCCCGCCTTAAAGGCACGAAGAGGGTATAACATTCTCTGGTTTGCAACTCCTTACAGATAACTGAAACGTTGTCGTTCTTCATGGCCTTCTCTTCCTCTCTCGATGGGTGATCCTTTATAGCTTCAGGAACACTAGCCGGAGTGTAGATACAGAGAGACAGAAAAAAATGTTTTATTTGATTTTATTAGCTTCTTGAACGTTCTGTTCCGTTTCCTTCTACGCATGTATGTTTATGCGTTCTGTTCTGTTTCCTTCTACGCATGTATGTGTATGCGTTCTGTTCTGTTTCCTTCTACGCATGTATGTGTGTGTGATGAATGTATGATTATATTGTAGTTTCTACGTGTGTATGTATGGTGTGTGGGTTTATATATGTGCATTAACTTATCAGTCACACTACAAACGCACGAAGGCAAAGAGAAAGACGTTGATTTTTAGTAGCGTTTTTAAGGATTTGATTTTTTTTTAAAAATTTATTTTTCATGGACAAATTTGCCTTTTTTTTCAATGGTAGATATAGCAAATGACAGTCAAAGATTTGCTTTTTGCCCCCCTATTTTTCTTTTTCCTGGACAATCATGGGTCTTTTTTTTGTGTGTGTTTTCATTTTAAATTTGAATTCCATGTTAGATATAGTACCTAACAGTAAAAGATTCGATTTTTTTTTCAATTTTTGTTTGCTTGGACAATTTTGAGTCTCTTCTTTCGTGTAGGTATTTTTTTTTAATTTCATGGTACAGATAGCAAAAAATAGTCAAAGATTTGAATTTTCTGGACAAATTGATTTTTAAACACAGAGAGAGAGAGAGAGAGAGAGAGAGAGAGAGAGAATGAATTTTAAACTTGAAATAAGATTGAACTTTTCTTTCTCCTGGACAGATTTGTGGTTATTTATACTCAAAGATTAGATTTTTTTTTGGATAGAGTTCGGAAAGATGGATGTGAAGCCGAGTAGAAAGAGACCGTTGGAATTGGTGCCGCATGATGGTGGTGGTGGTGGAGGAGGAGGTGGAGGAGGAGGTGGAGGAGAAGGAGGTGAAGGGGTGGTGGTTTACAAATTCAAGATACTGTTACCGAATGGAATGGCCGTGATTGTGATACTGCCTGACCCGAAACCTGAAATGTGGGTGCAAGACTTTATTGGTTTGGTTAAACGAGAATATACTTTAGCTCAAAGAGGATCATCACCTTCGATGAAAAAGAAAAGAACTTTGAATTGGGAAAGTGGAAGCTGGTCTGTGGAGGATGAAAATGGTAAATCAATGAGGCAGAGGCTCAAGTTTAAGGCTTTCGAGCCGCATAAATGCCACATCCTTCGGCTTCACGTGAGTGACATGTAGTTTAATTCAAGTGTCTATTCACCTTCTGTTTTGTTGCTAAGAAAGAAAGAACCAGTGTTAATCAATGATGGATTTGCTTGAAATTAGGATGGATCGTCGGCTGAGGTTTCTGATACTTTTGAGGTTAGTGGTGTTTGTTTTGATTATTTAAGTAATTTGTTAAATTTTGAAGGGTTCTTCTGGTTAGTTTTGTGATGATGGATTTAAGTTGACTTATGCAGAACATGTGGGATTTGACTCCTGATACTGAATTACTCAGGGAGTTGCCTGAAGAATATACCTTTGAGACCGCACTTGCTGATTTAATTGTAAGTTGTGTGGAATAATTGTGAGATTGAATTTGATCTTGAGCTGCTATTGTTTTTGAGTTGCGAGGATGGACTCTGCTTTTTCTCATTTACCAGGATAATTCCTTGCAAGCAGTGTGGTCTAATGGTGAAAATGGGAGGAAACGGATCAGGTATGGTATTTTGTTATTTATTATTCATTTTTTTTTAATAATTTATGCCATCATTTGATCAAGCACCTCTTCAGTTGCTTCTGTATGGGAATTATGTTAGGGCTCAAATGGCTAGCAATCAAGGTCTCGTTTGTTTACTAGAAAATAGTTTCATTTTGAAAAGTGGTTTTCATGGAAAATGAACTCCAGAAATATTGTCCGATATTTGTTATTGTCATGAAAAATGAGATGAAAAAACTTTTCATTGTTTGATTATATTTTAGAAAATAAGCTCGAGAATAATTTTTTTTTGTTAAATTTTCTTTACAAGTTCATTAAAAGAATAATGATTAAATCTAATATATAAAAAGTAAGAGAATGCTGAAATTAAAAAAAATAATATAATTTCAATTAAAAAAAGAATAAGAGAAAAGCAAGCACCAAAGTTGACATAGAAAATCAAATTCTAAGGTATGAAACTGAAAGAAAAAAGGTTTTTTTTTCCTCTTAAATATATATAACAATAAAAATATTGAGGATCAAATTTGTTCTAATCAATAAATAACAAGATTTTTTTTTGATTTTTTCGCAATTTTTAGAAAGTGTTTTCTGCCCAAAAAATCAAATGAAATCAAATTCTAAGTGCTGAAAGTGTTTTCCTTGAAACCAAGCTATATATATTTTGTTTTTGACTGAAAAGTGTTTTCGGTCTATCAACTTTTTTAATGGTAAACAAATATAGAAAAGTCTGAAAAAGTATTTTACAGGAAACCAAACAGTTCTGTATTGATGTTTTATAAAAGTATTTTTGTCATTTTAAAAGCTTTTGCCTGTATTGATGAATTACACTGAGATGATAGTTAAATGATAGCAAAGCCACATTTTAATAGATTTTTAAATCCATACTTGTGGTGAATGCTCTTGGGTTTTTCTATTAGCACAAGAGAAATCTGTTTCTGAACAGAAAGCTATTCTATGGCATTTACCATGTAAAGGGACAAGTGTGTCAGTTTTTTAGTTGCATCAGTGTGTTTTATTTTCAAACTTCAGTGATATGCTGTTACATTAATCTAGTGCTTTTGCAGTGTGGACATTATGAAGGATAAGATTTCAATTTTCGATACTGGTCCTGGAATGGATGCTAGTGATGAAAATTCTATTGTGAAGTGGTATGTCACTGCAGCTTTTCTTGTTTTCTTCAAGGTTAAGGTTATTTCTTGATGGGTAGTTAGATGTTTGGGTGCTTCTGGAATAGCGAAGGGGTAGTGCACTAGTTTAGAAGGGCATCAAAACTACTTTTTTTTTTTAATGATATCTCCTGGATAGAAGAAACATAAATATTTGTTATGGATACGGATCTTAGGTTTTGAAACAATTTGTTTCAGAGGGAATGCTCTTTGAAAAACTGCATGCTGTAGGGCATGACAGATCTCTGAAGAAATGTGGATAATTTTTCTTTCCATAAAGATTATCTCTCAATTAATAAGAATGGAAGAAAAATGATTGAACAGCATTTCTGATTTAAGCAGTCGGTATGAGATGTAATTCTCACTAAACAATATAGAGAAGAATTCTTTAGAAAGTAAAGGAAAAAAGTATAATATGTTTGCATTTCTGAAAACTGTAATTGATTGTTAAACATAAACATGATGTTGAAAGAATTTAAATATTTTTTCCAATGGAAATCACAGGAGTATAATTTACATGTACATTGTTTACAAAATGATTGATTTTTAATATACAGCCTCTAGTGCTTTTTGTTCCTTACGTAACATGTTTTCTGTAGATATTATGGCAACTAGGTCTTCTGGAGTCTAGACTATCATTTTGTGTCTTGCTTCTTTGACCCTGAATTTTTTTATTCTCAATCTTATTCAGGGGAAAGATGGGAGCCTCACTGCATAGATCATTCAAGAAAAAAGCAATAGGGGTCAAACCTCCGTATTTGATAGTATGTTTTAGTTCAAACTTTCTGCTTTACTTTCTAATATATGCTCTGAAATTTTATCGGCTGTTGAACAAATCCTTGATGCAAATCAAAATTGATGGTGTTAGATGCAGAGCAGTGATACGTTTGCCATTCCTACACCGGGATGCTATTATTGTTTTTGTATTGCAACAGGTTTAAAATTGTCACTATAAAGTATAAACTAACCAGAGATTGTTCTCAAGCTAATAAACTTGCTTTTATTTGCTATTTTCCCCTGTTTTTTATGATGTTGTTTTCTGCAATACAGCCTTATTTTGGCATGTTTGGATATGGTGGACCAATTGCAACCATGCAGTTAGGGAGGTATAGAACCTCATCTAACCATCTTATTGTGTGGTTGCACCAGTGTAGTAACATGTTAGTTTGAATGTTGGCCCAACTCATTTTTCTTCTGTATTATAGACGTGCTTTAGTATCTTCCAAGACAAAAGAGTCAAAGAAAGTCTATACCCTACATCTTGAGAGAGAGGCTCTGCTCCGCAGTTCTGGTTCTGAACCAACTTGGAAGGTAAATAAATTCCGCGAACTATTTATATTTATCCTGTCCTTCTAATATATTTTTTTTTATTTTTATGATTTATCAAATATCATTTACGGCTATTTGTATCTTTTATTTTAGACTAGTGGAGGAATGAGGGATCCTTCAGAAGATGAAATTGGAAAATCATCCCAGGGAAGTTTCACAAAAGTTAATATCTTGTGCTTCTTACAGCATTGTTAAAATCCTCATGAAGTTGTATATAAATTGTACTATGAATAGCAATTAAAAGTGAGTTCATCTGCTTATATTGGAGCCTAAATGATTACCAGGTTGAGATATTGGAGCCTAAAGTAAAAGACGTGGACATATTTCAACTCCAATGCAAGCTGAAGGACATATATTTTCCTTATATTCAGGTGTGCTTGCATGGTTAAAAAACGAAAGAAAAAGAACTCTCCTCACATGCAAGTTACAAAAGAGTAAATGTTTTGTCATTGTAATTGGTATTGTTGCTATATCTCATGGTTGTCATTTTCTTGAGGAAGCAATAAAGTTTTGGTTGGAATATGTATACAATTTTGTTTTTCTACGATTATGTAGTGTAAATTTTTGTTTCCTAGTCAGTATACTGTCTTTGTCATTTACCTATATCTTATGTTCTGAATTGCAAGAATGATCATTATTTTTATTCTTTTTAATTTGCAATGAAGGTTTTATGTATGATTTAAAAGTACCCTTGCTCAAGAGAGTAATCTTAAAGGTTTTCCTGTTTTCTGCAGTTAGTAACCGAAAATATATCACTTTTAGAATCTCGTGGCTGAACCACACTGAGACTTAAACCATTTTTACTTGGTAACTTAAGTTTAAATATGATGTCATTTGATAACATTAAGTTTATCAACATATTTTTTTTTTCCAGTAACTTTTTGGGCATTCTAAGTAAAAATCTACATGGCTACAGAGAAAAAGAACTGCTTGAAATCTAAATGTAAAGTTGCTACCTCACAAGTTGCTGCTCAAACATTACTAAGTTTTTGCAAGTTTATGAATTGATAATCCTCATTAGAGCATGATGCATGCTTTTGACATTGCACTTGGTTCTTAGTTAATTTTGTTTGCATTTTGCGTTCTTATTTGTTTTGTTACATTGTTCTCTTTATCTGCATGGATCTGATATTATCAAATGTGCTTCTCTAGCACATTAAGTTTGACTTCCATCCAGCTTCAT
The DNA here is from genome assembly GCA_029228605.1 of Salix koriyanagi. Taxonomy (NCBI): domain Eukaryota; kingdom Viridiplantae; phylum Streptophyta; class Magnoliopsida; order Malpighiales; family Salicaceae; genus Salix; species Salix koriyanagi. The sequence goes on from CM055338.1 coordinate 5,435,638, forward strand.
TATACATATTCACACTTCAATACATAGTCACTCTATCTAGGTGTGTACGGAGAGTCAGTTACTTAAAAGTGCAGTGATGAATTCCACACTTCTGAGTGAACAATCCCCAGCAAGGAAAATAATATCTATGATGTCATTTAAATAGCTCAGAGTTTTTCTTTCTTTTTTGTATCTATGCTTGAAGGCAATTTAAATCCACTCATTTCTTTTTAATTTCCAAATCTACTCAATATCCATTACAGTGTAGTAGTTGATACTTCACAAAAGATTTTGCATTTGTTAGGATAATAAGAGGACGCGAAATAGAATTTATAGCATAACTATCATTCATAGAGGCACCATAGATCAGTGATTTCTCCAGATGATAGAAAATTTTCTACTGCATTATTATGCTTTGTTCTCTACTGTCCAACATTTAACATTCCTGAATTATTTCGTTTATGTTGCAGTGTGATGAGGTGTCCAAAAGTGGGAAAACTACCAGACCTGTGGAATTTCAGGTCTTATACGTAGCTGTTCTTGCTTTTGAATATGTCTCTGTTCCTGCTTTTGAATATGTTGCTGCTCTTGATTTTGAATGTCCTTGGTATATGTTAGACTTCCCTAGTAACTGCAATGTTGCTTGCACTTTACATTTATTTTCAAAGGAGGAAAAACGATTTCACTTTATTTTGGATAGAGTTAGGTTTTTGCGTGGAATTTTATGAACTTAATGTTTGATGGAGTTGATATAGAAGATGTGAGCTACTGATCTGCACCTTCTTATATCCTCTAATAAATATGCATCTTAGAAGTAAATAATAACGGTGACAAATAAGCAAAAACAGGAATATCATATGGTATACTCGTACTTTCAATTCTGTTAATGACTGTAAGGTGCTTGAGATTTACACTTGTCCAATTGTGTGAGTGGTAAATGCCCTTAACATAGAGCACCACATTCTTTGTTGTTCAGGTTAATGGTGTTGATTTAGCTGAGATTGATGGTGGGGAGGTGTCGATTACCAACTTGCACTCTTGCAATGGCCCTGAGTTTATTTTTCAGCTTCACTTTTCCATCAAACAGGATGTTGCCTCAACCAGAAGCTCAGGTGAAAACACACTGTTCCTCTTTGTTAAATATGCGAAGCTACATTTCTGGTATTATCATGAACATCTCTTTTCATATTCTTTAGCTTGTAGATTTCCTTTGTTCTTATTTTGAGTCGTGACCAGTGATGCCATGCGAGCTGTTAGCATATGCCAGCTGTGAGCATTTCTAGAATCACCTTCTAAGAATGTGATATTTCAGGTTCGAGGGCATCTCAAGAAGCCAATGCACGTATAAAGTGTGTTTATTTCCCCATTTCCGAGGTACATAAACAGCTAGCAAAACTTATTTTCTTTCTTGTAATAGAGTTTTTTTGATTTGAGAATTTTCTTGTTAAAGGGAAAAGAGAATATTGAAAAGATATTGGAGAATTTGAAAGATCAAGGGTGTGGAAATGGAGAAAGCTTTGAGACCTTCACACATGTCTCTATCCGGAGGCTTGGCCGTCTACTTCCAGATGCTCGTTGGGTTATTTATCTGTCTTGCTATATATCCTAATTAATTTGATTGGTAGAGGAACCACTGTCTGCCATTTTGTGCATCATACCTGTTCTGCTCTTAATGTTTAGAAGTGGAAAATTTAGAATTTGATAAAAAAAAGACTTAAGTGCTTCTGTGATCAAGATCTAGTCAAGGTTTCAATAATTCAATACTAATTATCAAGGCTTGCAATGCTTTCTCAGAATCATGCTACATTGCTGTACATACAGAGCTAAGCTGTATGTTGTGGATTTTGACTTGCATATGCATTATATCAATGATGCAGTGTTTAAGTCTTAGATTTTTAGTGTGGGTCAGATTCCAGTACCCATTTGTTTAGCATCTTTTATTATCATCGGGGTTCATTGTTCCTGTATTCGAAGATTGATGCACTAGGTGATTGTAGTCCATCCTGATATAATAAATCTAAGCATGAGAAGGTGAATTGAAAATTCAATACCAAATAAAGAATTTTGACAAATGGTACCTGCAATACTTGGAACTTGTTGCAGAAACATGGATAAGCACTGTGAAATTTCAGAATTATTTAGACGTGGAGACTTGTTAAGTAGTGTAAAGGTAACTTGCTTAAAAATCTAGGCCAATGAAGTGTGCTAGTACTAAAGATCTTCTGGTTTGATTTAGGCAGAAAGTTCATGATGACCAACTCTTCAAAATATACATGTCTTGGAAGATGTTCCGGTTTGCCTCCATCTCGAGCTATTAGTTGCCCCATCTGCCTCTGTTACATGATTTGTGTAGGGAGTATAGACTATAGGTTTAACTAACATACTCTTATATTTTCAAAAGTTTGTAACGGTTTCATTGTTTATTGATTCTAACACTGCTAGAGAACTACAAGCTAAGAAATCAGACTTCATAATATATTGTGAAGTAATTGCAGATCAGGTGCCAGGGAGGAATTAAACAATACAAAATATATTGTGCTCTAGTTTCATCCATTTGTTTCTACAAGTCTCTGGTGCTTCAACCCTTGCTTTACTGGTTGATCTGCATCTTTGTGACTATTACACTTAATTTCAGTCATTCTGCTTCATTGTAGGCATGTCTTCCTTTTATGGAATTCAAGCAGAAAAAAGGAGATAAAGCTCACATATTGAAGAGATGCTGCTTAAGAGTTAAATGTTTTATTGGTATTCTTCTTTTTGTGGAAATATTCTCATCTTTTATATCACATTTGTAAAAACATTGCGCATCTCTGTATATATGCTGTGCATTTTTGTGCACTTCTTTCTACAGTATCAGTACTCAGCAGAAACTGTTGTATATGCAGAGACCGATGCTGGTTTCAATCCCACACCCTCAAAGGTAAGGAACTTGATGAAGTATACAGCATGCACTCATGTTTACAATGTTATTTGCCACAGCTTGGTGCTTAATATGAAGTTGTTTACATGGTATGGAGTCCAATTAACTTTCATTGGATTGACTCCTCTTCCTTTGTTATGTCCTCTCACTTGGAGCATTAATTTGTGCAAATTTGTTATTTAAGGTTGTATCTAGTATGTTGGACAAAGGTAAAACATGATATTTTTTTTTGAAGATGTTTGGTGCATCTTTGGATAGCTTGTCTATTCTAGCAGATAATTTTTTCCCACTACAAGAGGTAGGATAAGTTAGTTTAATTCTCAGCAAAAAAGTTAGCTTGGGTTGATCCGAGTCCATATAAGAAAAAAATAATTATTATTATAGTCTTAAAAAACCAACTTTAAGGTCGACTCAGATCTAGGTTCGGGTCATAGGTTAGGTTGACCATTGACCAGGATCAACGTAATGATAAAAGTATTGATTATTATAATTTTAAAACTTGACTCAAGTGTTGACCCGGGGCAAATCTCGGGTCATAAGTCGGGTTAAACATTGACCTAAGTCAATTCAAGGATAAAAATTATTATTATCATAATTTTAAAATCCAACTCTGGGATTGAACGAGGGTAAAACATGGGTCATGGGTCGGGTTGTTCTTCGAACTAGGTCATTATAAGAATAAAATGATTATTTTTATATTTTAAAACTTGACTTGGGGGTTGACCTAGAATAAAAATATTTATTATTATAGTTTCAAAACTTGATTCGGAGATCAAATTGGGTCACGAGTTGGGTTGACCATTGACCTATATCAATGTAATATTTTATTTACTTATTATTATTATAGTTTTAAAACTTGATTAGAAGGTTGACTTGGGACACTATTCATGTCTTGGATCAAGATGGTTAACCCGAGTTAGCTCGAGACAACGTCTAAATAAAAAAGTTAGTATTAAGGTTTTAAAATTGACTTGGGGGATCAATTCGAGAAAAGAATCGGATCACAAGTCGGGAGGGTTAACAAGAATTTATCTGAGTCAATGTAAAAATAAAATAATTATTATTATACTTTTAAAATTCAACTTGGAGGTCGACACAGGACAAGACTTGGGTCATGGGCCTGGACATGAATAAATAATTATTCATATATAGGTCAATATATGAATAAAAATAATTATTATCATAATTTTAAAACCTGATTTGGAGGATCAATGCAAGGCAAGGGAGGGTCAACAATTGACCAAAATTAAAAAAAATCAAATCAACCTTGTTTTGACAAAATAAAACTAAAAAATAATAATGGATCTTGACCTAGATTCGTTGGTTGACTTTAATTTTTCATAAGGTTAGGTTGGATCATTTCGTCCTCTATTTTTCTTAAACCTTGATTGATTTTAGCCCCAGGTCGGCTAGGTACCATCTAGTATCTATCAAACATATAATAAGACAAATTTGTTCAGTCCAAAGCACGTCAAACACAAGACAAGACAATTATTTGTATAATTTAATCAATATTATCCAATATACGAAACACTTCCTCCTTATGCTAGTAAAAATAATTGTCTAGCTATGTTTTTTCTTTAGTTTATAGGTTACAACACAAAGCAAAACATATAGAAATCTATGCTAATAAGAATCATAACACATTTGCTGTCACCTTAGAATTGCATTAGTAGTTGTTTGGCTAATAAGTCAGCAATTATCTCTTATTCAACATATATTCTTCACTTAGATTTTTCGTTGTTCTCCTTGGGCCATCAAAATCAGTACTCTTTAGCTTCAATTTTAGAAGGAAAAATAAGTTCAAGAAGGCAAAACTTAGGATTGGTTCAGTTTATTATTTCTTTTTCAGTTTTGAAAAACTTGTTCATTTGTTGAAGACAAATTTTTCCATAAAAAAACTCATCAATATTACATATATTTTTCATAAGAAATCAAATATATAATTTATAATAGTCACCTTAATATTTTTTATCTGTGATAATCTAATTGTAGAATATTAATTTTATTTCATTCAAAATAAAAGTTATAATGTTAAAGAGAAAAAAAATCTTTATGTTAGACTTTATAATAAAATTAATTTTATGACACCTACTATATATGAAAATATATAAAAAATAATTTTAATCTCTTACATTGCTAAAAAGTGTTTGTATATAAAAGAAAAAATAGTTATATTTTCATGTTTTTAGAAAGACAATGAAAAACTTGCACTGGAAAACTATGCACAAACTCTAAATATGTTTTCCAAACTCGTATAAATTTGGAAACTAGTTTTTTTGAATAGAAAAATTTTACATCTTAACAGTAAATTCTAGTTTTTGCTTTTCTGACTCTAGTCTGTTAGAAAATTGGAGTATTACTCTATTTGTGAACAACTTCTTAGGTGTTCTTGTGCACTCATGTACCTTGGTGACACGTTGATGCTTTAATTTTCAGCTGAAGGAATGGAAAAGCACACACACACCTAATAGCCAACTTCAATCACTTTGGGATCGTGATTAGGCAATAAATACATCCTGTAATGTAAATGTTGTTGCAGGCAGTAAAATGAACCTTGTTAGCTAGCCTTCAGTAGTGGGTTGTGGGAAGGCTTTTCAGCCGGCCCTTTGTTTGTTCCCTGCTGTAGCCTGGCCCTATGTGGCCGGCCAGCAGGTTTTTTGTACTCTCCCTCTCTTTAATCCATTTCTTTTGTACAAAAAAAGTAAAATGAACCTTTTTAATGTAAATGAACTGCAATTTACAGACTGATCTAGCACACCACAATCCTTTTACAATTGCTTTGAAGAGCTTCGGCCATAAGATGCCAGAGAAAGAAAAAGGTTATGTTTTTATCTCATTTTTCATTTTTAGTATGGAAATAGTTTTAGTTGGTTTAGTCCAATATATGTTATTAATTTAATAATTTCATCATTGTAGCAGTTACTGTTGACATTTCAAGGGATGATAAATTATTAAGTCCTTCACATCTGGAAAAGGAGTATGAAGAATGGATTCTTGAGATGCATTCTCAATATGATACAGAAGTCGGTGCTGGTGAGGATGATGGATTTCTTGTTGTTGGCCCCACAAACAAAATACCTGGCATTTCATCTGATGGTAGGGCTGATTAACATCTTATCTTTTGGGTGGGAAACATGTTGGTTGACATTTTGATTTGATTATAAATATTTGACTTATCTGCAGCCCACCATGTAATATTTTTAAGTACATAATTTGTTCATTCAACTCTTTACTTTTGCTGTTTAATTACTTTTTGTATCTGATTCTATTTGATCACTTAATTTTTATCTTTTCAACTTGTAGTTGTGAGAGTGCGTGATACTTTAACAAGGAAAGGAACAATTTGGAAACGTGGTCAGAAAATAAAAGTTTTAAAGGGAGCTGGCCCAGGGTTCCATAATAAAAATGTTTACCTAACATTAGAACATATTTTGATTGAAGGAGTTCAAGGCGATGCTGGTGGTAAGTAACATTTCTTGCAGCATTATGACATTGAACTTGAGGCCTGCACTTTTTTTAAATTTAAATGGAACAGATGACTTTCCCTATCATTGCCCTTTTGTTGAAATCAATGAACTGATCATGTCTTTTCATGTCTCTATTCAATAGGGGGTGCTTGTATTATATGCAGGTATGCTGTATTTTATATTTTGTTTGCAGAATTTCCTTATCTGTTATATATATATATATATATATATATATATATATATATATATATATATATATATATATATATATCTTATTGTTGTGATATTTTTATGATATATGCTCATATGTTTATGTGGATATGGAAGGCCACTGGACATTGCAGAGGAGAATGGCTGCGTGCTTTCAGTTAAAGATGGCGAATTTGATATTCGCAGCTCTATATCAATACCTATTAGTGTGATCGACTCTGGGAAGGTTTGTTTCATATTTACATTTAATGTTTCTTTTTCTCAGAACATACCCACATGTCATATCTTTATCAATAGTTTTAACTGTTCCTCATGATGGAGGATTTTCTGAATCATGATCCACTGTATTAGTGCCAAACTATTGGAAGTTCTGAGTGGAATTGCCAACTTCAGAAGGAAGTTCAGAAAGCTCCCTCTACAATTGAAGTGCTTGGAAGAAAACATTGTCGAGAGTTGGGGATCGATGGGGTCAGTGTATTCGAACTGTCTTTCCTCTGCTTATTTTGGAGCAAAGTAGCCATTCACAGTTTTTTCCTGTGTTTAGCATGCTAGGGTAGGAGAAATTGAATAGATATCTTGAAAATCAAGCTCCATGCAGTGGCTAAGCCACTGAGTTTATGCTGGTACAAAACTCAGAATTTAAACATATTGAGTATATATTTCTTCCCAATCTTTATTGTGATCACTTGGTATTTATATTTTTTTTTCCTTTGTGGTTTCTGTTTATGGAAATGTAACTATCTATATAATCATGTTCTATGATTTAGGGATTCCCAGCTGAATCTACAGTTGAAGCTGGATGCGCTCCTCCAGCAGAAATAGTGGCAGTTGTTCGGCCTGTTCTTTATATTTCTTCCAGTCATTCAAAGAGTTTGGACCAAAAGTATATCGCCAAAACTAATTTAGAGATGTCTATAGAGGTTAAAATCAGAAAATCAGCAGAGGAATGCCAAAACGTAGGGCATATATATTCAGCACGCATAGCTCCTTCTTCTCGTAAGGGGTTCAATGGCTTGTATATTTTTTCACTGGGTTGCAAGTTACCCGACTTATTTAAAGAGGCTGGTGTTTACACTTTTTTATTCACTCTTGTAAGTGATGCACTACTTAATCATGTATTTTTTTTCCATGTCTTAATGTAGTTTATGTTCCTGATCATGTTCTAATGCAATAAAATCTTTTCTGTAGAGTGATAAAAATTGTAAAAAATATGAAAAAAAAGTGACGGTCAAGGCATCTCAAGAGGTTGGAAAGTGGAAGCTTTTAGGTGATATACAGGGAAAACCATGTGTGAGGTAAGTAGCTTTTCATGATTAACTTACTGACTTTTGATTAAATTGTTTATAGTAACCTGCAAGACTTGATTTTAAATCTTTTCAAGTTCATTAAAGAATGGTTTTTGAATTACTGTTCCAATACAGCATGCACTTTTATTATATATAATATCTGAAGTTTTCATTCTTCTTATAAGCAAATAATCATCTAATAGGGTGGGCTCACCATTTCCATCATTCTCTATTGGGTGTCTTGACATCTACGGCAATCGAATCCCATTTAAATCTGTTCCAGAAATAACTGTGAAGTTAGATTCAGTCGTGGGTGTGCTTGCTGAAACAGACAAATTTAAGAAAAGCCTTTCTTCTGATAAATTGACCCTTAAAGTTCAGGTATTCTTTAACTATGGTGCTTTTGTAGATGTTGCTGTGTATTTTTTTTCTTAGGCAAAATGTGCCTCTTACACTATCAGAGCCTTATTTGGAATAAAAAATAAATAAATTCAGAATGTGCTAATTGTGAGCGACAAGTTGGATAGAATACGGCCAAAGTACGAAGCCACCTTGGTGATATGCCCTGTAGATGAGTTGATTAAAGTTTCTATTCTGTGTCAAGGTACTATGATCCATGTGTGACAATATTGTTCATAATGACTCAGTCATGATGTTTAATTCCCTATCTTAATGTTCTAGTGGATTCTTCATTTATGTTCCTCATTTTGTATCAGTTCTGCCCGGATCAGTACAGCACATCACAGGCCGACCACAAATTCAGGAAAAACACTTGCTTCCAGGTTTTGTGGTAAAAGAACTTGTGTTAGAGGTAATAGTTATTATCAATTTCTGGCGCATCTTGTATTTAAGGACAAGTGGAAAAGTCATGGTTTCTTCATCTGCTTATGCAAGCTGTTGCTAATCTGTCGTTTGGGAAGAGATTAAAAATTGGGTTGTGGATTATTTCTAACAAAATTAGATTTACAATCACACACAAGAAACAACAGTACTTAAATCTGATCACTTTAGCAGCTTCTGAAGATTTTGCATTTGAGAATTTTCATTTTGACAGGAATGAGATCATTGACTAACTGTTTATGGGTTTTATTGATATGCTTACTATACTTATACCTTCTAGATGCTCGATGCTCATGATAACCATGTTGGAAAAGGTGTGGAAGTTCAGTTGAATGTGGATGGGTTTTTGTATTCTTGATAACGAAGGTTCAAAGCGTAAGGTCTGGTTCTCAACTTTCTTGATTTCCAATAATGGTTGGATTGTGTAGTTAATATTTGGGTGTGCTCATGTTAGGGGTAGTATCATGCATATGGTGAACTGTGAATGACAGTCTATTTTGTGGCCTAAAAATAGGTTACATTTGCTATTGTTTTGAATCTCTGTGTAAATAGGTTACATTTGCCTTTGTTTTGAATCTATCTCTGTGTAAATAGGTTACATTTGCCTTTGTTTTGAATCTCTGTGTAAGCTATGTCAAATGCAGTTGAGGGTTTTGATAATATCTGGCCATGTACTGATAAAAGAAGATAGTTTGCATAGAAGATATAGCCTTTGTAAAATTTCATTCTACTTTTCGTCTTTGCATTTTCTGTTCGATGCTCTTCTTCTGCAATGCAGGTGAACTGATTTCATTCATACCCTTTTAATAAATATGAACAGTAATCAGTGATGCTAGTCCCATGCATGTTTTAATTTAAGCTTCTCGGAAATTCATAACATAACCCTAATGACAAGGAGATGGGGGATTGGCTGGATTCTCATCTGTTCATTTTACAAGTGAATGAATTTGGTTACACAAAACCTTCAACTCCGAGGACAATATCTTTTTAAAAGGAAACTTTTATTAAGAGGCATTGGATCAGTATAAATGTGGTCTCCCCGTGGGTACTTGTTTCAAGTATTAGTTACGCTCTCCTTGACCACCGAAGATGTCTTTTTTTTTTGTTTCTGTACCCTTGATGTTGAATGATGTACGTTACCTGTTGCCAGCAATTATGGTATATCTTTTACATATTCAATTAATATTTGCTTTATTTTTTGCAATTTGTGTACTAAAAATGAACTGTCTAGTTCTGTATATATAACTCCTAAAACATTAGACAGTACCTTATATGGCATGCAAATTCTTATGGTTCACTTGGAGATCTTAATTCTTAAGCATGAATGTAACTAGAAAGTGAATTGTCTAACTCCTAAAACATCAGACAGTACCTTATATGGCATGCAAATTCTTATGGTTCATTTGGAGATCTTAATTCTCAAGTATGAATGTAACAATAGTTGGAATTGAGCGTTAAGCTTGGTGTGTGATATGAGTGCTGAGTTTGAAACCTTTTCAATTTTAGGTGGACAAGGATGGATGCATTGATCTCAGTGGTGTCTTGAAGGTAACAGCTGGTTTTGAAAGAAAAGGTATGCCATTGTTATAATATAGCTTGTAATCCCTTGATTTGTTTCTGTCGTTGTGCAACTCTTTCAGATTATCACAAGGCTGAAAGACTTTAAAAGAAGGTCAAACATAAAAATGGTTAAAAGATGAAGTGTGTGTTCTAAACCATATTATCACAGAGAAGAAATATTTTCTTGTCTGTCCTATGGGATACTGTTAGTTGTATGAATATGTTATCTGACTTATATGTACCATATAATCACTTGTAACTTTCTAGTTTTTTCATCATTCTGTGCTAACTTCTCAAACTTTGATTAGCTGTGCTGTCAATAATAGAGTTCCTTGATCTTATCCTAATATGAACTCAGTAGTCTGGTTTCTGAAAGGCATTATTTCTTCAGCAAGCACTTGAACTTGTAAAATACAATCAATCTCTAGCTCCACTGGTTTCTAGTAATCATGCTCTGGTTATTTGCATTCCTGGCCGTAAGACACAATTCTGAATGATCTGGCATAAGAACTCGTTGACTTAGATTTTGACAAACATTATACTGTGTTTCGGTAGCAAGAACTTGACAATATGAGGCAGGGTAGCACTTCAGCTCTATCGATATGTTGCAATTACTAATTAGATTCTTCTTCCTTTCCTCCAGTATCATACTCTGTTTCATATCAAAACAAAGTTGTTTTCAAGCAAGAGCTTCAAATTGAAAAGAGGGAGCTGAGAATTGCATCAAAGGTGAGTTTTGTAAGTTTTTGCTTCTGATTGTCATAGATATGTGTCTTCTTATAGTAATTCCCAACTAATTACATTATTTTCCCCTTTCAGCTACCAGAGTTTCTTACAGCAGGATCTTATCTGGAAAATATAGTTTTTGAAGTTGTTGATTCTCAGGGTGATGTTGATCTTCGTATCCATAATGAAGAGAAAGCTGGTCAGTGCCATTCACTAACTATAAAGTCAGATTCCTTTAATTTACAGGATCCTATTCGTTATACTTTGAGGCATGGTTGCTGCACTATTCCGGCTATTCAAATCCCTCCAATTGAAGGAAGCTTTTGCTTTATTGCTGCTCACTCCTGTTACCCCGAGCTGCAGCTGAGGGTCAAACTTCCAGTCATGAAAGCTCCAATAATGGAGTGTGATGAGATTCTATCATCATATTCAAGCAGAGAAGTCCCACTGATTCCGGACTCAGTGCCCCTCGAGTATACTAAAAGCCTAATGACGCCCATTGAGAATAATGGAATGGTATAAAATTTTCTGATGCAAATGCGATCTTAAGAATTAGCATGGAATCCTGTTTTTATCAATGTAAATGTTCAGCTACGTTTCTTTTACATGTTTTGGGTCTCCCTGTCCAACATGAAGTTAGGAGATTTTATGAGTTGTATCTTTAAGCAGCACTTGTTATATAGCTAATAGATCAAGTCAAGATTTTCAGTTTCTTTCCTGGACTATTCCTGGCAGGGACATGTGGATGACATTGCGAAATATGATGAGCTAATTGGAAATTCTGAAAGGCAACTTAAAGTCCTGAATGAAGAAAAGACAGAAATTGAGGAGTACGTGTCTGGACTGCAAGGTTCGGAACCTGAACAGTTTTTCTCCATTTAGTTTCATACTTCATTAAGCAAACGTTAAATATCAAGTGAAAGAAAATTTGGATGGTCAATAATTGTCTCTGGATTTTTGTCCATACTTTGGAATGTGCCTTCAATCTCCTGGCCATGCAAAATAGATTCAAATTTCTTTGCCTTGCTAATCAAAAGCAATGATACTGTGCATGGTTTACTTTGTTCTCAGCTTCCATGGAACCAACCTCGAACAATTCAAACTGTGTGCTTACTAAGGAGGAGATCCTGGTACAAATTGAAAGCAGGAACCATTCCGCAGCAGCTATTCTTTGCCAATGTTATAGATCTCTATCGTTGCGAGAACATCAAAACCATTTGACGGAGGGTATATTCGGGTTGGTTGCCCTCCTTGGAACAGTTGGCACCAGCAAGCTAAGCAGGTATGTAGCTATCTATTTTATCATGTTGTTAATAAGATAACTTTGAGCACTTTCTCATGTATAATATTTTCTCTTAACGTCTTCATTTGCAGGATATTGGCTGAGTTCTTGGGTGAAGATCAAATGCTTGCTGTTGTGTGCAGATCCAAGGAAACTGCGAGTGCTTTTGCACAATCTATTTCTGGTCGTTTTCTTGTCATATGCCTGGAGGATATAAGGTGCTATAATAGGCAGTTGCTTGAATTTTGATTCCTCTTGATCTGCACCTTATAAACCTGGGGTCCCCCTTGTATACCCTTTGGTATTAAGTATTAACCATGATGTGATTTTAACTAGTTCTTACAAGAAATGGATAAATCAGTACCCATGATTTGAGTTTTTTGACAGGCCTTACACAGGGGAGCTTGAATGTGGTGACCCACAGAGGAAACTAAAGCTGTCAGATCCTACATTACAAAGTGGGAACGTGCCATCAGGTTTCATTGGGTATGCTGCCAATATGATTAATTTAGATACCCAATATATGAACATAAGCACAGAATCTGGATATGGTCTTCGAGAAACTCTGTTTTATCGTCTTTTTGGAGAGCTCCAAGTTTATGACACTGAAAAACATATGAATGAAGCCGGTGCTTGTGTCAAACATGGTGCTGTTTCTTTAGACGGTGGAATGATCAGAGTCATTGAAAATGGAATAATGTCTCTAGGATGTTGGTATGCCTCTCTCTCTCATGTAAATACGCACATATACTTGGCTAACAATTTGTGTCCGTAACTGTATTTTCTTCCTTGGATTGGTTTAATCATATACATTTTTGCAATGCTACTTCTATCACCGCATCAATTAGGACCAAGGAGGAGTGCTCAAAAACTTGGATGTTGAAATTTGATGGGCTCGAGTGCATGTCTAGGAATTTGCATTCATAATCTAGCTCTTCATGTGTTTTATCCAAAAGTTCACAAGATTTGCATTCTATACAAGGTTGTAAGAAAGGAAAAGGATGGCCAAGTCTGGTTAAACTCAACCAAGTTTAAATTATCTGTTCTCTTCAGGGATTCTGAAATTTGCTTTCCAGTCGGAACCTTGGAGAATGAGATGAATCTTGCTCCAGAGAGGATGAAAATCAAAATGCAACTCGAAGCAGGCATGGAAATGTTGCAGAGTATAAAAGGAAAAATACAGCATGCGACCAGACTGCGTGAAAAAGCTATAAAGAAGCTGAAGAAGATGTCCAAGAATTATAACGAACTCATGGATCAAGTGGAGGCAGTGGAGTCTAGGAAATAGATGGTATGTTTTGTAGATGACAAACAAGTCTGATCATCGTACATATCCGAATGCACTTCCCTTTTATGTTTGCTGGTAAGCCTATTGTATAGTGATAGGGTTTTGTAGTATACTGATGAAGCCAGCCAATTTCATAGCTTGAAACTTCTTGTATGGATGATAGGGTTTAGTTCAGAGCTTTGCTTATTTATATCTTACTATATTAAAACACTAAACATTTCTGTTTCAGATATTATTTATTTTTATGTTTTGGTTAAAATTCCCCAAAAATATCAATTAATCAATGTTATTTAATTAATAATATAAGATATTTGGGAACGAATAAAAATATAATTTAATCAAAGTTATTAATTTATGAAAATAGATATCATGAATTGGGAAATGTGTTAGAAGTGTTTTTTTTTGTTTTTTTAATATAGTTAATTCAATAAAACTTGTATACACTATATTTTGTATTTTGATAATTTATGAAATGAGTATTTTTATATATATATTTAGAAATGAAGGAGAAAGATAACTCAAATTTAATAATGATTAAAAACTAGATTTTGTACTAGATATGCCACAACACTAGCAGTATATGCTATGATACTTATAATATTCTCATGAAAATTTACAATATATATTTAATTCATGGATATATATATAATACTCATAAAAAAATTAGTAGAATTAATATATTTAATTTGTTAGTGTTAAAAAAATATTTATAATTTATAAATATAATAAAATACAATTATTATCCCCTCACTGTTACCATAAACAACATGATTGTGCTTACACAAGATCCTAAATGTTTCCATATAAATCGAAACTCTAAAGAGAGATAGGGAGTTATTACTTCCAAATATATAAAAAAAAATAGAGAGAGGAAGAAAGAAAAGAAGAACACAGAGAGTGACAGAGACATCAGAGTTCAACTCAGCAAAAACAAATATGTTTCAACCCAACAGCCATCCTCAGGTTTGTCTCTTCTCAAATACTCTGTTTGTTTCCCAAGAAAATGTAAGAAAGTTAAATAACATTTTGAACTTTCTTATTTCTCAATGTAAAGTTCAAGTCCGTCTTTTTTTTGCCACATTTTCTTGTCAACCAAACAGAAACCATTCGGGTTTCTACACGTGCATGGACTTGTTTTGGTGTATTAAGTAATTTTAAGGTCACTGAGACAATCTTGTTGTGTCATGTTAGTCTTCTCTGTATGTCTATTTTATTTATGAGTTTCTTGAGTGAAAAGAAGAAACCTTTTTACGGGAATCTTGAAAAAGCTTGGAATTTGTAGTACTATTAAAGGAAAATTTTAACAGTGAGTTTGCTGATTTTTATTATGATGGTGGGAATTGTTTATTAGGAATATGTTTAGGTGGAAATTTTGCAATGTGGGCCTTGACTGGTTTTTAATAAACAGTTTGTTGTGAAATTCAGCTTGATTGAATTTTTTTTTTTAAATTATTTATGAACATGGGATCGCCTGCTTCTCAATAGTAGTGTTTTTTGAGGAAAAAGTGTTTTTCGTAGCGGGAACTTGAACCTTAGTTTGAGGGTGATTTATGTTGTAAGAAAGCATTATAAGAAATTTTAAGTGGGTTTGTAGTTGGTTTTGCTGTTACTGTGAACATGGGATCGCCTGCTTCTCAATAGTAGTGTT
This sequence comes from Salix koriyanagi, assembly GCA_029228605.1. NCBI lineage: Eukaryota > Viridiplantae > Streptophyta > Magnoliopsida > Malpighiales > Salicaceae > Salix > Salix koriyanagi. The sequence continues at coordinate 5,450,847 of CM055338.1, forward strand.
TTTTTTTTAGGAAAAAGTTTTTTTCGTAGCGGGAACTTGAACCTTAGTTTGAGGGTGATTTATGTTGTAAGAAAGCATTATAAGACATTTTAAGTGGGTTTGTAGCTGGTTTTGCTGTTACTGTTTTCTTTTAACAGGAAACAACACTTAGATGAGAATGTTGCAAGTTATTGGGTGGAGGAAAAGAATGTATAAATTTGGAACAATAAAATTCATTTAGGTACAGGGAGGTTATTGTGGGATGAGAGGAGTAGACAGTGAAACAATGTTGCATTCTTTAATGTTGTAAATCCCCTGAATGGCATACAATTAATCCAGAAGGTTGTTCTTACCTTTCCATGACGAAAAACAACCCTGTTCATGGGCAGACTGTTCTGTCCTCTCATTTCTTACAATGTGTGCAATACAAGATGATTTTTCTTATTACTAATTTGAATCTTACCAAGGCAGCTTCTCTTTTTTCTTCCCTTTTATTTAGGATGCATCGTCATCTACATTAATGCAAGTGGATCTGAAAGAAACTAGTATGTTTGTCAGGGATGAGATCCAAAATGGAGTGTTTCCACAAGCACAATCCATCATCTACAACGCTAAGGTTCTGAAGTAAAATTTAATTATGCTGTAATATTCTTTGCTGCAACTCTGTCTATGGAAGTAGTGAAATCATTCTTAAGTCTTTTGAGTCTTGAATGTGAATGTATTTAACAGTTCTAATACGGTGTAGGAGAAACAATAATGTCATATTAGCTGTTGTAACAGAATTGGAAACATTCCTTTGATCATCGTGCTCTTTTTGCTCAATTTTACTTGTGGTTAGGATCTGTCTACTGTTTGTATATGTCTGTGTGTGTAACTAGATATATTTACGTGACTTACAAAGGAAGGTGTCACAAAAAAGCTGCACACTTCTGTGTTTCGTAAGCTCACTTGTATACATTCACTCGTGCTACTTGTAATTTGAGAATGTTCCAGGCACTCACTTTGTGATAACCTAAACTCTGCAGAAACTTCAAGATGATTTGCATGTGTTTGGGATGAAAATAAAGCATCATGAGGACAACATTAAGTTTCTGAAGAGTCACAAATACAAATTAGATGATTCCATTCTTGATCTTCAAGGTATTCTTAATTTCTCATTTTCCACATGCTCATCATGGAATTTGAAATATAAAATCCTTCATAAACAGTGGAAACTGATTAAAAGGCTTAAACATATTTATCAGAATCATGCTACTAACTTGGATGAAGGTTCATCTGAGCATATATTTATCATTTCCATTCTTGAGTTAATGCTGCATCCAAGATATTAGATTGAACATTAACACTTGTTTGGGATTTGCCATTCTTGTACTCTGTTTTCTTCATGGTTTTTTATTTTGTTTTGTTTGGTTGACAGATACTGGAAATGGTATTTCATTTCATTTGATTTTATGGTTTATATGAACTCCAAAATCGTGCATACAAGTAAAATAATTTGAACTTCAGGTCAGGCTGTCTAATTTAGAAAAGGAGTTCATTCAAAGTTCAATCCTGGAATATTTTGGACTTCGGTTCTTTGTTTGTCACACTTCATACATTTATCTTTTCTTTCTCTGTCACAATTTCTCCAAGGGTGTTTTTCCTTCCCAGTTATCCTTGGCAAATATCATTCTTCAACACTGCCAAATACTGAAAATGATGCCCTATTCCTCTAATCCAAGCGAGGAGGAAACAACCGAACAAATTCTACTTCATGAAAAGTCTGCTGCGGGTATTTTGTGCCAGCTGAAAATGCACCATGACACTCAAACTTCTCATCTGTCATTGACAAAAGATGTGCTTGGTGTTGTTGCTACACTTGGCAAGGTTGATGATGATAATCTTAGCAGGTCAGTTGGGATCTGCTTGCTATCTGTTATGCTTGTTTTTCAGGTTGTGAATTGTGCACTATTCATATCACGATAGCTGAGTTAAAGTTTAAAGCACTGTTTAATTTTGAAAAATAGCCCATATCAGTATTCGGTATAATGAAATAGAATCATCACCCGTCATCTCAGAAGAATCTGTTCATTTGCAGTTTTCATGCTTGGGTAAGTCTCTTTCTGTTCTCTGATTTAGACGATGAATTTAGGTCCTACATAATTACAGGAGAACTGATTGGGAGTTTAAATGATATTAAAATTGATAAAAATAAGAAACCTTATTGATAGGGTTATCATTACATATTGCAATCAACTTGTTAAAAGGTGGAAATAGGTATATAATCAAACAATTGTGGAAACAGATTACAATATTCAGCTATTCAAAATCCTTTATTTCATCCTTTGATATGGTACTTGATCTCTTTAAAATTGGTGATTGTATTGATTTAATTTCAAACCAAATCATACTGCCTTGATTTGTTTCCTCAACAAAAATGACCTCTCTACTTTTCAGTTGAGGGCTTTCTGATAATTTAATCCTTAGTAATATGCACAATGCTTGATATATCTTTTCTTGTTTTAAAATGAACACAGGCTTTTCTCCGAGTACTTGGGTGTGGAGACTATGCTGGCAGTTGTCTGTAAAACGTATGAAGGTGTAAAAGCTCTTGAAACATATGACAAGGATGGTCAGATAAATAAAGGCTCTGGCTTTCATGCCCTTGGTGATTCTATTGGGAAGGAATTGGATGGTCGATATCTTGTCATATGTCTTGAAAATATAAGGCATGAATCTTGAATGTTGTCTTGTCAATCACAGTATTGTAGTCTGTAAAAATTCCATAAACAGCTCGTTCTCCCTTTTGCAGGCCCTATTGCGGTGAATTCATGGTGGATGACCCACAAAGGAGACTTGATCTCCTAAAGCCAAAATTACCCAACGGGGAGTGCCCACCTGGTTTCCTTGGCTTTGCTGTAAATATGATCAATGTGGAATTCACAAATTTAGTTTTTTCTCACAGGCAGTGGACATGGCCTTAGAGAGACTCTATTTTATAACTTGTTCTCTCGTGTGCAAGTTTATAAAACAAGGGAAGACATGGTGTTCTCCCTACCTTGTATAAGTGATGGAGCCATTTCTCTAGATGGTGGGATGATAAAGGGTGTTGGTGTCTTTTCTCTAGGTAATCGGTAAGTGGTCCTGCTGTTCTACCTGAATTGACAATTTTAACTGATTTCATCTTAAGGTGAATTTCATATTTTTCCTTCTCTTCACTAAAGATCTTGGTAATATGAAGGGAACTCAAAATGCCTGAGGATGTTTTCTGGATTGTTGACATAGGACAGGATAGAATAAATTGAAGAGGAAAAAAAAGAAAAGCAAGATGAAAAGAAAAGGGAAAAACAATAGGAAAACCAGGAGAAAAAGTCCTTTGTGAAATTCTCCTTTTCAATTGTCAGTTATCCATAATGGTTGTTCCTGAAGCTCAGTATGTCAGCCGTTGTATACATCCACTGAACCCTAATCAAACCCACAACACAAAAAAGAAGAGGAGTCGTCCTTTTTAAAATTAAAAACATAACTAATAAAACAAAAAAAAACTGAATTATAGTAACTACTATATAGGACAGAAAACAAAGATCTTCAACTATCACTTAAAGTTCTCAGGTAATTGATTATAATTCCATTATTCTTTGTTGGTTCCCCATCAATCATGCTGGATCATGTCATATCGTTGAATGATGCCATCTTAGCTGTAAAGTCGGGTGCATTCATTTTTGGCCTTCAAAAGGTTAGTTGATGATTTATGGAAGTACCAATACCTGCATGATACTTGTTCATCTTTATAAGTTGCGGAGTGTTATCATTCCAGATCAAATCCTTTCATTCTAGAACTCATTTCCTTTGGTATAGCATAGCTTTTATTTGCTCTCTTTCTGATGGTGTCCTGTTCTCTTAAATGATAATACATCACTAGTTTCAAGCCTGTTTACTCATTATTTAAAGGGTTGTCACTTTGACTAAAAATGATTTGAATGGAATCTTTTTGTTGTTCTTTTTAACGATATGTCAGGTGTGTTTGTACAGAAAAATATAATTTCTTTTAACCTCGTCATATCTGATGCTTTGTCCAAGCGGATGACCTTTTTATCCTATCTTCTTTGTTTTGGATTTGTTATTGTAGATATGTCCTCGGTCAATAAGAAACCCGCCCTCATTTTCTGTTATGTATTTGCTATATACTTGCATGATCTCCAGGAATGATGTGGATGTAAGATTCCCAAAATCTTCTGTGACATCGACCCTACCCGACAACTACTTTGACACCGAGAAGCATCTCAAGGAGATGAAATGGAAAAGGGAAAAAATGCTGGAGGATATAAAGAGAGAACAAGCACTATTGGATAGTGCAAGGCAAAGTTTTGAGAGAAAGAAGGAAGAGTTTGTTAAATTTCTGGCTCATAGCTCAGCATATGCAGCTCAGGTAAGGCTCAAACATATCTTATTGTCCATGATTGACTGTCTACATTTCACTCATTTGCATGCAGTTGCTTTGATTTTGTGTGTGCATGGCTTGCTTGGATATAAAGTTTAAACCAAAAGTGCGCTATTTAATGTCAAGCTCTACTGCACTTTGAAATGCCCCCCTGGAAAACAAGAACATTGTAATAGTTGCTTTTAAAAGAAACAAACAATGAAATTAGTATTATCACTTACCTATCATTTTAACGAAATTCCTATTTTTTTTATTAATAAAAGTAGTCCATTAATCATATTCTATTTCGTTCTTCTATCTATTAATAACAGTTGAATAAACTTCATGTCCATAACGTCAGGTCCTTTTTACTAGGAAAAATGTAATTACTGCTAAGAATTTGTTTCAGTCATCGTCATTTCATATTCGAGTAGTTGTGATTGCTACATCTGAATTATGGTCACCAATGGAATCAACTGGTGCAGGCAGGATTTACTCCAAGATAACTTTTTAATCAACAAAAGTTGAAACCTCAGAGGAGGAAATGGGATTCCCTTTAGCGTGAACATGTTCTGGAGCTCGTGTTTAGTTCAAAACATTTTCCTTCCCGATTCTCCGGCGAAGATTATCTCCACTGAATGACATCTCATGTAGTTTTCAATTCACCGACAGCAATCGCTTCTGCAAATTATGATGTGCTGGAGCACAAGTGATTGAAAGTCACTTTAAGGTACCTCATTTGTTTGTTGGAAAACTCTAGCACACAATTGTCCATAGGGATGCAGATCTTTTGTACTAGGAAAAGGTGCAATTAGCTATAACCTTGTATTATTTCCTCCATGCTGTATGTACATGTTCATAACGATGCCGTTTAGGTCCTTTGCCCATCTAGAGCTGTAATGTTTCTTGACCAACAAAGTCTACAGTAATGGATGGAAATGTTATTGACAATTGTGAATGTGTTGATGACAAAACTCTGGCATCAAGTTTCTTTCTTCTTTTTTTGTCATTCCTCCATGGAACAAATGGTTGTTTCTTTGCTAACGACATTTTTAATTTTTTTCAAATGAGTTACATCAATGGTTAAAGTTTGAAACTTTCAAATTCTTAAAAAAAAAATAGTTTTTGGAGAAGTTCAGGGAGAGGGGAGTCATGGACCCCCATCAACTTATATATCTGAACAATGAGTGTTATTGATTATTTTTTTCACGGTTACATAGTTGTTATACTCGATTTGAATCATATCGTTTTATTTTTTAAAAATATATTTTTTTAGAATTAATATGGCTAGATTAATTCCAGTTTAACTTCAACTTTTAATGGATTAGGTTACTAAAAACAGACGTGAAGTGTTATAAGTCTTATATAATAAAAGGAAGCGTGGTATCAACAAGCACCAGTGGTCTAGTGGTAGAATAGTACCCTGCCACGGTACAGACCCGGGTTCGATTCCCGGCTGGTGCACTGAGGAGCAATGATGAAAGCTGAGTCTTAGCGATGGTAGGGTCCATCGCAAGCATCTGATAACCAGATGACACGTGGCTCTGCTGAGCTCTTTGTGTTTTCTATTTTCGGGTTCCTTTTTTCTTTTCTTTTTTGTGCATTTCCTTACCAACACAAAAGGCAAATTGCGTGATTTTTTTTTAATAAATAATACTTACATTCAAAAAAACTAATTATGTGATAAATATAGCAATTATTCGAATTTTTTTTTGTTGGAAATGAATTGAAAATGACCAACCTAAATATTTATGATTAATATTATTATTTTGATTCTTAAAACTTTATTTGAAAGTATTTAACTTGTAAGAAATCAAATTTATAATTTTTTTATGATAAAAATTATAAATTATTTTAATTTACTTAGAAAAAAATACTTTTAAAAACACACTACATTATAATATCAAATACATTCAAGGAATAACATGACTTAACTATTGAATATATAACAATTAACTGTATTAAACATAAAATATATTTTGAGTTCATATGGAGTATTTCTTATAAAATATTAATTTAAATTACCATTCAATTAATATTCATATAAATTCTTTTATATTTTCAAAATATTCAAGACACTTGGAAAAACCCAATTGAAAATTAAGATGCCATTTTTTTATTTAATTAGAAAAAAAATATATTACGTCTCAGATTGAAAGCAATTTTATAAAACTTGTATTTCAACTTGTAAAATCATAAAATTTTACGAATTGAAATTATAAAACTAGGTTAAAAAATCAAATTTCATTAAAATTAATATAAATTTAGTAAAATTGGATAAAATCGTAAAATCGTACAGATCACTCTGATTATTGTGGGCGTGTACTGTGCACGTTAATTAATTTTGCAATTCTCTACTCAGTTCTAGCTCTCACTGTCGGCTTGCTCCTCTCTTCTCCTCTTACTCTTGTCGTCCTCACTCCTCTCCTCCCTTACTCCTCTCTTCTCAGCACTACTGATCACAGGAAGCTTGTCGGTCGTCGCCGTCGTCAGTGTCGTCGGCCTTTCTAAGATCTGGTGGCTGGTGGCTGGTGTCCGGCAAGGCGACAAGAACACTTGTTGAAGGTTAGTTTTCTAATTGTTTAACTTCTGCAATTCTGCAATCGGCATGAACTCTGTCCTCTTCATATTACTAGATTTTTTGGGTTTGTTTTGGGTATTGTGATGTTCGGGTTTTTGGCGGTTCAATTTGGTGGCTGGGTTTTGGGTATTGTGATGTTTGGGTTTTGGGTGGTTTTGGGTTTTCGGCAAGAATACGATTGGTTAATTACAGAAATCGGGTAGATGTAACTATGATAATCACAAGATGTAATTGTCTAAAGCTGGATGGTGCATATAAATGCAGTTCTGAAATCCAACGGGTAATAACAGAATGATGGTTGTGTTATTGGGTTGCAATTTGACTTGCCATTTTGGGGTGCTTTTTCTGCATATATTGAACGGAGGGTGCAATGGAATTGGAGCTTGGGGGCTTAATTCTATGCTGAATGCTGTGATTTTGCTGTTGTTTTTGAAGTTTTACTTGAAGATGTATCGAAGGAAGAGAGTGAATTGAGAGTTACTAGGATTCAATACCACTTGGTTATTGTTTTCTTCTGTTCTTGATTCGCCCACGTTAGCATAGCTATCGATACCTAACATAGGATCCTGATTAAGGCTTAATCACGAGAGGTACAGCACAGACAATTTCTTTCTTTTTCGTCGCCCAGCTTCAATTAGAACGTAGCTATTATCATGGTAAGAAATGAATAATTGGTTGTGGTTCTGTGAAGGTGGGAGGGTGGACAGAGGTATACGAAGGGCTGACATTTGCAACAGTGAGAGGGGCTGGTCATGAAGTGCCACTTTTCAAGCCGAGAGAAGCCCTTGAGCTATTCAAATCATTTTTGAAAGGGCAGCCCCTGCCCAAGTCTTGAAAAGAAAAACCCTCCTATACTGTAGTGAAACATACTTGCTTCTGTATTGTTGCCATTGGATAGAAGGAGGTCTCGTTTTTAGTTGACCATTGAAACAAAATTAGCAGGAAGGAGTTTGACATTTTTGGTCAATGTCTTGTCACAGCTGCTCCTTGTCTGAGTTAATTTTTTCTTATGAAGTGATATTCATTGCTACCTCAGTTGCATGCTTCTTTGAATATTTGTTTGGGATGAGAGTGAAAGTTGAGGGCAATATTAGTTCCTATGATTACAAGCTTTGATTTGAAATTTGATGAATGGACTGCTTCTCAGAACTTTACCCGAGAGACATCGGTCCCATTGTGGGTGTTGCTCATTTTTTGTCCACAAGCATTGATTTCAAGTGCTTATTGTATTGATTACAAGCATTGATACAGGCAGTGTTTGAGCTCTGAAGTGTACTCGTTTTACCTTAGCATGTTAGAAAGTAACTAGATCTATGAGATTGTTGCTGGCCCATAAGAGGAAAGGTAAAAATTTAGGTATTTATAAAGTTTATGTTTGTTTTTAATCATGAATTGTAACTACTGGTTTGAAAGTTTCAATTTTTTTTTAAGGACATAGAGGGTTGTTTGAGTGTAATCAGCTTGTTGCTTCGATTGTTTTTGCTCCTATGTTTGAATGAAGACTGTTGATTTTAGACCCTGGGTTGGATTCATGGTTTAACCTGTAGCATGCGTTGTTAGCTATAAAAAAAACTAATGGTTAGAAAAAGTATGCTAGAAGCCATGCGATACTACCATTTACATTTACCTAATACGCTAGCTTATTATCTTAATCCTAAATACATCGACTTTTGGACTTTTTGTAGTTATTGGGAAGTATTTGAAATTAGGTTTTTCTAAGTTGATATTTGTTTTCAGGCTTGAAGGTTCTGACTTTTCTAAGATAGGAGAGAGAAGTCATCAAATTAGGGCATCAGAGAGCGAGGAAGAAAGAAATGGAATTTTGCCCAACATGTGGGATGCTATTGCGATACGAGCAGCCAAATATGGGGCAAGCAGGCAGATTTTATTGCCCTACCTGTCCCTATTTTGCTTCGATTGAGAGCAGGGTAAATTATTAACTTGTATAAATTAAATTGGCTTCTTTATTTTTCTGGTTTGCATTTTGTACTGAATGATGTGATGACTGTTCTGTTGTGATTAGGTTAAGATAAAGAGAGAGCAAAAGCTTGCTAAGAAAGAAATTGAACCTATTTTCACCCTCGAGGACATGAAGAAAGGCGGTGCTGAAACCGATGGTGCGTTTTTTTTTTTTTTGTGTGTGTGTTATTGGTATTTATTACCTGTTGCTGTGGAATGGAGGGATTTTCGCAAATATCCTGCCACTTTGAAACTTTGATATTGTTTTAGTCATCATTGATATCCTTTTGTTTCTACATTTTCTTAGAACAGTTTTGGGGTTTTGTAATTGAATTAGATTGAAGCAACTAGGTTAGCACCAAGTTCCCTCTTTTTTGTCTGATGTCCCTTTTTTCCTGATGGCAGCAACATGTCCCCATTGCAACTTCGGAAGGGCCTGTTTCCAGCAGATACAGATTAGATCTGCTGATGAGCCAGCTACAACATTTTACTTCTGCTTGAATGATAAGTGCGGGAAGATGTGGCGTGAGGACTGAATACATCAATCGGTCTTATAAACCTCATAAACTATACAGTAGATCTTCAAATGTCTCAAGTTTCCATCCTCGGATGCTTCGGAGTTTTGCAGTTGGCACGTTTTTGTGTACAATGTTACAGATTTGAGATGTCAGTTTAGACAGGAGAAGCTGCTAAATATGTTCCGACGTCTAAGCAAACAGCTTAGCTTTTTGGTTCTTTTCTCTTGATTAATTCTGGAGTATTTTCTTTTCTTCAGGATTCTGATTCTCCTTGTTTCGGGCTTATTTAACACAGATAAAAATAATTTGCATTCAAGAGAGAATCATAACAATAATTACTTTTCAACTTAATCGAATCACATTGATTAACTTTTAAACTTTATTAATAAATGATAAATTTATAATAAAACTAAAAAGAAAATATCAAATCAAAATAATTAGAAAAAAAAAGGGATAGTTTGGTAATGGGAGACACATCTTTGAACGCAGGAAGTTAAAGATAATGAGCTGTTTGATTTGGTGTTTTAAAAAATAAATTTTTATTTGTTTTTATTTAATTTTTGATATTTTTAAATTATTTAGATGTGAAAAAAATATTTCAAAAAACAAACTCCAAATACCATAGAAATATTTATTTTTTTAACAATCAAGCTCCATGTTTTTTTCCAATCATTATCTCATTATCAAACAATAAAAAACAGAAGAAGACCACCCAGTTGAAACCTTAAAAGTTTAGCTATTTCTTGCAAAATTCCATAGGTTTGGGGACTGCTTATCCCGTTTAACCCAACCATTCAAGAGTTGACTTGCTTAGCCCGTGACATGGCACTTGGGCCGGCTCATTGTGCTGGCGGTCCTATAACCATCTCTACTGATGGAGTTTTATCATATGTGCCCGACCACTTGGGCTATATCTAACCGGAACTGGAAGGAAAGAGTGACATTCCAAAACAAAGCCAACTACTCACTCTCTCACTTTGCCGTTACTCCATCGTAAGTCTCTCTCTCACCTTTCTTCTGCTGATTGAGTTTTGTATGTTTGATGAGTTTATTGACATGAGTTTTGTCTCCTCTAAAATGGGTTTGCTTTATGTTTCTGCTTATTGCTTGGATTTAGCTGCTGCTTTTGATTTTCTTTCTTCGATTTCTGTAGTTGTCGTATCCAGTGACTCGAAGTGTTTCATTTCAACCTTATGTAGCGGAAAGGAGTTGAATTTTTTTTTTGTAAGGATTATTAGAGTGCTGTATAATTGATAAAGTTTTGTTTTTTAAAAGAGAGGAGTAAAAAAAATCAACATGTTAATTCAATTGTTTATATTGGAAAAGTGTTGATTTTGGTTTGGGTTTGATTGGTGATAGGTAGTCTTGTCTGTAACCGGTTAACCTAGGAATAGTAGGTGCACGCTGTATTTCAACTTTTGTGACATTGATGTCTTAATCTGAAAAGAAGATGGTTTTTAAGAGTATTTATAGTTACAGAGAAGCTTTTGTAGAGCTTGAGACTCTTGCTTCAAGTAGTCATTGTTGACAGGAATTTTAGGGTGGAAGCTACTTGGCTCTTTCCAAAAGCAAACAAATGGTTAATCCATGTGTTTGCACAACTGCTTTTAGATGAATTAAAGATCTAATTTTTACGAATGTTGTCGTTTTTCTTGCTTGTTATGCCCTTTTGGCTACAACTAATTAATGAGGCAAAGTAGGTAAAATGGTATTAGATGTTAGGTGATACAAATTTCTTGATACTAAATGAGTTGGATCTTTCCAGAAGTTCTTGCTGTTGCAAGGAAATATAAAATCTCATTCAACCATTCTTCTTGTCACAAGGGGGTATAAATCCTCACTCAGCATGTAATAAAAATAATCATTGTTGATTGAAACTTTGGGATGGATGTTGGTAAGCTCCAGAGTAAGATGTTTAGTGATATTAATCCATTTTCCATCAAAGCTGCTTCTAGGCCGAGTAAAAAATCTTCTTTTCAATGAAACCTTAATTGCATTTTCCCTTTAAATTTCTGACTGGGATGAGAGTGAATTTTGAGGGCAAAACTACTTTCTTCGTTGATTACAAGTATTGATTTGAGATTTGATGAATAGACTGGCTCATGGAACGAACAGAAAGACTTCACTTCCCTTGTGGATGTTGCACAATTTTTCTCCTATCCCTTTTTTCATTGATGTATCTTAGAGTGATGTATACATCCATTAAGCACCACATGTTTCTTCTTTTGCGGCAGAAAGCTAGAGGACCTGAAGAATGGCAAGCAAAGCTGTGAAAACTGTGGCAAAAGCCGTTTCAGAGTACCAGTACCCATGGAAGGAAAAGTTGGCACAGCACAAGAATGAGCTGTCCAAAGGGGTTTGGGGTTACTGGAAGCTTGGGGCATGGACGCCGCTTCACATTAGTGGTCGGCGGCGGGCTAGACTTCGCAAGGAAGTCCTCCTCGCAGGTGAAGATTGGCCATATGATCCAGAAAGGAAGGAAATGAGAACCAAGATGAAAGGACACAAGTGTGATAGGATTGCTGCAGAGAGACGGGCGAATACTGCCAAGCTGATGGAGCAAATGCCAGAAATGTTGCTGGCATACAAGAAACGTAGGTGGGAGAAGAAGATGAAGGAAGAAGACAAAAATAAGTAAACATTTTCCAATCCAATGCTGTTTCAATTTTCAAGCTGCTTTTGTAGTAGCTGTTGTCAAAAGAGTTGCATTGATAGCAGGGCGTTTTCCTTCCCAGAAATGATTTTTGTGTAATCTACTTTTACCCGGGTTTGCTTCAATGTTTTTCCATGGTTTAAGGAAACTAAATAGAATGTATGTCAGGATAAGTTGATGGAGGTTGTGTTAAGTTTTCTGGTACTGAGTCCAATCTCCTGACCCACTAGACCATGGACCCTTTTGTCATGCATGCACGCAAATATACACATATATAATCAAACATGCCACATGATCTGTACAGATTCAACAAACTGTTACATCTTACAATAGCATTCACTGAGTCAGTCACCTGGATAAATTGATATTTTGGTCTTAACCAAAAGAAAAGTTAAGTCAGGGATTGTATTGGTGAGTGTTTGGTCCCTTAACAATTCAGACAACAATCAGTGTTTGGACTCTACACTAAAGTTGGCAATTCTGTTTTGTTTTGGTTGGTGCTTTGTTTTTTTATTTGGAAACGTTTCGGTATGTCGTTTCGAGGTTATATTGTTTATATATATTAATTAAAAAAAAATTCCAATCAATTTTTTTTTATTTAGAATTGTGCAATTTAATAAAAAAAATACACAATAAAATGATTTTTATCTACAAAACTATGAACATGTATAATATTATATGTATAAATACACAATAAATTTTAACATAATATATATGTTAAGAGATTTTTCGTAAAATTTTATCTTAATCTAATGGTTGGATTAAGAGATATAATTAATATTGTAAAATTATTTATTATTTTAAAAAAATACTATTTGACTAAAACGAAACGAGCGAAACAAAACCGGTATGTTTCGGTTAGTATTTAGCTGAAAAATCAAAATTGACCGAAATTTAAAATTAAGATAAAAACGACACTATTTTTTTTTATTGATAAAAATATTTCAGCTGGTTCAACTAAAACATAACAAATATTTGTCTGGTGCCCGGTGTTTAGTAGCATTCACTCTCTAAATGCCAGTCTTTGAAAATATTTTTTTCTTTGTTTTTAATTAAAAAAAAATAGTGCTTTAAAATTATTATGATGTATTAATATTAAAAATAATAGTATCCTTCCCACAAAAAGAATATTTGAACCGGCAATAAAGGATAATCTAATTTTTACACAAGACTCATTACTTATTATTAGATATTTATAGTGTAAGAATGTTTTTTAATTTTGAAAATATAACTAAAATATTTTTAAAATAAAAATAATTAAAGCTGACAGGGAACCGAGAATATTAACGTAGTAAGCAAATCCTTGGTGCTGGACAACGTTTTGAGGGATCAGTTGGAAGTGAGATTGTTCAGCCAGAGTCAAAGCGGGGTGAAGATGTGAAGCAAATCAGAGCTTGACTGGTGATTTTTTGGGCAATAATGATGCTGGCATCATGGCTGTTGCCCCTGTAGCATTGGAGAGTGAGAGAACTTCTCTTGGAGGACTCTGAAACTCCTCCTGTTAACAATGGTGGAACTGATACTGTTGCACCAAAATGGCGTGGGAGACCAACGGGATAAAGAAAAACAGAAAAGAAAAGGGAACCATGGAGATGTTGCAGGTGAGAATCGAGAGATGACGAGTGAAACCAAAGGCTCTAATGTTAGTGGTATATTGAGAATGAGACGACTACTCTCGCAGGTGCAGAGGTCATATCAATGGCAACAAGACTTCTGGTCCAATGCGTTTGGAAAATGATGGGGCAAGGACAATGCTTGATGAGAATATTGGAAGCAATAGTGAACTGAATAATGAAAATACCCTATGCATAATCTAGGTTAAGCTTGAAAGTGAAGCTCAGAATATAATTTATATTATTTTTTAATAATAGCGGTGAAGAGAGGAGTTGTTGGTGATATTGTCAGGACAAGAGCAGCACAGTGAGGGGATTGAGGAGGAACAGCAAAAATTCTTAAGGCTGATAGTATGGACATTGCTGGTGATACTGTCAGGAGCTATGAAGGTGCGGACAACAAAGCTAGACTGATGGATTTAGGGAACGTGGAAAAGATAAGAAATTTCCAGGTGAAGCCACCGGTGTCAGTGGAGAGGGGAAGGAAACTGTAAGGCCTAGGCTTCGCCGACCAAAGGGCTCCAAAAACAAGCCAACAGGTTAGATTGTCAGGAATTGCCTGGTGAAGCTGTGGATAGAAACAAAAATGTTTACAGCAGAACTAGGCAGGTGATTTCAGAGAATAGGATGTTCATTGAAGCCTTTACGTGAAGAAGATAGGTTATTGTTCATTGAAGCCTTTACGTGAAGAAGATAGGTTATTGTTCATTGAAGCCTATTCTTACCTGTAATCTACAACAAAATTAGGGCTAAATCTATACCCTATCCTTGAATTCTGAAGAATTTTCTTTTTTCTTTGTTAAGGTTGAAGCTGTGGATTTTCTTGAGACTTTGTATCTTATTTGGTCTCACCAGATATTTCCCCAAGATTCCTGCATCTGTATTTCCTCTTTTATTTCCTTTATATTATTACAAAAATTCTCCACCTATAATTCTCAATGAAAGTGAATAAAAACCTACACCGAGACAAGGTACCCAAAAAATCAAAGACACCCATTTTAATTCACACCATATTATCCAAAACCTCTCTTTCAATTTCCAATCTTTACCACTCTACAAACCGGAAAATTCATCTCCCTGTTACCCTTAACTTCTCTCTTCTGCAACGAAATTCTCCAAAAATGCTTGATAATTTGTAAATCTAAAACACACTCACTTCAATTCACTCCCAATTATCCAAAATCCATCTGCAAATTCTCAATCTTGAGTCATGGGCCCTAAATTATTTTCACTCTCTTTAGCTTAAATTTCCCTCACTTTCCTGGGGAAATTCGACCACCATGGCCGTTGCTGCAGTTAGAGGCAAACCCACCAAAGAAACTGCTTCTCAATTCAGATACTTTATGTTTAATTACATGCATGTGGGAAGTCGCTTGTCTAGTGTTCACTATGCTAGCAAAACTGCAAAATGGGATGACCATTTTGCAAATACTCCTCATCACTTCACTGCTTTCAAGCCTGAACCACTTTGCGGGGAGTTTGTTGAAAAGGGTACTCAATTGCTGGAAAATAGTGGTAATTCAAGTAAAGACTTTGATAGGAATTGGAGTCAGAAAGTGAGATATAATAGTGGTGGGTCGGGTTATGGTGACCCACCAGAGGTTTGGCAACCACCTGGTGATGGTGTTGCAAAATTAAGGATGACTGATGGAGGAGTGAGTTTTAAGGTAGGGAGTAGAGGTGTGTCTGGTTCAAAGGAAGGGTCTTGGGGTGGATCAAATTTGGGGAGTAGCTTTCCAACACCAAAGGAGATTTGTAAGGCACTTGATAAGTTTGTCATTGGACAACAGAGAGCTAAGAAGGTGAGGTTTCTTTATTACGGTTTGGCATTTGGCTACTTATTATTTTTAGAGTGATTTTTGCTCTTAGATGCAATAGAAGTAGCTTACCAATCAGTGCCATCATGCTTTTGGTTATTGTGGCCAACATTATAATTTGAACCAGTTTCGGAAGGAAGAGGATGTCTTTGGATTGTCTAAGTTGTTCAGAGTTCTTGTTTTGCAAGTAATATTTTGTTAAATTATTAGATGCTGAAGAATAACAAAACAATGGACATGCTTCATTGATTCAATGGAGTTTTTTTTAAACGGACTCTTATCGGAGAACGGCTGTAAAAGCATATATGTTGTCATAATTGTCGTATCTTTTTGAAGTGAGAAATTAAAAGTGTCTTTATTTTGGGTTTTCTTAGAGTTTAAGTACGCAACCATACATGGACAATCCTTATGCTATGTTTTGCTTGCTTGACATCTTGTTTCATTTTAGTATTGTCTGGCTGCCTTTCTACTCATTTTTCTAATTTTCTATCTCGAATAGGTGCTCTCTGTTGCTGTTTACAATCACTACAAGAGGGTCCATCTAGAGTCTGTTAAAATATGGTCAGTTTTATTCCTCAGTAGTAAATGCTGTTCCATTATTTCCTTATTATTCCATATGCATAACTTGAAAAGAAAACCTGTTGATTATATGTTAGGCACTAAATGCCCATTCAAAAATGCAATGGCTCTTTGATTTTCCAATAAGCAATTGAACTGGAACTTCTCTGGCTGAATGAACTGGTGGTTCACCTTATTTATAGCTGCAAAAGTTCTCCTTTTGATGTCTTTTAAACCACAAAATAGCAGTGAACTGTAATTACAGTAGATTTTTTATTCAATATGAAAGTACACCCTTCACTATATAATAAGGTAGTAAACTTGACTATCCTCTTGGGGGCATTGTTTGGTTCCCCAGAGGGTGCTGGAAAGTCTACTGGATCATGGGGTCAATATTCGATAGCTAGTTCATGTTTTTTTATTCAATGCTGTTATTCACTATGCATATTGTGAGAATTGTCTGTTTTAACATGCTTAGTACAACCTGGGAAGTTAGGTGCAACTCAGATTCAGTCAATGAAAAAGCAGAAACCATGGACGAGGAGGAGGTTGAACTTGAGAAAAGTAACATTCTTCTAATGGGTCCAACAGGTTCAGGTAATTTGTCATTATCCTTATTCTGATTGTTCAATGTAGTAGTTACTTTTAAATTGTACTAGTAACAAGGTCCCAGGAGTAACCTAGCTCTCTAGAGTTGTTCTTATGCAATGATATTTTTCTTTTTTTCAGCGCTCTTCTTTATATGCTTCTTCTGTTTATATGGTGTATTGAATTGACTGATAATCTGTTACAGATGTTGTCCCTCGTGCATGGATAAAGGTTCCTAGCTGTTAATGATTTTGTTGTGATAGAATAGGTAGTGACGATTAGTCTGGTCATGGAACCTTGTCTCAAAGTCTTACTTGTGCTACTCTTTGTGATGTTTTAATTTTTATTTCAATTTACGCCAAGGATTTGACTGTGGACATTAGAAAAACTGATGCTTCTATGGTCTATTTCCCCACTCCTCTCTTATTGCAGAAGAATTAGTACTGCTTCCCTCAACGTTCTTTTGCTCTTTTTGAATCCTAAATATAAATTGTGGAGTGGAATAGAATTTCTGTTAAACTGATTGTTTAGAAACTGTTTGTTACTGCTCTCATTTCGCTGTTTTTGATGTCATTTCAAGGACAGGGAAGACATTACTTGCCAAAACCTTGGCGCGATTTGTGAATGTTCCTTTTGTTATTGCAGATGCAACTACTTTGACTCAGGCAAGTTGGTGATTTTCATTACTTTGTTATTGTTGACCTATTATGAACTTCATCGTTTATTGTTTTCTCTCACCTTCAAATGGATTTCCTTTAAAAGTTAATTTATTAACCCAACTCGCACCTAGATTAGTTGTGTACTGCTGAGTATTTTGCCTCGGCATTTATTTTTATGGATTGGTGAAGATGCAACAAACCCTCTTCCTTTTTTAGAAAAAAAGAAAAAAGAAATTGGAATATGATTAAATGATATGTTTTACTACTGCAATTCTTTGGTATTGTACATGAATTTTGGTTGCTGATGTATGTATGTTAGAAAATCTTGTTAGGGAAGCTGATTTTAAGTTACCATGAAATTTTATGTGCAGGCAGGATATGTTGGGGAAGATGTGGAGTCAATGTTATACAAACTACTGGCGGTGAGTTCTCACAAATCTTATTTTTATTATGCTTCAAGCACCTTTCTACATGGGAAAAGCTCTTACCCTTCTCCCTGATATATGTCCACTGCCATTTTAATTGCCGTTCATTGACTTATTGCTTCCATAGCTTGTCTTAGATTCCTATCCTAGCCTTTCAAAACTTTTGAACTGGTATTCTTATGATTTTCTGATTTTAGTGTGGATATATATTAAGCTGTTGTGGTATATGGTTTTGGTTTTGCCTGAGACTAAGGGTTTTTTTTTTCATATATTAATCGATTTTTTTCTTCATAGGGAGAGGGGAAAATTGAGCAGTCTTCATATGTGCAATCATTTGATTGTTTATGGTCCTTATATCCCTGGAAACTAAAGATTCTGCTCGGAACATATAAATACACATTAGGATATAGTTGACATGTGATAATTATAAACTCTTTTTGCTAGACTTGTTCAAATTTCAGTGGAGCCACTGTACCAATAATCATGGCTCTGCTGCACAAGTTGGACACTGAATTACTTATTGTGAATGAACAAACCTAAACTTTTCCTTTCTCTCCTTTGTATCTCAGGCTGCTGACTATAATGTGGCAGCTGCTCAGCAGGGCATCATTTATATTGATGAAGTTGACAAGATCACAAAAAAGGTTATTTTACCATCACTACTTTCATCTTTATTTCTTTTCTTCAAAAATTGCTTTCCACTTCTAACACTATCTCTACTTCTCCTGTCTTTTCAATATGCAGGCTGACAGTGTTAACATTAGTAGAGATGTGTCAGGGGAGGGTGTCCAGCAAGCATTACTGAAAATGCTTGAAGGAACTGTAAGTGCTGCCAAAAGTTGTAGGAGAAGAATGATTATCAATTACTTGATATCTCTGCTGGTTCAATTCTACTACCATTGCTACTGAAATAGCTAAATGATCCATCTGTACCCTTAGTTATGTACGGAAAGATTAGCTTCATGAATTGTTAACGTCTATTAAGCTAATTTTTTTCCAATCATATGTTTACAGCCATTTATTTTTATATAGGTAGTAAATGTTCCAGATAAGGGAGCTCGAAAGCATCCCAGGGGAGACAATATTCAGGTAGATACTATGTGGTTTGTAACGCGTGCTTTTCAGTCACATTCACAAATTATCCACGTAATAATATCCATGGACATGTTTTGCTATTCTTAAAAACTTCCTGACAACTCAAGTCTTAATGTGACCATGAAAAGTCAGCTGCTGCAATTGCATTTTTTCTTAATCTCTTATGATTGATTTTTTTGATAGATCGACACAAAGGATATTCTTTTCATATGTGGGGGTGCCTTTATTGATTTGGAGAAGACCATTTCTGAAAGGTTTTACGTACATACATGCATCTCTCTCTCTCTCTCTCTCTCTTCTCATTTGGTAAAATATGAATCCTTTTTTTCATGAAAGGGAAATGTAAGTAAACATTTATGACATCCTTGTAGGCGCCAAGATTCATCGATCGGGTTTGGTGCACCAGTACGTGCAAACATGAGGACAGGTGGTGCTACGAGTGCTGCCGTGACATCATCTTTATTGGAGACTGTAAGTGAAAGTTGGTCTTAAATTATCAACAGCTTTGATGGCCCTCCTTTTGTCTTTTATGCAACTTCCACTGTTTGTCTTTGCTACTAACTGCTTTTAGATACTTGCATATTATTTTGCCTGAAATCTTTGCCAGGCTGAAAGCAGTGATCTTGTTTCATATGGTTTGATACCTGAATTTGTTGGAAGATTTCCTATCCTTGTCAGTTTATCGGCTCTCACCGAGGATCAACTTGTCCAGGTATATATTGTCGAAATGTTCCCTGTCTAAAAAATTAACATGTGTTTACTCTCTTTAATGATGCTATGTTTCTGTTGGAATTGTGGAGAGGTTTGAAATTGTTCGATATCATGGATAATAAGCTTAGACTTGCCCTTTTCCATTTTCCACATTTACAGTAGTTTGGTGGAAACAAAGTAATTGATGCACTTGGTCAACATATGCACGTTAAAATTTTCCTCATTGTTTATAACCTTATTCCTTATGTATTCTTTGTCACTCCCTAACTGAAATCAATGTTCTATAGGTTCTGACAGAACCAAAGAATGCCCTTGGGAAGCAATACAGGAAGTTGTTCCAAATGAATGGTGTAAGCATTTTTCCAAGCTCTTTTAGATGCTTTCTTGGATATACTTTGTACTCTTAATGAAATATGTTGCTTATTTTCTCGGACAGTAAACATGTTTAGTTTTAAAGTCATCTAATTATCCCTCCCCATCTCAGGTCAAGCTACATGTTACAGAACATGCTTTGAGATCAATTGCTAGAAAAGCAATAACCAATAATACTGGGGCTCGGGCCTTGCGGTCCATAATAGAGAACATCTTGATGGATTCCATGTATGAGGTATGGCAACCCCATCCCTCTCTTCTTTTTTTTTGCATTTCCTGATTCTGGTGGAAAGCTTACATTATGAGAAGCAGCCTGTCCCGGTATATTTGAAAGATGGCACTAATAATTAAAGCATCATATTTAATTCTTCCAGTTCCAAGTTGCTTCTTTTAGTATTTGACCCTGTGTAAACTGAATTTATTGGATTCTTCCATGTTCCACTGGCCTAGAGGTGGTCCAGGTTAAAATCCCTTTAACTTTGCATTTGACTGGAAGGGGGTCCATCCACGGCGTGGGGGAAGTATAACTTTCTTGGTGGCAAATGGAAAAGGAAAGAGCTACAAAGAAGATAAACCTCATATATGATTGACACCCATCATCTTCCCTGAATAGTATTTTACCATGAGGTGGACCTCTGGGATTCATTACAACTAACCGGTCCTTCAGCGTTCAGAGTATCATTTGATTTCCTGTTCTGAGATAGGGTTTTTACATTGGTTGTTGTCAATTGTTTCTAATATTTTTCTCCCTTTTTATTTAATCCCTAACCTTGGGCCTAATCTTCCCAAATGTGTCCTATAAGAACCAGAAGCAAGGCTCTGGGACTCTTTTGGTATTGTGATGTTTAGTGACTGAAATGCCACTACTCTCTGTATTTCAGAAAACAGTTAGATAATGCAATTTCTACCTCCTAAATTGTGCAGATTCCTGATGTAAGAAGGGGGGCTGATATTATAGATGCTGTTGTAGTTGATGAAGAAGCTGTTGGACCTGAGGAATGTGGAGCTGAAGCCAAAATCCTGTATGGCAGGGGTGCGTTGGATCGCTATCTTTACAAAAACAAATTAAACTCATCTGAGGTGCGAATTAATCTTTGGATGCATCTTTATAAAAAAAAAAACACTTCATTGCTGATCCATTTCACCGAAGTTCTCATGTCCAATCAATTGATGTTTATGCAGACAACTGTGGAGGGTTCTGATGGAGAACCATTGGTGGAATCAGAGCTTCCTAACATAGTTGCCAGCATGTAATTTACTTGTGAATGTTGCTTGTAGCCTCTTCACATCACATACCTGTACATAATTGCTAAAAAAAAACTGCAGTTTCCCGACCACTGACTTCAGGTTTTTTTTTCTTACTTCATTGTTGTATTCCACATCAGTCAGTTAAAGACTATCAAGTTCTTCCATCCCCATTTTTCAGCATGAATTTTCTGGGAGAATTTTATTATTGCTTTGGCACTTCCAGCTGTTTTTATTATGCTTGCCCAAGTCCAGCACTATCTGCTGCCATAGAACTTGCAATAGGATTTTGCTAAAGTTCTCAGCAAATCTTGTGTCCCTGGTCCTACAATTTTGGGGTGCCTTCTAGCACCTTGGAGTGTTGGACTTCTTACAATAGGAAGAATGTTTACATAATTTCATTCCTTGAAAGTGACGGTGTTTTTTGTCTTTTTTGGAGGGTTTTTTCATTAATATATTGTTCACTAACGAAAAAAAAAAAAACAATCATCCGCACGCGAAGCATAGAAGCAGATATCAGTCCACAATAACAATAAAGTCACAGTAAACAGGAACATTCCATTCTCATTTAGCTCTTTTACTAATGTTTACATAATTTCATCAACACTCGGGATCTGTGACCTTTAATAGGGCAGAGCTGCTCCACTGGACAATAGGTAACCCACATGTGGGATTAGGTTACCTCTCTGACAACTTTTGATGCCTGAACACTGATTAGGTGACCTCATCTTCTTACTTTTATCCTATAGGATACTGTGTTTTGTTTTATATAATGATGTTAAAAATAATTGTTAAAAAAATAAAAAAAAATATTATTTAAATATATTTTTGAATGAAAAAATATTCTTAAAAATAACCATAACCATATTTTTCATAATTAAATCAAGTAGTATTGAGTCAAAACTAGTAAAAGGAAAGTGAAAGTTGGAAGAAAGTAGGTCTACTTGTTGCTGAGTCCAAAGTTATTGCAAGGCAGAAAGCAGATCCTTCCATCATTTATGCCTCTGGGAGTGAGCTTACATAGGCTCCAAATAATTATTTCTAAAAGTTCATAAAGGCAAAAAAAATAATAATTGTTTAGAGAACAAAACCAACCATGTGGCCTCCATAAGCATCATGCTTATGCTGTCTTTGCTGCCTTTACATTTGTTTGCTCACTCCATTTGACAGTATCATCTCATGCCTCCCTCCTCTTCCTTTCCCTTCATTTTTTATATAGTTATTGTTTATTGTTGTATTTTTAGAAGTGTTTTTTTTTAAAAAAAATTATTTTTTATTTAAATTAAACATTTTTGATATTTTTAGATTGATAAAATTCATTTAGTTGAATGTCATGAAAATTTGCTGACACTAATACATTGATAGTTATTTTATTTAAGAGTTAGTATATAATGTATAGATGTTGCTAAATCTGATTCAAAACATGTTTTAACCTAACTCTATATATATATATATATATATATATATATATATATATATATATATATATATATATATATATATTAATTATCTAGTTATTTATTGAGTAATAAATAATATTTAGATAATAAACATTTATATAGATATCCTAAAAAACTTGATTGGTAGTTTATAAATATTTAATTTTCTTACTTGATAAATAATGAATAAAATAAAAACATGTTATAACAAATTGATCCATGAATACCCATTATCATCCCTAATTTTTATCACATTTCAAAAAATAATTTTCAATTCGGCTCTAATTAGTAAACATTGATTAACATCATATAATTAATCAAGTCAATATTAACTTGTAATTCAAACTATGTTATAGATTATATGTGGAACTAAGTTTAACAACTCTGAATTTTACTGGTGAATTCTATGATTACAGTAGTTAAAATGTTTAAAGAAATGAATTTGGAAAAGAAAAAAAACTTCCCATAAAAGTAATTTTTACTCAATGGAAAAAAATAGGTCTGGAAAATTGAATCATGTAAAATCTTAATTAGAAAACAGTTATTCTGTTCTGGTAATTCTCCAAAAACAAAAAAGGATTTCATTTTAATTGGGATAACTTTCAAAATTGAAAATATGCTTAAAATGCTGTTAAGTAACGTCTTTTTTAATTTATCAACAAAATCACTGCAATTAAAAAAAATAAACAGGCATCAAACCTCTAACAACCGTTAGATCTCAAATTCAACTATCCCATTTTAAATCCAACGGTCATCCCCCTCTTTCTCTCTCTGCCCTTACAAAACCTTGGAGAAGAGAGAGAGAACAGAAAAGATAGAGACACCAAGCCAAGAAAAGAATTTTCGAGTTTTTTTTTCGGGGAGAGAGATTCTGAGGAACCAAAAAAGCCTCTCCCTCCCTCCGTCTATCTCTCTGTTTCTCTCTCTCTCGCTGAACTTTCTCAAGAAAACAGAAAAAAGCTTGAGACTTTAGATTTAGAAAGAAAAATACCAGTGACCCATTATTGAAAATCCAATCTTTTCAATCGTGTTTGTGTCTAAATATCGATTTTTTGCCATTTTAGGCTTGTTGGGTTCTTTTTTATATTTTTGTAAAAAAATCTTAATTCAATGGATTTTGATAATATTGAATGTGTGTCATCATCAGATGGACTTGATGAGGATGAGATCCATCACCATAATTTACAACATCATCACCTTCATCAATTTGCATCACCAAAGCCTCACAATGTAAACAACAACAACAATGGCAACACCAATGTTGTTGGGGGTCTTACAGTTATTGCTCCTGCAACTAGTGTTCATGAGCTCCTAGAATGTCCTGTTTGTACCAATTCTATGTATCCACCAATTCATCAGGTTTGTTTTTTGTATGTGTTTAATTGTTGTGAAGATGTGTACTTTATGGTTTCTGTTTATCTGGTCTTGTCTGCTTGCTGTCATTTTTTTTTTATGTTTTTGATGTTTGATTGGTGTGTGTTGGAGTTTAGTGGATTTGATAATTGGGTTTGAAGGACATTGGTGATTTCAGGCGCATAGTGATGATGTGTTGTTTTAGAGTTGATGATGGTTGAATTGGATATGTTTTCGGGCTGTTTTAGTGAAAACACTTTTGGGTTTTGGGTGAATTGATTTCAATGGACTAGTGCTGAATTTGAGTGTGTGAGGGGATTTGACTTGAATGGATGGCATTCTAGTCTCTACTACTGTGTGAATCTTTTGCGCGGGTTGCAATGCTATGAGATCCTCTTTGAGCATTCCTGAAGCTGAGGTGATTCCATCCTGTGAGATCTTGATCCATTTTCCAAAAGTTAATTCTTTTTGCCCTCGAGTGACATCTGAACTTCCCCATGTTAAGATTGCTGCTTTCTTATGCCCTTAAATGGCTCTTATCAATTGCAACATAAGCTGTCAAGTACTATGTCTGCTCTGGAATTGAAGAGAATTTCCTTTCGGTTATCTTATCTGGAGATCTTGCGACTCTTCTATTTTCTGACTCATGTGTGATTCTTTTATGTTGAGAGTTTTTTTTCTGGAATAAAACATTGATTTGCTGAAGCAATGATGGTTCGTGCTGAGCTGCAAATGAAGTGGGTAATAAGATGTGTTTCAGTGCTATATAGGTGGAGATATTGAAATATGCAGCTTAATCTTGGCCTGCTGCATTTTCATCATTGACTTGTCAACTTTTAGCCTGATTCTTCTTATTTATTTCTTGGTCTTGCTTAGTATGCTTGTCTCTATACTGAACTTTCTCTTATTAATCTTGGAGGGGAATGCTAACAAGGCTGTGTTTGCTAAACTATGCCTCCAAAAACCCACATTAATACATGGATTTTTACCATCTCTTCCTTGCAGTGTCACAATGGGCATACGCTATGTTCCACCTGTAAAACAAGGGTACAAAATCGCTGCCCCACTTGCAGGCAGGAGCTTGGAGACATTAGATGTTTAGCCCTAGAAAAAGTGGCTGAGTCACTAGAACTGCCTTGCAAATATTATAACTTGGGGTGCCCAGAGATATTTCCATATTACAGCAAGCTCAAGCATGAGGCAATTTGCAACTTCAGACCATACAATTGCCCCTATGCTGGATCAGAATGCTCTGTTGTTGGGGACATCCCTTTCCTGGTTGCACATCTAAGGGATGATCACAAGGTGGACATGCATACAGGATGCACTTTCAACCATCGCTATGTGAAGTCTAATCCCCGCGAAGTGGAGAATGCCACTTGGATGTTGACGGTAATTCTAGAATTGTTTTTTACACTTTTAGGCTTGCATGAACAATTTCACAAGTCATGGATAAATAGGTTATATAATATTTCCTTTAAAAATGGGATGCTGATATGTTAAACTTGAAGCCAACTTATTTCAATTAAACTAAACTGTAGTTCCAAACCATGTTCAGATCCTGCCATAAAAGATGCCACTAGTTTCACACTGGCTGTCAACCAACCATGTTCAGATCCTAGCACCTAGACAGAATTGTCGAAGCCAGGTGAAAATAAATAAGGTTGCAGGCTTCTTCTTCTGCACGCAGTTTGGCATTGACTCTTTGGATTCCTTAACTATCCAAAGTAAAGTAAAGAAAGGAAGGAAGTATATATGTCTGTCACCTGTCAGCGTGATATGGATAGCATGACATGGTGGCATTATTAAATGACCTTGGCCTCCCTTGAAAAAATGAAATCTTTCAATCTGTATAGTGGATGACATTTGAAATTTCATTACTAAATGTTAACCTAGGTGGTAAAGACATTTCCATATCAACTATGTTTTGATTTTCATCCCTTAAACTATTCTGCTAGAAGTTCAATTGATTTTGGTTTATTCATAATCACATTGTTCAGGCTTGATTGCATTTTAGTTACTCAATTTGTGTAATTTTGTATCCCTATATGATAGACTTTCACTTCCTTTTATTTTCTGGCATGTGTTCATGCAAGTCTCTCTCTAGACTACCGTCCTTAAAATGACTGAGCAACCCCAACTTGCCTTTTTTCTGGATTAAGCCATGACCTGCATATTTATTATGGAGTTTATGATTCAATATTCACTAATGGATTCTGCACATTCTTTATTTTCTGTTCTGTACATGATTGGATTGGATGTTTTTTTGGCCTCTTTTTTGGTCAGGTCTTCCATTGTTTTGGTCAATACTTCTGCCTTCACTTTGAAGCTTTCCAGCTTGGCATGGCCCCTGTTTATATGGCATTCCTCCGTTTCATGGGTGATGAGACTGAAGCTCGGAATTATAGCTATAGCCTTGAGGTCGGAGGAAATGGCAGGAAACTTATATGGGAGGGTACCCCACGAAGTGTCCGAGATAGCCACCGGAAGGTCAGGGATAGTCATGACGGTCTCATTATTCAACGAAATATGGCACTTTTCTTCTCTGGCGGGGATAGGAAGGAGCTGAAGCTAAGAGTTACCGGGAGGATATGGAAGGAACAGCAAAGTCCAGAAACAGGAGTGTGCATACCTAACCTTTGTAGCTAAAGTTCGAAGTAATTTTGAAGACATTCACACAGTTAATGTGTTTGAGACTGTTGTGTGTTGTACCTACTTCTCAATCCTTTTCATGTATCTTGTAATGGATGGAATTGCTGAAGCTCCACAGTTTTTGATAAATTTGTATAATAAACAGCTGTTCTTCAATGAACCTATGCTCGTTAGTAAATAAAAATAGGCTTTCAAGTTAGACTTGATGAATTTTGTTATCACTCAGAGTAAGAGCTGCTCATCAGGTTTAATTGTGGACGTCAACGTCTTGTGTTAGCTTCTACAATCCGATAGCATGGTGTCTCTTTTATTAAATAAATAAAAATAATAATAATAATAATAATAATAAGCATTGTTTTACCATGTGTTCAGGTTTTTCTATAATAATTGAAATTAAGGCCATGGCACTGACTGTAGAGTAGAAGACATATCCTTTTCCGCCTATTATGTTTCACCAATAGTTGACTGTTTCATTTTAATTTTTTAATATTTTATACCAATTAAAAAAATAAGATAAAACAATGTTATTTTTATCTCGGTCTAAATTCCGGTCTATTCTGAATATTTTGGCCGAAACGTTCTGGTTTCGTTCCGTCCATTCCGTTTCGGTCAAATAGTGTTTTTTTTTAAAATAATAAATAGTTTTACAATATCAATCATATCACTTAATCCGACCGTTAGATTGAGATGAAATTTTACGAGGAGTCTCTTTAATATATTTATATATATTATGTTAGCAATCAGAGAATATAATGACGTTGCGAGATTGATGATGACATTCTCGTAATATTATACATGTTCATAATTTTATTCAGAAAAAATCATTTTATTGTGTCTTTTTTTTAGATTAAATTGCACAATTCTATATAATTTTTTTTTGGTGGTGAACTAATTGTTTTTTTGAATTAATATATATATATATATATATATATATATATAAACAATACAACCTCAAAATGGCATGTCAAAATGCTTTGTTCCAAATTCCAATTAAAAAAATAAAACACCAACCAAAACAGTATTGATTGACAGAATTGACTTTTAGTGGATATTATATGCGTATGGGTGAGATCCTATTCTATTTATTCCAAGTTTGTGTATGGTGTGTGATGTTATTGTCAATAGTCTCAAAATGTTACTTTACAATAAATTAAATCATTAAGAAAAAATAATCAAGAATTGTATTCTTGTGAGTTTACAGTCATCAACAGCTCCATTGGAAAAAGTAAACCTTTATCTCTTCATTTTCATATGAGATGCTTATGGGGGGGATTTTGTGTTTTTTTTTTTTTCCCACACTTGTTCTTGTCAATTTGATCCATTAAAATAATTATTCTACATCAATCTTTCCACTTGAAAAAGACTTGTTCTCGTGTTGTTCCACCCCAAATTAAGAAATACTTTGAATATAATATTGTAGCTAACTTTTATATATATATATGAAGTAGTTAGGAAAGTCTTGATTAGAAATGTTTTATAATAAAGAATCTTGGGGTGTGTTTGGAAATGTGTTTGAAAAAAAATAATTTTTTTTTATTTTTTATTTTAAATTAATTTTTTGTGTGTGCTGATGTCAAAATAATTTTAAAAATATAAAAAAATATATTATTTTAATGCATTTCTGAACGAAAAGAACTTTAAGAAACAACATCAACCACACTCTCAAACTGGCAATTAGTACTTTAATTTATAAAGATCAAGATCAAGATTATTATTCAAATTCGATTAAAAAAATACCAAGAGAATTTTTTTCTAGATTTTTCTAAGGGTCTGAGAACACTAGTTTCATCTTCCTTGTTGTGTTAGGTGACGCAGCACATTTATCCCAAGAGATTAGCAAAATCAAACTTGAAAAAGAATTCAGTAAAGAAACCCAAAAACATCTCATATGAAACATGAAATTAATCCTTTCCTGTTTTAATTATTTTTTTATTTAGCTTAGTACTTTTAATTTAATTATGTCTTTACTATTTAGAAATTTCATGAAAATAAAAAATTTATTTAGATTCAATAACAATATTTCTTTACAATTAGGAACCTAGTTTTATATTAATTTTATGTAGTTTAGTTCAGTGTTGTTAATTTCGTTTTATTTCGGCCGAAATGGTCGAAACAAATTGTAACAGTTAAAAAAACAAAATAAACAACGCAGTTTTTACCATGCTTAAAATTTCATTCCATTTCGAAAAATTAGCCTAAATTTCAGCCGTAAAGTTTTGGTTTCATTCCACCCGTTCTGTTTTGACTAAATAGTGTATATCTCTTAATCCGACCATTAAATTGAGATAAAATTTTACAATGAATCTCTTAACATATTTATATATATTATGTTAATATTTCAGAGTAATCGGAGGATATAATGACTTTGCGAGATTAATGATATCATTCTCGTAATATTATACATGTTCATAATTTTGTTCAGAAAAAATATTTTATTGTTTTTTTTTATTAAATTGCACAATTTTAAATAATTTTATTTATGTATTTAAATTAAAAAAAATATTAATATATTTAATTATATATATACATAAATAGTACAACCCCAAAACAGAGCACGAAACATTTTATTTCAATTGAACTAAAGCAACAACCAAAATCATAATTGACAATCTTGGTCTCATTATTCAACGAGATAAGAGACTTTTCTTCTCTGGTGGGGATAGGAAGGAGCTGAAGTTAAGAGTTACTAGGAGGATATGAAGGAGCATCCATAAACTGGAGTGCGCATACTCAACCTTCGTAGCTGGAGGCAAAGTGATGTTGAAGATATCTCCACGGTTTGTGTTTGAGACTGCTGTGTGTTGGACCTACCTCTTCCATCCTTATATCTTGAAATGGATGGAATTGATGAAACTTCACAGTTTTTGATGAACTTGTATAATAAACATCTGTTCTTATGGGGTGTTTGTTTGGGAATGCATTTCAAAAACATTTTTTAAAAAAATAAAAAAATATATAATTTTGATGCATTTCTAAACAAAAAGTACTTTTAAAAAACAACTTCTCTCACAACTACTACACTCACTCCCAAATAGTCACTCAATCAACTTTTGCTTGATAGTACAAAAAGCAGGTTTTCAAGTTAGACTGGATGAAGCCCATTACAGGATCATTGTGAATTTTACAGTTCTCCGATTGTGATGATAAATCTCATAGATACAGAGATGTTTAACAGCATATGCTTGGTGATAACTTATCCTGCTATTTGTGTGATTGCTGATCTACGTTATGAATACTATTAATTCGATTGAAATGAGTTTGCACGCATTAATTTCTGGAACTCCTGCTCATTACCCATTTGGTGTTCAATGTCTAGATAACTAAATAAACATATGGATAATGCTTTCACCATATGCAGAGGAATATATCATGTCATGTCGGCAAAGTCAGCAATCCAAATAACTCCATATTTTAAATGCTACCACAAAGTTGTTCTATTGAGTTATTCAGCCATCTAAAAGAATCTACTCCTATAGCTAGTCCTATGTACTGGGATTCAAGAACCATAGATTTAACACATCCATGTTAGTTGATAGCCCCAGTATTAAGAGATTTGTATCAAAAAATGATGGATGTTAAACAGTTCATTGCATGTAGCAAGGAAAAAAAACAAGAATCAAGCGCTCATTGTGCACAAAGATCAAAGAGAAATCGACCAAATATGGATCAGCTACAATCTTACAGAAACAGCAGAGTGCGACAAGGATGGGAAAATAAATCCTCGTTATTTCCCAACATGTTTAATTACAAAAAAAATAGATCAGCCTCACACTACAAAACAATTTCATGCACGTGAGATGGAGTGCAAAACTTTTACCATTTCAAGGAGCAACCTGCTGCCCAGTTGCACAATCACATAAAAATAGATCAGCCTCACACTTCAAACCAATTTCATGCACGTGAGATGGAGTGCAAAACTTATACCATTTCAAGGAGCAACCTGCTGCCCAGTTGCACAATCACTTTGAGCTTCAGTCTCATCTGAATCATCACTTGTATTTACTCCCTCCTCTGTGTTTGCATCAGTGGGAGAAAACGCTGCAATAGTAGCTTCAGGCTCATCTGAATCATCACCTTTATTTACTGCCTCCTTTGTGTTTGCATCAGTGGGAGAAAACTCTGCAATAGTAGCTTCCTCAATGCTTTCTCCTTTCTCGGCTTGTAACTCTTTGTTAGCGAAGGACGCCTCAATGGCATTCTTATTAGCCCCTGACTCTGTCTCAGCTTCCTTTTTTCCAATGGGTGAAATAAGAGAGTTGATGACAGCTTTTGCACTTCTCTTGGAAGCCTCCGCTGCCTCAACCTCTTTGGCCTTAGCCTCAGCTTTCTGTCTCTCTTTCTCTTCCAAAAGCTTTGTTAACTCTTCTTCTCTCCCATCCTTTCTCAATTCTCCCTTGACAAACTCTTGTAGCTCCTCACTAAACTCAGTTTCCTCGTCATCAATTATTCCTTCAGCCATTTTAAGCACCTCATCCAATTTCCCGACATCACTCATTGTCTTCATCATATACTTGTAGCTCTCATCATCCATCTTGAGTTTCTTCACCATCATATCATAAAATGATTTTGCTTCATCAATCTTCCCCACTTTAACCAGCTCATCAACCAATCTATTATAAACTGCCAAGTTAGGCCTCGACCCTGATTCAACCATTTTCTTAAAGTAAGCTGCCCCATCATCAAGTCTATTTTCTTTAATGCAAGTATCCATCAATAGAACATAAGTATACTCATCTGGTTTAACCCCCTTTCTTTCCATCTCTCTATAAACTATCTCAGCTTCAACCAGCATTCCATTGCTGCACAACTGATCAATCAAATTGTTAAATGACAAAGTATCTGGATTGCACCTATAATCACCCATCTTCAAGAAAACTTCAATGGCATCCTTATACCTCCCTTCCAAACAAAACCCATCTACCATAACATTAAAACTCCCCAAATCCACAACCAAACTCTTTGGCGGGTTATGCTCTCTTAAAATGCTCTCAAACAACTTCAATGCCTCATCAAACTCACCATTCTTACACAATGCATCAAGCACCGAATTATACGCAACTGCACTCCACTTGCCCCTCAAATTCTCCCTCAAAAACTCACCATAACACTCCATCGCCTCCTTCTTCATCCCTCTCATAAAATACCCTTTCATCAACCCCCCATAAACCACAACTCCATTCCCCACAACCTCACCTCCCATCTTCTCCTTCAACTCTTCGTAAAGCCTAAAAATCAAATCCGAATCCCTACTCTGAACGCAACCCACCATCAAATAATGATAAATAATAGGATCTGGTGAAAAACCATTAATCCCAATCATTTCATCTTTCAACTCCAAGGCCTTCTCTAACTTCCCATTATCTACCAACCCTTTAATCATTATCCTATAAGTCGTCGGTGAAGGGCTCAAAGGAGCCTCATTTACCATTTGTTTAAAATAATCTAGCGCCGTGTCCGGCTTTCTACAATCTAAATACGTTTGGAACAATAGATTATGAGTGATCACATTTGCAGCAATGCCAGCCTGAGTAATAAACCTGTGCAAAGAAAGCAAATCCGAGTACTTTGATTGGCGTAATTGCGCATTAAGCACGGCGTTTACAGTGTAAATTGTGGGCTTACAGTTTGAATAAACCGAATGGCGGGTATAAAGTGCAGCTTCTTCAAGATCATTTTCTCGAACTAGGGTTAGAATCTTGTTGTGAAGATTCAAGCGGTTGCCAGTAAGAGAGGATATGGGTTCAGGGAGTTTTGGGGGCATTAGGGTTTTGGATGGGTTTAGGAATTTGTTGGGTTTGTTGCTGTGTCCTGTTGAGGGAAGAGAGTGGGGGTTCAATGCGGAGACGGCGCTTGCGGCGGCGGCGTTCGGCGGCGGCTTCTTCTGGGGAGGAGAAGGAGAGGAAACGGACGGATATTATGGGACATGGTGGCGCGTGGCGGTGGTGCAGAGAGGTTTTTGTGGTTAGGGTTTTGAGGTGGGCTAGGAAAGTTGTGGGTTTAGAGAGAGACATTTTTTAGGGTTTAAAGGTTTTGGTATGGAAATGAAGATTTATGGTGCAGGGCTTATGGCTATAGATTTCCTTTTGCAAGGGGGAAGAGATGGACGGTGGAGATGGCCTCAAAATTAGACCCCCAGATAATTACTCTTATATCAATTGAGTTCTTTATCTTTGTTGTTTTTGTATATAGGTCCCTCCCTCTCTATCAACGAATAACCCTCAGTTTGATTGTTTTTTCAATAAGGTATGTCCAACTTTATGCATTGGTTGGTGACTGGATTGAGAAAATGCTCAAGCAAATTTGTTGACAGGAGGATCCAATTGAGGACCATTGATAATTACAGTAGCTAAATTGGCTAACAATATATATTTGGGTCCTGATGAAACGTTTATTATATTTGGGGACTAGTCTGGGATCACCTGGATACTTTTGGTGAGGACCAAAGGAGATTTTAAGGTTCTTTTGTTAAACATATGGGCCTGGGCCTGGTCCTGGGCCTGGGTTCACGAAACCTCAAAGCCTAATTAGTAATTAAATTTAACGTGGCGGGTTAACCCAGTACCTCACCTACCAAATCCAGGGACTGCGTTGATTTAAAAAAAAAAACTACACCCAATTACATCTCGACCATCAACCCAAGTTTTAACCATTTTTTTTAGGAAGAACTAGGTCAAAATGTAATGGTGAAGTTTTAATCAAATCACCAGGCCAACTTGGGATTATTAAGTTAATGAGATTTTTTTTATTTTTTGTAAATTAGATTGGGATTTATTTTGGTTTGGATTGACCTAATTCAATCTGGATGTTATAATTATGCTTGTAGAACAAATCATGAGATTGATCCACAACTTAATTGTTTTTTACAGTATTTTTCGTTTACAAAACATATTAACATTGAATGTTGTATCTCATTGCTAAATAAAATTTAGAGTTAGTGGTTGTTGCGGTTGTTGCGGTAGTGAAAACGCAGAATCTTTCAAGTATATTTGTTAAAAGGCATGTAATAAGAAATTATTGTGGTGTCATTTACCATGTTCAAATTCCAGGACTTTTTCTTTATTTTGTAGTATTTAATTATCCATGATAATTTTTAACCAATTTTTTATGCATTAATAACATGTATGTTTTTGTACTTCAAAAACATCTAAAAAAAAAGTTGTTTCTAATTTATTTTAATTATTTTAATGTAATGGTGCTAAAAACAAGTTTTAAAAAAATAAAAAAATATATTTTAATAAATAACACTTTAAAAATATTGTTATCTTAATATCAAGCAGACTTTGTGCATGTGTTAACATTGTGTTTTAAAAATATTTTCAAAAAAAACTATTTTTTTATATCTTACTTAAAAAATTATTTAAAAAAAAAAACACATCGTGTACTACTTCTTGAAAGGGTTTTAAATATTATTTAATTGAATTTGAGATGCACTATTCATATCTAAATAAAAATCTTAACCGAAGATGAAAACTTATCCTACTTAATTAGTGATGTCATTGATGATTTATATTATAAATATTATATTATTTTTGATGACTTGTGAATTATGATTATGATCATAAGCAGACAATGAGGCTTTGTGACAGATTTAGGAAGGAAATAATTATCAAATTACACGTGTCATTATAATATAGATAATTAGATTCATCTACATATTCGATTTGAGCGATGTGACGATGTGTTCAATTTGAAAGTTTGAAAATTACTTATCAATTCCATAAAATAATCCATACTGCTGGCTGGCACAAATTAAATGGCGTGTTGGCTTGTCTTTTTAGAGTTAATGAGATTAGTCGAGGTTCATGCAATCTGACCCGGAAAACCATGTTAATAAAAAAGATAAAAATAAAAAGACATTGAAAACAACAAAACAATGAAGATAAAATTAAAAAAAATATATGGAACTTGTAGAGAAATTAAAACATAGACCTTGAAAGGTGATGCATAGGAGCATGTTTTGCAAGGAAATATTAAATTTAATGGTCAAATAAACCTGATAAAAAAGCTAAATCATTAAGAGTTTGTTTTCTTAATAATAAGTAATAAATAGTCGACAGACAAAGTAAAATGAGTAGCATGGAATTCCTTTGATTACCATGATTTCCATTCTTCAGCAGCAATAGTAGAATTTTTCTCTTTTTTACCTCAATTATTTGGAAATAATTAAAGAATAATTATTTTTTAATATAAAAAAGACAGGGAGATTAGAAGTTAGAACTGGGATTATTAATTAATTAGCAAACCGGATTTATGATAATGCTATTGACATGTGTTTTCATTTAACAAATTTTATATAGATCATAATTCAAATTATTCAAAAGCTTGTCACTAATTAGGTAAGCCAAAGTTTTCTAAACTAATTCTCAAGTTTCACTTGCCAAAGTTTTGTCCTATGCCTTCTATAAACAAGATCATTTATGAAAATAAATAAATATTTATGAAAATAAACAAGATCATTCCAAATTAACCATTTCAAAAAAAAAAAAACCTATAGTTTTGAAGCTTTCATCGAGAATGGATAAATAATTTATAAAATTCGAAATGTATTAAGATATGCCTAGTATAGCTTGTCTGCACATAGTCGAAAAGAATGCTCTCTTTAATTATTAAAATGTTACACAATAATATAAATCATAGTCTCACTTAACAATTTAAAATTTTTAGATGAATTGATCTTTGATATGGTATTAAAGCCTTGTTGATTCAATGATCACAAGTTTAAATCGCGCTACTCTTATTATATATGATAAAAATTAAACACAAAATACAATGAGACTAAACATGTTTAAAGCTAAAAAAATTTCACTTGAATAAATATGTTAGATAATAATATAAATTATATTCTAGAATTTCACCTAGCAACTTAAAATTTTAGATAAATTAGTATTGACATCAAATTCATGGAAGAATAAAAACAGATGGAACCCAATTCTAAACGCAAATATATGATATAATTTGAAAATAGAACAAGAACAGATAGAGAAGTAATCTTTCTGCAATTTTGAATATAAACAATATCGACTAATGAATTATTTTGTTTATTATTACATTTAAGATCATAACACCTTAAATTATTATTATTAGTACTGTCAATATAATAAAAATTATTAATTTACCCCAAGTAAAAAAAAAAACTCAAAAACTTTAACAAAAGAGTAAGTAAGAAAAAATGCATCTCAAATTATTATTGTTGTTGTATATAATGAAAAAGATAAAATTACCTTGAAGAATAAAAAAAATAACAAAAGAGCAACCAAAAAAATAAAATAAATGACAAAATAAAAAAAAATATTATTAGCCTTAAAAAATCACTAGAAAAAAAACATATAAAATTATTATTACTATTTTTCATAAATAATGAAAAAACATTTTACCTTTAAGAATAAAAAATTATAAAAAAATAGTAAGCAAAAAAAATTAAAAAAAATGACAAAACAAAAGTAAATATTATTAGCCTTAAAAAACATCTGACTTGAAGAATACAAAAAAAATTTTCAAATGATCACTAACACAAATTAAAATTTAAGGACTAAATAAAAAAAAGTACAACCCCAACAAAAGAGAGAATAGAAAAAAAAATAAAAACTAAAATTAAGAGCATATACATATAAACATGGATAAAAATAGGGATTAATGCATAAATTCAAATAAAATAATTAAAAGTATAAGAGCTAAAATAAAAACTAAAATATATGATTGATTTCAATCGAAGGACCAAATTGAAAAAAAAATCCAAAATTCTATACCGAAAATATTAAGAGAGTTAAAATCAAACTCAAAATTAAAAGAATAAGGACCAAAATGAAAATGCAATATATAATTAATTTCAATGAAAAGATAAAATTGAAAATAATCCAAATTATTATACCAAAAAGATTAAGCGATTTAATACAAAATTAAACATTAAAAGAATAAGGAACGGAATGTAAACGAAATATATAATCAATTTTCAATTAAATGACTAAATTGAAACCATACAAAACAATCAAAAGTCAAGGGACAAAAAATGAAGCCGACATAAATATAGGGGACTGAGGTGTAAGTTGGCCTTCATGAGAGAGAGAAATGGTAGAAAAAAATTCAACTGGCCATCGTCACCTCTCTGGCCATCATGGGCAGCCACATGACCATCCATTAGATCGAGGACATAGCGGTGCATCTTGCTGAGACACCGAATGAATATTTTTCACCACCATATGATGGCACACGTGCCATCGAAAGAGAGTGACAAAGGAAGCGTTGATGTGTCCAAACGACGCGCCAATTTTGTTCGCATGAAATGTAATTTTAAAAAGCAAATTACCTAAATACCCCTTACAATCAACTCTTTAATTTTGTCTTTTCGGGGGGCATATATGTATTTACATATTTTCAAAAATTATGAAATGTCAGGAGAACCCTGCCTACAATTCCTTTTTTATGTCTTATATGAGAGTAATATGGTTATTTTATTGTGCAAAGAAATGTAAAAAAATGAAAATACCCCTGTTTCGGCTATTGTTTTCTATCTGTTGGAAGAAGTAAAATAGTAGTTTTACTGTGCAAAAATATACGGAAAAGACTAAAATACCCCAAAATATTATGGTAATGCTAAACAATCCCTTCAAAAAGTTGTAGATGACTTGATTCCAAGACAAAGTTTGAGGTGCACTGAGGGGTAAAATAATAATTATATTATTGGAATCCACAATGAATTGTGTATACATCCACAGTAAACGACTGAGTTCCTTTAGTATTTTTGTATAATTTGGGATCTTTGATTACTCAATTCCTAGATTAATTATTTAAAACAAAACAATTGGTTTTTTTTCCTAGTGATCACTTGACTAAGTTTAGGGGGTATTTGTCATTGTATTTCAAAAATATTTTTGAAAAAAATTGATTTATTTTTATTTTTTACTTTAAATTTTTTATTCACTTAAGGAGATGTTAAAGAATAATATAAATTATATTCTAAAATCTCACCTAACAGCTTAAATATTTAAATGAGTTGGTAATTGGACAGCTTAAATATTTAAATGAGTTGGTAATTGGACATCAAATTCATGGAAGAATACAAACAGATGGAACCCAATTCTAAACGCAAATATATAATATAATTTGAAAATAGAACAAGAACAGATAGAGAAGTAATCTTTCTGCACATGAAATTGATAGCCATTTTTAAAGATTTCAAGCTTTCCTGACGTGAGGTGTGTAAGTTTTCGATGGCTTGCTCATAATCACTGCAAGTTTCAGTGTTCGTGACTTGTAAAAAAGAAAAGATTCGCTGACCTCGTGATCTTTGACTTCTACCAAAACTGACGTAGGAGATGTTAGTCTACTGCATGTCACATAATTGCGTGCGTGTGCACGAAAGTGATATAAATATAAAATATTCGATGCTCGTGTTTTTCATTATTTTTTTTAATGTTTTTAAATCATTTTGATGTGTTGAAGTTAAAAGTAATTTTAAAAAAATATCATTTTATTGTATTTCTGAATAAAAAACACTTTCAAAAACAACTTCCATCATACTCTCAAACAATCACAGGTGTTTTAACACTGCATTTCAAAAGTGTTTTTTGAAAAAAAATAAAAAATTATTTTTTTATTTTTTACTTTAAAATAATTATTTGATATTTTTAAATTATTTTCATGTATTGATGTCAAATATAATTTTAAACAAATAACAATAAAAAATATTATTTTAATACAGTTTTGGTGATTAAATTGCTTGCAATATTTCTTCTAGGATTGCAGCAACAACACTAACCTGAGTTTTGAAGATGAACCTAAACTCTATATTAAAATTATGTAACTCAGATCTCTCTTAATAATAAGATGAACCTAAACTTTAGATTTTAGAAGAAAAAAAATAGAAACATAAAAAAACAATAAAAAAAAGAGGGGAATCTGTAAAAAAAATAAAAAATGGCAACAAACAAGACAACAATTTGACATCGACAAATTGACAACAGCTGTGCAAGTAACAAAACTTAACTTGATCTTGTTTATTTTATTGATGTGGTTGAATTTCTATCCAAATACAGCTAACAAAACTTGCAGAAAAAAATAAAATAAAAAAGTTTGATGTGTATGTGTCTGGCTTAGCTTGATTTAATTAGATAATATGGTGTGTGTGTCACGTGGAAGAAGGGAATTGGCTTATGCTGTTTCCATAAAATCAGCTAAACAACGACTTAGGTTCTTGTTTATTGACCGCACACCATACATGGCCCGTCGTGATATTATATAGTTATTTGAGAAATTAATCTCCTTATCAGGACGCGTATGAGTTTCCTTTTCTATCAATAACGTAGTTGTCATTCATTTTTTTTAATTATTATTATGTTGATCTATGGATTTTTTAGAAGTTGGACTTTAGGAATTTAAATAATGTAATGAAGATGTCATATGCATCCCTTTATTAATTTATTTGATTTAATATCATAGTCTAAGCAATTGTAAGAGTTCGGTTTGATGATCAAAAGGCTTTTTATATATATATATATATATATATATATATAGAGAGAGAGAGAGAGAGAGAGAGAGAGAGAGAGTTCAAATCTTGAATCTTATCTAATATATATATGTTTATGAATTTTACAAGAATTAAGAAAATTTGCTATATCTCTTGACTTGACTTTACGAGTAAGCTGTTAAGAAATCATCCCATGTAAAAATTTAAGTTGTTAAGTGAGGTCTCTGAATATGATTTATATTATTCTCTAATGTACACCCTCCCTCAAATGAAAGCCCCTTGAGCTTGAAACCTGCACAGATTCACATTATGTTATGCTTGATTTTTATCAAATAAAATGAGGGTAGTGAGATTCAAACTCGTGACCGTTGGGTCAAAAAAGCTCTGATCTCATATTAGAAAATTATCTCATCTAAAAGATAAAACTGTTGGGTAAGATCCCATAATATAATTTATATTATTCTCTAACATAATTATGTAAAGACTTTTATATATATGAATATATAGTTAATGTGGAAATGCATTTCACACGGGATAATAGTTAAAAATATATTTGAGATTGTATTGCAAAATATTTTTATTTAAAAATATAACAAGTTTTATTCCAACACTAAAAATCTAGGAAAAACTCAAGAAAATATATACTAATTTGCTACTTTTTTATATCAATTATATTTAAAAAAAAACATTCAAAAGTAATTCCAAGGATATAATAAGGAGTAAAAAGGAAAATATATTAGAATGACACATATGATTACAGACACACAAAAAAACACGTGAACTAATTTTATCAGATGAAGATAAGATCATGAGTGGCATACATACCCTTTTTTGTCAGTGTCGATTTTCTCAAAGTTGATGTTCTTGCAGCGTATGTGACTTAGGGACAACGATTGATTTTGGGTCGTGTATTCCCCTAAAAAAAAACTCTCAATCATTAATTCAATGATGAGTTTAAATAAGAATAATTATGTATATTAGAACTATAAAATAAAATATAATATAATTAAAAGTAATTTGCTAAGTATTTGTAGATAATTAAGTTATTTTAGATATTTAATAGGATGTAGACTTTTAATATGCAGAGATTAAAGAATCATTTCTATTTTAATGATGGATTAAAATATAAATACTAAAAGGATTGAAATGTCAAAAGACATTGTAGATTAAAATATGAATAACTTATATTAATTATGATGATGAGGTAAGTCTCTATTTATACTAGAGAGGAGAAGTTACTTAGCAATTACTTTGCGATTACCAATAAGTAACACCACTAAATAAATAGACTAGGTTTATCCCTCATGGGTGAACCAATATCAAACCGCATCTCTAGATATATAGATTGGGTTCATCTCTCATGGGCGAAACCAAATCAATCCTAATAACCAACAGACATAAATACCAAAAGATAACTTGTTATCTATATATATGATCATGGTCTCTAAATTACATGTCCTGTTTTATTTTTATTTTAACATTTTATTATCAGAGAGAGAATAAAGTTATGGTAGAGAGAATCAAATGACTATGAAAGAAAAACATATTAATATAGAAAGTTATCCGCATAATTTTAGAGAACTATTTTCAGATATAAATTTAGATACATTTCCACTTAATTATTATCATGCATTATTGATAATTCAACATCAATAGTTTCTTTATATTTGAAATACAGTCCCAACACTCTTTTTTTTTTTTTTTTTTTATTACAAGTTGATCAAATCAAGAATGAAGCCTTCGTCGTCATCTGAGGTGAAAAAAATTGAAGGGGCAAAGAAACATTCAAAGTTCTGACTTTACATTATTATATAATACAAAGTTACAAACAGAAAACATGACAGTCTGCCGACACGACACGATGCAAGACATCCATTTAGTGATTGTTTGGACATTTGTTTAAAAAATGTTTTTTTAAAGGAAAATTAAAATTTTAATCATGTTTTTAAATCATTTTAATATATTAATCCTAATTTTTTTCTTACAAAATAAAATTTTATTATTTTAATTTATTATCAACTTTTTTTATAAAAAAAACACTATGCTTCCCTAAACAAAAAACAATATTATTTGAGACTAAAAGATTTAGTTTTCTTGTAATTTAATTTCGAGTCTTGTAATTATTAATATTATAACACTGGAGATTTATATAGCCATTAATTTTAGGACTTATAAAATTAGTCGAGACACGCGTAAATTGT
The DNA here is from genome assembly GCA_029228605.1 of Salix koriyanagi. Classification (NCBI taxonomy): domain Eukaryota; kingdom Viridiplantae; phylum Streptophyta; class Magnoliopsida; order Malpighiales; family Salicaceae; genus Salix; species Salix koriyanagi. Next base: position 5,492,127 of record CM055338.1, read on the forward strand.
AAAAAAATATTATAATTTACAAGGTTTAATGTTAAATTGATAAGGGGTTGGACACCTTTTATTTTTCCAGGAAATTTGGCGCGCATACCTCAATTGTTTTATTTCTAAAATATTCATTTTATAATATTATTTATTTCCCTTAATTTAAGATGCAATGCACCCAAAATAGGAGGGACCTGAAAGCGAGGGGTGGAAACTGAAATAATTAAAATGCATTGACAGAGACAGCAATCATGTATAGAAGACAGGGAAGCTGTTAAAAGTGCTAAAGCTACAAGAAACACAAGATCCTGAATCTCTTAAGCTGCTCCTCCTATAAAAAAAACTTTAAAGTGAAGAAAGGACAGATTAAATTGCTGTCGTTCACAGTTTCCAAGCTTACACCAAAGACACCGGCAAAGGTTAGTGGAGTAGTTTCCTCTTTCATTGCTGAAATCTCTCTTTTGGGTGTGGTCTTTCCTTCTTATTTATCGTTTTGGCTGCATGGCTTGTGTGCTGATAATGGGATTTTTGGTTGGTTGGTTGGTTCCTTTGTTGTATATGTTTTCTTTCTTGAGTTTTCTCGAATTTTGCTTCTGATCGTTGTGAGAGGAGATCTAGGGAAGGAAGAAGAGTTAGAGTTTCTTTACCACTTCTACATTTTCTCAGTAACCAAAAAGGATGAGATTTCTGAGTTTCATAAGTTTCGAGTCCTGGAAAGCATCTCTCGTTGTCATTTTTGGTAGAGAATCGACTAAAAATTGATTTTCATAACCTAACTTTTGAACCCAGCACCAGAAAAGTTGACTTTGAGGTAAATACATAGAGATAAATCACATTTTGACCAGATTCATTTCCTTCCCACTTTGATTAGAAAACTGAGGAATATACCAGAAAATGAAGATTTTGAGTTATCACTGTCGCTCCCCTGGAAATGATTAGATTAATTCATATCATGCTGTTGTTTTAAGCCTGCGGTCCCAGATAACGAAGACATTTGTTTTTTCTTAGATAATTTTTTACCGTGCTTGTTTTTTCTGCATTGTTTATGGAAAACAAATAAATATTAGAATATTTTATCCTTTCTCCAAGATATGTTCACCCCTAGTTAGTGCTTGAAATCTAAGTCTCTGAAATGAAAGGAAAAAACTTTGCATTTGAAATGCCAGAATCATTTTCTTAAGGTATCAATCATGGCCTTCTGGTCTAGCGATGCCTTTCTTTTAGGCCTCCTGTAGTGAGCGGTGTGGTAGAGGTTTTTTTTTAAAGTATTTTTTATTTATAAATATATAAAATGATATTTTTTTTTTTTATTTTAAAGTAAAAGTAAAAATAAAAAAAATTCAATTTTTTCAAAAATACTTTTAAAATGTAATAACAAACAAGAAATGAGAGTTTTTGAGCTGCGAAAATTAGAGCTCTCAAACCAAGGTGGGATAGTATGGAAATGGAATTTGGGAAGCATAGTTAGGCTTAATGAAGCTCCCTCAGAAAAGAAGACCTCAGAAGAGCATACTTGTTTAGTTAATAGTTGTTTAAACTACAACTTGATAGTTCCCTTCCAAATCATCTCCATATTTTTTTAGTATGAAAATGTCACACATGCTTGAGCAGGTTTGTTGGTATTAGGTGCTATAGTATTCCCATATTCTTGAGCTAGAGAAAGCTTTCAAAGTGGCCATGGACATTAGAGAACGTGTTGGTAGGTCTGATGTCTAGATCAAATGTTTCCCAGTTGCTTGGCTAAACTACACCATGTGGCCTGATCGTAAGGAATTGGCTAAAATACTATAATTTCGTGTCTCCATTACAATACATTCTGCTAGAATTACTATACATATTTTTTGTAGTGTTGTGCAGATGTTTTTCATAGTATTATGAGCTTTTCTGCCTTTTTTTTTTATTATTATTATTAAAGACATTTCTGCAATGACAGCTATAGCTACATTTTTCATGAGCTTGGGTAGTTTATGAATAAACCCTGTTGGCCTATGAAATCATCTCATTGAATCTTGAACTGTTCAAGAGAATCTTGCTTATCTTTGACTTCTGAAGTAGTCAATTTATACTACTAATCAGTTATGTCTTCATTTAATTTAAGAACACACATGCAACCAAAAATAATGGAGCAAGTTGGATAGAGCAGAGACGAAGGTGAGATCATGAAGCGTTTTCTCATTTACTATAATAGAATTGCCCTGCGTTAAATTTTAATGTCAGCTTTTTGCCTATACTCATCAAATATTCTTGGTTAATTGGACGGTTAGAATCTGCTCCCTAGATGCTACTATACCAGTAATTTTTCTTGAAAATAGTGGATAAATTTCAAATTTTGAAGACAATTGATACCTGATCATGCCAGGTTTGTGTCGTCGTCGTGTGTTTACGGTCTCTGTGGTTGGAATCTGACCACTTATCTTTGCAAGCAGGTAGAAGGCTGCAGATACTCAAGCTCGGTCACCAATCAATCTACACTCTGTGAAATTACCAGTTGGTGTTTTCAAATAGATCATTTGGCATGAGCCCACTGATTTCCAAGAAATTTCATTGGTGACTGGTGCTAGTTGTCTTCATGGGTTGCTACCATTCAAAGAGAACTAAAGAGACGCCGGGGTACGAGGAGCCAGCAGTACTGGCTGCTGAAACACCCTGTGAGTATGCTTTATCAAAAGGTTCACTGTTGCAAAATCCTAGCTGTAACCTGCCCTGCTTACTTCCTAGCTGTTCTTCAATGTGTTCCTGCTATTTTTCTGAGAAGTGTTGCCTTTAGTGTTATATTAAAAACTAGTTGTCATGCATGAAGTTGAGTTTGTTAGGTAGCATTTGTTTTGGGACAGAACAGATGGAAAAAGTGAGGATGAAAATGTATTTGGTTAAAAAGGCAGGAATAGATATATAAAAATAAACATGTTTTTGAGATAGTTTTGAAGTAAATTTATGTAATTTAAAATAAAAGGTACAAAAAGATATGTATCAAGAGACTATTTTTTTTATCCTAAAACATCTTTATAAAAAACTCTTAATTCTAAAATTATCCAATTAAAACATGTAAAAATAAAATAATTATTATCATAGTTTTAAAACTCAACCCGGAGATCAATTTGAGACAAAGTCCAGTTCACTAGTCAAGGTTAGGGTCATGGGTTGGGTTGACTCGGGTTAACCCGAGTCAGTGTAAAAATAAAAATAATTATTATCATAGTTTTACAAACCGGGTCTAGGAGTTAATATGGGGGCAAAGCCCGGGTCATGAGTGGTGTTGAACATTGACCCGGGTTAACATAAAATCAAAAATTGTTATTATCATAGTCTTAAAACTCAACTTGAGGGTCAACTTGGGTCACCTATTGCGAGGATTTTCCTGAGTTGACTCGGATTGACATAAAATAAAAATAATTATTATCAATATTTTAAAATTTGATGTGGTGGTCAATGCCTAAGAATTCTATGCGATTGACTGTTGAAATGCGATTTTTTTTTTTGCAGTTACTGTTAGCGAAGTAGAGGCTTTATACGAACTATTTAAGAAATTAAGCAGTTCAGTCATTAATGATGGGCTTATTCACAAGGTATATAATCTAAGGATGTTAATCTAGTTATGTTTACAATCTTGACTTAATTAATAACATGTATTAATATCATTTAAATATCTCCTACTCATCAGGAAGAACTTCAGCTTGCACTCTTCAGGAACAAGAACAGGAGGAACCTTTTCGCAGACAGGGTATGTAGTGCAGCCTTTTCGTATAATATAGCAATGGTTACCTGATACCATGGCGTTTTTCCTTCTTTCTAAGTTGCATCTCCTTGCTTCAATTCTGCAGATTTTTGATTTATTTGATGTCAAGCGCAATGGAGTAATTGATTTTGGAGAATTTGTTCGATCTTTGGGTGTCTTTCATCCAAATGCACCAGTTGAAGACAAGATCCATTGTAAGCCTAATGTTTTTCCTCTAGAGTGATATACAAGTAGGGGGGGCTTGAGTTCAGACAGGATTTTTTTCTGCATGTCGATTGACTGTTTTTTGCATCTACTCCTGAATAATTTACTCATCAATGGGGGATTTTCTTGCAGTTACTTTCAGATTATACGATTTAAGGCAAACTGGTTTCATTGAACGAGAGGAGGTGAGTTCTGCAATTCTTCTCTTTTTCCATATCTTTCCCTTACATGCCATAACACGCAGCAAGCTGATAATTGCAGACATTTTTTAAGGTTTGCTTTTTTATTCTTCGAGTAAAAATGTATGATTCCAGAAGTGGCCAAGTTTGACAATTTATACCATGAGATAATTAAGGGGAATATGATGAAAAAATAAAATGAAGATTACCAGCACCACACACACACACACGAGTTTCCGAATGTATATTCTGCCTCACGAGTTGAAGTTGTTAAATAGTTGAAAGAGATGGTGGTGGCACTTCTGCATGAATCGGATCTATTTCTGTCCGACGATGTTGTAGAAACAATTGTGGACAAGGTACAGTTTGGTTTTGCTCTGTCAAACTCCATTGTTTCATGCTTATATGGTTAATGATTCTCTGTTTTCCTCTTTTTTTTTCCCAGACATTTTAGTGATGCAGATTTAAAAGGTGATGGAAAAATTGATCCTGAAGAGTGGAAGGAATTTGTGTCTAAGAACCCTTCTCTTATAAAGAACATGACTCTACCTTATTTAAAGTGAGGAGCAAGTTCCATAACCATTTTCTATTTTGCGCACAGGCACACTGCACCTACATTTATCACTTTGAGTAAGGCCAATCTATAATGTACCTCTGCAATTCGAGTGTTTTAACTTCAGGCTTTGCAATTTTTTCTCTTTCCAGGGATATAACCCTGGCATTTCCCAGCTTCGTGTTAAGTACTGAAATTGAAGATTCAGAAGTGTAGCAGAAAGATATCAATCATGTCATTTCCAGCAAAAGTAATCTGCTTGTTTTGGATCCACTCTTTTTGAGAGATGCTCGAATTCACATGTGTCAATACAAGAGCTAGACGACTCGAGGTTATAGCCTCGGAAGTGCAACCAAGATCCGATCCACAAGGTGCATATTTGCCATCGTAAACGTTTCTAATGTAGAACTGGTACAGCTTAGTTCGGCTCACGTTTTGCATTACAGCAATTTTGCAATATGTTTATAAGATGTATAAGAAGTGTGTTTTTACCTGTATTTTTCTTTGTATTGGCACTTAACATGTTCTGTATATGATGTAGATAAAGATTCCAAGCATGTTTGATAAGACGATCTAGGGAAAAGTTACTTTCAGAGAACAGGGATATGCAGAAGTCCTTTCTTTCAGATTTTTTATTAAGAGATACGAAAAAATAATTTAGATTGGACAGGCCAGATCAAAGAAGGATTAACCTTGCATCAATAGCAAAGCTTTGACTATTGACGGACACGCCGAAACATATTAATGCGATTTTCACATCATTCTGACTTCGACATCTGAACTACTAGATTTTGATTGCCCTTTAATTTAGGATTTTCTATTTTCAACATGTAGTCATCCGCCATTTGTTCTACATCAATATATAAATATACATGTAAGATTAAGCTGCTGGATACATAATTGATGGTAATGGACTACCTTAAACAAGGCGTCCTAGCACAAGAATACCATTCTGAGATTCCTTTCGTTACAACCCCTTCCTGAATTCTCTTTCAATCTCAATCTTATTACCAATTCCATTTTTTAAGGTAACAAGGTAAAACTCCAATTATCTAGCTTAACTGATATCGACCAACTTATACAATTAGATCTAGTCGGTCGACCATTCAGACAGATAAATTAGAGTTTTATCTGTCATGTTTCTTTTTATTTTTACTGTTATTTTTTCTTCGAAGAAGTTGATAGCAATTTTCATACAGCACACCAGAGATTAAAATTCCAAGCATGCTAAGCATGAAAATTTATTTTTTTAATATACATCGCCATTAAATAACACACAAAAGAAGAGGGAAAAAAAGAAGAAGAAATGATGAATAAACAATAACAACAGCAATAATAATAAAAAAAAAGAGATTAAATGGAAGGTTTTTGACAAACTTGAAAAAAACTCGAAACAAATTTGAGAGAAGAAGGCAATTATTTGAAAGCACATAACCTGTTGAACATCACAGTCCATTCTAACCAGCAAAATCATGAACCTCTGGTGAAGAAGAGACCTCATCGCAAGATACCTTGTCCTCAACTCCATGGTCACAAAGGAAAAACTGCAGCAGCCATACCAGCTCCAAAGATGACCAAAGAGTTAAGCATGGCACAGCTTACTGCACCAGAAATATCTTCTGGAACCACAGGAGTCTCTTCGCCATCATCCTTTTTAGGCTTTGGTGGTGATGGTGCAGGAGCAAGAGATTTGGGGGCAAAAATATCTAAAGGAAGTAGCACCTTGTCGACCTGATAGATAGCAAGCTGGCTATCAGTGTATACAATTGCCGATACGCTTGTGTTGGTGAGCCCTGAAGTTACATTCACCATATTTTCTGTGGTTATCACATCAAGAGCGAAACGGCTACCGGATCCTGCCAGTGTCGTTATAGGATTACTGACAGTCTGAAAATTGGCAGTCGTAAGAATTTTCGGTATAATATGAAACTGCACCAACTCAATCTTCTGATGATCACTCAGGGAGTTAAGAACACCCGATTTGATAATGGCCGAAAACGCCCCGTCAGTAGGGGCAAAGATGGTGACGCCATCTCTCGAGTCATTCAGCTGGGAGAATACCTGGATGTCCTCTTGAGTGGATTTTATAAGGCGGATGAAGACTGCAAAGCCGCCAGCCTTCTGGAGGATTTTGATGACATTGACAGGACCTTTTGAAACTTGTACAGGAACCATTACAGGTGGTGAGGCTTGCGCCGACGAGGTTGCGGCTGGCGGAGGCGCAGAGGCCGCAGCAGGGGCTTTTGCTGGTGCTGCTGTAGGTGACTGAGATAGTGTTTGGGTGCAGTGGAGAAAGAGAAGGATAGCTGAAAATAAGAAGAGGGAAAATTGTTTCTTCATCTTTGTGTGGTTTATGGGTTGGATTGCTTTGGATAGCTTGGCAGCTATGCAAAATTGCTAATAGAATTATGCCAACACCACTTATTCAAATGTTTGATGTGCAAAAGAGAGGATAGTGAGGGGTTTTATTATGGTTGTGGGAGGATGAGATTAGGTGAAACGTGTAATTTCAGTTGCACAAACATAACAGCTACTTCAGCAGCAACTAGTTTTCTCGGAAAGGAGGAGGGGAGATTGTGTTTAAGATGTGCGTGATTGTGAAATGAGCTCTGTCTGTGTCAAACAGGAAGGATAGCTTTATCAATCAATTTTCTGTGTGATGCTTCACCAAATATATCATGTTTTCCAGGGGAAAAAAGAATGGATAGAACAAAAAAAAAGCAATTTGTTGCAAAGTGATGGGAAATTTGAGATGAGTATACAGGGGATAAATGTGAAGAAAAAAAAATCACTAGAAAATGTTGTGATCAATGTGTTTTTAGCCTCAGCAGTTGGAACCAGCAGGTTAATGGCTGCAAATACTTGATCTAAGACACTATTTCAATCCAAGATTTTATTTTTTGAGAATTTACGGTGAAAATTAGTACCAGTGGCATGATCCTACTGATTGCCAAGAAATATTTCTAAGTGACTTATGCTAGCTGTCTTCATGGTTTTGTTAACAATCAAAGAGAACTAGACATGCCGGGGAATGAGGAGTTGGCGGCTCTTGCTGCCGAAGCACCTTGTGAGTGTGCGTTGTGAACAATAATGCAGCTTTCATAATTAATAGTTTCAGCTTTAGCTGGATGCAGATTGCCTACAATTAGTTCCATGTCTTGCTAAACTTATCATTTATGATCGATAAATTATTACACTAATCCTGTTCATAGGACCAGAACAACTTTAATTAGTTCATGCAGTGGACCTTACAGTTTAACCAGTCGGTGCTGCAAATCCAGACAATATGATTGGCTTTGTTGTCCAATAGACCAGGTTCATGTAATGACTGCTCATGTGTTACGTGTATACAATCATGTATTTTGATATCGTTAAATAATCTGATTTCTTTTTTCATCAGGAAGAACTTCACATTGTACTCTTCAGGAATTACAGCAAGAACATGTTTACAAAAAGATTATGGATTCCAATTGTTTCTGTAATATTTGGATAATTAAGCTCATGTTATGTAGCACTAATGTGCTTCATCTTTCAACCTTTTTATGCTCCTCCAAGTGGATTTTAATCATTTATGGTGCTAGGAATTCTTTGACCCTTTGGTGATGATGCTGTCGCCTGATGATTTGTCTCTTTTGTTTGATTTTTTTTTATTTGAAACGTCACAGCAGCAGAAAATTTATGGCCATGTGTTACAGTGTTTGAGGAGATACAGAGGTGTTTTTATAATATAAATGTGAATTTCGAGATGTGAATTTGATTGCTTACAAATTAATGTAGGATTGAAAAATAAAAGCTCATCGAAATTATATTTCTTTTTCTTTGATATAGATTACAATTCCACAGAATACATGAAAGCAGAAAAAGAGAAAAAAATAAATCAAAGGCAGAGTTGTTTACAAACTTGGAAGAACACAAATAGAATTGAGAGGAAATGACAATTATTCAAAGCAATGAACCTGTTAAACACCACAGTTCATTATAACCAGCAAAATCATGAACCACAGATGAAGAAAGTGAAACCTTGTCAAAACAGCAGGGTCACAAAGGAAAAGCTGCAGCAACTATGATAACTCCAGAGATAAGCATAGTATTAAGCATCACACAGCTTACTGCACCAGAAATATCCTTTGGAACCACAGGAGTGTCTGCACCATCATCCTTTTTAGGCTTTGGTGGTGATGGTGCAGGAGCAAGAGATTTGGGGGCAAAAATATCTAGAGGAAGTAGCACCTTGTCGACCTGATAGATAGCAAGCTGGCTATCAGTGTATACAATTGCCGATACACTTGTGTTGGTAAGTCCTGAAGTTACATTCACCATATTTTCTGTGGTTATCACATCAAGAGCGAAACGGCTACCGGATCCTGCCAGAGTTGTTATAGGATTACTGACAGTCTGAAAATTGGCAGTCGTAAGAATTTTCGGTATGATATGAAACTGCACCAACTCAATCTTCTGATGATCACTCAGGGAGTTAAGAACGCCTGATTTAATAATGGCCGAAAACGCCCCGTCAGTAGGGGCAAAGATGGTGACACCATCTCTCGAGTCATTCAGCTGGGAGAATACCTGGATGTCCTCTTGAGTTGATTTTATAAGGCGGATAAAGACTGCAAAGCCGCCAGCCTTCTGGAGGATTTTGATGACATTGACAGGACCTTTTGAAACTTGTACAGGAACCATTACAGGCGGCGAGGCTTGCGCAGTCGAGGTTGCGGCTGGCGGAGGCGCAGAGGCCGCAGCAGGGGCTTTTGCTGGTGCTGCTGCAGGTGACTGGGATAGTGTTTGGTTGCAGTGGAGGAAGAGAAGGATAGCTGAAAACAAGAAGACTGAAAAATGGTTCTTCATTTTATGGTTTTCAGGTTTAGCTCTCTGTACAGCTTGGAATATTTGCAAAAATGCCAATGCAACTGATACTTGTTCAAGTGTTCGATGTCCCAGGGAGAGGATAGTGAGGGTTTTTATCATGTTTCGAAGAGGATGAGATTAGGTGCAAAGTGTGATTTTAGTTGCACAAACTAGTTGCCAGTACCCTATCTTAAATGAACATGGATACTGATTCAGCCACTAGTTTGCTTGGAAAAGCAGAAAAGGAGGAGGAGGGGGGCTGGAGATTTAACCTGATGTGTGTGTTTTTGATTGTTGAAACGATGTTTGTCTGCGTCAAATAGGAGGAGGAGGCTTGTCAATAGAGCTGTCTCTGTGATACTTCACCAAATACATCTTGTTCTGCAGCAGCAGAAATGTCTGTTCTGTGGTAACATTTTTCGGAAATGTTCAAGGTAGTGCTTGTGATCATAAATGTTCAAGAAATAAGTTTTTTGCTCAACATCTGTTTTCTGCTCAACAATTATGCAATCGTTCCCCGTTTTTTGTATTCAAAATCGTAGCTTTGATGGCCTTGCACTTAAGATGGATTGGCCCATAACAGGATTGGTGGGCTCGGAAAAGTAAGGAAACTCCGGTCCATCTTTGAGAATCTGGGCCTATGTTTTGGAACTGGACCTGTCAATAACACATGGGCTGGGACTTGAGTTAATCAGATAGGAGCAACTAGCAAGCGTTGAATTATGCGTTTTAAAAATATTAAAAAAAACATTTTTTTTAATTTTTATTCTTTGCTTTAGATTAATATTTTTAGGTGTTTTTCAATAAAAAAATATTTTAATATTTTCTTCAACCTCTATAAAAAAAATGAAAAATAATATCTAACTTATGGAAACTGAATCCTGGAAAAGTTAGCGGGTTTGAGGAATTGTTTCCAGTTTTCTACAAACTAAAAAAAATCATTTTTCAAATTGTTCATTGTAAAAATAATAGTCTCCTATTCTCATATATTCATTTCTAAAATAATTATTACTGTAAATCAAACGAGATTTTTGATTTTTCATTATGAGATTTTTGTGTTTAATAAATATATTTCTAATATATATGTATATTTCTAATAAATATATTTCTAAAAATAAAAATAAAAATATTTTATCCATCTTTTCTGGACTAAATGAGATGATCATGGGCTATAATTTACAGGAAAAGAAGTGAAAGGCTGATAAATACAGATGCTATTTTCTTGGAGAAAAGCAATGGTAGCTGTGACCCAATTTTTTTTCCAGCACCTGCCCTAAAATTGTCCATGGCTTTGGTCCTCTCTCCAGGCAAAAGCTTGCCTTTCTTCATAAATCCATCCACCTAATATGAGATTATTCAGAGGCTGCCGTATATTTTGATGGAGTTATATACATACTAATTATTTCTTTCCAATTAACATGGATGTTCAGATCAGATTGTATTTATCTCAATTAATCACATGAGTTCTAAAGTTAATGACCATGTAGATTTTTAATGATCATCATATTAACAATCACATGGAGAGTAAACCTCTCGGTAAATCCAATATATTAATGTCTAGGATCCACTCTTAAATTTGTTTTGGTGTTTTTATACCATTTTCATATGTTGATATCAAAAATAATTTTTAAAAAATAAAAAAAACATTATTTTGATACATTTTTGACAAAAAAAAACACTTTTTAAAAACAACTGCAACCACACTTTTAAACAACCACTTGCATCAACCTTAAAAAATCAGTATTGTCATAACATCAAGCCATGATTTATTTCTCTCATGAATTAATTATTTTTTAAAGTCAATTATAAAATATTCATCATCAACTCACTTTTTGCCACCCATAAATTACATTATAAAACCCCACTTGATTCATGATCCAATCTAAAACTTGTATCACATGATTTTATTTTAAGATTCTTTAAAATTAAGATAATATGATTTTTTTTATAAAAAACCAATTCTTATTGACAAACTGCAAGTAATTCATCAAATTTATTATATTCAATAATATATAGTTTGATATAAAACTTAAATTAATCCAAATTATGATCTTATAAATAATAAACAATAAAAAGCAATCATCCATGGCGGGTGCCATCTTCACACAATGAATATGACACTTGGCAACCTCTGATTGGCCAGTTCAAGACATGTCCACCTACCTTAACACACAAAAGGATTTGATCAGGGCTCCACATCAATGGAGCCCTTAATCTATACGTTCTAACAAAAAGCTACGTTTTGACTTTTATAGCATGTAGGCATACACGTGTCGTACGGAAAGTGAATCACCAACTGGCACTTCGGTTTTGCCCTAATATACAAGATTCTGTTTGTCTGTCGTGCCTTTTCTCTCTCTCTCTCTCTCTCTCTCTCTCTTTTATTTTTATAAGCATATTTAATTTTGGTCTTTAATTTACTATCAAACTCCCAGTTTCATCCTATTATATAAAATTTAATCAATTGGGTCCTCCTGTCCATGGCCAGTTAATGTGAACATTTGTTTTTTAAGGAAATTTACAGAAAGAAATATATGTAGAAATATAATTGAGAAAATGTTTGAAAGAAGAGGAACATCATTGGTATATTTTCAGGGATGATATTGAAAAACAGTTGATATGTTACGCTCTATTGGATTAATTATTTGAAATCCATGCATTAAAATTGTCAACAATTTTAGTCTTTTATCAATTAAATTCTATAGTTTCTGTAATAACATATACAATAAAAAACAATATTCATAATTCAAAAGGTAACAACTGCTAATTCAAAGATTCATAATTATGAGAAAATCCGTTCATTTACTATGAGAGGTCATAAATGGATTATTTTTATAAATAAATATAATTTCTTTAAATAAAAAAACTTGATATCTACAATGTGTTTGGAAACTAGAAAGTTGGGAGTGAAGATGTAAGAATTGAAAGAAAAAGAGGGAGAAACAATTTCCACATATGTGCCTGATAAAATCACTTTGCTTAATTTTTCTTATTTATTCCTATAATAATAGTATTTTCTTATTTATTCTCTTAATATTGTTTGCTATATCATACATGGCATGAAAAGGTTAAATAGTTTATATCTGTTTTTCTTAATTGGAAAGCCAAACAATCAAAAGAATCCAAATTTTTAATTAAAATTACATGTCTAGCTTCTTCTTTTTTTCCATTTGGGAGGGTCAAATTGGTAAATTAGCTAAAAAGTATGACACCTTTAATTCTATCCAATTATACACATTAAGTTTTTTTATATTATACACTAAAAAAATTCAACTCTCATCTCCATTATTATTCATTGAACTTAACCCCGTCTTTGGACAAAACCATCGAACGACAAAACCATCAAACATTCTTGCTTATTAAAGTAATTTTATTAATTAAATTTAGAAAGTGTTTGATATTGCAGTCAAAATGAAATTTGATTAAAATTTTAAATTAATTTTTTATATTGTTTTGATATATTAATATAAAAAATAAATTAAAAAATTATTATTTTAATATATGTTTTTTTTAAATAATACTTTAAAATATTTCAAAATAGGAACAAGTCAACGATTTATTTTTTAAAAAATGAATCATTATTATTTTAATAGAAAGTAGGAACAAAACACCCATACAATGATGGAAATATCATTCTCTAAACACAACGCGCAGTTGACGCGTGTAATAACCTCGTATAAACTATTTTACCAGAATTCATTGCCATATATCGACTAAAAAAAACTTCTTTTTTTCAACAGATCTCTTGTCTCTCTGAAACTTACAAGGAGAATCCAATTCCTCTAAGAACTCAAGATTCTCAATCTAGCTAAAACTTTTATGTTTCCCACGAATCAAAATCTGTAAATTCTCTCTCATATGAGTTCACTTTCATGGCTGATGAAATCAATTCTCTTTTGAGGTAAATAGTAGAATCCATTTCCTCTTTCTGGGATTTTTTTTTATTCTAAGAAAACTCTGTTTTAGCTAAAAAGTTTTGATTTTGATGATGGTTGTTGAGTACAGTTTAGTAGCTTGTGATTGGATCCACCGGATTGTTTCTCTTGATAGTGGACCAATCAGTGAGTTTCATAGAGGGTGATGGTGATTTGGACTAATGATTTTTCTTTCTTTCTTTCTATTATTTTAATTTTCTTTCCTCTGCTTGGTTGCTGAGAAAATATAGAGAAAATGATAAAAAGAATGGAACTTTGACTAATGCTGCCTATTTCTAAAGTGGGTTTTGCTCTATGTTTCATTTTGAGTGACGAGAAAATGGGGGTTAAAATTAACAAGGGCTAAAGTGTCTTACTTTGTATCCAATGTTGGTTTGTTTCAATAAAAGTGTCGGTTTTAATCGAAGTTGATTTGTTTCAGAAGCTTAGATTATGTTAACCAGTTCTATTAAAATACTATTTGATCGGTTTCCTCCCTTTTTTTGTTTTGGTTGCTTAGGTTCACGCTGCCTTGCAATTTAGTTGATAGGATTTTAGTTCATATGGGATGCAATCAGTAGATGAGAACGAGAGTCAGAACAAGAAATTAAGGCTTTTGAGATCTTTAAATTACGATATGCCTCTGACTGATAACACCATCCCACAAAATGCTGAGGACAGTATTCTTTTTCCTATTGAAGAGATAGTGCAATCCCCATTGCCTGGATATGTGGGGCCAACTTCTATAAGTTTCAGTGCTGATGATAGTTTAGTTACCTACTTATTTAGTCCTGATCACACCTTGAGTAGGAAGGTTTTTGCTTTTGATCTCAAGAGTGGCAGGCAAGAATTGTTTTTTGGCCCCCCTGATGGTGGGCTTGATGAGAGTAATATATCACCGGAAGAGAAGTTGCGAAGGGAGAGGTTAAGGGAACGTGGGCTCGGAGTGACGTGGTATGAATGGGTGAAGACAGGTTCGACGAGGAAAGCAATTATGGTGCCACTGCCTGCTGGGGTTTGTTCCTTCACTTCTTTTACATTTTCACTTTATATGATTTCCAGCAATGACTTCCAAATAAATTTGTACATTTTGCTAGGTCTTCTGATCTTATAGATTGCCTATTGCCGGAATTATCTCTTCTATTGAATCAGGGTAGTATAACAGTTCTAAATACAATCAAATGCAGTCCAGTCAATTCAATTAACCTGATGACTTTTAGAACTAGGTATGAGAGTATAGAGAGCATATGGATCAGAAGTGATCATCAAATTTAACTAGAGTTTCAACTGTTTGGTCAAGCAACGCTGCAAGTTAAAATTATTCAGCTGTGCTGATGATACGGCCTTTTCTACACGCACAGCTTTATCTACAGGAATTCCACTCTTTCAAAACCAGAGCTTAAGCTTCCCAGCTCTGCATTGTCCCCTATTATCGATCCTCATGTTTCTCCTGATGGCACCATGCTTGCTTATATAAGGGACAGTGAGCTGCACATTCTAAATTTCTTGGACAACAAGTCCAAACAATTAACACATGGTGCTCAGGGAAATACAGTGGTAAGTTTCCAATTATTTGTACTCATTGGAGGTCACATGATTTTTTATTTTATCAGTGACTTGTGTTAACCATTAGAGTTATGGATTCTGTCCATAGAGTAATATATGATTTTGCGAGTTACCAGTATCATTATGATCGCATGTATCCATCAGTCTTTATTTACTGCATCATTGAGCTGTCTAAAATTAATTTATCAACTTCTCTTCAACTGTTTTAGGGATTTAAATTTGATATACACATCGAGATTACAGAATAATTATCACTCAATGTATGCTTTCAATTTGAAGTTCTAACCATGTGGGATCTGCTCGTGCATTTTCCCCTCATCTCTACCGCCGTATCCGACATTATCATTGTTAATTAATTATCTTCTTTCAGTTTATCCCATCAGATCCTTGGACAGAATAGAAATTGTTAGTTTTTCCAGCTTTGGTTTTCTCCTCCTCTCTACAAAAGGAATTATTTTGATAGCCTTTACATCATGCTCAGACTCAAAATAAGGCCACCACTAAAAGATAGAAACAATGAAAAGTTTCATGACAAAACAATAATATTTGGTTTTGGTAATTGACAATTTTTTTTTCATTTCAATTTTTATTTGTTCTAGCATCAGTCTTCTGATTTGAATATGACATTGCTCTCTTTCTTTCTTTTTTTACTTGCTTTACAGACTCATGGCCTTGCTGAATATATAGCTCAGGTGAGAACATCATCCTTACCCTGTTTATCCATCTCCACTTATATGTTAACTTAGAAACTGATGGTTTGCTAATACTTTTACTTTTCAGCATAACCTAATTTACTTTTTTTTCAGTTGATTGGTTGATTTCATAATCGTATTAGATTCCATGTTTTTTTTTTCTGAGTAAAATTAAACTTTTTACCTGAGGTTTTTTAATTTGTTGATTGAAGGAGGAGATGGACCGGAAGAATGGTTACTGGTGGTCACTTGACAGCAAATTCATTGCATTTACACAAGTCGATTCATCTGAGATACCCCCTTTTAGAATTATGCACCAAGGCAAAAGCTCTGTAGGTTCAGAAGCTCAGGAAGACCATCCTTATCCCTTTGCTGGAGCTTCAAATGTCAAAGTTAGCCTTGGGGTCGTTTCTGTTCATGGTGATTCTATAACTTGGATGGATCTTCTATGTGGAGGAACAGAAGAACCAGATAATGAGGATGAATATTTAGCCCGAGTCAATTGGATGCAAGGAAATGTCCTCATAGCTCAAGTTTTGAACAGGTCCCATTCAAAATTAAAACTTCTTAAGTTTGATATTAAGACAGGGAAAAAAGAAGTGTTGCATGTAGAAGAACAACTCCCATGGATTAATTTACATGACTGCTTCATTCCTTTGGACAAAGGAATCACTAAATATTCTGGAGGATTCATCTGGGCAAGTGAAAAGTCAGGATTTAGGCATTTGTATGTGCATGATGCCAATGGGACATGCTTAGGACCAATTACTGAAGGTGAATGGATGGTTGAGCAGATTGCCGGTGTAAACGAGGCTGCAGGGATCATATATTTTACTGCAACTCTAGATGGGCCTTTGGAATCACATCTTTACCGTGCTAAACTGTACCCAGTTGAAAACAATTCCTTGCAGGCTCCGGTGAGGTTAACAAACGGTAAAGGGAAACACTCGGTTGTCCTTGATCACCACTTGCAGAATTTTGTTGATATCCATGATTCCCTTGATTCTCCCCCTAGAGTTTCGCTCTGCTCCCTGATCAATGGAAGAGAAATTATGTCTCTGTTTAAGCAGTCATTCACCATTCCAAGATTTAAAAGGCAGGAACTCGAGCCTCCAAAGATAGTTCAGATACAAGCAAATGATGGGACCACATTGTATGGGGCTTTATATGACCCCGACCCTACAAGATTTGGACCACCACCATACAAAACTATGATCAGTGTGTATGGAGGCCCTGGTGTACAGTACGTAAATGATTCTTGGATAGCTACAGTTGACATGAGAGCTCAATATCTTCGGAGCCAAGGCATCTTAGTGTGGAAGGTTAGTATTTTCAACTTAGAAATCTTGACTGTGTACGCAATTTGATTTTTATTTTACTGTTTTTAATACCTTGTCTAGCCATACTAATGAGTATATTCATTACCTTCTTCCCTAAAATTACATAAATGGTTCAATTCTGCCATTTACGTCCCCAGATGATTGCCTGTTCAGATCCCTGATCAAGTATTTTCCCTATTTGAACATTCTGCCGAATGGAAGCTCACATTTTTGTGATTCTTTTGTTATTCATTCAGTCCCCAAAATGTGGGAGATGGAATGTTGTCAAAACTGAAATTGGTGGATGTTTCAATGATCATGCACAGAAATCTAACACATCTGGAAGTCGAGCTTCAAAAAGACCGGGAATTGTCCTCTTACTGATGTAAATGCATGTTAATTTGGAGAGTTCTCATAGTACTGACATTTTATAACCAGCTTAAAGATCAGTTGCTTGATGGATTATAATGAAAATAGAAACCAGCTTATGCCTCATATTAACATCTCACCTATTTCTAAAGTGAAAGCTCGTTACCCTGAGTCCTTCTTTGTTTCTCCCTTGACAGTTGGACAATAGAGGAAGTGCTCGCCGTGGGCTAAAGTTTGAAGGTGCTCTGAAAGAAAATCCTGGCCGCTTTGATGCAGAGGATCAGCATACGGGAGCTGAGTGGCTCATTAAACAAGGACTGGCAAAAGCTGGCCACATTGGGTTGTATGGATGGAGTTATGGTGGATATATGTCAGCTATGATCTTGGCTAGGTTCCCTGATGTATTCTGTTGTGCTGTCTCCGGTGCACCTGTAACCTCCTGGGATGGATATGACACATTTTATACTGAGAAGTACATGGGATTGCCTTCCGATAATCCAAGGGGCTACGAGTTCGGCTCTGTGATGCATCATGTGCACAAGTTAAAAGGGAGGTTGTTGCTGGTGCATGGCATGGTTGATGAAAACGTGCATTTTAGACACACTGCAAGGCTTGTCAACGCCCTCGTGGCAGCCGGAAAACCCTACGAACTATTAATTTTCCCTGACGAACGACACATGCCCCGCCAGCTTAATGACCGAATTTACATGGAAGAGAGAATTTGGGAGTTCTTACAGAGAAGTTTATGAAGTAATTTTTGTTTATAGATTCATGTTGTTGTAGAATAAAAATTCTGCATTCTTTTGCCTCGATATATATATATATATATATATATATATATATATATATATATATATATATTTTCAAATCATAAAATCTGGTGTTCGATCCCTTTGTAACAGCAACTTTCAATGCATAATATCTGTACTGTGCATTTCTTATTTGTGCTGTGAGATTTGTGTCTAATTGATTAGCATTTCTTATTTGTGTCTAATAAATTCTGACGAGACTAGCTGTCAAATCCCTACTCCGTTTCAAATCCGTGTCAAAAGACTGGTGTTCTCTCATCACAAACCCTGAATTCATCACCGCCCGCCCACCTCCACAACTCCACCCAAAAACCCTCAATCTTACTGGAAGGATTCCGCAGTGAGGAAGAAGAGTCGTCCACCCTATCCTTGCTCCACCACAGAGATACGTCCACAACTTTCGATTTTCTACGCGTACCACAATCCCTGATATATGATTATACCTTCATGAGAAATTCTTTTTTAAACCAAGAAATATATCCAGACATTTCCCTTTACTCTGTTAGGTTCTACTGGGTGGTTTGCTTTGTAGCAAGGTATGTGACAACCTTCGAATAGACTATGTTTTGTGGAACCCTGCTACAAGAAACTTCATATACGCGAAACGTCCTCGGCAGAATTTCAAAATTTTACTGGATGGGTTTGGGCATAATAGTAGTAAGATGAACGATTACGTGCTGGTGAAAATTGGACGGCTCTTTCAATCACCGAACCATTGATTTTCCCCGGTGGAACCAGTACTCAACTCCGGTAGAGGTGAGCTTGATCTCCGGCGGGATCAAGGACTCACTTGCATGCTCTGTGTTTCCCAACAATGGTTCCACGTCCTTAACCATTGATATTTGGGTTTTAGATGACAGTGGAGCCGGCGTTTGCAGTGGAGAGAGTTGGACAAAGCTGTTAACCATACCATTTTTAGGAACTCTACATCAAGTATTTACGTGGGGAGATAAAGTGATGATCAACGGAAAACGGGATCGCCACCACTTGATTTACGATCCGATTAGTCAAGAGATAATTTGTGATTCTCTTAGCACCAGTTTCAGCTCCTATAATATGGATTGTTATGTGGAAAGTCTAGTTAGTCCCGGTTGATGGACCAAACAATTTGTACCAGAGAATGCTCCTGCTTGAAGTGATGATGATGAAGTCTCAACTCTCAAGAGCTCAGGAGAGAATTATATATATATGATTATTTGTTTTTCAATCCATAGAGTGGGTGGGTGTTAGTAGTGTATAAACCACGTGGTGTCTTAGACACTGGTCCAGACTAATCCACGTTCAGCATCGGGTGGGTCCCGAAGGGGTGAAAGTACTTTCCAAATGACCAACTCCATACAAGAGTAGGGATTGAACCCCTGACTTCTCTTAAGGGATGAGAGCGCCCTCACCACTCACGCCAAGACCCCTTGGATGGGTGTTAGTAGTTAATCAATTACTTGGAAGACAAATCAGCTAATCAAAAAAAAAAAAAACACTAAGAATTTCCTTTTTGTAAGTATCAACTAATTACATTAAATTTAAGACGTTAACTCCGTTAGTACACCCAGTCTTCCGTTAGAAGCCACCGTCTCCATTACTATAAATACCCCACAGCTTAAAACACTGTACATCTCTCTAGAAACATTTTAAAGAAGTGAAGTACAGAGAAAGTAAAAGAAAAGACAGAATTTAATTTTCAAAAATTGAAAGAAAATAACGATGAAAAAAATTAAAATATGTTAAATCTCTCATCTTCTTCTTCTTTTGATCATCTTCATTTCACCTTCGGTTTCAGATTCTTCAGGTGATGATTATTGGATCTGTTTAATAATTTTAATCAATTTTGGTTTGATTTTTTATGTTTATTAGGTTTTTTTTGTTTAATGAGAAAACGCGAAGTAAATTTACGAACTAGAGATAGAATAAGAGTTTTTATTCGATTTTTTCATGTTACGATCGTGTATTAAGTAATCTGTTTGGTTACAAAGAAAATGCGAGAAAAATTGAAGAAATTCGATAGGTTTTGAGAAATCTAATTTAATTTGAATTTTTTAGGTTGTTAGCTTTATTCCTGATTCAAAAATAGGAAATTGAGAGAATGTAGATTCAATTATTTATGGTTTTATTTTGTAATTTATCGTCCTGCTGAGTTTATGATTTTGATTTATGGTTCAAAATGTAGGAAATTGAGAAAAAGTAATATTCATTTATTTATGGTTTATTTTGTAATTTGTTGTATTGCTGAGGTTATGAGTTTGATTTATGGTTCAAAATGTAGGAAATTGAGAAAATAAAGATTTCAAATTTAGATTTTTTTTCTTTATTTTTTTCATTTAATTTAATAATACTCGAATGGAACTAAACAGTTAGGGTTTTATAGGTTTTGATGAGGATATAGAATTTTATTGTTTCTCATTGAAGTTTTTTTTTTCTTGTAGGGATTATTTCGAAGTGATTGACGAAAGTATTGATCTTTCACAAAGAAGAGAATCCGGTGATAGGTCCACACTTCGGAACCTCTAGCTTGAATAGTTTGGTGAAAGTATTGTTTCTTGTGTTTCTTTGGGTTTTGATGCGTGTCTACCCAGATTTTTGTTGAAAATGGGGGTTTTATTCTTGGGTTTTGCCCTTGTTTTGGAGGTTTGGAATGAATTTGGGGTTTATTGTAAAATTTAGGATTTTGGAGTTTCATAGTAGTGTAAGAAGTTAGGATTTAGATTGACAGGACTAACAATGTCGGTGGCTGTTGTAGCTGTTAGTCCTATGTATGAAGAGTCTTTAGATTCTCGTTGCAATTTCCCTTGGTTGGGTGGTCTGCGCTCTAATGACTCTATTGTAATATTTCTTGCTGATGGGGGATCAGTCATCCCAATGCGAGTTATGGAGTCAGATTCAATTTCTTCGGTGAAGCTGAGGATTCAAGCTTCCAAAGGTATTTTTGTGAAGAAGCAAAAATTGGTTTTTGAAGGGAGGGAACTAGCACGGGGCAATTCGCAAGTAAGAGATTATGGTGTTGCAGATGGAAAAGTTCTGCATCTGGTGCTCAGGCTTTCGGATCTCCAAGCTATAACTGTTAGGACTGTATGTGGCAAAGTGTATGAGTTTCATGTTGATAGGGGTAGAAGTGTAGGCTATGTTAAGAAGCAGATTGCTAGGAAAGGGCAAAGGTTTTGATCTTGTTGAACAAGAACTGATATGTGACGGCGAGGAGCTTGAAGACCAGAGGCTCATTACAGATATTTGCAAGAGTAATGATTCTGTGATTCATTTGCTCATTCGGAAATCTGCCAAAGTGAGGGTAAAACCTGTTGAGAAAGATTTTGAATTGTGTATTGAGGCATTAGATTTGAATGATAAGGAAGTTGACAATGTAAGAGAGCACAAACAGGGTGCTTTATCTATGGGATATAGGGGTATAGAGAGGAAACCACTATCACGACAGTTCTTACTGGAACCTCTAATTGTTAATACCAAAATTCAACTGCCATTGGTTATCAGAGAGCTAATCAAGTCAACTTTAAATGGGTTGGAGAGGGGCAATGAACCAATTCGATCTTCTGAGGGATCTGGAGGAGCTTATTTCATGCAAGATTCATCTGGTCTGAAATATGTTTCTGTCTTTAAGCCAATTGATGAGGAGCCAATGGCTGTAAATAATCCCCAGGGGCTACCCTTGTCAGTTGATGGTGAAGGATTGAAGAAAGGCACTAGAGTAGGACAGGGTGCTTTGCGGGAAGTTGCAGCTTACATTCTGGATCATCCAAAGAGTGGACCACGCTCATTTTCTGGTGAGGAGAGAGGCTTTGCTGGGGTTCCACCCACAGCAATGGTCAAGTGCCTCCACAGAGGATTCAATAATCCTGATGGTTATGAGTATGATTCCAAGAATATCAAAATTGGTTCTTTGCAGATGTTCATGGAGAATAATGGAAGTTGTGAAGATATGGGTCCTCGAGCTTTCCCTGTAGCTGAGGTGCACAAAATCTCTGTGTTGGACATTAGATTGGCAAATGCAGATAGGCATGCTGGGAACATACTGGTCAGCAAAGATGGTGAGCGTGGCAAGATTGTGCTTATTCCAATTGATCATGGTTACTGCTTGCCTACAAATGTAAGTTCTACCTTCTGTTTTTTCTTCTTGTTTTTAACTGTCTCATTCTGTTCTGCCACGTTGTATTATTCTTGATGTGCATTGTCAATGCTGCCATCTCAATTTCTTATGTTGATGTCTTCTCTGACCATTCCTTCTTAGCAACATCCCTTGAGTATATGTACATGTGCTGGATATGTCCTAGAAAGATTCTACTATTTCCCTTTATATTTCACAAAGCATGCATGCTACACAATTAGGCGAGGAATGAAGTTTGTCCAAAAACCAGGAAAAATATAATTGTGTATAAATATGGAGAGAAGATTTCAAGTACGATGTGCTGATTGTCCTCATTCTGTACCATTCAATACTTGTTTATAAATGAGTGTATGCTAGATATTTCTGTATGACTGGCCTTCAGCTCTCTTTGATTCTTATGGAGCATATGCTCGTCACATTTTTTTCTCATAAATTGTCATCCTATGTAAATTCCTGGAGTTTCCATAACAACTTTACTTGCACTTCTACAACATTTATCATGGAAGAATGTCTATTTTTTTGTGCTTCTGACTGCTTAATGAATGAGTTCCAAACTACATCAATTTAGCTGAATTTTTCCTCTCCTGGTTGCTTTATATTTTTGAGCATCAATATGAGTTGGTTAAAGGCTTATCTGTACTGTCTCACATGCTTTCCTGTTTCAACCTATGTTTAGTGCTTTCAAATCCACGCCTATTACTTCTCATATTTGCACCATTTCCCTGCAGTTTGAGGATTGCACATTTGACTGGCTTTACTGGCCTCAAGCTCAACAGCCTTACTCCCCCGACACTGTCAAGTACATCAAAGCTCTGGATGCCGGGCAGGACATCGCACTTCTGAAGTTTCATGGGTGGGATATTCCACCTGAGGTTGCTCGCACCCTTCACATTTCCACCATGCTTCTGAAGAAAGGAGTAGAGAGAGGCCTTACTCCCTTCGCCATTGGAAGCATCATGTGCAGGGAAACATTGAAGAAGGAATCCGTGATTGAGCAGATTGTTCAAGAAGCTCGTGATGTTGTTCTCCCAGGAAGCAGTGAGGCTGCCTTTCTTGAAGCTGTGTCACTAATCATGGATCGTCGTCTCGATAAGCTGTGAGTCCCTAGTAAACCTGTAGATATGTTACTCGTGTGCATTAGCTATTATGCCCATGCATGGAGTATGGATGATGGAACTTCATCCAAGTTTTAATGGCTTTTGCTGGAACTTGTTGCGCCATCACTTACTTAATGTTGTTCATACATCTGACCTAAGTCTCTTGTCTCTCGTGCTTGTCCTTCATCCCTGCACTGATTGAAAATAGCTTTTGACAATTTACATGAAAAAGATGTTTCTGAGGGATTTCATTTTCGACTTCATTTTCAAAACATTGTATTGTTTGAATATTTTCTTGCACTTCGCTGCTGTTTATGGGAAAAAATCTACTGCGGCTTAAAGCTTCAGAGAGATAAAAGCTACTGTATTTGTAAATATTTGTTGTCTGGGGTTATTATCTGACCTCGGGCATGGACTCATATGGCATGAGGTAATACGACACAGCCAAACCTAAGTTAATTAGGATTTAATGAACAAGGAAAACATAATTTCGGGAAAGGGTTTCAAATTTCAATAGCAAGACCTTTAATAGTAATTTTATTATTGATTAAAATTTCTCTTTAATTGTTTGCCTCACAAAATAGGATTGCATTTCTTTAAATAAGCTTTAGGTGGATTTTTACAAGGAAAAATCAGATAGTAGAAAGAATTTAAAAACCCAAAAATGAGAAAAATAATCTTCTAAACATATTAAAAATAACTTTTTTAAAAAATAAAATTTTTAATATTTTAAAAAATAATTGTAACAACATTTTTAAACAACCGTTATTAATTTAAGTCTGTCTGCAAAGCCGGTAGAATCTGGCATGCATAATTTTAGTTAAATCAAATTTCTTATTAAACTTGATTTATAAAAATGCTTGCTAAGCTATGTATAAGGTACAGTAATAGCATGCCTGTATCAGCATAGTAATACTAATGGGGTCCAGGATTTGAAAAAAAATAAGTTGAAACTTTTTTTTTAACAAAAGAACACCACCGAACTGTTGAAGGATTTGACAGGATGAGACCATCCAATCAAAGCTGGCCTGAATATGTCCTTTCTTGCCTAACTCTCACACGCACAGGAGCCAACCTACTTTCAGTACTATGTCGTTTTTCACTTCAATGCTTTCTGTCCTAGCCAACACCACATGTTTTTCTTTGTGGTCTGCATTTTATCACAAGGAAAATCCAACTTCATATTAGAGATTTACATTGGTAGTTAATTTCAGTATTCCGAAGGTTTTTACAGCATCCAAAAAAAAGCAAGAGATTATGTGTGTGGATGCCTTTGACGAAGGGATAGGATAGGATAGGATCGGATAAATCTAGCAATGGGATTGAACCAAACCTACTTTTTCAGGCATTGAACACCAAAAGCTGTCGTTTCCAGTTTGATGTATTAAGAAGAGAGAGGACTGATATGATTTGAGTACTGTCTGTACAATCACACACTGTAGTGGGGGGAAAATACTATTCCCGGAAACAAAAACAAAAATCACTTTGTTCATCAGTTCTTCTCTCTTCTATTTAGTTTTTATTTATTTTTTCCAAATTGATGGCTTATTGGCTTTGAATTGGGGGGGAACAAAACTAAAAGATTGGGGTTTGAAGTGGAAAAGGTAGCAAAACTTGGTGGCATATGCGCTAAAAAATTAGGTTTGTCTTTATATTTTCCATTTTATTTCTATTTTAAATCCTTTTAGTTTTTAAAAATAAAAAAAATAGGGGGGACAAAAGGTGATCTATCCCTTGAAAAAATAAAATAAAAAATCTCAGTTCAGGCACACTACGCAACCCATCTTTTTTTAGGTCTATTGTTTTTTTTTCCCTTTCAATTTCATCATTTATTTTTTTTACTGTTTCTTTTCTCTTTACATATTTTCATGTTGTTTTCTAATAAAATATTATTTATTTTTTACTTGGTTTACTAATACCTTTTTATTTTTCTCATTATTTTCGGAAAATTATTTTTGCCTTTAATTTTATGGAGAGTCGCTTTTCTATGCTTGTTTTATTAAATGAAACATTGGTTCCAAAAAATAATATTATTAATTATAATCGAATTTATACCACGGCATTCCAAAATTAGATGCTTATATCCCACAACTACCTATAAAAATTATAATTTATTCTTTTAGTTAAATATCAAATGTTTTTTTTATTTGATTTTCACATATAATGATATCATTTTTTCACTTTTGATTCCTCTGAATTGATCTCATACGTATGTCTACTTGTATTATCATTTTATTAAATAAAAAATTGATTATAATAGACAAAACCATTTAAATACAGCCGAATAAATAGCTCATATTGTAAAATTAAATATTTCAATGTGCATTCATCTCTTGATTCTTCTCAATTTAACCTTTAATTAAATACACCCATAACCTCTTACATTTATGATTTTCTTATGTCAAATAACGCAATGAAAAACTCTGCATGGATATTGCTAGCTAGGCATGGCCTGACAAATCATGGTACTAGCTAGTCCAGTGTTTTTTTTTCAAGTCAGCCTGCCGACCAGTTCGGATCTAACAACAATGGTGTTTAGCGAGTGAGTCGGGTCATCTGACTCAGATGCTGCCATGAGGAGAAAACAGAAGACAAAGAGTATGAAGACAAAATCCAAGCAGGATATGAACCAGAAAACAAAAGGAATCTTTCAGATTCAATGTGTAAAGCTCATTGTTAACGAGATCAGCCACCAGGAACTTGTTCTTGTTCTTGTTCAACCAGACCCCAGCAGAGGTTGAGGGTGTCAGTGGGAGGACAGATTTGGGTTGGGTTGGGTTCCTGTGTTTTTAACCCGCGGCTTATGCTGCGTCCACCTGGGTACAGATCTTGGAGTTCTCTGCTTTTTTTTTTTTTTTTTTGTTAAGATCAAGTTTGTAAATCCCATTTCGGTTGATTGTTCGTTTTTTCAATTTTGAATAGTTAGAATATTTTGGTTTCATAGTGTTTTAGCATATCGTTTTTGGGGTTGTATTGTTTGTGTATATATATAATTAAATATATTAACTCAAAAAAAAATTAGTTCAAATTCAAAAAAAAAATTATTTAGAACTGTACAATTTAATCTAAACAAAACATAATAAAATAATTTTTCTGAACAAAATTATGAGCATATATAATATTAAAAGAATGTCATCATTAATCTCGTAAGGTATGACATTCTCTGATTACTCTAACATTTTAACATAATATATATAAATATATCAGAGACTCCTCGTAAAATTTCATCGTAATCTAATGGTCGAATTAAGAGATATGATTGATATTATAAAGTTACTCATTATTTAATAAAAACACAATTTTATTGAAAATGGACAGAACAAAACCAGAATATTCCGGCAGAAATTTGGTTAGAATTTCTGTAACAGACCAAAATTTTAAACGGGGTAAAAACTACACTATTTTATCTCATTTTTTTTAATTAGTATAAAATATTTCGGCCGCCAAAACAAAACAAAATTAATTTTATTTTCACAATAAAAATATGAGCAGGACACTCATATCTGTAAATCGACCGACACGAATAGGTTCGATAAAAAAATCATAGCCTCACGTTCTTCGGGTATTAAAAAAGTGATAGAACACTCCCAACAAGCAACAACCGCCAGCCAGTACAAGAAAGCAAATGTCAAAAGGTCAAGTACTAACATCATGTTCTGTCCATATATTTTGATTTTCTAATTATTCTTCACTTAGAGAAAATATGCCCTACCCATATGGATTTCTCAATGATCACAATTTACGATTTTACCTAGAGGATTGATAGGTGGCATGATCATGGTAACCATGTATTAGAGGAGTTAACCTATTTTCTTTATATGATTGTTTTGATCAGAATTAAAAAAACAAAAAATCAACACAAAGTTATGAACTAACCATGTTTTTTTTTATCAAGCCCCAAAAAATATTTAGTTTTTTAAATTTGGACATTGCATATTCAAATTCTTCTAAATTAATTTGATAATTAGAAATCAGAAGAAGAGAAATAATATAGAAAAAATAATTCTTGCATACAATTACAATTACAATTACAATTACAATTAGAGTAGAGAAGACTATACCCATTTAAGGCAATTGAAGAACACTTATATCGAGGTATATGATACAAAAAAAAAGTGATTTTTAAACTGAAAGTCCAGCTAAAAACGCCACGCCAGTAGAAGGTAACCAAGATGAGCCGTATATAAACTGAGCCACCGTGAATTTACTTGCCTCGACGGTCGATGTGATGACCCGATAGCCCGGCCATTTTACCCTCTGCCCGACCGCCGCACCAGGTCCAGAATTCATGTATTCGCCGTAGTATAAGGGTGTCGAGTGCGAACGTCGCGTCCCACTCCAGCCACCCTCTCGGATGGATGTGATCGCCCATGTAAGACAACATGTACACAGTCCTGGAGTAGAGTTTCCATGGACGGCCGAGATACGTCGGGAAGCTACCTTTCGACGGCGCGAGGTCCGACCCGGCAAGGATCCGGCAAGCGTGGATTGATATGCCCGTGTTCTGATTCGGGTCCTTACGGTTCTGGGCTGTGATGGTGTTTTTCTGGGACGCCATTGGTTTACGGGCGTAGATGCTGCAGTTCTGCAACACAACGGCGGCGTTTCCGAAAATGAAATCTACAGTCCCGTAAATGTTACATTCCCTGAAGAACTGGCGGTTCGAGTGCACGTAGAGGGTGTCCTGGTAGCCCATGATGTCGCACCGGTAGACGACGGCGTGGTCGGCGCCGACTCGGAGAGCCACGGCTTGGTGCTTGGCTGGACCGGCCCAGTTCTCAAATGTCATGTCACGAGCGATGAAACCAGCTCCGGTGGCAGCTGGAGGGTTGAAAAATATACAGAAATAATGATTAATACGATAAAACAGTAGATTTTATAATAGCAGAGATGTTCACAGGCTCTGTTTGATCACTATTTGCTTTCATTATCTTATTAAAGATTGGTTCTTGCAATGTCACTGCCAAGAATCCACCTCTTAATCATCATCATGTGATGCCATGACCCACCTAGCTAGCTCCAATAATAATTTGGACAGTTTTTTTATGAGCTGCTATTAATATTTAAAACAAACCCATAATTTTTTTTATGTCACGAAACTCATCCCTAGAAAATACAGATAATACTCTTATTATTTCAGGATTTTACAGGGAGTGTTGTGTTTCAAACTTGAATTCAAAGACTTTATCGTGTAGATTGAAAATCACTTTATCATCGCTCAACCTCTTTAGAAACAAACAGATTATACTTGATGATAACACGTGTCCGTGATTTTGCAGCCTAGGAAAGAAAGCAGCCATTTCTAATTTGATAATTCATTAAACTAAAAATTAAAACATTTATTTGTGAATCCAGGTAAAAACCCTAGTTATTAATTAATCAATAACAAGAAATCAAGGGTTTAATAATCAATGATCAATCCACACAGAACAATGGCTAGCTAGGGCTGCTGCTCTTAGCATACGGTCTAAACATTGAAAAATTGTATTATTTTGATATATTTGTAATTAAAAAAATAACAAAACACTCACTAAATGTTAAATAATACGGGTAGGGGTAGAAAAAATCAATTTGGATGCTCCAGAAGTCAGTCAAGGAGACTATGATTAACAAATAAGAACAGCTTGAAGCAAGACTTGCTACTTGTTGCTGCAAAAGTTGAAAATCACCAAATTTATTCTACTTTATGATCTGAAAAAAATGGACGGCTCTGCTAGCATTATCACAGCCGTGGACAACAGGTTTTTGACCCACAATTTTAATTTTATTTTTAGCTAAAAGCCAAGAAACAATGCCTAATCAATTTTGAGACGAATTAATTGAGGTAAAATAAAAGTAATTAAAAAGAGAATATAGAATTTTACCAAAGGATGCTGTGTGGAACGTCGTAAGGTGGCTGAAAACACTTTTGCCCCCTGAAATTATTGTCTTTCCCCTCCCGTCCCCAATGAACATCAAATTCCACTTCTTCCTCCCAACTTTCAGGTTATCCTCTTCATATCTGGGTTAGCATAAACAGAGTCAATAGATATAATTCCCTCTTTACCCTTGCAAAATGCTTAAAGTAAGAGAATATATCAATAAGATGATGCCTCCCCTAAAAGATATATGCCTCCCCACTCCCCCAAAGGGGAATATTTATTCCTTCAAAAAATTCCTCTACCAATTATTAAAGACTATATATATATATATAGAGTCCATTTTCTAAAACTTAATTTGAAAAAATAATAATTATCAAACATTATATATTAAGCAATGAAATAAATCTCTTTTTTTTTATAACAGAAATCTTAATTATAAATACTTGAGAAGATCTTGATTATCAAACAAACCAATGATCGAACATTATGAATCGATGAAGGGATTTTGTTTTTGAAGAACAAATCATGAAAAGGAAAAAACACACATCAATAATTGTTGTAATTCACATAATTATAGTCTCATGACATTTGTTTTTCTTCGCATAATTATTGCTCCCATGAAGTCAATCATTCAATCACCTACATCTCATTGCAATTTCTTTTTTTTTTAAAAAAAAAAAGAGTCAATTTTGTCCAAACTTGTAGAGGTATTTTTGTCTTTTTAGCACAAAACGGCAACGGTTAAAAACTGAAAATGCGAACAAAAACCCAAACTCTTTTAAAAAGTAGTTAATGTTTTGCCGAACTTTACCTTCCTGCCTTCACATAAATTATGGTCCGCCGATTACTATGCTCAGGCGCCTTTTTTATCGCCTCCGATATCGTCTTGCACGTTCCGCTTCCATCTCCCGATACGATAATATCGGCTTGTAGGGCCGATACAGGCAGGCCTAATAGTCTCCTCTCTCTGCTCCCTAACCAGCTCGGAAAATTCTCCTCTTGATCCGACATATCCCCATCCTCTGTCATCAGTCTCCTCTTATTCTGTATCGGCACTCCAGAGAAATCGCCTCCAACACTCGCTGAAAATATCGCCAAACAGTTACTGACCAGCTCCGTCAAATCCTTCAACCTCTCCGTCAGCTGATCCTTTAACAGTTCCGTTCACTCCTTCAAATCCTTCACTGCATGTGTCCTGGTTCGTCAAACGCCGCGCTCAGCCACGTCACTACATCCTCCGTCGATCCACCGCCGCCGGAGGATGGTGCGAATGAGGAGAGGGACCGAGAGAGAGCGTCTATGGAGTCTTCCAGCAGCTCGAGGCAATCATCAAATGCTGACCGCTCACGTGTCTCCATGTTGACAAAGGAGATTCCCGAGGATTGATACAGAGCTTTATCCAAGTGCATAAGAGTCATGTTGAAGGAAATGTGAACCAGGTCCGACTCGGTCGCACTCATTGAGCCAGGGAAGTCGAGGAGCGAGCTGACGCAGAGACTGGGGAACCGAGTCTTGCTGCATGTCTTGGAGATAGCCTGGGTCGGTTTCCTGTGAGTAAGACTGTCGGTCTGGCCAGAAGCCCTAGCTCGGACCCCGAGGAGGATCGTGGCGGAGGCGGCAGAGGCGGCGATCAATACGACAGAGAGGACGGTGAGGAAGATGATTTTCTTTTTTCTCGTTGGGGATACCTGTGACGTGGCTTGCTTTGGTTGGTTGATAGAAGATGAGTTGCTGGATACTTCTCTCTGGTCTGATTCTGTTCGCCCGAGTCTACCGTAATCCATTTTGGCTTAGTAGATTTTTTCTTGCGTGGCAGGGAGTGAACGCCTGGGTAGAAAGACTGGAGACAAACGCGAAGGTGTCTATCATAAAAATAAAAACAAAAACCGAGGACTCTTTTGCATAAAATTAAAAAAATCGAGGTCTAATTTACGCAATCCTGCAAAATTACATGCATGTAATTAAGTAGATAAACGTGGCTATTTTTCCTCCCTTTTCTTTTTCGGAGAAGAAGAGATGAGAAGTGGGTTTAGCTTGTAATGAAATGGGGGTGTCTACAAGTGTGGGTGTGTTTGTATAGGAGATAGATGGGTATAAATATAGTAGCGAGGAGGTGGGGGTGTGAGAGAGAAAGTGAGTAATAGAGTTTGGTGTGAAGTCTATATCTAAAGAATTAGCTGGCTTCTACTTCCATTCATTCACTTCATGCCCATTGTATGTTATGTAAAGTGTCTCGGGAGTGTGGAGTGATGATAAAAAATTTATGATATTTACATAATAAGTCTCGAGTTTGAGCCAAAACGTGCATCTCTTATAAGAAATGCTAAAACAGTCGGGGTTTTATTCGCTCATTTAGGTTCACAAAATACATTTTTCAAAGATGAGGTCTACTCACATAAAAAAAAGTTATATAAAGTGACTTTCCTTTCTTTTGCATGTTCTATTCTTCTATTTTGTTTGATTCCTACAATGTCTTGCGTTTTGTCATCTTATTTGTTCATGCAATAAGAGAGGGTTTAGGGAAGAGATGGTGGGTCTCCATTGTTAATGCCCATAAGGAAGAAAACATCCTTGAAGACTGAGATCCTTCTAGTCCTAGGTATAATCTCTACACAAATTTCAGTGCCATTGAAGAATCTGTATTGTAGATGACAAAAGACAAATACACACGGCTTTTTATCCATGGAATCCGTAGAGTAAAAGCACAACAATCTGAGTAATCGTGTACAATCTGGTGGTAAGTTTCAATTCTGCTTCTTGTGAGTCCAATTTCATAGCTACCCCGTGAAATATAATATGATTGGATGAAGGATTTCTAAATGTATTTGCTTTGGAAGAAAACTTTTTTCTTTTCACCCCGTTCAAAAGTATAGTTTCTTTTATTTTATTTTATTTTATTTTATAAAGTATGTAAACATGAGGGGCCATGCAAGCTTGCTAGCCTTTCATTAATGTTTGGCATTGGTCAATTTGATTGATTTCAGTGGAGGCATTGACCATAACTATTAAATTCAGTCGGGGTGTGAGTTAACTCAAGTTTTACAAAAACAAATGATCAGAACCTTATTGACAAATAATTAATTTTATTAAATAAGAATTTTAAAAAATATTATTTAAAAAAATACATAAATAATTATCTTTTAGATAGTGTTGATTGTTAGTTTAGGTTCGAAGGCATATGTCCATCTATTTATAAGGTCCCACATATTTTTAGGGTTCATCACAGTATTACGCGATATGTGTGCATCATAACATAAAGTACTGCTTTTTTAAAAAATAGAATAAAAATAAAAGATAAATTACAAAACATAGAGTCCGTTTGATTATGATTCTTCTTCCACAACCACATGTCCTGTTTGTACTAATTACGACCTGGATTTTTTTAACGTTGACTTACAAGTCACAATTGTTTTTTTTTTATAAAAATAAAAAATAAAAAAACTTTGCTCGCCATGAGTAAAGTTTTCGTTGCTTTTCTTCTTTTTCATCAACTATATTTAATTTTCCTTTATGGAATAAAGCATCGTTATTAAAACTAGCTTTTACATAAAGAATTGACCCGACAGATTTCTACTCCAAATTTGGATTGAATTTCAAGTTAAATTAAAATTAAAAAAAATAACCCGAAATTGACTCAGTATAAAATGCTCAAAGATTTGGTGAGTTTGAGTAGAGTGGATGTAGCAATATAATGATTAAACCCGAAGTGAATCGGACCGTGCAAAAAGTCACAGCCGAACTTGACCCGAAATCAACGGTGGGAATTAAATGATTACTTCATGGAATCAACTAACTATCTAACGTGATGTTAAAAAATCTTTGTAAAGTCTACTACCTTCTTTTTAGAAGCAATCATAAAGAATGGTTTCATCTTTTAATAAATTGTATTAATATTTGTTATTTTAGGGTTCGAAGGCAAATGCCCAACTATTTATGAGGCCCCACACAGTTTTTGGATTCATCATAATATGACGTCACATAAAGTAATGTTTTTTTTTTTTTTAATTATAAAACATAAAGTACTTTCCAGCTTTGCTCGATTATTGGATTTTTCTTCCTCCTTCACATGTACTGTTTGTACTAATAACAGCAGGGTTTTTTTTAAGGTTGTCAAGTCTCAATTTTGAATATATATATATATATATATATATATATATATATATAATGCTTTTGTTGTTCTTTTTTTTTTAATTTTTTTTAAAACAAAAAGCATTTTGAAAAACAACCTCAATCACGCTCTCAAACAGATCCTTAATGTTATAATGCTATAGAGAGATTAAAAACACTTTGTAATTATATATATAAAAATGTATATATACTTGGATTTGTTTTTGATAATTTTTTATCGTGAAATATGTATTGAAAAATAATAATATTTGTTTTATCTAAAATATATAATAAGATATGTAATATCATGTCACATGTAGCTTTTCAATTTTTTCTAATCTAATTATAGGACAATAGTTTTTTTCTTAAAGAATGGAAGTCATTTTAAATAATCACAAAGCATAATTTTTTCAAGTCTAAGATTTATTTTTTATTAACATCTCTTGTTTATCTTAGTGAAATACAAAATCTTAAAATGGAATCATTGTTTCTATTAAAAAAAAATGTTTTATAACTATTAAAACAAGTTATAAAAAAGGTTTCAAAATATTATATCCATATGTAATGTGTGATTGAAAAGCTCAAAAAAATCATACATTTATTAAGATCATATTCAAAATCTATTTAAAAACTTCAAAAATCTAAAAAATAGTTTAAATCTAATTTCCATGTATTTTTTAAAATTTTCACATTACATACATGATAATTAAAGAACAAATTATTAAAATTCCATTAAACATTTATAATATTATTGTAAAAAACACATAAAAATTGAAAAGCAAGTGAATAAACATGGCAAGTTTTTTTTAATCAATGCCAAAAAATAGAAAAAACACATATAAAAAATCAAGTAACAACACTTAACCTTTCAGTAGCAAAGTTATGCACGTTTGGGCCTGAGAGTGAGGCCCACACATCTAGCCTTGCTATATTGATGATTTTAAGATGTGAATAACATGTCATCGACCTTTTATTTTGTATTTAAAAACTAAAATAGATGACATATCATTTGTTGAAGCAAACAATGTATCATTCACTAATTTGTTTTTTTTGTAGCCTAAATGAATGAAAGTTGTGTCTCCTTTATTATTTTTTGGACAAAGCAACCGATTTTTCCAATCAAATTTTTTTTTATGTAAATACACATGAAAAACAACATACATAGCCAAGATTTTTAAAGAGTGTTAATTTATGTTCTTTTTCTTCTTTTCATTAGGATTTTTGCTAACCTTGGACTATACAATAAAAGTAACTCTTCCTTATTGTATAATAATCAAATAAATATATAATTAGTGTGATTCAAACCTGCTTTACGGGAGGAAAAAAAAATAATCAAGTATACAATCGCAAGGTAGACCTACTTACAAGAAATAAGCTTTAAATAATGAGATAATTTCAATATATTTTTATTTTATTTTGAAATTAAGATCAAGGATTCACTTTTGCACACTAGTCTATTATAAGGTTAAATC
This sequence comes from Salix koriyanagi, assembly GCA_029228605.1. Taxonomy (NCBI): domain Eukaryota; kingdom Viridiplantae; phylum Streptophyta; class Magnoliopsida; order Malpighiales; family Salicaceae; genus Salix; species Salix koriyanagi. Next base: position 5,526,946 of record CM055338.1, read on the forward strand.
CTATAATTAAAAAGAAAAAAGGAGCACTAACATGGTTAACTCTATTTTTTTATATTTCATCACTCTATAAATGAATTAATTAATTCATAATTATGTCACATGTGAATAATAATAATAATAATATGGTGCAATGGTGATTGATGATCAACTTTTAATTAATGCTAAGTAAATATTGTAGAAAGGTAGGACCTTTTCACCTCTTTAGTAGGAAACTATAATTATCCCAATAATTAATGCCCAAGAAAAGAGGCAACCACGCGTTGCTTTTTACATATGTCGAGAGCTAAAGACATCAAAACCTAGTGGCTGTTTGGAATGATATTTCAGGTAGTTTTTGAAAATATTTTTTATTTAAAAATATATTAAAATAATATTTTTAAAAATTATGTTTTACATTATGAAATCAAAATAATATAAAAAAATTAATTTTAAAAAATAATAATTCAAAAGCGTTTTTGAAATGCAGTACCAAATAGAGTATTAGTGATGGTTTGAGAGTGTTATTGAGGTTATTTTTTAAAGTGTTTCTTGTTTTGAAAATGCATCAAAATGATTTTTATTTTATTTTTTAAATTTTATTTTTTGATATCAGCTCATGAAAAATGATCTAAAAACATCAAAAAAAATTTAATTTGAAAATAATATTTTTTTTCAAAAATGTTTTTTAAACTACAATTTCAAACACCCGCTAAGCATTCAATGAGTAAAGTTGTTTTTGAAAGTTGAAGTTAAAATTATCTTCGAGTTGATTTCTAACAATAAATAATCACACGTCTGCTTCATCCTCCTCCTCCTCCTGTTTCTTTCTGCACAATATAATCGGATTTTGCCAGCCATGACTTCCTTTCCACTCATCGTCCTGGCCTCTCTTTTTCCTCACCTTTGTGTGGACTCTAGCAATCTAGCTCCTTTTCTTTTGCTTTATGTGATTGCTCTAAGTTGATCTCCCGTTTGTCCCTAAAGTGCGTGTAATAATGATGAAAAAGATTTATATTCTGCATAATAATTCTTGAGTTTAAGTTAGGGTTTATAATTTGTACGATAAAAATTTAAAACAGTCAGGATTTTACTCTCTCACATGTACTATAAAATACACTTTCATCAATGATTATAACATCCCAAAAAAATCTCCCGTTTGCTTCGTCAAGTGGGATTTTACAGAAAGAGTTAACCTTGTGGTGGCAGCTTTTACCCTCACAAAAAGATTGATTTCATTGTGTAATCTTTCGGTTTCATCATCGAGGTAAACTACTTCATGAGAAAGACATGCGTGCTTTGTACATTGAAAAAAAACAAAGGCAGCCTCGAAGCAAGTTTAACGAGCTGTCGGTTGTATAGGAGGAGATTAGATGATGTGATACAAAACCCTAAAATTAAATATCGGTTGGTGTCAATTATTTATGTGCTTTTAATTTGATTATTAAACGTAGTTAACATGCGCAGTAAATACTGAGAATTACTATAGGTTAGCTATGTATTGATTAATTAAACAGATTCAGAAAAGATAATGATTAATTGAAAGAAGTTAAATAATATAAGAATTAGTCGGTCCAATTTAAAACACATAAGTATAAATATTATAAATAAATAACTAATATAAACACGAAAGTAAAAACTATATAAAAAAGAAAAAGATAGAACTGTTGGCAACAATACCATATATATATATAAGAAAAAGAAAAATGTGATTGTCATTAAGGAAGGGCAATTCTGGACAGTTAATTGAGATGACATGTGTAATTGTCATCTAGTAAACTACTAGATAAGAAAGAAAAAAGGCCTTAAAGCAAGATTAAAGAACTGTCGGTTATAAAGGAGCTAAGAAATTAGATGATGTGAGATGAATTAAAACCTTGCAAGCAAGCTTTCCCATCGAGAATGAAACACTTCAATTAATTACTGTGTCTGTATTAATTAATTTATTTTACTCATGATTTAATTCATTTATTCACTTAAATCGATCTCGTTCTTTAAATTTGTATATTTTTCTTTAATTAGGTCACGATATTAGCTATATTTTTTGTTTTTTTGGATTCGAGGAAACCGCACTCCTCGAAAAGCGTATTTCGTGGGTTCGGGTGAGTGAGTAAAACTCCCGGTTGTCTCATGCTTTTACAAGAAGTATATGTTCTGACTCGAACTCGATACATATTGTGCAGATCTCAAGTTTTTCGTCACCATACCACACAACCTCTGAGAAACATATTAGCTATATATTTCTCAATCATGTTTTATATTTATATTGTCCCTGCTAGTCATTCAAAACTCTTTGCACTGTCATTAAAGCAACAATATTTCTTGTAAGAATTATTTTGATTCAATAATTTAAGTGTGCTGTCACTAATTTTACTAATTTGTTGTCGTGAAGCAACTTTTCAAGAGCTAGAGCTAGGGCATATGTAATTGTGATTAAGGATGGCAATTTTCAACGGTTAAGCAAGATGGATCCACTCAAATCCACCGACAAAACACTGTGTCGACTGTTAAAGACAATAAAAAAAACTATAACATGAACGTAGTTGGCGTAAATTCGATGACATCTTTAAGTGTGTAATGTTTTATGTTTGATGATCAAATGTATCTTCACACATGATTACATGTTGATTAAGTTTTTTTTCCCGTGAAGATCATACACACGTCTCTCACGTTAATAAACACCTACCAGGGACTTTAATAAAGATCAATAGATGCAAGTGGGTCCTGATCTAGCGGTTGAAGGGACTTGTTTTCTTCTTCTGTATCATGGTTCAAGTCCCACTATACACGCCTGTCATCCTCGCGGTGCCTTACATGCTCACTGGATTTGCAGAATGTTCAGTGAGTTCGGAGATTAGTTGTGATGCATGTAAGCTGATCCGGACATCCCCGATTATATATATATAAAAAAGACAATAGACAATTAAGTGGCCTAAAGTTTGGTTATCATGATGGTCCTGCGACAGTAAAGTGGTGAAGAGGTTGAAGCTCTTCAGATTCTTTCATTCTATGAGTGAATCTCTCTGAAATTAAGGAAGATACGTCTACCCTACTTTCTTTCTTTTTTTTTTTTTTCTAATCATGGATCTTCACCACCCAAAAGAAATTAAGCAAAGTCATCATGAACCAATTAAATGACAAAAACACCTTAATTTTGCTAATTGACTTTTCTTATCTATTATCATTAACATCACTCAACTTATATAGTGTAGTATAATTAAGTGAAAATTTGATAGTTTAATCTGGTTCCATAAAAATAAAAGAATTTGTAGTTTAATCTACTACAAATTGTAAATACTTCTCTAAATGAAGCTAGTATATAAGAGGTGGATATATATATATTGTATGAAAAGTTGAATTCCTTTAAATTTTACATTTATCTTGATGGAATGTACAAATTCCGATGCAGAAAACAACAATAATCAGGGAGCCACACAGTTCAAAGGATCCAATCTCTTCTCTTCACATACAAGAATGAAAGAAAAACAATTTCACCGATGAAAATGAGTGAAAGAGATCGGCCGCATGCCCACAAAATGAACGGAAGTGAAAGCAACACATAATTTAAGAGCCATGTGCAAAGGTGCCCTGTTGCCTGGTGTGGTGGGGAACACCAAGCAAATATCCAGAGCCCGCATCACACGATCTGTTGCTCGATTGGCAGCAATTTTGTCCATTGGATCGATATCACTTTCTTGATTTTGGAATATAATCTTCATCATGATTGTTCAAGCAACACTGAGAGTATTGAAAGTTATATGTTTACTAGTAGAATTGAGAGCAGGATTTGTATAGCATAAACAAACTCGTACCATATTGAAGATCTGCAGATTTGGTAGATTAATGAAGAAGATCAGTTGTGATTAATGAAGAGGTTAATAGAGAAAATATGCAAATTAAATCATATATGATACCAGTAGATCTTCAATACCATTAGTCTGCATTTTTTTTTTCTGTTAATCTGTCATATATAAGACCTCAGCTAATCAATCTAGCATGAATATCTAAAACTAATTTGACTTGGTTTGTTTGACAATGCAATATATAATTGTGATTTTCGCCTCGCGTGATGATTGAGAGTTTAAGATCTATACAGCAGGTTTCGAGTTCGAGTCAAGACATATATCTTTTATAAGAGTCTAAGATAATTGAGATTGTACTCGTTCACATGAGCCCATAAAATATGTTTTTTCAGAAAATATAATTTCCTCGCCTAACAAAAAAAAAAACCCGCGACAACTTATAACGCACCCACCGTATTGCCAAGCAAGACGCCTTAATCCACTTGATCCTTCATTCAAATCTATTATAATTAGTCTATGAATGCTCATATTCGAAACTTCATGAGGTGTTAATAATTTAATGTTTCTCATAACTTTCTCCTTTGAACGTGAGCACTTGAAATCCCACTTTGATCGATTATTTCAATGAGATCATTTATTATTATTATTATTATTATTATTATTTTAATGCATGAAGCATCTTAAAATCATCATAATTAATCACTTTATAATTACATACAGGCTCTATTAATCATTTAGAAACATGATTTCCTATATATGGAAATATTCTACTTCCTAATTGAAAGTTGTGTGCTTTCATGTAATGTATATAAAATAAACAAAAAAAAACTCAATTACAGATAATATTTAAATATAACCAAATGAAAAATAATTTTAGTAACAGTAAGTGCTCAAACTTAGAGTAGTGTCTTATCATCTTCAACTTGAGACTTTTCAATGTTTTTTATGAGCTCTCCCTTTCAAATTATTCATGATTAGACTTTTCATTATGCGTCTCGATCCTAGAAATCTCTTACCACCACTCATATAGAAGAATCAAGATAGCAATCAGATTCCAAACTAAGCCAATGTGGAGTTCGGCACCAGTTCTTAAGGAAGAACAGGCAAAAAAAAACACAGATTGAGGATTAAAAACCAAACAGAGCTATAAATTAAAGTATAGATCATACTACTCTAAATTTTTAAATGCATCAAGGAGTTGATTTAGTATCAGCACACTGTGTTAATATAGCCCATCTGAAAAAACCAGGAATCCTTGGAAGTTTTTTCTGGGGCACCTTCTGTACATATGCACTTGCAGATTGCAATGATTTTGAGCAGCATTGTCTGCGTTTCTATATTTGTCTTCTCCTTCGGGTTCTGTTTACTGTCAATCCTTCAAAACACTGTTCTTCAACAGTTGCCCTACCACTTGCATGGCGCACCACATTTCATGAAAGCAGATTTTTTTTTTGTTAATGTAAGTAAATTCTATTTCTGAAAACTTATTTTGTGGGTATAGTTGAGCAATTAAAATTTTAATTGTTTCAGGTTTTTATAAAAGATGTACATTTCTGATTCAAACTCTAGACATATTGTGTATATCACAAGCTTTTTATTATCATAGCACGTTTAAGTAAATTCTATTTTTGAGCAAGTAAGACTCTTATTGTTCCGGACTCTTATAAAGAATGTACATCCTGATTCAAACTCAAAGACCTGTTATATAAATTACAAACTCTTTGTTATTACGACACGTTTTTTACTACGATGAAAATGTTAATACATTACGACAACATGCTCATACATTATTTATATATACTTTCAGACATCATGATTTTCTTCTTCTCAGTTCGTCATACAGTTTGCATTTATCAGGAGGTCAAAATCTTAAATAAATCCACAATACAGCAGCCTATATAGGCATGATCTCTCGATAATGGGCCGCAAAGTTTATTTTAGCCTACATTTGATGATTTTCAACGGCACTTTCTTTAGCAGAAAAAATCTGCAGAGCATCTACAAACCTTTCTTTCTCTACAACTTTCGAACTATGATTGCTAGCTATGAATTTATAATCAAGTGCTCGCTTTTGGGATTGGATCAAACGACTATCAATTCTTCTTCTTTTTAAGTTTTTTCATGATTAGATTCATATTTTCTACTTAAACATATACTAAATTGGAAAACGAAGAGGTAAAAAAGAAACTTCAAGCCAAAGATTGTGACTTGTCTTTTTAAATAGTTTCTTACATGCTATACTTGTCGTTTTAAATTGTATATGAGCTGGTTGAGGAGCTAGTGGGGTCGAGGTTTTATTTAGATGAGGATTTGACCATTGAATTTGACTAATGCTATTCCTCATATGGACATCAACACATGCATGCATGGTGCATGCTCCTATGAAAATATTCTTCTTTAATTAATGAGTTTAAATAATGATTATATAGTTGTTTCCCATGCTACATACCAAAAAACCTTGTAGACTTTTGTAAGCAAGATATGTATATTGGCTTCTCTTGTTAGGTTTTTATTATTATTATTATTAAGTAGAGGTCTTAGGTTATTGTCCAAGTGGCTCTTTTAAATGTTTGTTTGAAAGCGTGGTTGCAGTTGTTTTTTAAAGTGTTTTTTATTCGGAAATGAATCAAAATTATTATTTTTTTATTTTTAAAAAATTATTTTTGACATCATCACATGAAAATGATCTAAGAACATCAAAAAAAAATTTAATATAAAGTAAGAAACAAAAACAAAATAAAATTTATTTTTTTTTAAAAAGCGTTTTTGAAACACAATGCAAAGACTCTCCCTAAGTCATCTTTGTATTAATAATTTATAGATTAGTTTAATTAGTTGAAGAGTTATTTGTTATTAATAGAAAACAAATTAGTTTTTTTTCTTATATTTGAAGCAAAAATGCCTAAAGGTATACAATAAGATAGGGACTCTTCAAGTAGATAACCTCCTTGATGTTTTTTTAACTTCTTTTTTGTATTTGATTTAAGTTTGCATTGAAACAAGCAAAAACAATTTCAGTTTTCTTTTTCTTTTTTGGACGTGAGAATATTAACATATAATATAAATTAATGTTGTTGTATTATTTGATGTCGGTCCAAAACGTGCATGAGGTCTACATACGACTTGGGGGCCATTTGTGATTCCAATCTTTTCAAGGCATTTTTTTTCCAAGTCCCGAGATTGAAGTGTGTCATTTGACCATTGCTAGGTAGATCTTGTGGGTCCAAAACGCAGCACCACCACTGATCGGATGGTGATTAATCAAACTATTTCAATTAATAACCAGTCGTATCGGTTTCTAGTAGCCAACTCTTTTCATTACAAGCCTTGAACAAGACATTGATGGCTACGAGAAAAATTGACATTATGAGGACAAATAAATGTCTAAGCTTTTCAAATTGATGGAACTTGCCGACACCACATTCAATTTCCACATTATCTCCTTAAAAAATGAATTAAATTCGATCATTATACGTAAATCTACCACTCAAGATGTTGAGCTCCACATGGTTAGGGCTCATCGTATACGAAAATGGATCCTTGGTTACTTGGAAAGGAGGGAACATAGAGAAGATAGGGGGGGGGTCATGAGCTAACACGTTACTCATAAACAATAAGCAAATCCAATGATCATCTAATTGATAATCTAGTAGTAAGAAAATGGGATTAATAGGTTTGTTTTTCATGTGATCTTAGATTTTGAAGATTATGGTTACTAATATGATGATTACTTGAAAGTTTATATGGTCATTAACTTCAAGACGCGTTGAATTAATCTAAGTCAAAATTGTCAATTCTGTTTTTGTTGGTGCTTTTTTTTTCAATTGGAATGAAGTGTTTTGATTTCGGAGTGTTTCAACGTGTTGTTTCAGAGTTGCATTGTTTAGTGTGTGCATGTGATTAAATATATTAATTCAAAAATAAAATGGTTCAAATCCAAAAATAAAATTATTTATAATTGTGCAATTTAATTTTAAAAAAGACACAATAAAATGATTTTTTTTGAATAAAATTATGAACATGTATAATATTACGAGAATGTCACCACCAGTCTCGCAAGGTTATTATATTCTCTGATTACTCTAAAATTTTAATATAATATATTTATAAATATGTCAAGAGACTCCTTATAAAATTTCATCTCAATCTAAAGGTCGGATTAAAAGATAAGATTGATATTGTACAATTATCCATCATCTAAAAAAATATTATTTGACCGAACGGAATGAGCGAAATGAAATCAGAACGTTTCGACTGATATTTAACTAAAAAAATCTAGAAAATAAAAATAATATTGTTTTGTTTCCTTTTTAAATTATACAAAACATTTTGAGTGTAAGTAAATGCAAACTGGTCCATTCACTAACGATAATAAAAATAAAAAATAAAATCAAACCCAATCTCGTTTTGATTCCCTATCTATTCGACTGTTTTTTTTTTTTTTTGGTAGAAACCATCCGGTAATCCGGCCATTGCCGACTAATCCGGATTCGAGCCGAGTAGAACCCTTAAAGGCGGCAAAGCTCTTCCAAACGAGTTTTAAAGCAACTGCATACCCAAGGCTCGAACTCGAGACCTTGGTTAAGTTAGGAGGACCCCCTACCAGTCCACCCACGCCCCCGTTGATACCTATTCGACTGTTGACAGCACTTGTAGTACACGATCACCTGTATCTTAAAGCATGGAAAGTTCACAGAAAGAGAGGCAGTGATGAGGGGGCCCGTGACAAATTGGTTAGGCTGTCACGTGATTCAACTTGTTTTCCATGGAAGATACTCTTAGCAGCCTGCCACTATCTCTCTTGGAAATTGGGGTGAAGACTTCACATCTTGCTTCGTTGGTTTAACAAACAATTATTGCTTATAAATATCATCTATCATTAATCTCTGTTTTATCATGAGAATATATATATATATATATATATATATATATATATATATATATATATATATATATAACAGCTAAGAGGAATAGCTCAACTGGTACTAATCAGTGTCTAATCTTCTCTTAAGAAAATAATTAAGATTAATCAGGATTAACCTAAGTCCAGATTAATAGCTACATGAAGAATATCACTATCAAAATATTGATTGAATCAATGTTGTAAGCTGGCAAGAGCAACTTTATTTCAAATTGAAAACGAAAGTTGAGTGTCAACATGTATTCCTAGTCATCAACTTAACCTTGCTTCCTGTTTTTAAACAATGATTGATACATATTCAACATCTAGGACATGTTTGGCATTATTTTTTAAGAATGTTTTTGAAAAAATTAGAATTTTTATTGTATTTTCTACTTTAAATTGAAAAAAATTAGTGTTTTTAGATCATTTTCATATATTGATGTCAAAAATAATTTTTAAAAATAAAAAAAAATATCATATTAATGCATTTCTAAATAAAAACACATTTTAAAAAATAACTTTAATTATATTTGGAAACAATCGTTTATTTTGAGGCCCTCGATGCCATTGGTTTTTGGCCAGAGAGACCTGCAATTTTTAGTTGGGATAAAAGTAAATATATCAATATTCTTTTTATATTTTGAAATTATTTTAGAGATAAATTTACTTTTTTTTATTTTTTATTTTTATCTTTCTCATCAAATCTTTTCATAATATATATATATATATATATTCTGGATCTATTTTTACACGCTAACAACAAGATAACAAACTTATTGATCAAAATGGTCGTGAAGAGTGAAGCAAAAGGATTTATAATTTTAAACAGCGTGACGTGATGATAAAAAACTTGAGATTTAATTTGTAGATCTCAGGTTCGAATTAGTGTATATTGACCTTATAAAAAATTATAATAATTAAAATTTTAATTATTTAACTCAAATCGATAAAAATTACATAAAAAGAAATGGAATTTAATTAAATTCAAAAAAACATTATATGATTGGCTGCTGCTGCTGCTGCTGTTGTAAGAGCTCAGTACTCGCCACGTATATGGATTGTAGTTCTTAGCTGATTATTGGCCATTGACGACAGCTTTTCAGACGGGTTACGGGTGACAGCTAATAACAACACACCATTCAACGTGCTGATATGAACATGGATTTCACTGTGCTAGAAATGATGACGTGGAGCCTTCATTTAAATTTATCATCTTGTAAGCTCGAAAGGGACTTCGTAACGTGACAACATTTGAAGCTGTATCCAGTTATCCACAGTCCACCCTCACTGCTTTCACTGTTTCTCGTTGATGGTTTCTTTCTGCAGCTGAGCATGACCGAGGACAACGAAAGATGACGTTGTTACAGATTTACAGTGACACAACCTGAATATTGACAAGGATTGAAAAGGGGGGAAAGGGATTGAAACCCTAATCTTGTTTTTTATTTTATTTTCTCATTCCAGAAGATAGAGTTGAGTGTTAGTTTGCCATGAAAGAACTGCTTCGAAAAAAGTTATGAAATTCTAAAATAGCTGGAGAAAAAAAAAGAACCTCAAAAACGAACAACACTTGTAGCTAGGAAATTCTCATACCAGAAGAAAAATTGTTTGAATCCAACGCTTTAGCTTCTCCAGAATCTCATGTAGTTATGTTTGGCAAGAAAAATAAGAAGAAATGGCACGTTGTACCGAGTGGTGGTAGTTCATCATTGATTTCACGCAATTTCGACAATGCTGAGGAAGCTCGCTGCAATCATTCATCTCTTTTACTGCATAACATAAAAGGAATTCATAATCGCTTTCCTTTCGCTGCAACTCCGATATGATTAGATTCAAGGAGAAAGATCACTAGGAACGCCCTCCCGACCTACCTCATCCATAAAGATAACCAAAATCCCACAGGCTGACTTCAAATCTGCAGGATGCAATCACTAGATAGAGCATAACAAAAAGCGTGCAAGTGATTTGCGATTTGCAAAGCCGGTTTCGAGTTCGAGTTAGGGCGTGCACCTTTTGTATAAGTCTGGGACACTCAGGGTTTTACTCGTTCACCTAGACCCACAAAAAATGTTTTCTGGAGTTAGGTTTCCTCGAATAAAAAAAAAGGCAACACCATTTAATGAATGCTCCATGATAACTTAGGGCATATATTAAGCGAACAAGACACATACAAGTCTCAAAGATCGTTTAAGCGGGGTGGGAACACACACAAAACAGCTGCCAGTAAGAGAACATACCGCAGCATCCTGAAAGTGGTGGCAGAGAAAAGCAGCAAGTAAAGGATTCGCTAAAAAAAAATTGCTCTCTGACAATCATTGCCTCTAAGATTAACGAAGAACAAATAAAATGTTGGTGAAAAAGTAGAACCAGGTAACATGATGGCAATGGCGACTAACATCTCAATTAATGCATGAAGATCCTGACGCCTCTCTGGCTCTCTAGCTAGACAGAAACAAAGCTCTGTATAAATAAGGGCCTTACAGAGAGAATTCTCGCCGGAGTTGGAAGACTTCTAACCCTTAACTGATTCAAATCATACAAGAACAGCTCATCATAAACATTAGCATCTTGAAGTATAACTTCACTATTGCCCCTTATAACAATTGACTTTCCGGAGGTAGGAAATAGCGGAGAAATTGTATATGATTTCGACCAAATACGATTTTCACCACAATCACTGAAGATTCTATTGTCTAAACTTGCTACTTTACCAGACTAAGCTATGATAAGCAGCAAAAAATCATGTAATGATGACAAGGGCAAGAATGTATTATCAAGAAGGCCTGTTTAAAGTTGGGTTGATGCGGGAAAGCCTGAACCCCAGCCAGAATTGACGAAGAGTAAAGGATTGTTGATTGAATCTTGAAGATGGTTGGCTATGAAAGTGGGTTTTCAATGAGATCATATTAACAAGTAATTTCTAGTTTTCAATTTATGCAGTAATTTAAGTAAAAAATCTTTTAGTGTTCTCTGGACTTTGGAAGAAGTTGTCTCTTGAATTCTTATCTTTTCGAGTAGAGTCTTCTGCTGGCAGTTTGCGTTTCTCTGCTAATCATTTGCTTTCTCCCAAACACGTTAACAGATGTCATGGCCATCAAGGGTCTGTTTGCATCCATACAAAATTCATGAACACGGTGGAAGATTAATTCAACGTGTATGAGCTCAGGTGAGCAGTGCACAATAAACTTTTGATTTAGTTTTATATGGCTAGAACCAATCCAAACATATACATCAAACCTTTTAAAATTGCTTGTGTCGACTCAATCCAAACATATATATCAACTAAAAACCAATGAGGAACTAAGCTATATAAAAAATTGTTTTTTATGTATAATGCATATATATTTGTCTAGCAAATTATATTAAAAAAGAAGAGACAGCAGAGAAGAAAATCATATCCTTCAATGAGTTCAGGTCACCAAGATCCAATGAACCAGACAGGACAAAACAATGGCCAAATATAAAAAAACAGCAATATGTATTATATATGCATCAAGCAACCAAAAAGAGCAACCCATAGCTCATGATGGGCTATTTGTCAGCTGCCACTGTAAGCAAGTCAAAATTAAAACACTAGTCCCTAAGAAACACAAAAGGAACTAAGTTATGATCCTACTAGATCACTAGATAGTAGTAGACCCTCAGGAAGGAAAGAGCCAGCAACTAGGGTGGAGGTAAAAAAAGACTCCAGTTTTACCTCACTAGGCTCCTCTTCTATAACCTGATCATGCCCTCCTCCATTAACAGGAACTAAACTTTCAACATAACTATGAACATCACATGAGTAGCTAGCGTCACATATATGCATCCCTCTGTAATTTTGAGTACTAGGATCAAACAAGATGAACTGAGCACCCTGCCCCTCCATCAACTTCTTAATTATCAATCCAGTCTCATTTGCAACGCCGACAGGGTATCCAACAGTAGTTAATTGGATAGAGCTCAATTTAGTCCAACACTTTCCATCAGCACCATCACTATCATCCCATACACAGAACTCAATCCAATCAGCCACCCCAGGTCTTCCATGTCTTGAATGAACATCCACTTCCTTCGAAGGATAAAATGCCAGTGCAAGTGACCCTTTAAATCCCCATGATTTTAACACAAATTCCGGCCGGAAAGTCTGGTATTGGGATCCTTCTAAACTCCTCAGTATCCAAATCAAATGACACAATAAACTTCTGAATACCTGATTTCCCAGCACTATTAGCTAACCAATGCAATCCTCCATTGATAACCACACCATTCTGTCCTTCATGTGTCACACAAGCCCCAATACGTGTTTCAATCACTCTCCAACAAAAAGTCCTCCATGAGAAGACCTCAGCCATCACAGCAGGCGATTCATCCTTTTCGCAGCCGAAACTCACTATTCTTACAACTTTGTAATCATTTTTTTTGCGATCAAATCCAAACCCAGGCGAGACCATCCAAAAGGGTCTACGAGAATCATTGATCCTTGGTCTAGGGAGACAAGAATACTGCTTTCTAGCAATATTCCACAAAACAAACCCTCTCGCATAACAAGAAGAGATATCAAGACAGACTAGACCATTACAAGAACCAACAATTTTTGGGAACCTAGTCAAGCAGCCCAACAAAGGAACTTCAACATCACTTATTTGGTTATTGTTTAGGAGAAAAGAATGGTCAGACCCATATAGGTTAGAATGACGGACGAAAAACGAGAGATGGCGAGACGAACGGCGAAGATGGGCGGAAATGAAAGCAGGGGACTTGATCAAAGCAGAGAAGGGTTTAGAAACGGATTGGAAACGGGTCAAAGATTTGATGGGAAGTCTTGAGAGGATGTCAGTGAGGGTTTCTTGAGGCAAAGTGCCTTTGTTAGCCATTAATTCTCTTAATCTTCGCTTTCTTCTCATGCGAGGAGGGGGGCCTGATGATGGTGAGAAAATTGAGTTTTTTATATATATATATATATATATATATATACATGAATAAGTTTTAATTAGGGTTTGGAAATTGGAGGAAATGGATAGACATTTTGAGTTTCTTTTTCTTTTTCTAACAAATTATTAATAGGCACAAACCCTTTTATGGAATTTGAAATGATTTTTTTACTTTTTTCTTTAACTTGTAATGTGTGCTTGAGTGATGATGATGAGAGTACAAAGGACTCTTATTAAAACTAAGCATTTATTATATTTGAAATTGAATTGTACTAATTGTTTTTGAAGTTGAGAAAAATAAATAATTTTAATGTTTATAAAAACTTTTTAGATTTTTTTATGATGGTAATAAATTATAGGTAGAGTGATTGAGTTGGATTCAACAATAGTCACAACTCCAAAATATAATAAATGCAAAAACATTAGCCCAAGGCAAGATCATTTGATAAATTAGGTGGGAAGGCTCGAGCATTTGCTTGAGGCAAGTCCATTTTGATGAACCAATGGTTATAGAACTAGCTCGGTAGATAATGATGGTGAAACTGCGGGGGAGATTGGGTGCCTAAATTTGGAGGTGGAAGGTGATGAGGGCCTTGATCATGAGACATATAACTGTCACTATAAACAAGAACTAAAATTTCAACCGTAGTAATTAATATTAACAAAATAAAAGTAAGTGGGTCAATCAAATACCCGAACTCTAAGGAAAAATCATTGTTGATGGTCCAAGACCATACATATTGATAAATGGAATTGCTATTTATTTGCTGAATAAACAGATCAGTCGAAAAAACCATAACTATACTTAACAATAAAACACTCGGAAAAGCCCATATACAAGCACATACACCGCTTCTCTCTCGAATTGTGATGCCTATCGCTATCATGTTGGCTAGGAAGTAGGAACTAGCTGCGGGTTTATTTTTTTTATATATATATATATATAAAAAATAAACCCATAGCCTAGTTCCTACATATCATAGCATCAACATAGATAGCGTATATATATATATATATATATATATATATATATATATATATATATATATATATATATTATTGAGTGCATTATTATTTATTTGGATTTGTGTAAAATATTGATGATGGTTGTTTAAGATTGTCTCTCACTTTTTCTAAGTATTTTTTGTTTGGAAATACATCAAAATAATATTTTTAATTTTAAGAAAGTTATTTTTTACATTAACACATTAAAATAATCTAAAAAATTGAAAACAAATATTTGAAACAATGAAAAAAACTAAAAAACTTTATTTTTTAAAATACATATTTAAAACACAAAAAAATAACATTAAATCAAGCTAGAAAAAAATGGACTTGGCATTTAAGAAAGTAATTCAGATAAAACAAAAATTGAAGGCCAAACCCCCTGGATAATAAACTTCAAAAGTTCAAAAAAACAAATGGAGGTGCGGGGAATCGAACCCCGTGCCTCTCGCATGCGAAGCGAGCGCTCTACCATATGAGCTACACCCCCGTACGATTATTTAACAAGACCAAAGTTATATCTATATCTAAAGTGATGAACTTCTTGGCAACGGGACCAAGAAAATGTTTTTACTTCTTTCTTAAAACTTGAAAGATTATTGTTTTTAACGATTTATAGGAAACACAATCTATAGAATTTAAAATATCCTTATAATGTTTTGTACGAAGAAAATGATAATCACATTGATGTAAATATAAATATAATTTATAATTTTGAATTTTGAAGGATATTTGTGTGCTCTTGGTTTTGTTAAATCATGTTCTAGAGCTGAGTTAATTGTATCTTCTTCTTTTCAAATTCTTTAAGAAGTAGAATTACCTAATTCTTGCATTAGAAACACCACAATTAAAAAAATTATGAAGTTGAATCCCATGAAAACCAACCATTCCCATGAAAACCAACCATAAAAAATGATAAAATTGAAGACCTATAAAACTTTATCAAAAAAATCAAGGAAAAATTTAAGAATCAAAATAATAGCGATCAAATTAAAATATATATATATATATATATATATATATATATAGCTGAAGAACTAAATTGAAAACATTTTTTTGTTTCTAATAAATCTAAGAAGGAAAATAAAAAATCAAAAGAATTAAACATGTACTTTTTAGATATGAGAAAAAAAAATAAAAAAATTATCGATGACCAATTGTACATCAATCATCGTCACGCGATGCCTCCCACATGATAAGCACGTGTTAGCTAGTGGCTTTTTTGAATAAAAACTAATTATCTAATATATATATAAAAAAAGAGAACCCTCTATGTACTAGAATTCACAAGAAGACTATTCAAAAATACTAAAATGCCTCTTTACACATGTTTTATTGGAAAAAGCATCCTTTTATTATATTCAATGAAATGAAAAGACAAACAAAACAATTTTAAAACTTTTTAACTTTACTAATTAAAAAATGAAAAAAAAACATACGTATTCTCTAACAATATTTGAATGATAAATAGCACATAGAAAAGATCAAATTATCATCAACAAAAAGACTTTCAATTTTTTATGCATGTTTGCAGTGTGGTTAATATTGTTTTTTAGAGTGGATTTTTATTTAGAAATACATCAAAATAATATTTTATTATTTTTTTAAAAATTATTTTTAACATCATCATATAAAAATAATATAAAAATACCAAAAATTTAATTTAAAATAATAAATAAAAACACAATTCAATTTTTTATAAAAAACACTCTTGACAAACAGAATGACAACAAAGGAAATACTAAGCTAGACCGGCAATAAAATAATGTGAGTTGGTGAGACTTGACTTGGGAATCAAACAAAAAATTAAAATTAAAATTAAAATTAATTTTTTTTTAAACAAAAAAATAGTCATAATTCAAAGAGAGATATGATCTGGAAATCGTGGTCAACCAGAGCACACAGCAGGACAGCACACAACGAATCATATATAATTAAATAACAAAGAGATATGCATCTGAAAAATGTTGAATACTGCATATCAAAACCTTGCATCTTCAACTTGTTTCAGATATTTACATGGAAGGAAGTAAAGCTTCAAGCTCAGATTAAGCATTGAACCAGAAACACAAGGCCTGAAAACGTCTGGCCATCACCAAAATTCCCTCCCTCCTTTGAACAAGGTTTAGGGCTATGCAGCCATCAAGAAAAGCACCGTACCAGGAAACTCTTGTCCCCCCTGTTCTTGAGTCTGTTAAAACAAAGGATTCTGCAAAATGGGAAACCAGAGAAGAAATGGATATGGCGGATTCCATGGAATCGACCGGCTCCCAAGAACCACTTAGTCCGGCAGCTCGTTTGTTTCATGCACCACGGTTCAACTGTACTATTCTCACAGCTATTGGATGCAAGACTAGCATCAATCCTGGTGTTATCAAGATGGGCTTGGAGCAGACTTTGATGAAGCATCCTCGTTTCTCCAAAAAACTGGTAAGATTTACAGACCATGTTGTTTCATGTGCTACTTCCAGTTTTTGTTTTGGTTTGATCTTGTTCTACTCTTAAAGTTGTAGTTTCCCGTGTTTGCTTGATTCACCTGCTACATAGATTTGAAATTTATCTGTGTTGCCGCCCTCTTTTTCCCTTTTACGCTACAAATTCTTCATGTGAAATAATTTGATCGGCCGTCATGACTGGCGGCTAATTCGCAATGCATGTACTTATTCTGGTCAAGAATTACTCCGACAAATTGCTCTCCAACTTAGGTTAATTGACTATCTGTGCTAATCAGTTCAAATATTGATCTCTGTGTTGGGTTTTTTGTTTTCCTCTCCTTTCAATGTGAAAATAAAGGTGATTGATGATAACAAGTGTGGCTCGAAATTGAAATGGGAAAGTACTGCAGTGAATGTAGAAGATCATATTATCGAGCCAGATCTGGATCCATATATGGACTCACCTGACCAATTTGTTGAAGACTATATCTCGAACCTTAGCTCCATTCCTTTGGACCTCTCCAAACCATTATGGGAAATGCACATCCTAAACGTCAAAACATTGGATGCTGAAGCTATTGCAGTTTTCAGGATCCACCATTCCCTTGGTGATGGTGCATCACTAATCTCTCTTCTTCTAGCTTGCACCCGACAAACTTCCGACCCAGACGCCCTACCTAGTATCCCGGCACAACAGATGGCGGGATCTCATTTTTCAGGGGGGGTTTGGTGGTTGTTTTTTGCCATTTGGACAGTGTTGAGATTGATTTGGAACACTTTGGTTGATTTGGTTTTGTTTTTGGCAACGATGTTATATCTGGAAGACACCAAGACTCCTCTAAAAGGTGCGTATGGGGTCGAGCTAAAGCCCAAGAGATTTGTACATCGGACAGTTAGCCTGGATGACATTAAGCTTGTGAAGAATGCGATGAACATGGTAAGTAGCCCCCCTTCTTATTGGCATAAGATTTATAGCTAAAACTACGTTAATTTTCCTCTTGTTGTTGGATTTTAGTAGACCATCAATGATGCTATAATGGGAGTGACACAAGCTGGTCTTTCACGATACCTCAATCGAAAATACGGTGAGTGTTTCTTCATTTTGTTCGAGGAATTAGCAATTCTGCAGTTCTCAAGGGTGTAGAGCTTGTGATCTGCACAACAGGTCTCGAGTTCGAGTCAGGGATAGCCGGGATTTAACTCGCTCACCTGGTCTCATAAAAAGCATTTTCCAGGGGGTGTGACTTTCTAGCATCAAATAAAAAGAAAAGTCTGCAACCTTTTCCTATCATGTAAATGGTGGTCGATAGACTAGTTCTATGCTGTGACAGGTTCTGTAGGGGTGTTTTCTCTGATATTTTTTAGTTTCAGCAGCAAAAATAAATGGTCAACATCTTAAAAAGTGGGCTTCAAATTAGCAGGTGATCAGAGTGAGATTGAAGATGCAGAAAATGGGAAGCAAAATAACATTCCTAAGAGCATACGTCTCAGAGCATCTGTCCTGGTCAATGTAAGACCAACTCCAGGAATCCAGGTTAGTGTATCCATATTTTTGTAGAAAATGGGAAGAAAAATAATATCCCTTAAGAGCATAATGATTTTACAATAATGTCGTAAAAAAACTCTGTTGACTCGACTAAATTTGAATAAATTTCACCGAATCAATCTACTAAATCAAACGGATTCAACACCTATGATTCGAAGTTGCGTTTGGTTTGCTTGATTCACGTTCAAGAATCTAAGGCCATTGTTTTTTTCTTTTCTTTTCTAATTATCTTATTTTTCTAACAAGCAGACTCTGGCTGATTTGATGGCGAACGAATCCAATAATCCCAGATGGGGATGGGGTAATCGGATCGGATACATCATCCTCCCTTTCTCCATTGGCCTACAAGATGACCCGTTAGAACACATTAGAAAGGCCAAAGCCATGATTGATCGGAAGAAGCTATCGCTGGAAGCTACTTTCTCATTTCACGGTGCCATGTTAGTAATCAAGTTATTCGGGGCCAAGGTATATATCTATATATATTATATCACACTTGAATCTTTTCTAGCAGAGATTATCAAGCTCTTACGCTGCAGCTCTTGATTATTCATGGACATATGTCAGCAGGCGTCTGCTGCTATGGCCCGAAGAGTTGTTTCCAACACCACACTGGCATTCTCAAACGTGGCTGGTCCGGTGGAAGAAATTAGCTTTTATGGACACCCAGTGGCTTACATTGCTCCGAGTGTCTATGGAAGTCCCCATGTAAGTAGCCCTAGCAAACTCCAGCAGAAGGATAGTTTCTTTTACTGTTCATTTCATGATGAACTCTCACTGGGCAGGCGTTGACGATCCATTTCCAGAGCTACGGCAGTAAAATGACGATTGCCGTAGCAGTTGATCCAGATGTGATTCCTGATCCTCATGAACTCTGTGATGATTTAGAGAAGTCTCTTGAGATCATTAAAGATGGTGTTCTGATGATTTAGAGAACTCGATCCTTCCCAGTGAAATAATCTATCAGAAGATCGATGTTATCGATTCGAGTTCAGATTGAAGGCCTAGCCCTTCCCATGCCTGGGCAGCTATGTATATAATTCAGCTTAACAAGCAATTCATTTCATTGTTAGAAGTCCATGCAATCGTCGTTGGCCCTCACAACCTCGCATCGAACTATTTTGATCTTAAAAGGAACGTCCACTATTGTTTGCAAGTGTTGACGTTGTTTGTAAACTGTAAAGAATTTTTTTTTAAAATGTATCAAAATAATATTTTTTTATTTTTTAAAAATTATTTTTGAAATTAGTATATAAAAATAATTTAAAAAGATCATGAAATTTTTAATTTAAAATACAAAATAAAATTATTTAATATATATATATATATTGAAATGTAATGTCAAACGGGTTATAAAACATTAAAAAAAGCATTAGAAGTCTACAAAAATCTTGAATTATAAAGGGTATTTGGAAATATGTTGTAATTATATTTTTTAAAAGAAATATTTTCTATTTTTAATTTTTACAAGTCGTTTTAGTGTGTTTATATCAAAAATAATTTTTTAAAAATAAAAATAAAAATATTGTTTTAATATTTTTAAAACTAAAAGCACTTTAAAAAATAAATTTAAATACAACTCCAAATAGTTACTAGATATTTAGAGATGCCTAGTAGAATTCATTTGAAACTTGATTTGCTAATGGTGGTTAGAACTCTTTTTTTAAAGTGTAATGAGTTTAAGTATCCAAGAGGGTGTGGTATGGTGACAAAGAGATTAAGATTTGCACGGCATATCTCGAGTTCAAGTCAAGACTTGTATCTCTTATAAGAGCATGGGAAGAGCCAAAGTTTTACTCACTCACCTAGACCCACAAAATATATTTTCCAGAGAATAAAATTTCCTTGAATCCAAAAGAAAAAAAAAGAAGTAGTGAGTTTATGTTAATCCCTCAACTCCCCCTGCTAGCCTCCAATTTTCTCCCCTATAAGAAACAGATTTTTATAAAATAAACTAGGTTTATATTTAACAAGAAAACATTCTCTTAAAAAATAAATATTAATAAGAAAATGTTTGTTGAGCGAAGAGAAAGAAACACAAGTATATTTTGTTTAAATATACAAGTGGCACATTGTATTTATAAGAGATTTTATAATATTACAACTGCATAAGATTATTACAAGTATATCAAAGTTTAAGTCTAGCCCGCTTATAGATCTATTAATCATTGGTTTTCAATTTGTTTTAAAAATGTTTTTGAAAAAAAAATATTTTGATTTAAATTTCTGGTATTTTTAAATCATTTTTATGTGATGATGTCAAAAATATTTTTTTAAAAAATAAATAAAATAATTTATTTTGATGCATTTTTTAAGAAAAAATATTTTCAAAGGCATTCTCAGTTATAAAAGCAACTTAAAAGCAAGGTTGTCAATACCGTTCCGGTCGCCATTCCGGTTTTTCTATTGGAATGAAACGTTTTGGTTTTGGAGCGTTTCGAGCGTGCCGTTTCGGGGTTGTACTGTTCGTATATATATATATATATATATATAGAAAAAAAATAAAATATTAATTTAACAAGTATAAGTTAAATTCAAGATAAATTAACTTTAAATTATACAATACAAACACAAAGTCAAACAAACATAATCTCAAAATTAGAAACATATCTAAAATTCTAAAATATCATGATAGTAAAATGTTCTAAAATAATAAAAAAATATATAATGATTTTGAGTCCAGAATAGTACCATGGTGTTCCGGCCGGAATTTAGCCAGAATTTCCGGAACAGACCGAAATTAAAACCGAGACGAAAAATGATACCGTTTCATCTCAGTTTTTTTAATGGCATGTAATATTCCAGCCGGGATAGAACGGAATTAGCAAGCCTACTTAAAAGAGCCTAGTTAAAGTCGAGTCTATGCCTAATAAATTTTATTAGGATCAAGCTTGATTCTCTTGCTTTAGGCTCGTCGTAAATAGAAATTG
Organism: Salix koriyanagi; assembly: GCA_029228605.1. Lineage (NCBI taxonomy): Eukaryota > Viridiplantae > Streptophyta > Magnoliopsida > Malpighiales > Salicaceae > Salix > Salix koriyanagi. The sequence goes on from CM055338.1 coordinate 5,548,457, forward strand.
GGGCTCGAGTCTTGTTAATATTATTTAAGTTGTTGTTTAAAATATTTTTTGTTTAAAAATATATTAAAATAAAATATATTTTTATTTTTTAAAATCTATATTTAATATTAAAATAATTTGAAAATACTAAAAATAATTTATATTTGTAATTTTAAAAAACCTGAAGTATAAGTTTTGTTCCTTTCAATTTTATTTTTTATTCCAATTAATAGTGTATTATTAATATTTTGTCCTCATTAATTAGTTTTTTATATTTTCCTTTTTGCTATCTTTACTCCTTTTGTTTTTAATATAATTCAAATGAAAATTAATTTGTCTAATTGATTATCACTAAAACATATTTGCAACATAAAAATATTTTACTAGAAAAATAATATAAATCCCATGCCACTGCGCGGGCACCGGAACTTCTTTTTTCTCGATCTTTCTAGTTTTCCTATCTTCACTTCACTTCTAAAAAAAAAAAACCCTCGAACGAGAGAGAACTCCTCGTCTCACACTCACCGAGTCAACTCAGTCTAAGAGAGCAAAAACAAACCCATTAATGGCAATAATCTCTGATTACGAAGAAGACCAAAACGTCAAAAAATCGTCGTCGTCGTCACCCTGCACTTCTCCCAAAGACGTCGACGTTTTACGGCAACATTTAATCCACAAAACCCCATAAGGATTGTGGAGACGGTTATTGACTTCGTGGCGAAAGAGACTGATTTTCTTGAGAAGGACACGGCGGAGAAGGAAATCCTTGACGTGGTGAAGAGGGCAGTGGAGGAGAAGAAGAGGAAGAAGGCGGAGGAGGAAGCGAAGGTGAAGAGGGAGAACAAGAGGTTGAAGAAGGAGGAGGAGAAGGTAAATGAGGAGAAAATAGAGGAGGGGGAGGATAAAGAGCAGAGTGCAAAGAGAGGTAAATTAAAAAACAGGGTTTTGTTTAGTTTTGCGTATCTTGTTTTTTTTATTATTGTTATTGGTTAATCTGTTAAAGTTTGTAAATTTTTTTATGTCTAGTTTTGTTTGAAGAAGTAAAGGATTGAAATGTAGGAGTTTCGGAATGGTCGGGAGAGTAAAGTCTGAACTTTTTGGTATTTTTCTAATGGGGTTTAAGATTTTGAAGGAGAAGGGTTGTTCCTGTTGTGAATGCAGTGAATTTTGGTGTTCTTAATGCTGTAGAAAGTTGAGAATTGAAGGGAAAAAGGACTAGGGTTTTGAACCATTTGTTTCGGATAAGTATTGTAATTCAACTTCTTTATAGTCAGTTGTTCAGTTCTTTGTGAATTTGCTTGGCGGTGATGGTTGTGAAATTGCCTAATTACCAGTTACTAATTTCGATTTTTTTTTGTAATTAAATGATATTTTGTGGAACATAGAAGGGTTAAAGTTTGACATTTCTGTTTTTTCAAATTAGTTAAATCTTGATTAAGTTTTAGATTTTATGCGATGAGAACTACATAAGATGTTGAAAGTGTCCGTTTATAAAGAAGGTGTTGTAGTTGATGAAAATGGTTGATAGGTACTGTAATAGGAGTTTGTTGATAAATTAACTTAACTGCAGCCTATTTCCTTGCAATCCAGATATATGTTTTATCTAAGACTTCACGCAAGTCTATGCGTAGCAGGTTGGTATACTCCAGCTTTGAGTTTGTAGTTCTATGTAGCTTTGGCATGAATTGCAGGATTTGCATTTTGCAATTACATGTTTAAGCGAGCATATGCTCCCAATTGGCTGATGAACCATTTAAGTTAATTGCTTCAAATATCTAGGACTTCCATGCTAAATGAAGATGAGCATGTTAGACATCTTTATTACTGATATCTTTGAAGTTTGAAAGAAAGATGTTCATTGCTTGTTTTACATCTCCCTTGCTGATTCTTGTTTATAATGGGCAGTTCCAAATAAGGGAAATGGTCTGGATCTGGAGAAATATTCCTGGACACAGACCTTGCAAGAGGTTACTATACAAGTTCCAGTCCCCTTCTGGAACTAAATCAAGATTTGTTGTATGTGACATAAAGAGAAAATCATCTAAAAGTTGGACTCAAGGGTCTGCCCCCAATAATTGAGGTAAGTTTGCATGCTCACTTGTCTGTTCTTTTATGAATTGTCCCCTGGTGAACTATCTTTGGTTTGTTCAGGTAGTTTTCTGTCATAACTCTGTATTCAAATACTTGCAGGGAGAGCTTTATAAGCCTGTTAAGGTTGATGATTGTTATTGGAGCATAGGTATGCTAACTACACCAGTCAGTGAATTTACTAATGGAATTATCTTCATGGCTAAAGACAATATTTGAAAATTCGTAGCAAAAACTGAAGTATATAAAGAATTGAGCATTTTTCCTTTGGTGCATTGTTTTCAATTTTGTTGCCCCATCAAGAGTTGTCAGATAATTGTGAGCTATTCATCATTTATACCATTTACTGTCGCCAGAGGACCAGAATACCATCTCAATCCTTTTGACAAAGCATGACCAAATGGATTGGTGGGAATCTTTGGTGAAAGGAGATCCAAAAATTGATACTCAGAAAGTGGAACCTGAAAACAGCAAACTATCTGATCTGGATGGTGAAACTCGGCAAACTGTTGAAAAGATGATGGTAAATTTTTGTGCCCTCTCCATTCTTGATGGTGCATTGGTGCCTAGCTCTTCTATCTTGATCAGTGGAGTTTAGGTCTTATAGTTGCTTAATTGACATGGCATCTGGTTTGTGCTTGTCCATCCTCTTGCTTGGTAGTTGTGAAAAAATGACGTTCTTAGTTTTTGTGATGTTTCAGTTTGATCAGAGACAGAAGTCTATGGGCCTTCCAACCAGTGATGAGATGCAGAAACAGGAGGTTCTGAAGAAGTTCATGGCTGAGGTGAAACTACAACTCCCTTGAACTTCCCTCCATTGCATCCCTAGTTTTCACTTGACCTCATTCATCACTTCATCAGCTAACCTGTCATTTGATTTTGATTAATTTCAGCATCCGGAGATGGATTTCTCAGGGGCAAAGATTGCATAAAAATGGGAGTTTTTGTGTCTGCTGTTTCAAAATTGGGCCAAGGTGTCTACTTTGATCTAGCGTATGTCTTCTTGATAGGCTTGAATGGTTGAACCATGTTAATAGCTTAGCATATCTCTCTTTTGGTCACCGGCTTCGAAATCGCTGATCGATACATCCTCATAGCAAGTTTGTAAGTTTTTTTTTCTTGTCGAGACTTAAAAACTCCAGAGTGGCAAGCTTTTCAGAGCTAGATATAGTAAAACTCACCTTTTTCAGGCATAATCATTAATGAGTCTTGCTCTGTATCTCGTGAACCCTTCCTTCAGTGTCTGCTGTAGCTATAATGGACTGGGGTAGCTGTATCAATTTTAGAGACAAAATTGAAAGAAACTGGAACAGCTTCATCCGCATAAAAAACACATTTTAATCCCCCTAATATTAAAATATTGGACCTTTTTTATCTCTTATGTTTCTCTAAATTCATTTTGATACACAACCCATATTTTTGTTGTTCTTAAGTCTGGTTTTTGAGTGAGAAATTTCGCCAAGTTCTGTTATAAAAAAAGAAAGTTGTTTTCGCATATTTCTGAGCACCAAATTGGTTGATGTTCATATACATGGGTTTCATTTGATGAAAAGAGTTGAATGGTGTTTGTTTCAGGCTTTGATATATCTGACAAACTAGGAGCCTGTTTGGGAGGGCGGTTATGGTTGTTTTTGAAGGTGTTTTTCAATTAAAAATACATCAAAATAATTTTTTTTTATTTTTTAAAAATTATTTTTAACATCAGTACATCAAAAAAAATTTATTTAAATAAAAAAAAAAAAATAATTTTGGCTGAACGCTGGTTTGACCGCAATGCTAAACAGGCACTAGATCAAAGGTCGAGAAAGAAAAATTCAACCCGATTTGATTTCATGTTTTTAAGGTTGTTTTTATATGTTTTTAGGTTGATAAATAGATTTTTAGGTAATGTGAGAGTGTTTGTGTGTGTTTTGAGGTAAAAATCTCTACTTGATTTTCCAGCCACTACTATGGTTGTTGGACTCTAGACAGACAGATATTGTATCACCAAATTTATTAATTTTACCTCTTAAAAAAAGTATAGGGTCCAAGAGAGTGGGCTTTTTTCACAAGCCCAAAGATGTTGGGCTTTTAGGCCTACCCACCTAGGCTTTCCTATGGGTTTGTTCCAATTATTTTAAGTCTTTACTTGGGTGCACCATAAATTTATTAAAAAAATGTATTAGACATTGTCAAGCCCTTGGCTTGAATCACTGATTCGAAGAGTCGTGACACAACATATAAGATTTTTAATGCATTCCCCCCTCTAAGTTTCTTTTTTTTATATATATAAATATAATTTGAACCCCCTTTGTTATCATTGATTTTTTTTATTTAACTTCAAATAACTAAAAAACAATTTCATTGTTTTTATCACTTAGCTTAAAAAAATCATGCCTGAATGGGATCGTACTTTGACCTGGATTCTAAATTTTATTTGTTTATTTAAGTTGATTGAGATGAACATAGTATGCCATTTCAAAAGTTTTATCTTAAAAGTCTTTCATAACTCTTTTTTTTTTGCTTCTAGATTTAATTTGATTTGTGGTTAATTAAGACCTAATGAAGGTAGATGAACTTCAGATGATTAGTTTAAATCACACTGATTTTTAATTTCATTTATTAATACTTATGATGGTTAATCATTTATTTTGATATACTAATTGAATTTTTAATTATCTTTTTAAATATTTCATTGTATATAGATAAAGATGATATTGTTTATATTTTTTTTAATGCAGCTATATTATTAGTTTTCCCTACCCACAACGAATGGAAGCATAAATTCTAGTATTTTGCTATTGCATAATGGCAAAAGAGCCACTTATACTTGGATGAAATATCCCATAAAATTTTATTTCATTTTAATTCTTTATTTACCTCGCTGCCTTCTACTTTTACTCAAATAAGTGTGTTTGGGATGTAAAATGCCATGTTCATGTATAATTCCCTCTAGATTTGAAGGCTTTTGGCAAAAAAATCGAGTATTTGAGTATATTATTTTGTTATTAAACTTTATTTAATTCAGCGACCGATATGAGAGATCTGTTTGATCTTATAAGAAAATAAATAAGATTTGATCTTATAGTCAGATTTTTTTTAGATTATTTTGATAGACGAGTGTTATAAATATTTTTAAAAAAAATAAAAAAAATTATTATTTTAATGTATTTGTCGAATGAAAACACACAATCACTATTACATTCTAAAACAACTTCTAATTTTTTTTCTAATGATTGAAACATGATCAGGATTGGATTACATGTAGAATTAAATCGAAATTAAATCGAGAGAACCCGTTTGATCTTAAAAAAAAAAAAAAAAAAAAGACGTGGTCTAATTTTTCTTGGAAAAGAAAAGGACATTGGAGTACAAGCTGTTTCGATTTCTATTTTAAATCGGGCCCATCTAATCTCTACCTCTAATTTCGAGCCAGTCATCTGCCGAAACATGCAGTGCTGGAGCATGAGGACAGTTGATGTCGTAGGTGATGTCATTGAGGCAGTTTCTCGACAAGACACTTTTTTCGGAGTATGATTATATAGTTATTTTTAAAAATGTTTTTTTGTTTAAAAATAAATTAAAATTATATTTTTATTTTATTTTTTAAAATTATTTTAATACCAGTATATAAAAATGATAAAAAATACTAAAATAATTGATTTAAATTTATAAAATCATTTTTTTAAAATATATTTTTAAAACACAATATCAAACTTTATAGAGTAGAAGATCTCGCGGTGGAGGAAGTGGGGTGGTGTCTCCGTGGTGGGAAGCCCACCAGTGTAATAATGAAGGGATGAAACGACAAAATGTGGAGGTGAAAACAAAGCGAACCTTCCCTTTCAGAACTGTGCGTAAGGCAACAGCACAGTGACACGTCGTCGTATAAGTCCCTGTCGGCATGCCCCTTTCCATGAAAAGGCATGGGACTACCCTGACGGACCATCTCCGGTGTCCTATCCTGGGGTAGGTCGCTGCTGTCAAAGGCCGTATTCATTTCAGAGCCTGCACTTTCGCGAAGGATTCGTGGAGTTTTGTGCCACATGCAGTGTTCTTCGCTGTAAAGTTTTTTATTGCTTGTTAAGGAAACCTACTCCATTTTAGATGTGTAATCGTACTTTTAAACACACGAATGAGTGGTGGCCTTGATTTTGTGTAGATTGAGAGCTGCTCTGCTTATACTTTTATGTGATTGGTGATTTTTGAATTGCGGGGTTATTTTTAAAAATATTTTTTTATTTAAAAATATATTAAAATTAAATTTAAAAAAAAATATTTTTTTATATCGACACATAAAAATGATCTTAAAATATTAAATTTTTTAATTTTAAAATAAAAATAATTTTTTTTTAAAGTGGTTTTTAAAACGCAATGTCGAACATCTCTTTAAACATGTACCTTTGATCTTTGAAGAGAAAAGAATAATTAGAACTAGCTGCAAGGATGGTTTTTGTAGCTTGTTTTGTCGAAAAAGCTGTTATATATTGAGTTAATTTCATTTATTTGCTTGTTTTTTTGGCAGAAATCAACTATTTTCTTGATAATCTTAACCAGGCAATGTTTTTCTTAAATTAATAAGATTCAATTGGGAATTTACTTTTTTCCCATGAAAATATAGACTATTTTTCAAGGTTTCAGGAAATAAGAAGAAGAAGAAGAAAATGACCTTTTTCAAGGATTTCAAATATATAATTTTCAAGACTTTTATCATCTTCTAGAGTATATACATATATAAAACAACAAAACATCCCAATTTTCGGTGGCCATGAAATTTAGGAGATTTATTGTGGCTAGTTATCTATATATATTAATCTCTTGGAATATAATTACTTGTCTAGAACAAAGTCGCGATCTCTTTTGTCATTTTTTTATAAATAAATATGGTACAAATCCATATTAATCAACAAGATCAACTTAGTTGATTTATCCATCAATTCTAACAAAAATTAAGTGTGGATTGAAAAGTCAATATAAGCATCTAACTAGATAAATCAATAACAACTCATTTTCTTAAAAAAAAAAAATGTTGACAATAACCAATAGACAACAAAAAAATAAATTGAAGATAATAACCATACCAATATTTTTTTCAAACAAAACAAATGGTCGCAAAATGATAAAATTACACGAAGCCAAATCCCAGACAAATCAAATGTTCAAAATATGAATTCATGAGAAAAAAGAATCCAAAAAAAATAAGGGCAAAAAAACTAAGCAATTAGAGTGAAATAATAACTTTATCAAAATATCTAATAATAATCAATGCAAAAATTTTTTTGTTAACAATAACTAAAAGAGAAAAAAAAAGATAGACATATATCAAGATAATTTGTTTTTTATGTCCACTAAACTTATTTATTAAAATCAATCAAAGATAATATAAATAAAAACACATATGAAACCAAGTTAATAAGATAAAAGGGAAAATATGCATGATCGAACATACTCGAAATATTATTTCAAAAGAATAATTTATTTTTATTCCTTATTTTAAATTAAAATTTTTGATATTTTTAAATTAAAAAAATACTTTTAAAAAATAAAATCAACCACAATTTTCAAACAAAAAAAATCTAATGGGACACGGACAATGGATTTACAACATGATTTTTAAGATATGTTATTAGATTTTATCAACTCTATTTATTTAATTATGCACAGCATAATTGGGGGACAATAAAGTATAAGATTTTAAAGGTGGCAGTAAAAGGACACTTGTGGGGTCACTTCAGACTCTACAAATGGCTTTCATACTCATTTATATGTATTTTACACTGTCTTGTCTCACGCATGATCCAACAGAGACGACAAGACGTCGAGACGCAAACTTTATTGCTTTTCGTTTTATTTTCTGACTTTATTTTTTAAAATGTTGTTTCGTTTAAAATATATTAAAATAATACATTCTTATTTTTAAAAAATATTATTAACATTGAAAATAATCTAAAATACATCAAAAAAATTAATTTAAAATCAAAATTTTCAATTTTTTTCAAAAATATTTTTGAAATACAATAACAAAGAATATCTTAAAACAATATATATATATATGTTAAAATTAAAGTTGAAATATTTTTATAAATAAAGAAATAGAGGGAAGCCATGTCAAAATTCGCAACGCAGCAATTATTATAGACAGAACCGATATGAAATGGCAGGCCACTTGCCGCCTTGAAAGAATTCCAGCTTTCTTAAAGTCCAAGTGGATCTCAAACAATCCGAGCAAGTCTTGAACGTGTCCGTGTCCGAATAAAAGCTTCCAAAACCTAGAATTTAACTTATCTGCACTTGAAAACGAGAAGCGAGTGACGCGCACTTGACCATGACTACACGGCAGCGTTTCATTATTGTCATGGAAACATACATGACGTTCTGATTTGATATAGAGGGAACATGTCTTTTTTTTTATTATTGTTATATATTTATTTATTTTAAACTTTTTTCCCTTGTATTTTTTATTAAAGATATTTTTTCTCCTGTATTTATCTGTTTTTATACTAGAACAAAAACCAAAAGCAGCCGAAATAAATAAAATAAATTATAGTTCGGATTGTTCTTTAGTATTAAACAAAGTTCATATACTAAAGTTGGAAAGCTAAACTGGATTGAGCTTGATTAGGTCTACGTATGACTAATTTAAACCTAATTAAGCTCGATGGATTTATTTTATTTTATTTTATTTTGCAAGGGAAAAGGAAACACGAACTAGATGAACACTTATCAAGAGGTTCCTCCGCGTGCCTGGAGGTGGAGACCACAGCCGCTCTTTCCTTTGGCGTTTGCTTAATTTATTTCTGGTTTTTTTACACGCGTTTTGCTCCAAGTCAAATCAAAATTTTAAACTCAAACTATTTTAATTAATTTTTAATTAATTTAGCATTTAATGAAAAAATAAAAAAAAAATATTACTTTTGTGAATCGAGACAGCCCATTACACCTACAAACAAGTGTATGGATTTTCTAAAGTTCAATAACATGATTTCTTTTTTTCAAAAATAATTTTTTGACCATATAATAAAAAAATAAACAATCAAAATCGAGTCCAAATTAAAAGGAACATGACACCAAACCCATACAATATGTCCTTATCAAATAGTTCTAGAGTGACAAATAGACCAAACTCATATTTCTTTCAATAATTTTAGAATTAATCTTCCATATTTTTTATATATAAAGAAATCATGTATATCTCATGCTCATATCTAGAAAAGAATAGACGTGATATATATAAACATACCAATTAAATCACCCTACAACTCTAATAATTAAACAAAAAAAAAAGAAATCTAAAGGTATCAATTAAAATGAATTTAATTAGCCTCATTGTTTGTGTATTTTGGGTGGAAAAAAGACAGAAAAATATATCAATACCTGCGTTGATGAAAAGGGAAACAGACAAAAACATATCAAAATCATAAATATCAAAAATGCTGTATTCATACATGATGAAGGGTCCAATTAATCTTATAACTCCATCGCTCCACTCACCCTCACATTTTCTTTTTATTATTTCACATTGCATTTAAAAAATATATATTTTTTATTTTAAATTAAAAAAATTAATGATTTTAGATTATTTTCATATATATAATGATGATGTCAAAAATAACATTTAATAAATAAATAAATATCATTTTAATATATTTTTTAACAAAAAATACTTTTAAAAACAACTTCAATCAACGACAGTCGCAAACAATCACGAAGGCTATCATCAGCAGTTTCATGAGCTGAAGATGGAAAGCTAATGTGGACAGGAGTTGAAAAGTATTCTCTTTATGCATGATCGATCGTCTTCTTCAAATTCCAAGACAGGCTATGGTGGTGGGTTCGGTTTTGATAGGAACTCCCCCGCCATGGCCGCACAGAACCCTTCATCAACAGAAAAATACAGTCAAAACACTATTAGCTAAAAATTACCTTCATAATATTTTTAAATCATCCTGCGGACCCAAAAAATAAAATTTAAAAATAAAAAAAATATATATTTCAAAACGCGATCTCTACCGCACTCCCCATCTCTATCATTTGTGGGATGCAAGGATTTTCAAAGCAGAAATCAAACTTGAGTTGTGTACTCTAATTTCTACAGCTAGACGTCTATGAATTATGCCAAATTATAAATTGCTTACTTTTTGTCAACGTCAACTCGCTAGAAAGTAGAGACCAGCTGCTATTGAAATGAACATCCAATTCATAATTACAATAAGAGGGAGAATCCAGAAAATGCCTTGTCGTTTGGGCCATGGAAGGCAACAGGCATCCCCGTAATATTACTTCTTCTACAAAGACAGAAGGCACTACGAGACAATCCACTCCAGCTGTTTTTTTTTTTTTATTATTATTATTATTATTTGTGTTTTTAGATTATTTCATGATAGTAAAAATATATTTTTTAAAATAATTATTTTGATGCATTTCTGAATGAAAAATACTTTAGAAAACTATCACAGCCACACTCCAAATATAATGGATGCAGAGCTTGCAAGAAATGGACTAAATTCATTTCACCTTCCTCCATTAATGTTAATTTTGGAGCTTTATCATAAAGAAAAAAGTAGTTTAGCCTATCTCAGGTCAACATAATTAGTGAAAAATTGAAGATTAATTTTAATTTCAAATCACCATGTCTGTCGGCCTCATGTCAATTCTCGTGGAGCAGATCGTTTCAAATTGCATGATTCCATACCATCTTACCATAAAATAGTAAGGCCACTTTCATGAGCCTCTTAATCCACTTTAATCATCAAATCATCACAAAAATATTCTTAGCCCGTCAATATTTTCTCATATATCCTCGAATTTCCCAGCAAGAAATTAAATTCTGGTCGAGAAAATCCCATTTTCCCATTTAAATTCTACACGACTTTTTATATATATATATATATATATATATATAAAAACCTTATTTTTTGCCAGCAAAGTCCACCAAAGCAAATGGCGGCTGCCAAGTGTTGGAAAATGGATTCGCCACATGAATTTGCACACTAGAAGTCCATGACAAAGACATCAAACATGAGGCTAGCTAGGTTAACCTAATTTAAACGTGTTCTTGAGAGGTTCCATACTTTTGCTCAAATGTTCTTCTCCTGATATGGAAATTTTAAGGGGTTTTATTTTATTTTATTTTTTTGATGTGCTTTTAATATTATTTTCCAGCCAATCAGGAAGTGTACATTCCTTACAACTCATTGATCAAGAAAGCGAGCGTAAGTATACTTCATCATTCTCACTTTTTAATGCATTATGGGTTGAAATTCTCTTGCGTCTTTTCTCCTTTACAGCCTAACTCCATATATATTCCCACCACATTTTTTTCTTCTAACATTGGATGGAAAGCAATCATGAATTCTATATAAGTCTCGATGTGGTTATTGATATTATTATTATTATTATTTACTTTAAATTAAATTATTATTATTTTGGTATTTTTAGATCATTTTTATGTGTTGATATCAAAAATAATTTTTTAAAAACTAAAAAATATTATTTTAATGTATTTCTGAATAAAAAAACACTTTAAAAAATAACTACAATTACACTGTCAAAGACACTTTTAGATTCTTGCTTTCACACTAGCTTCTCATAAAAGCAGGCGAAAGTTGGATGCATTGCTAAACGCAAGGAAACTCATTGAAGAGTCAAATCTAAGAGGAATTTATAAGAGGAATTTTTTTCTACACAATTGCGATATATATTCACCACTAGCCATCCATGCATTGAAATTGATCGGGATTAATTTGTTTAAAGATAGATATTTTTTCTAAATTGAAATTGACTAAATTTTTTATATCCATATTTGAAGCCAATCTAAATTCTAAACCCTAATGAAAAAAAAAAAAAAAATTACCGCCGCAAGGAGGGAGGAAATGGCGGGCGTCGCGCGGTACACCTTGCAAATAAATAGTGTTAGAGAGAGGGAGATTGATTGGGATTTGAGAACATTAAATCCTGTATATATATATATATATATATATATATATATATATATATATTGTGTTCTTTTGGATGAAATGATCCAAGTGAGAAATAACGAATTTATTGGGGGTGCAATTGATCAAAATGAACTACTTCGAGATGAAATTGAGAGTCATAAAAATGGTTTTACCCTTGTTTTATTCACCTGGTGCTAAGCATGGCTTGCATTCTTGTATCATATGCATGATGAAGCTAATTAAACTCTTTTTAGACTCCATTAAATCTGCGTTGTTTTGTTGTGGGTTGAATTTTTTTTATGAAAAAACTAAGTATATAGAATTATTTTTTACATGTTTTTTTACATAAAAGTATTAAATGTAAATTGAAAGGTTTATACACACATCGAATTCAATAATTTAACAATCATTTATGTTCATAAATGGACAAAAAAAAATCATTAACGGTAACTAAATACTTTTATGAAAAGGTTGCGAGACAACTATAAATAAAAATATTTAATCTTGCAACATAATATATTTACTTAATTGTGTTTAATAACTCTGTTTATTAAAATTATTTTTTATTTAATGAAATAATAATATAAAAGGATACACACACAATTAATTGAATAAAAAAACAATATCTCATAAGATTGCACTTATTATAAATACTATTCAAAATATTTTTTCAAAATTCTTACAAATAAATTTCAATTATACTAAACATAAAAAAATTATAGATGAAATAGAAAAAATCTCTTTGAACATTAAATACATACAAAATACTTAAAAAAAGGAAAATAAAAGAATCAAAGGGAAGTGATATTAATTTTAAAACTATTTAAAATAGCACCAAAAACAAAGCATAATAGTTTTTCGCTCTGATTCCATTTTTTTTAATTTTGTTCTTAGTAAAGAAATTTAATTAAATTATCTTTTAATTTGGCCCAAAAATAGAAATATTAAAGTTAAAAAATTAAAATACTCGAATAATCAATTCACAGAAATATAAGGTGGAAAAACACATCATATGGTATTTTCCATAACATAATATCCTTGCATTCAGGTTTCCACGTCATTGCTTCTCCAATACTTATTCTTTACTTTATGCTTTAAGTTTGAGAAAGCGACAAAAGTTAGGTTGACTCTTCAAAATAATAATAATAATAATAATAAATAAAATCAAATTGCAGTGAGGAGGAATAGGGCTCACCACATTGAGAGAGAATTTGAATAATTTGATCAAATTGGAATGCAGAATCTATCTCCTCATCCTTTTACAGCTAGTATTATTTTATTTCCCATCTCCATTTCTGCTCTTTTAAATATTATATATATACATATATATATATATATTGATTAATTAATTAAACTAGATATTGATATGATATAATTCGATTAATCAACATGTAATTAAACCTGTTTTAATATACATGAATATATAAGTTATTTTTATAAAAATATTAATCCAATAAAATGCACATTAATGCAATAACTTAGTTTCTGTTTGATTATGTGTTTTAAAATTGTTTTTGAAAAAAATGAAATTTTTTTGATTTTGTTTTTTGTACTATATTAATTTTTTTAATACTTTTAGATTATTATGATGATATTAAAATTTATTTAAAAAATAAAATAAAATATTATTTTAATATTTTAAGCAAAAATCATTTTAAAAAACAAATTTAGTCACACTATCATTCAAGTCTAGAACCGCTGCCCATGCTTTCAAAAGAACTACGACCACTGATATGCTTAAGAAATCACTTTAAAAGTATTTATGAAAATGATTTATCTCTCTGTTTTGAAATATTTTATAAATTATCTAAATATAATAATATCAAAAATAATTTTTTAAAATTGAAAAAATATTTTTACTACTGGCAGAGTTGTTTTCTAAAATGTTTCTTAAAAAAATATTTTTTAATATTAACATATAAAATAATAATTGAAAATATCAAAAAAATAATAATCTATATGAAAAATAAAATAAAATTCAATTTTTTTTAAAAAAAAACAATAAAAAAATAATGCTTCTTCATAATTAATTTGAGCCCAGAAAAGTCGATGGGATGTCCTTTTCCTTCAGCTGCAATGATGCACACAGTACGATCAAGTGGACAATATATGTGTCTCTACCTGCCCTTTTTCGATGCAATGATTATTCTACAACTATATTATATAGTACACTCTCCAAATAATAATATAGTTTTTAAATGTAGCTTGATCATGACTGTTTTAACTTATTAGCCGCAGAAATATTATAGTGCACTATCTGGGTTTCTCATGTTAATTTGTTTTTTTGTCTTTTTATTAAATATTCCAACATTTAATTATATCATTCTTGATCATTGTTAAACAACAACGTCTGAATAATTATGAATGCTTACCATAATTATATCATCCTTGATCATTGCTATCATATAATACACTCTCCAAATAATAATTTGTTTTTCTTCATTATATTCCAACATTTAATTATATCATCTTTTTTTTATTAACGTGTGAGTGTCTGAGTCAACTTGCACGCACCTCAACTAATTCTACGGGCCCTGACATTAACTACCATGTAAATTTTTAGTAATTATTATATTAACAACCATAAGACTCGAAACTGAAATCACAATAAAAGCAAACTTTACAAAATAGTTAATTATATCAACTCTAATCATCATTAATAGAGAAAATTATTTATTATTATTCAAGTGGAGCATGAGGCATCACCCCATGAAGGAGCCTTTATCATATGCTTAGTTGAAATTAATACGGGGATTATGATGAAAAAAGCAATTTTATTGGCAAATGCATTTTTTTTCTTCAAACCTTGAACCTTCCTGCCACTAAGATTATATTTATTTATTTTTCTCTCCGGTTGTAGATAGTTTTTAATGGAAGGGTAGCATTGCTTTTAGAGTCGGGAGAGTTGAACCTATATTTCTTTTTTATTTTTTCTTCTTCATATTTTTATAAGATTTGCGAATCAATTATTCATTTAAGTATCGAAATAGGGGATTTCTATAGTTCACATTACTGGTATAGCTCTGCATTCATGTGCACCCGTGTACCCGTGTATTGTAATAGTAAAATTATGGTTTAGCCTCTATTGATATAAAAAATTCTCCTGGTTTTTATTATTTTTAACAATAAGAGAATAAAAATACCCATGATTTCATAAATTATAGGCCTAGTGTATAGGGATTTTCTTTTTCTTTTTTTACCATTTAGCGCACATTGAAGTTACTAGAATGCCTTTGAGGTCAAAGAAACCTTAGCTTAGATTAAGGGATATTTTTGTTATTTTTATTGTTTTAGATGGGATTAAGGATATAGATATGTTTTTGCTTTTAGTAACTTCAATATTTATATATCAATATTAAATGATTTTTTTATATTAAATTATAGGTAGCCCACATGGATCGCTTCATTTATGAAAAAATACATTCTGTTTATATTCCAAGAAAAGAAAAGATATATAAATGATAATAATATGTTTGGTTGAAGGGTTGAAGAGAAAACATAAATGAAACATGTTTTTAAATAATTTTGAAGCAAACTTTTACTTATCTCACAATCTTTGTTTATTTTATTTTAAGACAATAAATAAAATAACTAAATGTAAAATTAAAGTTTAAACTTAATATAATAATAAAAAATATTTAATCTAAAAACGATATCTTGCGTATATTATTGAAGTCACGATGTATCATAGTTAAAGAGTGATTATTGAAAAATTAAGATTTAGTTAGATAAGATAGAAATTGCTTTTCAAAATATTTTTTTGCTTGAAAATATATTAAATTGTTATATTTTTTTTAAAACCTGTTTTTTGATAGCAGAATATCAAAAAAATCTAAAAAACACCAAAATTATTAAATTAAAACAAAAACTATAAAAAAAATGGCAAAATAATAGTGCAACCACTGATCTAGATAGGCTATTCGTTTAATAATATATATTTTTCTCATTGAAAATTGTAGTGGGATCTTCACTTTACCTTTTTTGGTTCACTTTCTTCTACAGGGAAGGGATCGAGGCTGGCTTGAAAACGATCCCATAAGGTGAAATCCAAGGAGATAGATGCTTGGCTACCTTTTCATTTTATGAAAAAAAGAGGAAAATCTGTGAAAATATTAACATGAAAATAGTAATTAATTTACGGGTGCATGACTATAGTTTTAAAAATGACTAGTTAATTAACATATATCATAACTATCTCTGAAAAACATACTTTGTGAGACCAGATGAACGAGTAAAATCACAGCTGTTATAAACTTTTATAAAGGACGCACGTCCTGATTCGAACTCGAGACTTACTATGCATATCATAAACTCTCTGTTATCACACCACAACCTTTAAGTAACATATATCATAACATGCTAAAAGCTTTCTCTTAAAATTCTTAATTACAAAACAAAATATATTTTTTATATTTTTAAAATATTACAATTATATCTCAAAATGTTTTTCCTTGCATCCACCTTTAAACCTGATAAGACTAGGAATGATGCTAGTAGCCTGATTCACCCACCAGGCTGGTAAAAATCAATTGATTTATGGCTACGGGAGAAAACACTTTGGTTTATATTGTTGGGAACTAAGAATATAAGATTCAACACACACCATAATAAATAAACCCAATTAAATTATATATATAAAAAATGGAGATACAAGATTTATTGTTTGTTTGACATTGCTTTTTCAAAATATTTTTGAAAAAAAATATTTTATTTTAATTTTTTTAGTGTGTTTTTATATATTTTAATATGCTGATATTAACAATATATTTTTTTTAAAATATTATTTTTGTTATATTTCTGAATGAAAAATACTTTAAAAAACAACCTCAACCATACTATCATTCATTGATTCTCTTATTATGATTCAGCAAAATTTCTCCTACTTCACAAATTCGATTATTATGAAAGAAAATTAGTATAAAAAATATGATTGTGATTTTTTTATTATTATCAAAAACCCAATTTTAGAACTCTTGTACACCCACTATCTTGAACTTAAACAAAACTCGTAACCCTTGAGTTTTTTTTATCCCCACTCTAAAACCAATAATTTTCTCATTTATTTATAATAAGTTTTACAAAATTAAAAAAAACTACTGTATTCTTTTTTTATTATAGCTCCATTTGTTTGATCAATACCAGACAGAAAAGGAGTCATATCCCAAATATATTAACATGAATTTGATTTTTTTTAAAGTATTTTTTACTTATATATATTTTTTAAAATCACTTTTAATATTAGCATATCAAAAATACTCAAAATATAATTTGAATTATTTTTTTTTCTATTTTTAAAAATTACTTTCAAAATGTAAAAACATTATTACTTTCAAAAAAGAAGAAAGGAAGAAAGAAAGTAGGTGTACGTGGCTAAGAAAGCGCGTGGACCTATCTCTGACAAGGTGATAGAGTGATGATGAGTGACGAGCACTGTATATAGCCCACAAAGACACAGATTCTGGCCCGGTACATTCAATTTGCCAAGGAATGCATTCACTTGTTCAATTTGCATTATAATAATACAAAAATACTATACTCCCACTTTACAATAAATATTAAAAATTAAATTCCAAATATACTCTCTCTCTCTCCCTCAAGATATTTTTTTCCTGGATTTAAAATTTATTTTTTAAATTAATATAAAAAACACATTTTTAGAGAGTATCTAATCTCAATATTGTTTTTTTAGAAAAACCAAATTGCATGACAGTAGGTATGCGACAGTGTAAGCATCATCATGTCATTTTACACCTTGTCTTTATTTTGAAGACGGTGCTCGGGGGAACGTTTCTAATTTTGTTTAACTTTTTATGATTTTAATATATTAATGTTAAAAATAAAACAAAAAAATATTTTTTTAAAATACCGCAATATATATTAATAATAAAAAAGGCACACTGAACTTATTATATTATATCATCTAATTTTATTCTCTATTTAAAAAACTTAATTACTAATTACCCCATCCCTTTGATTATTATTTTATATATATTCCCTTTCCTTCTTAAGTCCTATATCAAAGGCCAAGAGACTGGACCTATCTCTTTCTCTACATATTGCATTTTGGCTCCTTTGCTTTTAAGAACTAGCACTAAGCTAGCTAGTCAGAGACTCAGAGCTGTGTTCTGTTCCGGGTTACCCTGTTTTTGCTCTGTTTTGGAAGAGGTGGTTCTCCTCCTTTGCTCTGTGTCAAGATTTGGAAAAAACAGAGAGATTGCAATTTTTGACAAAAATGTATGAAGAACTATTGTTTCCCCACATGCCGAATTTCTTTCAAGATGTTCAACAACTCGAAGAGTACTGCAAATATCAAAAGACCAATGTTCCAATGGTACTTTGTTTTCTCTCTGTTTTTTGCCTGTATTTATATGCCCTTTCACGGTGTGTTTGAGCTCTTTTTTACTTTGTTTGTTTGAGTGATCTGCATTCATTTGATCCGTTCTGAACTGGGCTTTGGTTATTTTAAAGTCCGGAGTTCTAGTTTTTGTGTACTTCGATTTGCTCTTTGCTTTGTTCTCTAACTTGCTCTGTTTGGTTTCTGAGAAAATGGGGGTATAACGACAAGAAATATCGGTCTTTTACTGTAGAAATCCAATTTAAAGTTCATATTTTTCTTGTTTCTCAGTTAAATTTCACATGGAAAGTTCAAAGTTTTGATCTTGAGGATTTGAATTTATTCAGTGAAACTTGCCTTCCTGATGCTTGTGTTTTTTACCCTCCGTTTAGTTGCTGAGAAAATGGAGGAAAAGACTGGATTTTTTTTAAGCCTTTTCTTTTATGCTTGTGGGTATGTGCTTATTTACACAAATATCAATGTCTTTAGTTTTTGTTCTCAACATTTGGCAAGCAAACTAATAGGGCTAAAATGGAAACAACAAGTGTTTTCTTGACTTGGTGGATCTAGAACATTTAGATAAAGAAAGACTACATAAGGAAAATGATTACACAGCTTTCATTTCCGTGTTCTTTAAGCTTTCGTCTATTTTCTGACTCCAATTGTGTGATGGTGAACCAATAATGGGATTTTTATTGGCCTTTTAATCCACTAAGAGAGATAAAAGAGGAAAAAAGGACTTGTTTTATTTTTTTTGGCATCGAAAAGAAAAGAAAGGTTGGGAAAGCTGAAAAGAGAGTTTTCTCCACCTTTATTTTATTGGGTTTTTGGCTGTCTTTCTCTTCTCTTTGTTGTTGAAACTAAACTCGTATAAAGGAGGTGGAAAGAAAATAAACCTCGAAAGAGTTTCGTTAGATCCTTGCTTTAGCTAAAAATGTTAGGTATTTATGCAAATAAATTAGTGATCTTTTGAGTCATAGGTGTTTGGCCATTTAAAGAATATTTTCTTGAGTTGAGCTGTGAAGTGTTCTTCTCATTAAGAAATCACTTCATCTGTCTTGAAAATTTGGTTATAACAGGCTACGGTTCATTCACGAAATTTAACACATTGAACACTACTGAAAGACCATGATTAGATAGTCTCTTCTTCGATTAATGAAACTTCCATCTAAACTAAAAGCAACTGAAACAGGAAAGTCCTGACACGAAGACAAAAAAAAACTAAGAATTCAAAGATACTAACTACGAAGTAACAAAGAAGAACACTTTAAATTGCGTATCATTAGATAGGTTTTGGGGATCAATAAAGTGATTATCACTTTAACGTGCTTTTACAATCTGTAGATTTCTCTAAAAAATGTATATTTACAGCTCCTACATCTTTGTACTTGTGCATGTTTATTTACTGCTGTATACATGTGTTCACAAATCAACAGTTTTACCAGATTGTGCTATAAAATATAACAATACTTCATTTCCAACCTCTTTAAGAATCCCTTAAGACTAAGGATATAATAATTGGTGTGGTGTTTAGATCACTATTTACTTCTTACGTATTTTTCTTATGTCATCTTGTTTGTTGGTGACTGATTTGTCTAACATAGAGCAACCTACTTCAGACCACTATATCAGAATATGATCTGGGAGGCGAAGGGGATCTGTTCGAAGCTCCCAAACCAATCATTGAAGAGCCACTACTGGGCATTGATCCCATGACGGCAGCCATTTCAATGATCTCTTGTGGGGAAGAAGTCATCACTTCACAAGGACTAAAGGTGACAGATATTGAATCAATTCAAAACGAGCAGCTTCTGAATGAGGTTTTCTATGAATGCAAGAAGGACCTCCTGGAAAAAGAAGCAATGGATACATCATCACTTGCAGAGATTCTGGACATCAAACTTCCTATTGCCAGGACTGATGAAAACCCCATCAAAGAAAACAAATTACTTCCTGATGCTGCACTATCAAAAAGTGTCAGCTCAGGATGTTTGAGCTCAATTGAGTGGGTCCATGGTGCTGCAGGGAACCCAGGTTTTCTGGATTTTCCTGGAATTGATTTTGAAAATGCTTATGGGATGAGGAGGGCGTACAGCGATGGAGACATAAAGGTTAGATCAAATTTCTTTACTATAGTCTTTCTAGCATGTTTGAATGATTTTCCCTTCTGCTTAGATCCTTCTTAGATGTGGCAGAGGGCATAGACCTATGATATTTTTGTGAGTCAATTCACTGCCATGAATCACTTGAAGCACTATAGGAAAGGGCTTCTGTTTCATCCAGGATGGAACTAGCTGCTTTTCTTTGTCTCGTATCAGTATTGTTTCATAATGCTGCTGCCCCTTAGCCCTTGCAGTTGAACAGATAATTGAGACTTTCATCTTTCTTTATCCAGAATCCAATTGATTTTCTTCTCACTTAAATGGACTGTTGATGAGAACGATTATATCCACTACTTGAAAACCGAATCTGTTGCTTTTATTATCAGTTTAATTCTATTTTCCTTCATCATTTCTCTCGCATAATTCCATCAGATTCTAGTGGAACCTTTCTTTGCAATCCAAGCACCAAGCATGAATATGTTCTGTATCAAAGTCTACGGACTGAGAATTGTTTAGATGCTTCTGGCCATTTCCACAGGATGGGGCTGAGTCATTGATACTGAGTTTTTATGACAGACTCTTGGTAATGGTAACACGAGCCTCATCTGTTCTCATCTTGACCGACCATTGATTATCAACTGCTCTGCTGAGGGCCGCCAGGAAAAGCTTTCAAGGTACAGGAATAAGAAGACCAAGAGGAACTTTGGCAGGAAGATTAAGGTACATATTTAAAATATTGTTGGTTTGTTGTACATTTACTATTCCGACTCAACTAAATTTCCAAGAAAAGCACCAGCCCCTGAAATTCCAGTCAGTCATTGCTTCTGTTTTAAAATCAAAAGGGCCAGCTAATAAAAAGTATCAAATAAGCAACAAAACTTTTAAAACCCGGATCATTTACTTGGTGAGATGTATCAATTCCTTATTTTCCACCAATTTTTCAAATGCTGGATTCAACTCACATCATGTCTGTTTCAGTATGCTTGCAGGAAGGCTCTTGCAGACAGTCAGCCAAGGATTCGAGGAAGGTTTGCAAAGACTGAAGAGTGGGATGTTTCCAAGAGGCAATAACTATCAAACTAATTCAGGAAAACGAAAAAAGAGGAGTAGAAGCGAAATACTGCTATGCAGTAATGGCAGAAAATGAGTAATAAGCCTGGCGAATAGATTTGGCAGAAAACTAAGCAACTATAGTTAAATAAACTAGACCCCCAACTTCTGCAGCATAGCTGATATCTTGTTTGCTGTAATAACCTCTGCAGTAGAACAAAATCGCCAAGTAAAGTTGTACATAGGGTTGTGTTAAATAAGAAGAGGAAGCAATAAAAAGTTGTGTTTGTTCATATATCTTGTGAAATGGCAATATTGTAATCCCTCTATATTTCTATTGGCCCTTCCACAACATCTGTTATGATGTCCAAACTATTCTGATCATTATCACTGCATGATATTCGATATGTAAATGTTCCATTTCATCATTTGTGTGTGATGAATCCATTCCATGTCTTCTTCATCCCGCCTCCTAGCTAAGGTTGAGAAGGAAACCGAAAACTATCTGAAATTAGAAATACCACCTGTCTGAAATTCTGGCAGTAGTTCTAGATGAGTTAACTTGGAGCTGGACCTAGGTTAAGTTTTATTTTGA
This sequence comes from Salix koriyanagi, assembly GCA_029228605.1. Classification (NCBI taxonomy): domain Eukaryota; kingdom Viridiplantae; phylum Streptophyta; class Magnoliopsida; order Malpighiales; family Salicaceae; genus Salix; species Salix koriyanagi. Next base: position 5,570,522 of record CM055338.1, read on the forward strand.
GCAAGTTTTGACACTGATCATGTTAAGTCCAAGTAACTTGGTGAATTGATTGTTGACACGTTAAACCTTGTTAAAATTATTATTATTTTTCAAATAAAAATAATATCATTTTGAATAAAAATAATATCAATCCAGCAACGAATGGTTCTAGCGATTTTCCCAATCAGATCCCAAATCCTACAACTATGGTTATGAACACCATTTTTTTTAATCATGCGTAGAATTTCACATTTTGACAAAAGCATGTGTAACCCATTCTTGGTCTCAAGAAACGTGCTGGTGTGATGACAACAAGTTTGGGATATGCATAACATGTTTTGAATTCGAGTTAAGACATATATTTTTTATAATAATTTTAGATAAATAGAATTTTCCTCACTTACCTTAATGTATAAACTATATTTTTCAAAGAATGAGATTTACTCGAATAAAAAAAATTCATTCATGGTCTAGATACATGAACAGGAACATGACTGCAGCAACGTACAAATGTTGAACTCATAATAAAGCTATCAGAATTAGCTTGATTTTGCAATTAATTAAGTATAGAATTTTGTTTTTCTTCCTAATTTTAAGACATCTTGGTATCTCATTTGATTTGACTCTGTCCTAATTCGTTGAATCCTTCTTCTTAGTAAACTGGATTGGTCAAAATCCAGGCAAGTTCATCTCATCATCGAGAGGTTTACGGGTTTTGAGGAGCTTGCAAGCTTCCAGTTTGTCTTTTGCCTTCTCTACTTGTATGGCATGGTTACACAGAGCAAGCCTGGGATGTGCCTATACATCACCATCCCTCCAAATATACATGGATGCAGTGGTGAAGCTCTATACCCTATTTTAATGGTGATGAACTCGACTGTTTCGCATTGCGGTTTAAACTTTAAACTTCAAACTATGATTTGAATAAAAAAAATATTTGATTTCAATTACAGGATAAAGTTATTTGCTTTTTTTATATCAATGTATAACAAAATGTAAAATAGAGTGATATAGAGAAAGTGGAAGAAAAATGATTTGGTAGGTGAGAAAAAAATACAAAAAAATAAAAAGAATATTTAGGTATTTTAAGTATGGTTGTCAAACTTGGCGTGATAATTAATCCGGAAAATTGTAAAGTCATGGGTCATTGAGTTATCTATTTTATTAAAAAAATAAAATTTTATTAATTTAAAATCTATCAAATTAGACTCTCGGTCTCCAACTTTACAGATCAACCCACTAGGCCAGGACAAATTTTAATGACTATACGTGGTTCCAAAGAAAGTGGAATTGCCAAGGTTTTTGCGCCTGCCTTATAATCGAGATGTCCCGGGTTAGCTTTACGCACATCACAACTAATCCCCGGACTCACCGATAATCCCGCAAACCCAAGTAAACATGTAAAGCACCATGGGAGTGACAGGCGTTCATGATGGGAACTAAACCCTCGATGCGAGAGGAAGGAAACAAGTCCCTTCAATCACTAGATTAAGACCCCCACCTGCGCATTTTTTGGTAAAGTGATTTTGCTTGGATGTTGTAGCTACTATCATACCCAACCCTGGGTTTCACATATTCTCATCACAAATCTTTTTTTTTTCTTTTAAAGCTTATTTTGTAATTCTAGTCAATAAAACTCTGATTGTCTCGGATTCTTATATATATATATATATATTCTAAACTCGAATTCAAGATATACTGCGCAGAAATTATAATCTTTTGTTACTGATAATGAGTCGAAATGTAAGTTGAAGGGGAATATGAGACGTCCAAGTTTTGGCAGGGGAGGCCAGGGCCCTGCTCCGCCACCCCGAGCCTCCACTCTGGCGTGGATGCTATGAGCACATCATTCAACGTCAAAGTTTGAAGCACCCTTTCTTCCTCTCATTTTAAATAACAAAACAAAAGAGGTACCTTTGAAGCCTACAACGGTACTGATAAGCCACCGTGGGCAGATGGAATTCTGAGTTTCAAGTTACAATTTGGTCTTTCCATAACCATTCCGAACCACAATAAAAATCATTTTCTCATTCCGGCTGCTGCTTTTTTTGGTTAGTCTACCGCACCGCACCTACAGCGGCACTGATAAGCCGCCGTGGGCAGCCATTGCATGCAGGTGCCGAACCCGGAGCTGTGGTTGTAGCAGTAGCAGCCTTTGAAAAACAGCTGCCTCTTCAGAATCTCTGTGATCACAAAATTCTTCGACAGATTACCACAAAATCTTCCAAATCCATCTGGCAAAAACACTCTTCTGAACGATCCACATGTGTATTGATCTACCTGCTGCCCAATCCAGGCAAAAGTGGCATCAAAATCATCCACCCTAGCTAGAACACAGAAATAAATAAATAAATACACGAACAGTAAATAAAAATATATTTTTTTTGTTAATTTCATTGCCCCTTTTGTTTGTGAACTGTGCATCCTCCTACCCAGAATACCATGATCGACAAAACTTCAGGAAAAATCATCCATCCAGCCCAAAGATTCAGTCCTAACCATCAAATCTCGCCAAGAAATTCTTGTCATGATCGACAAAAAATCAACCTCTACCCACCAAAAAACTTTTTGGCTAAACCAAACTTGGTAAACAAATCCATCTCCCTCGAAACTACCAGGAATACCCCTCCTACGAGGATGATGGTGGTAGCAAATTTCTTCCATTTAATTTCCATGGTGGGGGGGATGCCCACTGCTAATATTGAAAGAACCCATGAACAAAATCAAAAACCCTAAAAACCCATTTCTAGAAATCAAAAACCCTAAATGGCCTGAACTTTGTATCGAAACATAAAAATTGCCTGAGCAGCAACGGAGTAATTAAATATAATTGAACTGATAAACAGTGATTCCGCAGTTAAAATGTCCAGGCAGCCCATTAATAGACGAATAAACTACCCAAACTACCCTCCAAAAATGGTGGGAAAATTCATGTTTGCCACGCCATTGTTACAGCACCTAGCAATAAAATTCAAATCCCATGCTAGTCCAGTCCACACGACGAGCCAATTGTACCAGAGAACCACCATGAAAACCCACCACCACCACCACCTCCTCCCCTCCCTCTGTCCATCAACACCGAAAACGACGCCGCACACTCAAAATCTTTCCTCCATCATACCCCATCTCTGAGTTGCAGAAACTCCCCAATCGTGCCATTATCGAAAGTTTTTCCGCTCCGACTTTTGTCCCAAAAAAATCCCATAACAAATAGTGGATAATTTGTTGAATTTCCTTCACTATTTAAATCCTCTCGATAAGAACAACACCACGATCAGATCTTCATGCTTAAATTCAATCAAAGATGTTATAAAAATGAGTTCCCACATTCTTGGAACTATCTACATCTATAACATTAAAAACAAAAAAATAATTAAAAAAATAATCAAAAAATAATCACCAGCAGACAGCAACCACCATTGCTGAGCAACAAAGCATTCTTCTCAATTCCATAGAGAAGAACGATTAGACGATGTGGTGATTTTCTTACTTTAATTTTTTTTTAATAAAAAGACACGTGAGCTAGCCCATTGCACCCTCCACCACCATCACCACCACCACCACGTAAACCCCATTATTCTCTCTCGCGCACCCAACAACCAAACCCACACCCACACCCACACAAGTTAAGCTCTAGCCAGCCAGCGCATCTTTCCCTCTCTACAAAAACCAATTTTCCTCCGATTTCCCTCAGCTTTTCCTCCATCAATCCTTGCATTATTTATTTTTTAATTATACATGTTTTTGTTTTTATTATTTTTAAATATAATATCCCTTTTCTTTTCCTAATACACTCCTCCCTCTGCAGCTCTTAGAGAGAGAAAGAAAGAGAAAACTGCAGCAGCCCAATCGAGCCTAGAGAGAAACTTCTCTCTAGAGATTTTCAGATCTCTATTCATCATCATCTTCTATTTGTATCTGACAGAATTGCCACGCTCTTGCTCTTGCTATTTGCACCTATGCGGAGTCGTTTCAATCCGTTTTTGCCAAATTCTAGCCTCGGAATTAGGGTTTCTGGCGCTTAATTTCGGTAAAATTGAAATCACTTTTGATTTTGATATAGTGAAGATGATAATTAAGAGGAACTTGAAATCTCAAATGCCGAGTTTAGGAAGGTGCAACAGACTCGGCGACAGCGCAGCTTGTGAGGAGGAGGACAACTCCGCTTCAACTCGGAGGAAGAAACGTAAGCTTACGAGCGATAACCATCACAGCAATTGTGGCGTTACAGGCGGTTATTACCCTCTCAATCTGTTCCGTGAGGTCGCTGCAGGTGTGATTCCGGTGAGTTTGAAGTCGTCGAAAGGATTTGCTGCTTCTTTGTGCACGGAAGTATCTTGCTCCCCGCCTGAATCCAACGGTCGAGATTCAATGACGAGGAGAGAAGCTAATGGTAATGGCGGTAGCAGTAATAATACTAATGGTAATCGGACGGTGGAGGTTTCTAGGCCACCGCTAGTGCGGACGTCGAGAGGTAGAGTTCAGGTATTGCCTTCAAGGTTTAATGATTCAGTTATCGATAATTGGAGAAAAGAAAGTAAGACTAGTTTGCGTGATAATAGCTTTGATGATAACGATGACGATGTTGTTGTTGTTGATGATGATGATGATGATGTTGATTATGATGTTCAGTTTAAGAGTAGTAGAAAGGTTAAAGTGAAAGGGAGAACGGGTAGTAATGTGAAGAAACAAAGCAGACATTGTGGTGGCAAGCATGTGGATACGTGTGAGGAGGACGAGGAGGGGAGGAGGAGGTTTAAGGGTGGCTCTGATATGAAAAAGTATCATTCGAGTTGTTCGCGAAGTACGCTTACTTCAGTGCATGAGAATTTGGCGGTGGTGGTGGATGACAATGAGTGTGGTGGGGTTTTGGATTTATGTATTGGGGAAAGGAAAGATGATGGATTGTTTGGGCCGGAAGATTTTTATTCAGGTGATTTAGTGTGGGCAAAGTCGGGAATGAAATATCCATTTTGGCCAGCTATCGTTATTGATCCAATGACACAAGCACCCGAGTTGGTTTTGAGGTCTTGTATTGCTGATGCCGCTTGTGTGATGTTTTTTGGTTGCTCTGGGAACGATGGGGATCAGAGGGTATGTGTGGATTTTAAATTTATGAATTATTTGCTATGTAAAGAGAGGTTACTTTGGATATATGGAGCTTTTTGTGGTGTTAGTTTTTTGGTTGGATGTGATGTGATTGCTAATCATTGTAAGTTGAATGATTATGAGCAGGACTATGCTTGGGTTCAAAGAGGGATGATCTTTCCATTTATGGATTTTGTTGACAGGTGTGTTAATTGTCGTTGTTTTTGTTGTAGTGAAGGTTGTTAACTTGGGATTTGAAATTTCTGTTTGAGTGAGTTTTTTGCTTGGCGTAGGTTCCAGGAGCAGTCTGAATTGGATGACTGCAAGCGTGGTGATTTCCAGATGGCGGTTGAGGAGGCATTTCTCGCTGAACTGGGGTTCACTGAGAAGTTGATGCAGGATATAAACACAGCTGCTGGGAATCCAATTTTTGATGAATCTGTTTATAGGTGGCTTCAGGAGGCTACTGGCTCAAACCAGGATCTGGAATTTCATTCTCCAAACCAGGCATGTTTCATGGTGTAGTTCTTTAAGTTGTTTTTCTCTGAAGCTCTCTTCTCTTTTATTTTTGTTCTTTCCAGTCCCGTGCTTAGACTTTAAAGTCTTAGGTGTAAATGGATTTTGATCCGTGGCACCCGGTACAATACCTCGAGATTTACCAAGTCAGTGGGCTGAGAAAACCAATGAATTACGTGGTTATGGGGGTTGAATCTCTTAATAATTTGGCTATCTATAGTAGGTTTGTGTTGGGATTTGGATGTGTTATCATGTAAATGTAGGCTTGCATTGTTGCATTTCTCAGAATGATGATCTGGTGTTAATCACATCTGGCAGGATTTTAGGGGAGTGTCGATCTGGAATCTGGAAATGGTCCCCAGTTCCCAGCTTTCAGCAGCAGAGCTGCTTGGCTTTCTAAGCTATAACCGTCCTCTTAGTTCTTAGAGTTGTAGAAACATGAAAACAGTTTGACAAGTTCAGGAAACCTGGAATACTTTTCTTAAACTTCAAACATTCTTGGTTTCGGTTGTCTCTTTTTCACAGAGGAACAGAAATACCTAATGTGGTATAATAGTGTCGTTTCTTGCCCTCCATTTTTCCTGTAAAGATTTTGTGATTACCATTTTTGAGAAGAATAAACCAAAATATGCTCAAATGTTTATGTCTTGTACTACTCTTTGAATGGGAGTAGAGTGGGGAAGCTTACTCAATTGTAATGGTTGATACTTTTCTTTTCACTGGAGTTCTCCCCTATGAAAGAACCTGAAACACCAAACTAAATCTCCATATTCTAATTTTGGCTTGTCTCAGTTTTCTTCGGGCTCTTATTTAAATGAAGTTTTCTATTGTTTTAAAAAGAAGAAATAGGAAGTGCTTATTTGTCCTTTCATTCTTTGAATCCTGTCGAATTTTGTTTGTCTGATTCAGGACATGATTTGGAAGAATAATGACATGCGCCTCTGTGAAGGCTGCGGCACAAACCTTCCTGTAAAACCTGCAAAGAAAATGAAGGGCAAAACCCCTGGAAGCCAGCTCTTATGTAAAACATGTGCAAGGGTTGGTACCACCTGTCTTGTCTTCAGTGTTTTATGCAATAAGTTGTCTCCATAGTCTAAGTCATGTATTTATTGGTTATATGTATTTTTTACACCTGCATAATTGGAATTGCAGCTGACCAAATCAAAACATTTTTGTGGTATATGCAAGAAGGTTTGGAATCATTCAGATAGCGGGAGCTGGGTGAGGCAGCCTACAACTTATATTGGAGTTTTGATTTTTTTTTTCCTGCTCAATTTTAATGTTTATTTCATATCAAATTGGTCTTCTGGTTCTCCTCTCTGAATCAGGTGCGTTGTGATGGTTGTAAAGTTTGGGTCCATGCAGAGTGTGACAAGATTCCCAGCGATCGTTTCAAGGTTTGTCCATTCCTACCAATGTTGCAGTACTTTCTGTTCTACCTGCATAATGAGAACATGGATGAAAGTTTCTGACTTTCTTGATCAATCTATTCTTGGTTGAAGGATCTCGGGGGCACAGATTACTACTGCCCTTCATGCAAAGCAAAATTTAATTTTGAATTGTCAGATTCAGAAAAATCACAGCTGAAATGCAAGTAGGTTCCTTATGATTTTTATTTTTGTTAACAAACAGAATATTGTTTAATTTTCTATTCACAAGTTATTTGACGGGATGTTAAATTTTCTATCACAAGTTATATGAAGGGCTTATATCTAATATATTAGAGCCTTCGGCACAGATCAAACCGAAGTAATGGTCAACCAGCACTACCTAATAAGGTTACTGTTATCTGCTCAGGAGTGGAAGGGACATATTTCCCTATTCTGCACATGTAAGCAGGAATGTAGCTTCACGGGTGCATGAGTTTCGAGCATTTCTGTAAAAAATTCCTGTTGGTTTCTGAGCCTTTTTTTTCAAGTTTATTTATGGATGCAATTCTTTTTTTCTCCTGCTTTAGGGTTGTTTGCAATTGTGGGCTCTGTGGTTCAGAAAAGCAAGCCCTTAGTGAATGGGAACGACACACAGGCTCCAAAATTAAGAATTGGAGGACCAGTATTAGGGTGAAAGATTCCATGCTACCGCTAGAACAATGGGTTTGTGAAGAATCTTTTGAGCTTCTATCATTGTGAATATTTCTTATTTCTTTTACAAGTTTGCGTCTCTAGATGGTTATGTGCTGATGTACTTCTAAAGTATAGTATTTGCATTTAGAAAGAATAATCATGAAACATGGTTTCTTACAATCATCTTCAATTGAACATTAGAGCTGCTTTTCAATACCTTCTTCTTTTCTTCTCATATACTTTGGATATTGATTTGTATGCCTCTACAATATACTCTTGGACTTTGCAGATGATGAAGATAGCAGATTATCATGCACGTGCTGTTTCAACTAAACCTCCCAAGCGACCTTTGATTAAAGAGCGAAAGCAGAAGTTGCTTGATTTCTTACAAGGTATGTTGCTATTACAACCTGAACAGTATGTTATCCTGAGCTGCACCGTGTGTATTTCTCACTGTTCATGGGTGTTTTATTATCATTTTTCATGACAGAGAGATATGAACCTGTTTATGCAAAGTGGACAACAGAACGTTGTGCTGTTTGTAGATGGGTAGAAGATTGGGACTACAACAAGATTATTATCTGTAACAGGTACTGGGACAATTTCAACTGGGATTCTAGCATGCACAGTATACCATGTGTCAATGGAAATGTTTGGTGCTAAAGACACCAGGCAATTCTGAACTTTATATTAGACACGTTCCTGACACTTGGAGAAATCTCTATCTACATCTAAAGAAACAAAGCTATCTTAGTCAGGAAAGAAGATTATGGAGTATTTGAATACTATAAACTCATTAGGAATTCGTTCTAGCTGCATTTATCTGCTTTCATATAGAATTACATGATGCAGTTTGCTGAATAAAACTTGAACCTGAAAAAATAGAAAAGAATGTCCTGCTTGTGTATTTGCTAATTAGAGCAAGGCATTTTTTTGTTGGCTGGAGATTTCATTCTAATATTTAATGTCATTATTTATGCATCTATCAGATGTCAGATAGCTGTTCATCAAGAATGTTATGGAGCAAGAAACGTGCAGGATTTCACTTCATGGGTCTGCAAAGCATGTGAAACACCAGATATTCAGAGGGAGTGTTGTCTTTGTCCTGTTAAAGGTTTGTTTTTTGGCCAGTCTGCAGGGAAACTCTCTTTTTTCATCTTGGGTTTGAGCCAGTTACAAATAGAGATTGCTTTTCATTATTTGATCATAGCTCGCTTCTGCATACAGTGGTTTCAAGCAAGTTCTGTCTGCAATTTTTCCATAAAAAATTTACTATGTACTGAGTTTTATTAAACTCGTATGAGAGCTTCTGCTGCTGCTTTTGATTATAGGCTGTGATTTTATTTCTTTGATCTTATGTCTGTTTTCTCAATTTTGATTGTAGGTGGTGCTCTAAAGCCAACTGATGTTGAGACATTATGGGTTCATGTTACATGTGCATGGTTTCGACCTGAAGTCTCATTTGCAAGTGATGAAAAGATGGAACCTGCTCTTGGGATTTTAAGCATCCCATCAAATTCTTTTGTAAAGGTAGAATTCATTCTGATAATCACTGAATTAGAGCTACTCAAGTCTAACTTGTAAGAACCTTATGAATTTCATACTTGACCTAGGAATCCATGTTAGAGGTTTAATTAGCGTCATGTGAGGACTGGTGGTTTTGGAGCCTTATCCAACTTTATGCAACTATGTGGTGAATAGTGGAAGTTGGTCTTTCTGTGTTCAATATTTATGGCATTTTTTTTGTTTGAGCTTTGCACCTGCTTTATTTTTTCTCATTCCTCATTTTAATCAATGACAATATTGAATCGAGAATTGTGAGCTCTTTTGTGCATCTGAAAACATCGCTGATGAAACTGGAATGTGCTGTTCTGGAACTCCAGATTTGTGTTATTTGTAGACAAATTCATGGCTCGTGTACTCAATGTTGCAAGTGTTCCACTTATTACCATGCAATGTGTGCTTCAAGGGCAGGGTATCGCATGGAGGTGAGTTGCTCTTGCTCCTTACTGTTTGGGTAGAAATACTTGCTGCATACACCTGTTTTACCATAGGCATGTAAAAAGAAAAAAAGATATACACTATTTTTCATCCGGGAAAATTCATTCACAAGTTACTTTGAGTTATTGATCTTTTCCATCGGCAGGGGTTGGATTATCTCTGTCTCTTTTGTCAAGCCTCTCGTTGTTATTAAATTATCTCTTTCTAAATCGCAGTTGCACTGCTTGGAGAAAAATGGGAGACAGACAACAAAAATGATTTCATATTGTGCATATCACAGGTACAGAGTCCTTCTTTCTTAGGTTTAAATCAACAGCATTCCCCTTCCAATAATTCTATTTTCAGAGTTAATTTGCACATTAAAGACTCTGTTGACCTTCATATTTTTCAAGAAACATATTCTAATAACTTTCTGTTTTCTTTCATGGTGCAGGGCTCCAAATCCAGACACGGTTTTGATTATACAGTCTCCTCTAGGAGTGTTTTCAGCCAAAAACCTTGTTCAAAATAAGAAAAGGGCTGGTACGAGGTTGATTTCATCTAATAGAGCAAAACTTGAAGAGGTGTCAGCTGAAGAAACTACTGAATCGGAGTCACTCTCTGCTGCGAGGTGTCGAATCTTCAAAAGAGTGAACAACAACAAGAAGGTACCTGAACAAGAGTTTCGCTACCTATCACTTATATTATGTGTAGATATATCTTCCTTCCTTTCCTACTTTTTTTCAAAAGTATTGTTGATGCCTTTATCAAACACAAGAAGGTTAGTTCTTTCACCCGTATTGTAGCTGGGCAGCAATAGTATATTTTGGGTACTTTTGGAGGGAAGTGGGGTTGGGGATAATTGTCCATCAGATTCTAAGGTTTGTCTGGTGGACTGATAAGTGATTGATCCTTTCTCGTGAGTTTGAAGGCTCTATATAACATGCTCTTTTGCCCATACTTCCTAGAAGTAGATACGGTTATTCATTTTTTATGAAGGGGATCATACAAGGAATAAAGCACAAACAAAATCCATGACATGAGAAAAATCTCAAGTTCAACAACTAGAGCAGAGAAAATTAGCTAGATTCTTTTCTTTGTAATACAATCCACAAGTTATGGAGAAAAAATCATCATGTCCATATGCTTAATAAAGTGCTTGATTGCTGTTAAAAAGATTGAATAAATGATGGTGTAATTATGGAAACCTACTGTGGTATTGTTACTTGGTCGAATTGTTCAATATCAAGTTTGTGCTTCAAATATATTCTGGGGGCTCTATGTGTTGGTATAGTTATGAGTTGCAGCCTAGCAAATAATATGCCATAACTTGTGGGCTTTTTTTTCTCAATGGATTTGGAGTTGGTTTAGAGTTTAGATTTTCAAACAAAAAATGTGAATTATGCTCTATTCTGATAAGTTGTGGGATGTTCGTTCACGAGCTCTATGTAATGGTTCATCTTATACATCAAATTTACACTTGTTTTGATTTATCCTTAAAAGAGTAACAGAATTGATATACCTCATCTACAAGATGCTTTGTGAATTAACAAAGCTTTTTTATTTTGAATTTTTCCTAATGATTTCTACAATAAATGTTCTTAGCTCAGTGCGATCAAATCTACCCTCACTTTATTTTTTTATTGTAATTTGCTAGCGAACAGAAGGAGAAACCATTTCTCATCGATTGACAAGGCCTTGTCATCATCCTTTGGGAGAGATACAAAGTTTGAATGCATTTAGGGTAAAGTTTCTTTTTCCTAGCTTTCAGCATTATATAAGAATTGTTGTCCTCTCATCCTTTTTGACATGGAAAACGAGAGACAAAGCTAGTAGTGATGTGCTAGGTTTATTCTTCAACAGGTGTTAGAGGAACCTAAAAGTTTTTCTTCTTTCAGAGAAAGGCTTTACTACTTACAGGCAAGTCTCCATCTTTCTGTTAATATAATTACTTTCTAGATTGCCTTCTAACCATCTATTGGGTGTGCATATGATCTCAGAAAACTGAAAATGACCGAGTTTGCTTCGGGAGGTCTGGAATACATGGCTGGGGCCTCTTTGCACGGAGAAACATTCAAGAAGGAGAAATGGTATGAATAGTTGTTGTGAACGAGAAAACCTTGATCATTGGATACATTTTATGAAATGAAACTGAAGTTTCACATATGAATTGCATGTCTATATAATCATTAAAACTGAAAAACAATCCATCACTGGCACGTGATTCTCTAGGTTCTTGAGTATCGTGGTGAACAAGTGAGAGGCAGTATTGCGGATCTTAGGGAGGCACGTTACCGATCAGAAGGCAAAGACTGCTATGTGAGTTATTTTCTTCTTTTACACTTCATACTAAGTAAAGGATGTTGGAAGCGCTGTGGTTGTCAGCGAAACCCAAGTCTCTGCTTAAGAACATACTAGTTTTCAGTATATTGAAAGCAGTCTTCTAAGTTGGACTTGCTTTGGTTCCTTGGATTACTGCTAAGGCAGTTTTTTGGCCTCTTTTTTTCCTCTACATGGTTTTTTTAGAGCTAAACCGTGGTCTGATTTTCCGTTGCAGCTTTTCAAGATAAGTGAAGAGGTAGTGGTAGATGCCACTGATAAAGGAAACATAGCACGTTTGATAAACCATTCCGTGAGTCGCTCTCTTTCTGCATCCTGTCTTTTAATAATCACGTAGTTCAATTCTGCAATGTATATCATGTGATGATATTCTGCAAAGTATATCATGTGAATTATCACAAAGATTCTGCCATGGGCGAAAATGATTGAATATTGTGAATTACTAGTAAAAGGTCCACAAATTTCATGGAACGATAACATCTCTCTCTGTGTTGTGAGTTGGGACAGTGTAGTTTGTGATTGAATTCACATAAAAATATTTCATCTCTTCTATGTTACAAGTTTGGTGACCTCCACTCTTTCTTATCATGATGTAATTTACTTGCATCTGTTCCAGTGCTTGCCCAATTGCTACGCAAGGATCATGAGTGTCGGTGATAATGAAAGTCGTATTGTCCTCATTGCCAAGACAAATGTATCTGCCGGTGACGAGCTAACGTCTCTCCCTCTCTCTCCCTCTCTCTCTCTCACATAAATTCTAAACTGTTCAATTGCTCAGTATTTGTTATTGCATATGGCAGGTATGATTATTTGTTTGATCCTAACGAGCCCGATGAATTCAAAGTTCCCTGTTTATGTAAAGCTCCAAATTGCAGGAAGTACATGAATTAGGATACAAACACATCAGCCATTGTTACTCCGAAAGGAGCCCTAACCCAATCCCATGCCGGCGGGATCTTACAGCCATACAGAATTTGTGATTTTTTTATGCAAAAGGAAAAATGTAATTTTTTTTTGTTTTTGACCTCCCGAGCTTAATAAAAGTTGCAGGTTTGCCTGCTGGTTTAGTTCAGGCATTGTGTAAATTTATTGACACAATTTCTTATAGTTAAAAGCTAATCAAATTATATGATGAACTAAGTTCGTTAATCAGAAAGCTTTGCACCATAATCTGATTTTTACATTTTCTCTATTTATTAACTATAAATATCAACAGGTATAGGAATAGAGTAAAAGATGAAAAAGCTTCCTATCATGGGTGCGAAATAAGGTGGTTAGTAAAAATTATTCAGTCACTCATCTTATCCTTGTCCTTCTCATGCGCCAGCACTCTGCAGGGTTTAAGTTCGTTAACAGATCCGGCTCAAGGGAATAACCTTGAGAAGAGCTTAGGTCATTAGTTTTGGAGTTAACCTGTATTAATGTCATATTCTTTCTTGGTTTGGATCGGATCAATTCGGCAAGATCAACAAGTTATTAAAAATTCAACCAGTCAATTAGATTTTATCGATTCTTTTTTTGAAACCCCACTTGAATCAAGTTTTGGGCAATATGATTACAAGTTCAATGTGCAGATGCAATATGATTGTTAAACAGATCAACCTAAAATTCTCACCTTATGGAAATCAGTATCCATGGAGGATAAATTACTGGATGCAGGCCCTAGTACGGATGTCAAGCATGTGATCGTCAAAGCACAGCCAAGGCAAACCAGAAGTTCTTGAAGAAGAAGCATGCGGCAGATGATATGAAAGGCTCGCAAACCCCTTATCCAGGGGAACAAAAGAGCAGATTTCATTTTATTTCCTTCATAAAACGAGAAGCAACAAAACTTGGAAAAGCAAAACAATAACGAGAAACGCATTAAAGAACAGAGAGAAATTGTCTCAATGTGTACTTTCAGGAGAATGATGTATCCGGCTTAAAATTACCGACTCAGACTCATTTGACCCAGGCATCAAAGCCCCAGATGCCTTGGGAGAATCATCCGAAAAAAATAAAGGACCACACATTGTACCACCAGAACCCTTACCTTCTCCAGCACATTGTAAGGAATTACCATCTAAACCTTTTGCAGGTGAAATGGCAGCAGCTTCTGGTGCACGCTCAGGGCTTGGGAGATTTCCCACTACACCCGAATTGTCTGGCTCAGATGGCACCTCATCAATCTTATTACCACTATAAATTTCTACAGACTTTTCCACACTATCTAGTTGACTGGGAGCTTGATCAGGCAATTCCTGAGAGGAGGTGCAAGCATGAGCATGTTCCTTCTGGCCAGGAGTGGAAACAAGCTCTTCCGATATCTCATGGATATCTGCAACCTCTTCAGCTTTCTTCTGATCTATACTCAACACTGGAACGTCTGGCATTTCTTCATTCTGATTTAAAACTAGCTCCTCTGCTTTGCGCATGTCCTTAATAGGTCCATCTTTCATTTTGGATGTTGAAATAGCATCTATTTTTCCACCATTAACAATCGGCAGGCCACTCAAACCTACTCTCTGCTTCTTGTAGTATTCCATGGCTCTCTGTGAGTAAGGAACCAGAATGTCAGAAATGGCACTTCATAATGAATCTAAAAACTATTCAGAAGCGCAATATGAAGAATAAAGTTAAATCCAAATCAATACAGTTTGCAGTTAGAACCGGGGTGGGAATGACAATGATATGCAAATGTAGCATCACAAAACAAAAAATATCAGTCCCCCTCTCACAGTCCAGGAAGTGAAGCCCAAATCGAACCGATAAGCCTTTATATATAGTCCAGACCTCTTTTATTACCCTACATCTCACTTCTTTCCCGTGTAATCAAATCTCAATTGAAACAGGCATTTCCCCGTTGCTACGGGTAAATATTGCTGAAGGAATTTCTGTATATGAACAATAGTTACGCATGGGCTAGAAAAGAAAAGAAAAAGATACAGGAATTGTAACTAGCAGCAAAAGATAAGTAGGCATTGCAAGCTGCAAAATCTCATCAACTGCATGCCTATACAATCTTCGCTTTCACTTGCCAAGGATATCCCAGTAATTTCCCTAGGGAGAAAAATTAACAGTCACCATGCCGCTTCAAATGACTGCAATTTGGCCAATGACTGGTTTACAAACAAGCACAATTATGAACCCGGGCCTCTGAACACAGAATTAATCACAGCTATATATAATCCTAATGATTTACCTTGAAAACTGCATCTTTTGCAGCAGGAAGAACTGAAAGACTGAAAATGGAATCAGAAATTTTTGGCACTGCTCTTGCACCATCCTGTAGCATCAAAATAGCATAGAGAACATTAAAAACAGAATGAGGTTATATGTGTGTGCATGCCAGATGGAGAGTCTCTACCTTTAAATTTACAAGCATCACAATATCTTCATCTGCATTGGCACTCTGCTCCATGCCTAGCAAACTCATACACTGGCTATACAACTCTGGACTAGCAAGTTCTGTTGAAATGTCTAGCTTAGAAAGATAAGCATGGGCAAATTGAAAACTGTCATCACTACTTCGTGTTCTAGAGGGATCAGGCTTCTCATGGGTAGTTTTTGACATAGATTTCAAAGGCTCTTTTGCTGAAGCAACAGGTAATTTTGTTTCAACATTTTCTGCTTGGACACTTAGCTGGATATTTTCGCTTTTGCAACAGGTGACCTGCTTGTCCAGCCAGAACATTCTCCAGAGGTGCCTGCATTGGAAAAATCCTCCTTCATAGAAGTTGCTGGCAAGTTCATATTCATATCACCATTTTGTGTTTTCCACGCCTCCGTGCCAGTTTCCCATCCCTGACCATTCATCTGATGCCTATTCTGATCCCATTCTTGCCCAAATGCATGTGTTTCATCTCTAAACACACCATTATTTCCATCCCATCCATGCATGTGAGGACCTGACCCATCCATCATATTATGCCACCCAAGTGGGCGCAAATGACCAGAAAACCTGTCAGCATCAGGTATATGGTAAGGAATCCCAGAGTGATTAATTTCCATTGAAGGCCTGGCACTGAACAGCGGTGGAGATGGAAAATGAGGCATCATTGCTTGAAAACCTCCATGAGGTGGTCCATGGTGGAAAGGCATGTAGCCATTTGGCATCGGTGTAGACCAGTTTGGCGTACCTCTCCAAGCATTTCCTTGGCCTCTTCCCAGACCGGGATCGCCACCTCTCTTGTAGCGGGTGTTACATCTATTATCTTCTTCTAGTGAACTCATAAAAGACGGGCTGCCACCTCCACCCCTGAAGATGGATGGAGGAATCAAAGAAGAATTGTTCTGACTAGTTCTATTATAAAAGGATGAATCAGCTGGAGTTGACTCATCTGCTAGAGGCTTCTCAAACGGTAAATCCCGACCTAGTCTGTCTTCGGCAGAAGGCAAATCTCTAGCACTGATGGAACCACTTCTCCTCCTTGCAGATTCTTCAATGTCGAGACTCCGTCTGACACCAGTTCTGTTTGCAAATCTGCGCTCCAGGCTTGATGAAGGAGATTTGTCAACCAAGCCCCGGGGTGAAGCTCTAGAATTTGAGGACCTCTCAATTGACAACTCACCCACATGGCCATCATCCATTTTAATAGATTTATCAGATGACCTATACTTGGAAGTTCTCTCTAATGATGCTGAAAAATCAGCAGCCTCTCTTGAAGAAATTGCTTTAGACCTCTGTTCAGCCACAGCATCCCTGTACTTCAAATCTTCTGCTTTGAAATGCCTATAATAGAACAAATAAAAACCACCACCATCGTCCAGTTCAACTCAAGAAACTACCAAGGGCATTAAAAAGCAATATAAACTCATCTTGAACAATGAAGCAGGTTCCATATAAAAATGATTTAATTAGGAGATCACTTTTAGAAATGGATCAATAGATGAATGCAATGTAACTTGTGCACCGAACCACAACAACATAAGTCCCATAGTTAAAACCTGTTGATATGAGAAATTTTTAACTGGATACATCACGTTTTGACCTTTTTACTTGTAATATATTCCCTTCTGGACTGCAACAGGAAAAAATATTGATAGTTCATAGTTCATGGTTCATGATATCAACCCCACAAGTATGAATCTAACTGTACATGCAAGACAGTGAATAGACTTCAGTGGAAAGACATTTATAGATGTTTTCTAAGAAAGATGCAACTTTAACAATGCATAAGGGAATACCATATGAAAAGATAATGACAGTAAATCGAAGAGCATAATCCAGTCATGTGGTTTCTCGAAATGATTAAAGGATCATGTTCAAAGAGACAGGTATTTTGATATACACAAAACTGCTCTACCAACTACTTAAAGTGAGAAGCATATAACTGCAACTGGAATAAAATTCACCTATACAGCGTAAACCCTAGGACTTCACAGAGAGATCAAAATATATTTGTTATATTGCTTCACTACCTTCATGTGTATTAGTGACATGAATACGACTGAAATAATAACCCTGCAATCCATCACCAATAAATGGATCTTCAAATTTGTAACCAGTGAAGCAGAGAGAGCAGTTCTCATAAACTTGAAAAATCATTGACTTAACCCAAGAATCGGTAGTCATATATAAACCCTACTTTTAAAGCAAAAGGCACATGTCTGAAAGTTTAAATTTCCAAATGATAAAAAATCAATTTGGAAAGATTATTCATACAGCATCCTCACATTTTTTCATTACTTTAGAAAATATTGGCAGTTACCTGTACTCTTCAACAGATCCATGTGGACTGGTGTCTGGGGAAATCCTCCGCCTGTTGCTGCTAACATTATTGTCTAGATGGGCTTGACGTGATTGAGATCTTCCCCTCTCATCTGACTCAACTCTCCCACTGCTCAAAGATTTCCTTTCAACATCAGGGTAAGGTGCCTTTGTACCTTTGGATTTAGCATCATTATAGTCATCACGATCCTCAGGAGATCTTTTCCTTCCCCTGCTATCTTTGTATCTGGCACTACGATCATCAATACGTGACCCATCATAGTCAAGATTACAGTCATGGTCTCTTTCACGGTCTCGTTCCCTATCTTGGTCCTGATTCCGATCCCAATCCCAATCACGATCTTGGTCACAATCATGATCCAGGTCTCGATCACGTTCTCGCTCCCGGTCCCTATCACGATTACGATCATGATCACACTCTCTTTCACGGTCATGATCTCTGTCTTGTGGCTTAGATTTCTTCCGAGCTTCTGAAACATCCTTCTCATCCCTTTGGTGCTTCTCTTCAGACCTGTTGTTAACATAATCTCTTGCACCACGCTCATCTTTTTGCTTATCATCTCCATGCCTATTTTTCCCTTTCCATGACCTCATGGTACTTGTCTCTATATCTACCATCCTTGTGCTTCTCATCCTTTGGTTTTTCTTCCTTAACATCTTCCCTTGAGGATAATCGCTTGCCATTAGTGTCTCCAATATCATCACGATGCTTATCCCCCATCAGCAGAATCATCTCTCTTTCTCCTAATTCGTCTATCAGACCGATTCTCTGATTCAGGACTTTGCAATTGATCATTTGCTTCCACAAGACATAAATCAACAGGTAAGCTGGATGTTCAGAAAGAAGAACCAAGATAAAATAAAATAAATAAAAATAAGGCAGATTAAATAAACAGGACCATCATATTCCAGCTGCAGGAAGTGTTCAGCCAGCTAAAGTAAGACAAGAAGGCTGCTTATGTGTAAAGAAGAGAGTGGGGCTAGAGATAAATAAAGAAGTAAAGATAGACTACCACTAAAGATTGAATAATGGAAACAGGGAGCAAGCCCCAGAGCAGACAACATGATGTAAGAAATGATCATCGGCCTAGCATTATATCTCATCTAGACTATCTAAGTATTATTAAAATAAGTGACTGGATATAGCCTTGAATTATAAATCATCCAACATCCAATGCAAGATTGTCAATAGCATTCACTTCACTTCACAGTTTAAAAAATTATAAAAAAAATGGTTGCAATGCAAGCTTCACTAATATAATATATCCAGCAAAATAGCTCAGAAATATAGCCATACCATGTTCTCCTCCCCAATTCACTTTATTTCCAATCTAATAGTACTTCATTAAACATCCTCTTTGAATAAAAGATAGGAAAGTCATTGCAACAAAACAGCTTGTAGGGCAATTTGAAACCCATGTGCAGAGTAATGTGACTTTGCAATGACAGTAAAATTTAATCTGATTCCAAAATCTTAATAATTAAAATAAGATGATGTGGATAACAGGTGGAGAAATATCATAACAACAAGATTTTATAGTGTTGCATTCAATAAACATGAGAACTTTTGCTATATTGTTCCAATCATAATGACTGTCCATCCCTTTTCATGGGAATCCAAATGACTAAACTTACATGAAATAAGATTTAGTTTCTGGATATGGGATTGAAGGTTGCACATCAAATACAACAGAAAAACTATTCCAGTTTTCTTTAAAAAAATGAACAAACAGGTATATCTACAATAATATCAAGAAATCTTGTAACACCCAAATTCATTCAACACGTGATGAATATTAAAGGGCTTGAGGAACTTCATCTGAAGTAGTTGAGTATCTTGACAATGCACTCTGAGTTGGGGTGGAAGTAAATGGCCTTGATACCAAAATAAATGGCCATTAATAAAATCTTCAGTGCCACATTCTATAAGTAGTTGTAATTGTTTAATGTACAGTACCAGAAAATCAAATGGAATACTTTATTTATCTTGTCTCCAAGGTTCGAATTTCAAATAAAAGGAACGTTTAAAAATGCTATAAATGTGGTGGAACATAATGCAGAGTGAAGTAATATAATGGTAGATACCAATATTCCATTCCATAACATTAAATTGCACTCCATTATGTTCTACCAAGCATTACACAAGGACACCAAAAGTTGACTGAAGACAATAACTCTTGAGGGCTCAAATTCAGAAAAAAGTACTGAGCATTTACAAGAAAATACCCAGAATTGGATGGATACATCTGAAGTACTTGAATATAAATCAGAAAACCGAATTGAAGATCAGCCACTCAATGTTCTATGGATAGCTATGCCATGGTCAACTATATCTAAGGTTACAAATAATGGGACGTGAAGCATTGACATACTTTCTCCTACTGTCAACTTTTTCTATCATCAATCAACTAGAAGTCATTCACAAAAGACATGAGCATGTCACATTTCTATCACATGAGCGTCACTCAAATCCTTACTATTTTTTTAGTACATAAGAGTTAAATTTTAAATACATTTAAAATATCAAGAACCAATTCCAGAAGATAATTCATCAACTAGTAGAATCTGAATCATTTTATACTATTGAAGACACTTCAACAGACAAGAGTCAAGAAATGAAGGCGATTCAATAAGCACTAGTAAAAAATTAGCAAAGAAAAGAAACCTCGAGGCTAAGTATTATTGAATTAACACTCCAAGGCCCAAAACAAACCCCTAAATTTTCCCTTGTTTACTTGAAAAGACAGTTTCTTTAAACAATTAATATCAATGATGAGAACACTTCCTTCTGACAATTCAAAAAAAACATTCAAATAGTAAAACAAACTTCCTTCTGACAATTCAAAAAAAAATTCAAATAGTAAAACAAACAGCAAACAAAATCAACACACAAATACTCACATCTAAAGAACACATCGCAACCATTACAAAGCAATCCATTGATTCCTTACCAGTTTTTTCAGTAACTTTTTTTCCTCCACGCGTATACTCTTCAACCTCACTCCTCCCCTCCACTCCTTTCTTCTCCTTCTCCCTTACCCTCTCCCTATCCTCCTTCCTACTGCTCTCCCTATGCCTTCCCTCACTCTTCTTCTCCACACTATCATCCCTCCGCTTACTCTTCAACTTCTCCTCGCCACCTTTCTCCTTCCCCTTCTTCTCCCCTTTCTCCTCCTGTCCACCATTCCACCTATCATTACTTTCCTCAGTTCTCTCTTTTCTCCTTTTTGACGAAGAGGAAGAATATTCCTCTACATTTTCCCCATTTAAAGTTTCCTTATTCTCCTTCAAATCTAACTTCCTCTTCTCGCTCGAAACCCTAACACTGCTATTATTACTGACACTCTCCTCTTTCGCCGCCTTCTTCTCTTTCAAGTTCGAATCTTTCTCCGAATCTGAATACTCTCTCGAGCTATGCTTACTCGATTTGTGTCGAGAACTTCTCGGCATCCTTTTTTAATCCCCGACTTTCCAAAAACTTCAAATTGAAACCCTAGAAAAATCGATACAGTCAATAGAGAATCGAAATCGAAAGGAAAATCCTAATCTTACAGAATCATTGATTCCCAAGCTCTAACCGAATCTAAATCCATACCCTCGAGCTCTTAAAAGTTCAAGGAGTAAGTTACAAAACCTAATTGGAATTGGATAGGATAGGTTTTTATTGTAAACGAAGGCGCTGAGTGAGTAACGGAGACGACAGATCGTCGGCGGGATGGGGTGTGAGAAAGGGATTGGAGTTTGTGAGAATTACGATAGAGCCAGGGGGACAGACTTGTGGAAAATGAGTCGGTTAGGGATAAATGTGGAATAATAAAGGTTGATGCGAATTTAAAGTGGAGAGCAAAAACACATGTGTCTGTGTTTCAAACTTTTGAGGGATTTTTGGGTTTTGTTTGATGAGAGGAGAACTTGGGTAGAGGTGATTTGTGTAAACTACAGTTTAATCCCTGTAAATGCTTATGGTGTTTTTTTAGTTATTTTAGTTTGACATTTACTAATATATATCTTATAATTTAAAATGTGAATAAAAATCTTTTCAAATTCACTAGTGAGACTCTGTTTGTAATTGTGTAATTGTGGTGCGATTATTTTTTCAATTGAAATAATAATTTTTTAGTTTGTATAACTTATTTTTTATATTAATATATCAAAACATCAAAAAAATAATTTGAACAAAAAAAGATAAAAAGAATTACATGTTTTTTTTATAAAAAAAATTAAATAAACTCTTAAATGTATTAAATGAATTAGTTGAGCTATAAAAAAAAACTCATTCAAATATTTTCATTTTAGTTTTTGAAAAAGTTCCACGTGAGATAATAATAAAAACTAAGAAGATTATCATCTTATTTTTATGTGATAGACAATTTTTTTATTTTTAATTTGT
The DNA here is from genome assembly GCA_029228605.1 of Salix koriyanagi. NCBI lineage: Eukaryota > Viridiplantae > Streptophyta > Magnoliopsida > Malpighiales > Salicaceae > Salix > Salix koriyanagi. The sequence goes on from CM055338.1 coordinate 5,592,588, forward strand.
TCAACTATGTAATTGAGGTTTTCAAGTGGATAGAATTTTAAATATTAGGAATAAAAAATTGTGAAATGTTAATTTTCTTCATTAACGTGTAAAAATGAGACTTTTCATGGATCTCGTTTTTATTACTAGATATAAAAGAAATGTATCAGTTATATCTAATAATCTTCTCTCTTATTATATATAAAGTTTATAGTAGAGTTTTATGAAATATAAAGGGTAGAGATGAAGATTGTTGAATCTATAGGGGCTATAACATAGTTTACCCAAAATTTATGCAAGAGTGGCGGTATTGTCCTCGTGGGTGACATGGTTTGTATGCGGGGTTTCATTTGAGCTACGTTGGCAGATCCACTTAGGTGACAGGTCTAGAGGAGTATGTGAGATGTGATTTAAGTTTTGGCCAATGAGAATCTGGTTTGCAGATGGTGGACAAGTGTTTTCTTTTAGATTATGATTTACACTGCATTTCAAAACTGTTCTTGAAAATGATTAAAAAAAAATTATTTGAAATTAAAAAAATATATATTTTTAGATCATTTTGATATGCTGATATCAAAAAAAAAAATTCTGAACAAAAATACTCTAAAAAACAAACTTAACTAGACTCCTAAATAGGCCCTTAGTGAAGACCAAACCTGCTCACAGTTTGGTTGGGCTGTTTTACAAAAAATAAAACTACAATGTTTAATTTTTTTATAAATATTCTTAATATTTAGTTATTTTATTTCAATATATATATATATATATCATGTTTTTTACAAATTTATTAGAAATAATTTTTGTTACAGGAGTTGAGTTTTTATTTTGTGCAAAAAGATGTTGTTTAATATTTTTTAGTCATTAATACTTAAAAAAATAGTACTTGATAATTATTTTGATTTAAGGTATATGTTTTTCCTTGTAAATATTTCACGGGAAAATATTTTATAAATTTTCCTATATTTGTTTCTCATGATATATTTTATTTAAGATTAGTCAATGTAAAATATTTTACAAATAATTTTTAGACTTGATTCATTTGCTATAAAATATTTTTAATTTATAAAATTTTATAAATAATAAGTCACTTATAATATACAACTATTTTAACTACCACTTTTTTCTCACCTTCTTCACCATGACCTTCTTGTTCATCATCATTATCATCATCATCATCATGTCATTCCTTCCTCATCACCATTGTTATTGCCACCTCACTACCACCATCGACAAGTTGACACAACCTCCTCATTCACCACCACCACTTTCAGATCATAACCACCACAACCATCTCGTCACCACCTCCATCTCCTCCACCACCACCAATATTATTTTGTTGTCAGTTACTTTTCAATATTTACAAGCAAGACATTTAACGAAAAACATTTTCTATATAAAAAGCTTTCACATGAAATAAATGGACTTTAATAGTCTATGTAAAACATTTTATGGAAAAATATTTTTTATATAAAAGATTTCACATGAAATAAATGGACTATTAAGGTTTGTTAGGTGTAATGGTGTAGTTACTGTTCAGTCAAATTTAAATTATTATTTTTTATAAATTGAGTTTTTTTATGTTTTTATTGTTTTAGTTTGTTGATGTCAATTTTTTTTTTAAAAAATAATATATATATATTAGTTTAGATTGATTTATATATATGGTTAGAACTTGTGACATGTATCTTTTTATGGTTGGCTCATGGTCTGACTTTGTCTAAAATGAGGCAAACGATGAGATCCTATTGTTTGCCCATGATTGAGTGTATTCATATATCCAATTCTTAGAAATTATGTATGGAGAAGGAGAATGTATCATTGATGGAGAAATTATGTATTCATGATTGAGGCTAACTAAATTGTGTGTCAATTCGGGTTTTCAATATGGTCCTTCCATAATTTTCTTCTTCTTTTTGTTTAGATCTGACCCAACTTAGAACTTAAGCCATCTTGATTATGATGGGTTGGACCGAGTTTTAAAACAATGATATTAATAAATTTTTGAAAATGGGGATAAGTATTAAAATATGTATAATAATAATTATATTAAAAAATCAGAAAATATAATAATTAAATTTATATATAGAAGGGAATAAAGTTAAATAAGTTCCTATTATAACCATTCAGTTCAAAAAATTCAAAAAAAGTGAATAAACATCAGGGAAATGTAGTAATTAACTTTATAAATACAAAATAAATAAACTTATAATTATACACATTAAGTTAGTCAAAATCAAATATATTTTAATTGAATTAAATACCTTGAAATATAACGGTGCTTGTGATTTTATATATAGTTTTCGATGAGTTTTTTTTTCCATTAATAAACGGAGCTTAAGCCCAAGACACAAAGACCATTAACAAATGTTTGGATCTTCAGCCCAATATGGAAGATAAATAATATAAATCTCAAATCCGTAGCTAAACCCAATAGTGAGTGTAGCAAGAAAACATGCCCAGCAAGAAGAAACCTTGACCTCAACTGTTAGGTTATTAACTCTAACATCATTTTAAATACTAAATTAATGTTTTTTCAATATTTTATGATGATTTCAATATATCAGTGTCAAAAACAATTAATATAATTTCAAACAAAAAAAAATGATGAATTAGAATGTAGAGAATATTATAAAAAGTTAATCAAACAAAAAAATACTTTTAAAAACTTTCATATATCACATCACCAAAAATTAGTTGGAGTAAAATATTTGAATTTTTTACTTTAAATTAAATATTTTTGATATTTTTAGATCATTTTCAAGTGCCGATATCAAAATGATTTTTAAAAAATAAAAAAATTATTTTGATGCATTTCTAAAAAAAAAAACACTTTAAAATATTTGTGTTTGTTTTTGTGATGCAAACAGAGTTGGCAAAAAAGTTCTCTATTTTAGTATTTGGTTAAATTTGAAAAGCAGAAATATAACATGGATCCCACAAAATAAATGAGGGAAACGCTAATGTAAGAAAAACAATTTTTCAATTTTTGTATATCACAGATCCACTGTTCTTTGTGGCAGATCATGATGTATGAGGGATTATATTTTAGGGAGGGAGGGAGGGAGGGAGGGAGAGGTGATTATATTTTACGGGGGGTGATTATATTTTCTTTTAAAAGTTTTTTTATAAAATATATATTTTTAATATTAAAATAATCAAAAAATATAAAAATCTAAAAAATAAATTAAAATATAGATAAATATATTAGAAAGAATCACAATATAACTTTTACCTCGCAATTCTAATTTTGTTTTAGATGATATTTTACCACATGTTGTTCCGGGATCGCATAGGCCTTCGCTTATGAATTTAGTTCGTGATGAAATTACAAATAGTTTGTTGGGAGAATATAAATAAGTGTTTAATTTACTTGAATTATTAATTACATTTTATTATTATGCTTATTAAATCTATAATATTTTAAAAAATAATATACACACACATACATACACACACACACTTTAAAGTAATTTCACATGTTGATATCAATATGAAAAGCTTGGTAACCAAACACATGAAACTGTTTTTCATTAACCTCAAATTCAACCATAGCTTTAACCAAACACTTCAATTTCAATTTTGAACAGCAGCTAAAAATACTTTTCATAAAACTATTTTTTTTTAAATCTCAACCATAAAAATAAAAACAATATCAAACACACCTGTAGTTTGGAGAATGACAATCTAGCTTACTTTATATATCGAAACCTTTTTGTCATGGCATTAGAGAAGCATCAATAAGCAAATGGATTCGTGTCAAAAAAATGATCACTTCAAGGAGTCGTTTTGACTTCTACATAAGCTTTTATGTGGATATTTTATTATATCAAAATAAAAGAATTTAGTCCCAAAGAAGTGTGGCGTGATGGCAAAAGTCTTGATATCTGCACAACAAGTCTCGAATTTGAGTTAAGACATGCATTTTTTATAAGGGTTTCAGACAACCGGGGTTTTACTCGTTCACCTAGCCCCACAAAGTACGCTTTTCAGAGATGATGTTTCCTCGAATCCAATAAAATAAAATAAATAAAATAAAATAATTATATTTTCTTGGCCCCCACCAAACAATGCATTAATTGAAGAACATAATTTAGCCAACCAAAAAGAACGGTGATCTCGATTTATCACAATATAGGTGGTTTTGCAATCGTTTCAAAAATGTTTTTAGAAAAATTGATTTTTTTATTTTTTAATTGATTTTTTTATATTTTTAAATTATTTTTTTGTACTGATATCAAAAAACACGATTCAGCCAACCAAAAAGAACGGTAATCTCGATTTATCACAATATAGGTGGTTTTGCAATTGTTTCAATTTTTTTTTAAAAAAAATGATTTTTTTTTTATTTTTTAATTGTTTTTTTTTTTTATATTTTTAAACTATTTTTATGTACTGATATCAAAAATAATTTCTTAAGAATAAAAACATTATCATTTTAATATATTTTTGAATGAAAAACACTTTAAAAAACAATCACAACCACAACCACACTTTCAAACCATCAATAATCAATGAACTTTTTTCATTCAGCCAAATAAATCATATTACACCTAAATGCACATATACTAAATATATATAGTAGCATGTTAAGGTATATAGTATAATATTATGACAGTTATTATGTTTTAAAGTATTTGTTTTATATAAAAATTTAAATAATATATTTTTTCAGAACATAAAAAACATTTAATTTAAAATTAAAAAATATATTTTTTGAATATTTTTAAAATACTAAAAGACTCTCAGATATTGGAGCAAAGATTGGACAACATCGTACCAAGCCAGGACCAGGGAGAGGTGGGCTTGTTTGATTAAATGAGACCGTGAGTTAGATTATCAATTCAATATATCAGTGTCAAAAACAATTAATATAATTTCAAACAAAAAAAAAAACAATGAATTAGAATGTAGGGAATACTATATATTTCTCTCTCAGAATCTTTCGAATCATTTCATATCCCTATGTCCATGTAGTTTGGAGTATGACAATCTAGCCTCCTTTATATATCGGAACCTTTTTGTCATGGCATGGGAGAAGCATCAATAAACAAATGGATTCGTGCCAAAAGATTGATCACTTGAGGGAGTCGTTTTGACTTCTACATAAGCTTTTGTGGATATTTTATTATATCAAAATAAAATAATTTTGGGTAATCTCGATTTATCACAATATGGGGTGGTCTTGTAATCCGTTTCAAAAATGTTTTTAAAAATAATTGATTTTTATTTTATTTTAATATTTTTAAATTATTTTCATATGTTAAAAAATAATTTTTTAAAAATAAAAAATATATTATTTTGATATATTTTTGAATAAAAATTATTTTTAAAAGCAACCACAACCACACTATCAATGAACTTTTTTCATTCATCCAAATAAATCACATTTCATCTAATTGCATATATATATATATATATATATATATATATATATATATATATAGTTGCAAGTGGGGTCTTAGCCTAACAGTGAAAAAGACTTGTTCCCTTCCTCTGTACTAGGGTTCAAACCCCACCATGCACCCTCATGATACTTTACTCGTTCACTGGGCTTGCAGGATATTCAGTGGATCCGAGGATTAGTTGTGGTGCGTGTAAGTTAACCCAGACACCCTGGTTATCAAAAATATTAACTAAAAAATAAAAGTCATCCCACCTTTACTGTGCATGTTGGTACTGTTCACATAGACTTAGATTACTATTCATCATGATAGTAAAATTACCCTATATATATATATATATATATATATATATATATATATATATATATATATATATATATATATAAAGCATGTTAAGCTTAGTTTAATGTTGTGACAGTTATTATGTTTTAAAGTATTTTTTTATATAAAAATATATATTGAAATAATATATTTTTTCAGAGCATAAAAAATATTTAATTTAAAATAAAAAAATTAAAAACTATTTTTTTTGAATATATTTAAAATACTAAAAGACTCAGATATTGCAGCAAAGATTCGACAACATCGTATCAGGCCAGGACCAGGGAGAGGGGGGCATGTTTGAATAAATGAGACCGTGAGTTAAATTATATTAAAGTACTTCCATAAAAATCGATTTATAAGACGTCTGGATCTCTTGAATAGCAACACGACTTTTGAAAAATAATAATAAATATTTGAAAAGAGATAAAACTATATCAGAAAAGGCATTCTAGCTTTTTTATAAAATCCAAGGGCCAAGACATAAATAAAGAAGTTCCAAGAGGCTCGCAAAGTACCTTGAAGAAATATATATATATAGAACAAGCCGTAGCAAATCGATTATAAAATCAAAACTATAATGTCTACATATACTAGATAATATTCATAATTAAATTATATTTGTTTGAATACATTTAGTCGGTGGATGGCTATGGCCTTCTTACAACATGTCCAAAAGACAACATTAGTGAGTTTTGTAAAATAATGTAGTTATAAGTTTATTACAGGTATTGATAAAATATTTAAAATCTAATTATAAAAATATAAAATCAACTAGAAAAAAATATATAAACCAACATTTTTCTAATCTAATTTGAACATGTTTTCTACTTCGATAGCCTTAACTAACTACCTTATTCTTAAAATATAATTATAAAATTTCAATTCGATGCTAATTTTATTAAAAATAAAATTAATTTGATATGCCGGGATTTCTTCAAGGTGTCGCCGAACATTCCACGTACTTTGCAAATATATACCATGGACCATGCACCTTTTTAGATTCCAATGGATTCTTCTTTTATTCTAATCTTAGTAATATTTCTTTTTTTTTTCCCTCTATTAAATTAGTCAACAAGGACACTACACCGATTCATTTATTTTTTCATTTGGATCAATCTCTCGAGGCGCCTACAAATAGCGATCCAAATTAAACCCAGAAGCATATAGTCGTTCCGAGGGCTGTATTAAAAAGAAAAGACACAGAAGTTCATTCTTAAAGCTCCTCGATCTTCTTTCCACTTGGTCTAACAGATGGCAACGTTCTCGAAGGTACTTAGACCGACGGATATTCACAAGAGACTCTCGGTGCCAGCAAAGTATCTCAAGTCTCTCCCATCTTTCGAAGGTGGTTATGCTGTCGTTTTTCAGGCAATTGACGATGACGGCCATGTCTGGACCTTCAAGTGCTCTGTTCGCAAGAAAGGACGATATCCTAAACCAGTTCTTGGAAAGGGCTGGCTTGCTTTCGTTGCCGGCAAGAACCTTAAAGTTGGCGACAAGGTCAGGTTTTACGAGGAGAAAAACAAATCCGCTGCAACACATGTTTACAAGGTTCAGGTCGCAAAGGAGGTGAGGATATTTGGTGCTATATTTGGCTACACTCTGACTGTGGCCCCGTAATTATCGCAGCAATGGTGCTATTGAACAGAACACATGAAGTCGATCAAGATATTAGGTCGGTGCTATATATGTTTGGCTAGCTCCGATTCCATATTAATGGTCCTGTCCTGTTGTATATAACACATGTTTATAAGGCTCGGGTTGCTAGCTAAAGAAGTCAAGATCAAGGTTCTGAATTTCATTTCGGTTGGTGATTTTTTTCCTTCCAATTAGTACAGAATGTTTAGGTTTTGAAGTGTTTTGACATGCTGTTTCAAGATTGTACTGTTTATGTGTGTGTGTATATATATATATATATATATATATATATATATATATATATATATATAATTAAATATATTAATTCAAAAACAAATTTAGTTCATATCCAAAAATAAAATTATTTAGATTTGTGCAATTTAATCTAAAATAGATACAATAAAATGATTTTTCTGAACAAAATCATGAACATGTATAATATTATGAGAATATTATCATCAATCTCGCAAGGTCATTACATTCTCTGATTGCTCTGAACTTTTAACATAATATATATAAATATGTCAAGAGACTCCTCTTGAAATTTCATCTCAATCTAATGGTCGGATTAAGAGATATAATTGATGTTGTAAAAATTATTCATTATTTAAAAAAAAATACTATTTGGCCGAAACAGAATGGGCGGAACGAAACCGGAATGTTTTGGTCGAAATTTAGACAGAATTTCCGTAATGGACCAAAATTATAAACGAGATAAAAACTACACTATTTTTTTTAATTGAATTTGAAAAAATATTAGGCACCCAAATCATATAAACACAATTTGTATTCTTTTTAAAGTCTGAGGATCAAAGTGTATCTTTCATAAAATTTCTGATATGTTATCCATGTTTGATGCTTTTTTTTAGTTTTGGTTCTTATTATTTCAATACCACAATTGCCTAAGAAACCCAAATCAACCGATCACAATAAAACTTTGAAAATTAAAATGATTTTTTAAAAAATTAACAGGGTCATCCACAATACTGTTTTGTGAGGGGAAGAATAATAACGGCTGCACAATATTCATCTCATAGATTTTATTTTTAAATTAAAATAAGTTTTAATATTAACAAATAACTAAAACAAAATGGGCATTTAAACAGTAAACGACACTGTCCACACAGACTCATTGACACTGTGGACGCGAGCTTTTTCCTTCGTGCGTCGCGCGAGTTTGTCCACCCTTTTTTTTTTGTTTTTCCGCCTATGAACAGTGTAGTAACGATTTTAGCCCCGGTAATAAGACAAAATAGCGTTTTTGGCTGAGGGCTAAGGGCGTAATTGCGCGCGTTCGTACCGGTCCGGTCCGCCACATGGTTTTTTTTTTAAATGGCTAAATACGGTTCTAGCCCCTAATAAGACAAAATATATTAATTAAGTTCAGGGACATAATGGTAACTGACCATTATTATTTATATATTTTTTAAAATCTGTCAGGCGCGTGTGGTGCACGCCCTCGACGATCTCCGCCCCGACACCCCGTTCAAGAGGCGCGTGCGGTGTGATACGGTGGCCGGAAAATGTCTACCGGCGTCCAATCCGGTTCGCCGCCTCTTTGTCTTCCTCCCGATGCGGCGCGTTTCTTCACTAGGTGGGCGTGGACGCGGCGGTGGCCGGTTAAAGCCGATTGCTCCGTTTGTCTCTCTCCTGCACAGAAAAGTGCAGAAGAGCCCCCCGAGTTTTGTATCAATTCATTTTGATCCCTTGACTTTTAATTGTGTATATGGCACTGATTTCAGTTATATAAGTTTTGATTTTGTTCAATTGGATCTTTCGATTGCAATTAATGAAATGTTAACGTTTCACTTCGGTCCTTCATCTTTTAATTTTTGGACTAGGTTGAAAAGGCTGAATATATTCGGTACAGAAGTTTCAATTTTTGCAAATTTGTCCTTGAATTAAAAATATTAATAAATCTAACTTTCATTTCAGCCCTTAAACTTTTAATTTGTTATTTTCATCCCTTTATATTTTATTTTCATTTCAGCCCTTATACTTTTATTTTTTATAATTTCTAATATAACACAATAATAATAATAATAATAATAATAATAATAATAATAATAATAATATAATTCTTTTTCTTACTTGCTTCTTTGATAAAAAAAAATTTCTTTGGATAATTTGTTAATTTTTATTTTTTTGTCAGTAATAGCAATGATAATTTTTTTTTCTTTTTATATTATGTCTTTGTTTTGTCTTTTGTTCAAGTTTCTAGCATTTTTTTAGTCTTTCTTTTATTTTTGTTTCTTTCATAATAATAATAATAATAATTTAATTGTTTCTCTTCCTTACTCTTTTGTTAATGTTTTTTTTTTTCTCCGTGTGATTTAATAATTATTATTGTTTTGACAGTAATGACAATGATATTTTATTTTTTTCCTTTTGTTAAAGTTTCTATAATATTTTTAGTCTTTCAGTAATTATATATTCTAATATTTATTGAATATTATCTCATAGGAATATATATAGGGAGAAGAAAACATGACCTAAGATTTTTTAAATAAAAAAAAATAATATCAGTATTCTTAAATACATTTAATATAATGATATAATCAATAAATCGGATAACATAAAAAAAAAATGTCTTCTAATTTTAATTTTGTACTTAACACAATAATAATAATAATAATAATAATAATAAGAAGAAGAAGAAGAAGAAGAAGAAGAAGAAGAAGAAGAAGAAGAAGAAGAAGAAGAAGAAGATATAATCAATAAATCGAATAACATAAAAAAAAATTATCTTCGGATTTTAATTTTGTACTTAACACAATAATAATAATAATAATAATATAATAATAATAATAATAATAATAATTTAATTGTTTTTCTTGCTTGCTCTTTTGTTAATGTTTTTTTTTCCTCCGTATAATTTAATAAGTTTTATTGTTTTTGCAGTAATGACAATGATATTTATTTTTTTTCTTTTGTTAAAGTTTCTAGGATATTAAAAAAAATTAATATCAGTATTATTAAACACATTTAATAGAATCATATAATAAATCAATTGGATAACATAAAAAAAAATTCTTCGAATTTTCATTTTGTGCTTAACAAAGTAATAATTGTTAGAGAATAATATAAATCATATTATGGGACCTCACTTACAAGCTTAAGCTTTTAGGTGAGATGGTTTCTTAACATGGTATCAGAGCAGTTTTGCTAACGCATTGATCCAAGCTTCCGCAATTTGATCCTTCAATGGATCATTCACAAAAAGCAGCAGCAGCAGAGCAAGCATCATCGTGCATCGTAAAGAGGATTGCACAATTAAACAGAACTTCTTGTTCCTGTAAGTTTACCTCAATACAGTCTTCTGCTTCTGCGAATTTGATGTTTTCTTTAAAGCTCGATCAACTCTTTGACCACTGCTCCTCCTCTCTCAGTAAGTGTTCAAAGAGTACCGAAAGCCACACACAAAAATCATAATCTAGTCTCAGTAATACTCTCAACTCTCCAGTCTCTGCACATCAATTACTGTATTCAAATTTTGCGCAACAAAACTAAAAAAAACTGAAACAGAGCATCATGCATCGTGAAGAGTACACACACAAAAATTCTTGTTCCTCTTTGTGTTGCTGCTATGGCATCTTCTTCTGAGAATGAAATCCACTGTCCGGTCCATTTCGTAAATATCCATCAACTCCATGCCTAAACTTGAAGTACAAAGTCCTCTCTATCTGCTGTCTGCACTGGAGAAGAAGAAAGACTGGAAGCAACAATCCTCCACAGATCTCCAGTGAATCACAAAAACGATGGTTGGCAGTCTCGTCGCAAAGTGAGCAGCCTCTGTCTTGCTCACAAAAGACTAAGCCTAAGGACGGCGAGGACGGCAATGATCTGGAGAAAGATAAGTTGAGATCTGGATTGAATTAGGCGATTGTGAGGGAAAAGCCTAATGTGAAGTGGAATGATGTGGCTGGGCTCGAGAGTGCTAAGCAGGCTTTGCAAGAAGCTGTTATTTTGCCTATCTGGTTTCAACGTGGAGAGGGCAATGAGAGTGTGAAGCTTCGAGACGTATCAAGACTGAACTTCTTGTGCAGACGCGGGTACTCCTCAAAATGCTTAAGCGGCGGAGAGCTAGGGTTTTTTTTTTTGTTTTTCCTTTATGCCTTTCTTTTCTTTTATTTCTATGCGTTTGTTATTGTGTGGTACGGTGCCGTTTTGTAAAAAGATTAAGAAAAACTTAATCCAATGAAGAAGAAGAAGAAGAAGAAAATGAATTCTTACACGTATTAAGAAATTCATTGGCAAAAACTTCAGAAAAAGTCAAGAAAAGTCGAAGAAAAACTTCGGAAAAAGCTCTAAAAGCTCAAGAAGCCAAATGAAATCCTTCGAAAAACTGAAGTAGATAAATGAAATTCCGGTCAAGAAATAGACCGAAGAAATTCCTTCTCTTCTCTCATTTACATACTGTTTGTCAAAAGAATTAAGTACTCTTGTATTTCATTTTCATTGTTGCAATCTCATGTTTTGTTTATCAAAGCATGAGATTGAGGGGGGATGTTAGAGTAGTATAAATAGAGGTTGTTGTAACACACAATGTGTGTGTGAGAATAACAATCAATATACAAAATTCAAATTCTCCTCTCTCTCCCTCTCTCCCCTCTGTTCTCAATTCTCCTCTCCTCTGTGTGAATTCTTCTCTTCAATATTCTGATCTTAACATGATATCAGAGCCTTGTTGACCCAGCGGTCACGAGTTCGAATCTCACCACCCCCATTCTATTTGATAAAAACTAAGCACAAGGTGATGTGGGCCTATGCAAGTTTCAAGCCCAAAGGGCTTTCACTTGAGGGGGTGTGTTAGAGAATAATATAAATCATATTATGGGACCTCACTTACAAGCTTAAGCTTTTAGGTGAGATGGTTTCTTAACAATAATAATAATAATAATAATAATAATAATAATAATAATAATAATAATAATTTAATTGTTTTTCTTGCTTGCTCTTTTTGTTAATGTTTTTTTTTTCCTCCGTATAATTTAATAATTTTTATTGTTTTGGCAGTAATGACAATGATATTTTTTTTTTTCTTTTGTTAAAGTTTCTAGGATATTAAAAAAAAATTAATATCAGTATTCTTAAACACATTTAATAGAATCATATAATAAATCAATCGGATAACATAAAAAAAAAGTTTTCTTCGAATTTTCATTTTGTGCTTAACAGAGTAGTAATAATAATAATAATAATAATAATAATAATAATAATAATAATAAAATAATAATAATTATAATTTAATTGTTTTTCTTGCTTACTCTTTTATTAATGTTGTTTTTTTCTCCGTATAATTTAATAATTTTTATTTTTTTGATAGTAATGGCAATGATAATTATAATTTAATTGTTTTTCTTGCTTACTCTTTTATTAATGTTGTTTTTTTCTCCGTATAATTTAATAATTTTTATTTTTTTGACAGTAATGACAATGATAATTATAATTTAATTATTTTTCTTGCTTACTCTTTTATTAATGTTTTTTTTTCACTGTATAATTTAATAATTTTTATTGTTTTGACAGTAATGGCAATAATATTTTTTTTTCTTTTCTTAAAGTTTCTTGGATATTTTTAGTCTTTCATTAATTATATATTATAATATTTATTGAATATTATCTCATAAGAATGTATATAGGGAGAAGAAAACACGACCTACGATTTTTCAACAAAAAAATTAATATCAGTATTCTTAAATACATTTAATATAATGATATAATGAATAAATCGGATAACATAGAAAAAATTTGTCTTCTAATTTTAATTTTGTACTTAAAACAACAACAACAACAACAACAACAAGAATAATAATAATAATAATTTAATTATTTTTCTTGATTACTCTTCTGTTAATATTTTTTTCCCTCCGGATAATTTAAATTTTTTTATAGTTTTAACAGTAATAGCAATGCTAATTTTTATTTTTATTTTATTTTTTTCTTTTATCTTTTGTTAAAGTTTCTTGAATATTTTTAGTCTATCATTAATTATATGTTCTAATATTTATTGAATATTATCACATAATAATATATATAGAAAGAAGAAAATATGACCTAGCAGTTTTTGAATAAAAAAAATTCATATCAATATTCTTAAATACATTTTATATAATAATATAATGAATTAATCAAATAACATAAAAAAAATTTATTGAATATTATCGGCTATAAATATATAAATACGCGGGCAAGCATACTAATTATACCATGCAAAAAACTCATTCCTAGCATATTTTTTTTTGTAGCAATTTTAGTAATTAAACATTGAAATAACTAATTATAGTACGCTAAAAATATAAGTTCATTTTTGGAAAACAAAATTACAATATTTTTAGTTATAATGTGTCACATCTAATATTACTGGGGAGAAAATCGAACTAATTAAAAAATATTTATCTACATTATCTACGATTATAAAATATACGACCCACTTTGCATTTTGATTATACAGATGTTATCAATTATAATTTTACTAATTAAATATTAAAATAGCAAAATACAATACATATAAAAATAATTAATTTTCTACATAAATAAAAAAGCCCCGGCGCAACGCGCGGGGATATCGCTAGTAATATCAAAACTCTAATAACCAGTCGTTATTTTTTAAATATAATCGAGGCCGACTTTAACGTGGAAAAGAGTTTCCATCCGTGCGTTGTAATATTCTGATTTCAAACTTAAGAAGATAGGATTTAATTTTAATTAACATGCTAATCATAAATTAATATAAAAACACTTCTTATAATTGAATAGAAAATAGAAAAAAATTGTCTTCGAATTTTAATTTTTTCCTCTTTTTTAAAAAAATTATTTCTTAAAAAAATACAATATTTTGGTTTTTAATATTTCAAATCTAATATTACTGGGCAAAAAATACAACTAAAAAAAATTGACACATTTACCTATATTTCAAAAATATGTGAGTCACTTTTCGTTTCAATTACACTGTTATTTTTAGACGACAAATAAGTTATTATAACACACACAAAAAAAGTTTTTTTCCTAAAAACATATTACAATATTTTTATTTACAATGTGTCAGATCTAATATTACTGGGGAAAAAAGGCAACTTATAAAAAAAATATGACAAATTTACCTAGGTTATTTAAAATTAAAAAATATGCGAGTCACTTCCCGTTTCGATTATACTGTTCTTTTTAGACGACAAAGAAATAATTATTGCACGCAAAAAAATTATGTTTATTTTTAAAAACAAATTACAATATTTTTTTTTAATGTGTCAGATCTAATATTACTGAGGAACAAAAACAACTCATAAAAAAATGACAAATTTACCTAGGTTATCTATAATTAAAAAATATACGAACCACTTTCCATTTCGATTACTCTATAAAATATGTGAGACTAATTATATGTTTTAATATTTATTGAATATTATCGCCTATAAATATATATTGAGAGAGAAAAAATGACCTGGGGTTTTTTCCTAAAAAAAATTAATATCAATATTCTTAAATATATTTAATATAATAATATAATTAATAAATCTTATAAAAATTTTTTTCCTTTGAATTTAAATTTGATACTCATTTTGTTTAAGTTTATTTCTTCAAAACAAATTTACAATATTTTCATTTCTAATATTTTAAATCTAATATTACTGGAGAAAAAATTAAACTCAATTTTTTTTTACAAATTTACTTAGGTTATTTACAATTAAAAAATATACGGGTCACTTCCCGTTTCGATTTCTGTTCCTTTTAGACGGCAAATAAGTCATTATAGCACGTAAAAAAAATTAAGTTCATTTCTGAAAAAAAAAGTCAATATCATTATTTTTAATGTGTCAGGTCTAATATTATTGGGGAGAAAATGGAACTCAAAAAAAAAATTGCTAAATTTACCTAGGTCATCTACAGTTAAAAATATACGAACTACTTCCCATTTCGATTAAACTATTCATTTTAGGTGGGGGGAAATTTATATGTTACATATTTTATCTATTATAATATTACTGATTAAATATTTAAACAACTAATTGCAGCATTTAAAAAATCAAATAGTTTTCTACATAGAAAAAACCCAAACACAATGCGCGGGCAAGCATACTAATTATACAACGCAAAAAACTCAT
This sequence comes from Salix koriyanagi, assembly GCA_029228605.1. Taxonomy (NCBI): domain Eukaryota; kingdom Viridiplantae; phylum Streptophyta; class Magnoliopsida; order Malpighiales; family Salicaceae; genus Salix; species Salix koriyanagi. The sequence continues at coordinate 5,608,033 of CM055338.1, forward strand.
TTCTAACATATTTGATCTATTGCAATTTCAGTAATTAAACATTAAAATAACTAATTATAGGGCGAAAAAAATATAAGTTTATTTCTGGAAAAAAATAATTACAATATTTTTATTTATAATGTGTCAAATCTAATATTACTTAGGAAAAAATGCAACTCATAAAAAAAAATTACTTGCGTTATCTGCAATTACAAAATATACGAACCACTTTCCATTTCGATTATACAAATTTTATCAATTATAATTTTACTAATTAAATACTAAAATAACAAATATAATATATATAAAAACAATCAATTTTTTACATAGATAAAAAAACCCCGGCACATCACGCGGGCATGCCGCTCATTTCTCTCTCAAAATCTTTTAGAATCATTTCATATCCCTATGTCCATGTAGTTTGGAGTATGACAATCTAGCCTACTCTATATATCGGAACCTTTTTGTCATGGCATGAGAGAATCATCAATAAACAGTCGTTTTGACTTCTACGTAAGCTTTTATGTGGATATGTTTGGCTAGCTCCGATTCCATATTAATGGTCCTGTCCTGCTGTATATAACACATGTTTGCAAGGCTCGGGTTGCTAGCTAAAGAAGTCAAGATAAAAGTTGTCAATTTTATTTTGGTTAGTGTTTTATTTATTTTTAATTGGAACAAAATATTTAAATTTTGACACGCTGTTTCGGGGTTGTGATGTTTATGTGTGTGTGTATATAATTAAATATATTAATTCAAAAACAAATTTAGTTTAAATCCAAAAATAAAATTATTTAGAATTGTGCAATTTAATCTAAAATAGACACAATAAAATGATTTTTCTGAACAAAATCATGAACATGTATAATATTATGAGAATGTCATCATCAATCTCGCAAGGTCATTACATTCTCTGATTGCTCTGAACTTTTAACACAATATATATAAATATGTCAAGAGATTCCTCTTAAAATTTAATCTCAATCTAATGGTCGGATTAAAAGATATGATTGATGTTGTAAAAATTATTCATTATTTAAAAAAAAAACACTATTTGACCAAAACAGAACGGGCGGAACGAAACCGGAATGTTCCGGCTGAAATTCAGGCAGAATTTCTGCAACAGACCAAAATTTTAAACGAGATAAAACTATACTATTTTTTTTTAATTGAATTTGAAAAAATATTAGGCACCCAAATCATATAAACACAATTTGTACTCTTTTTAAAGTCTGAGGATCAAATTGTATCTTTCATAAAATTTCTGATATGTTATCCATGTTTGATGCTTTTTTAGTTCGGGTTCTTATTCTCCAACTCCACAATTGCCTAAGAAACCCAAATCAACCGCTGGTCAAACTAAAACTTTGAAAATTAAAATGATTTTTAAAAAAATTAACAGGGTCATCCACAGCACTGTTTTGTGAGGGGAAGAATAATAACGGCTGCACAATATTCATCTCATAGATTTTATTTTTAAATTAAAATAAGTTTTAATATAATATCAAAACTCTAATAACCAGTCGTTATTTATTAAATATATAATCGAGGCCGACTTCAACGTGGAAAAGAGTTTCCATCGGTGCGTTGTAATATTCTGATTTCAAACTCAAGAAGATAGGATTTAATTTTAATTAACATGCTAATCATAAATTAATATAAAAACACTTCTTATAATTGAATAGAAAATAGAAAATAAAAAATGAGGTTGATCGGGAACTTTGTTGGGTGCAATAATAGTTGATCATTTGGTATTATTGGAGACTAATAATTAGCAAGGAGAAATTCAACTGCTATGGTGTTCAGTCAGTGTATAAAGAATACAAACAGTAGTCCACTTGAGGAGACTACACTTTGCCTCACCGACCAGGAAGAGAGAGAAGAGCAGCAATTGGATGAAGAGTTTGAAGGGTCGGTTGCTGTGGGGAGAAAAAGAAAGAGGACGACACCACCTCATTGTGATTGAAGCTTCCGTTTATGATGTAAGCCATGATGATCGTATATGTTTGGAGTTGTGTTTAAGTTTGTTTTTTAAAGTGTTTTTTATTCAAAAATATATTAAAATAATATATTTTTTTAAAAATAAAATTGACATCAGCACATGAAAATGATTTAAAAACACTAATTTTTTTATTTTAAAATAAAAATAATTTTTTTTAAAATTACTTTTAAAACACAGTGTCAAATATCCCCGAAAGTAACTGTTCATGGCCACACACTTGCCAACGCAATTTTCCAACCCGCGTTTCAAAACCCAATAGAAATCATTTAAGATAATGCATGGATCCCAATGTCAAAGGTTTAATAATTTGGATAAGATTAGATTGATTCTTGTTCGTCAAAGAAACGAACGACGATTTCTTTTCCATGTTTAAACGGTTGATTGATATTTTGTTAGTTATAAGTGATAATAAAAAGATTATTAAAGAATAGAATATTTATTCCAATTAGATTATAGTTGGATTATACTATAAGTGAGTTGCTATTTGTAAAATATTTTATTAAATTTCATGAGCTGAGAATAGTTCTTAGCAAATGAACTACGTTTGAATGTTTACTATAAAATATTTCTCATTGATCAATTGTCTGTAGAATATTCTAAAGAGCACAAACACAAAAAGAAATTTTCTAAAAAAATTAAAAAAACATTTCCTTGTAGAAATATTTGTATGCAAAATAAATACCCTAACTTAGATCAATTTTCATGTTTGAAACCAAACCCCAGTTGCTGAAATCAATCTGATTGTTAAAATTTGACAAATTTTTTTATTTTTGAATAATCAAACGTTGAAAGAGAATAATGCTTTTGGTCCCGGCGGGGCTGGAACCCGCAAAATCTCGACCTGACTTGATTGTTCGCGGCACCTTGGCTTTCCCTCACGGTGGTAAGAAGGTTCTCAGGTGCAGATGAAGAAAGAGCCGCCGGCGCTGATATTGTTGGAGGTGTTGAACTTCTTGATTGATTTCTTTTTTGTAATATTACAATGTAACTTGTCGACTAATCTCTCATATATAGAAATGAAATATTGGAACCGAGGATTAAAATGAAATAGAAATGAAATAACTGGATTGAAGTGTTAAAAAAAACTATGAATTCTCTCAAATATAGTTGAAGGACAGAATCGGCTCATCCATACGGTGGCTGCCATTAATTCCGATACTGGCAAGTAAGTCATTGCCTCAGGGTTAAAGTGCCCGGAGGCACTCAAATCGGCGGCGTACTCAGTTTACCTTCGATAATGACCCATTCCAGCGTGCCGGCTGCTATCATCCCATCCCTTTCAAAACAATTTTTCCATTGTTATTTGGGTCTTCTGCAAAAGTCTTTGGCGTTTGGTTTCTCTGAGTAGATTGCAAAGCAAAGACAACTTGCTATTGAAATCAGCGCGAGAGATAAGAAGAAATTGTGAGAAAGCGACGCTGCTGGTGACGGAAGCGGTGGTGGCTGGATTCGACATGAAACGCAAAGTTTAAAGTTGTTTTCTTTTTTGAAAAAAGTAAAAAAAGATAATACATTGACTGGGAATTTTTTTAGTCAAAACGAAATTACTTCTCACGCGCTGAGCTTTTTTTAACAATAAGCTGATTGATTTTATATATATTTTAATTTGTTATTTTAATATTAAATTTGTTAAATTGTAAGTCGCTAGGATGAAATTTTTTTTTGTCTGGTTTAAACGTATATAATTTCTTGTTATTTATTTTGGTTCTTCTGGAATAGTGTTTTATATATATATATATATATATACTCTTAGTTTTGACTTTAAATTTTTATTGTTATTTATTTTTGTATCATATTCAGTTTGCGTTAAAAAATAGAATAAATTTGTACTTTTTTCATCTCTTTTGTTAATACGTGACTTGATATATTTTTAGTTTAAAATAATTTTAATTTCAGAATAAAACATTTCTGATACCAAAGCTAAAATTCACGTGCACGGAGGGGTAAAATATTAATTATACTATTAAAATCCATAATAATCCCTCACTAATGTTAGAGTAAAAGCTTGAGCTGTTTTTGTTAATTCGTTTTTAACATAAACCCTAAGATCTTGAACTGCATGATGATCACAATAAGATTTCGATATAAGAAGGACTAAGAATTACCTCCGTTCATCATGGTACGAGGAGATTCTTGATCCTGCTGCCGAATCCTGCTACTGATTGGTGTTGAACTTTGGTTGAAGAAAAGCTTTAGTGAAGAGTTTCGGTTTCTCTCTCCTCGCCTATAAACCCTAATGTGTTGATGATTGTGGCTAGCTTTTGTGATGGACAAAAGCCTATATTTATAGGTGGAGAGAGGACCAAAATTCCAATTAGGGTTTTCTTTCAATCTCAACCGTCCATCAAGGTAGTGATTGATATAGAATGTAACTCCTTAATTAAAACTCGATTTTGTAGAAAATAGCATGTATCCTATGAAAACGGAATTCCTATAATGACCACAATTTCGGGAAAGGGAAGGACTTGTGGTCCAAGTAAAGGACATAAAAGTAATTTCTTTACAGTTTTAACATTTTGTATAAGTGGACTTGAATTGTAAATTTATTGCGTAAAAGAAAGGAAAAGGTATATATATTTATCCCGTAATATTTATCGTGTAAACTCACTCCTTCCTCTCTCAAAGTTTACAAGATACAAAAGAAAAGCAAGATAGATAAAAAAGAAATAGAGAAACATAAAATAACATGGACCTTCAAACATTATAATTAATAATTGGCATTGGTTACAAGATGCTTTTGAAAAATATTTTTTTAATTAAAAGGACATTAAAATAATAAATTCTTTTCAATATTAACATATTAAAATAATAATAAAAATATAAAAGACATCAAATTAATTTTTTTCTTGTACAAAATATTTTAAAAACATATTGTATCGCCAAAACACACCATCTATAAATAAATTATTAAACACCTTAATTTCAAAACTTACAAAACCAGCTAAAGAACCATTTCTTTTCTGCGACTACAAGTAAAACAAAAAAAAAACTAAAACAATTTAATTTCTATTAACCACATTGATGTGAATATTTAATCACAAGTTGAAAATAGTATTTTACTTATAAAAAGTGTTTCACTATCAAAAAATCGACTAATTCATACAAAAATAACGATAAAGTTTTTATCAACCAAATACAGATAGAAAAATAGTATTTTTCCATTTGTATTTGGATGAAAATATTATTGAAGGAAGTTATCGTCATCATTTTTATTGGTATTTACCGATAGGTATTTTTGTGGATCTTTTGCAGACACCATTATTGATGAAATTGTTATGTCGGTAAATATTAGTAATAAACCCGAGGGAATTATAGTGAAATTCAAAAATCAATAATGTACAATAAAATAACATTGGTTCAGACAAAATTACCGATGAAGTTACCAACAAATATGCTTCATTTGTAATTTTGTTGGTAAATACTGTAGATTTGCAAGCAAATTTAAAGTGAGATTCAAAAAGCGATGAAGTATGATAACATGATATTTTTACCAACATAATTACCAACGATTATATAACGTATGTAAATTCGTTGATAATTTTTAATTTATGACCTGATAATTGACCCTCCTCTCCCCCTATTCTCTTTTCTTTCTTTTTTTGGTATTTTTCTCTCTGCAACCCCCAACACCCTCTCCCCCAATTTCATCAGAGTTCAACCTCTCACAACAAATCGAACAACCATAACCCTAAGTTCATGTGCATTTATGTTTTGATTTTCTTTTTAGAATTCTTCATTTTAAGTAAGCAAATCTATCAGGATTTCCATGATAGAAGAACATGATAGGCAATATAGAAGGAATTCAAGCATTTTTCCCCAATTCTTACAAAACAATATATTGCTTGTTCTGTTTGTATTATCAACGCTTTCTTGTTAAGCCAAAAGTATCTCATGTTGTGGCTCTTAATTCATCAATTTGTTTTTAAGGAATTTTGCTTGTGCGTCTGTACTTAATTGGCATGCTGAAAAAAGACTGATGGACCTTTATTGGGCAAATGAAATTGTGCACAGCATTATCTACGCATAGTAAATTATTTTGTGATGATTTTATGAACATGGAGTTCTATTGAAGAAATTTGAAAGTAGTTTGGTGTGTTGATGAAATATACTGACCGCGAATACTAATAAAATTATCAATAAAATGTTAACGATAAAATCACTAATGGTATATTCCGATGGCGTCATTGAAGGAATATATTGATGGAATTACAGTCGGTGTTTCCATCGGTAGATTTACAACATCATCGATAGAATATATCGATGGAATTACAGTCGGTGTTTCCATTAGTAGTTTATATTTTGTGTTTTTGTTGATAGATTAAGTTCTGATGGAATCATCGATGAAAAGTAAACTATTAAGAGTTTTACTGTTAGAAGGTTTTTGTTTGTGTGGTTGCTAGGAATACAATTACCAACAAAAAATACATAACATTACCGGTAAAATTTTATGTATGTAAAACAATTAATTATAATAGTGTTTTTTTGTTGGTTAACCTTTTAATTGAAACTCTAACATGACTTGGCTAGACAAAATCCCAAAATTATATCAGTTTAAGAGGGGAAATAAAAGCAAAATTACTTCAAGGGAGCTCATAGAAAAAACATCTAGTTAATTGGTCTATGAAGTGGCAAGGAGGCATCTCTAATATCTGAAATTACAAAGTGACAAGTTTATTAATAATCCATTTTTATTGTTTTTGTTTTTTAGAATGAATAGTCCAACTGAATTTGAATCATAATTTTGGATTCTTTAATGAAAAATGTCCATTTAATATAAAAAAGTTTATCACTCTTGAAAATCCATGAAAAAAGTGTGAAAATAAATTTAAAAATCATATCAAGCAAATCAATTTATCCCTACTTCTCAATTTAATCAGGATGAACTTAATGGTGGGTACAGGAATTTTTTCTAATATAATAATATTTTCTTTATGCATATGAAATTTGGTTTCAAATGACAGAAATTCTGCCAGTCCCTTCCTGGTGCCTTTCCTATTGCCACCATCATGTTATGAGGCCGACTCCTTCTAGTCACCTCCCGCACCGACTCTTTTAATTCAGTAGTCATCCACTCTTGCAATTGAATTCCAATCTATCCCTTGCGTGTATAAAATGGTTCCACATACTGCAACAAAACAAGCAAAACAAATTTTAAAAAAATGGCAGAGTTCTCAAAGCTGCTAACCAAAACGGATGTTCACAAGAGACTCTCACTGCCCATTAAGTTTTTCAAGCCTCTCCCATCTTTCAAAGGTGGCCATGTCCAAGATCTTCGAGCAATAGATGAGAGCGGCTTCGTCTGGACCTTTCAATGCTCTACTCGCAAGAAAGGGCACCCAAAGCCTGTTCTCTCGAAGGGCTGGCTCGCATTCGCTCGCCACAAGGAGCTTAAAAATGGGGACAGGGTCAAGTTTTTCAAGGAGAAACACCAAATTGTTCCTGCAACACCTTTATACAGGATTGAAACTGAAAGAGAAATCAAGATATTTGGGGTTATCTTTGGGTATTCTCCCATTGTAGCCCCATTCCATGAGTGAAAACTCTAATTTTATCTGGTAAATTAGCAACAACCTAGCTAGCGTGGCTGGGAAGTAATATACTATAGGTGATGATGATGTTTAAGTATTCACAAGAACTAGCTAGAAACCCTAGCTATCAGAGAATTCTGAATTAGGTAACTGCTTTCTTTCCGAGACTTGTCGAGCAGGGAAGCCGTCGGAATTCTGTGTTGTTCTTGCTACAGTGATGACTCTGTAGCTTTTCGTTCTTCTCTTCTATCTTTTCCTGAAGGAAGACTTATCCGTTGACTTGGTTTAGTAAATCCTATTTTCTTTTCTGTGATTTAACTTTTACAAATGATTTGTGATTTTTTTTTAATTTACCTGAAGTAATCATTATTTGATCGAAGAAGAGAAGCAAGGGCCAACAAACGACGTTGTTTTTAAGGGTAAAGAACTTGGTCAATTTCACGCAGTCATTTCATTGAAATTCGATTTGATAAAACAAGGGAATCTGTCCATGCAACTTTTGATTGGACAAATAAATATTATCATTAAACAAAATTAACAATTTTAGCATGACTAAATTACCCTTAAACTATGACTGATTAAATTAGAGCAAGAATTAGGGGGCATGCAAATCATGCTCTTGAATTAATCAGGAAATTAGGCAGAATTCTTCTCTTAAATTCCTTGCTCGGACATCTTCATCTATTATTGGGCTTGCAAAACGTAAAAACGCAAAAAATAAATATTCACTTCAGAGAGGCTGACTCTATGCACACGTGGATGAACAAGGAAGGGGTGTCTTCGTAGGATGAAGTAAAATTATCGGAATATTCACTCCAGAGAGGTTGACCACACGCATACGTGCTGAGCAGCGAGTGGAAATTTGTTAAAAAACTATTAAATTCTTATAATTTTACGAGTCCATTTATATTTATTTATACTAGGCAATGTCCCATCTCATCGCGGCCGATACTATATTTTTTCTTCACATAAAAAAATATTAATTGTGTAATTTTTTTTATTATAATATAAATTTAGTCAAAATAATAAATATATACAGAATTCCTGTGAAGTGCAATTTTTTTATAAAATATATGAGTTTTAAATCAATATAAATTTATCTATTTAGTAGGTTTTGATGAAATAACCAATATAAAACTATCATCATTAAGAAAGCAAGAAAATACGGATATCTGAATTATTGAATTCATTGTATTAAGATTAATTCATTTTATAATTCTATTTGAATAATATTTAAAAATAAAATATAAATTGTGAAAAGACCTGCAATAATCAAATAATAAAAATAAATATTTAAGTTTCTATCCACAAAAAAATAAATTGAAATTTCTTTCTGGCATGTTAAATATTGTTTAATAGTTTATTTTTATAATTAGACTTATGCTAATTAACTACTAATTTAGACTCATTAACTTGCATTCTAAAAGAAGTTCATTATAATTTGTTATGATAAGAATAACCAAGTTATCACGGGGTTATTGTGTATTTATTATCATTTAGTAATTTGCTAATGTCGAGACTTTTGATTTTGAGTTTTTTTTTTTATATTATTAATTTCTTGATTTATACTATTTATTTAAATCATAATTGATTATAATATTGTTGACTCTATTTAGATTTTAATATAATATAATTTATCACTGTAGCCTTTGTTCGAGGGAAGAATATATATTTCTAACGATGAGGACGATGACTTCGGGGAGGATGACTGTTCACCGATCAAATTATCCGTCGAGGAAAAACAGCAGATTAGGGAACCTGGATCAGACTCAATACATGATTCCTATAGCCATATGATTTATGATCTTGTGTTGTTGAATTGGAAGATTGAGCTTATTCGGCTATTAGTTATTAAGCTTTGTTTATTTTTATTATTAAATTTCAGTTTATGCTATTTTATTAAACTTTTGTTAATTTACAGATTTTAAACACGAATTGATTATGATTATGATTGTGATTGTATTATTTATATGTAATTTTCTTGACATTACAAGGAGTTTTAATGAATTAAATAAAAAAACTGGAGAGTTCTAGACCTTTTCAAACCTCATTCCTCTCTTTTCTAGTTTTATCTTCTCCCTCGTTACTCTTAATTCCAAAAAGTGTGAAGTGTAATTTGGTTAAAATGTAGTGGACGCAGCCCATCTTGCTTCTTTTGGGCCAGCTTTGTGGTTTCTCATTCACGACTTGTCAAGAACAATCCCCAAAAGCCCAAATTTTCAGTTCCTGAAACCAATTCACATCCTTGTCACTGAAATAGTAGCCCGGCTCTCTAGAAGCTTTGTGATGCCCACCATTGTTTTGGGTATGGTCTGTGTCTAACTGTAAAATTTGTTAAAAATTATCTTATTTAAAATTTAAAATTTAATAATTTATATTATTATTTAACTTACACATTAAAATTTTTTTGCACAATTTTATATTATCTTGTGCTTTATTTTTATTAAATAATATGAATGTGGTAAAATTCAAACTTATTGTGATAGTGTGTTTAATAAAGTTCTGATACCATATAAAATTTATATCAAACTTATATATTGGAAAACTATTGCTGCTCGTTGAAAAAAAGTTAAAATATATCCAGACCGGGTCCAGACCGGGGGTATCGCTATGACCAAAAACTATTGCTGCTCATTGAAAAAAAGTTAAAATATATCCAGACCGGGTCCAGACCTGGGGTATCGCTATCACCAAAAACTATTGCTGCTCGTTGAAAAAAAAGTTAAAATATATCCGGACCGGGTCCAGACCTGGGGTATCGCTATCACCAAAAACTATTGCTGCTCGTTGAAAAAAAAGTTAAAATATATCCGGACCGGGTCCAGACCTGGGGTATCGCTATCACCAAAAACTATTGCTGCTCGTTGAAAACAAAGTTAAAATATATCCGGACCGGGTCCAGACCTGGGGTATCGCTATCACCAAAAACTATTGCTGCTCGTTGAAAACAAAGTTAAAATATATCCGGACCCCCATTTTGTCATGACGTGAGACAAGCATAATTTATCACCTGCTTTTGACTTCTACGTAAATATCATCAAAATAAAAAGAATTTATATTTTTTTCTAACACTGTACGACATGCAACACCTGTATAAATAGAAGGATTAATGATGCATCCAAGGGAAAGATCACAAGCAAAAAAGATTTGAAGCTGTTCGTGTAAGACAATACTTGCATTATCTTCTTCTTCCTTGCCCTAAAATGACAGCCTTCTCTAAGATCCTTTCCAAAACAGACACTAGCAAAGCACTGTCAGTGCCCACCACGTATCTCAAGTATCTCCCATCTTTCAAAGGCGGTCATGCCGTGACTTTTCAAGCAATGGATGAGAGTGCCTTCGTCTGGACCTTCAAGTGCTCTACTCGCAAGAAAGGACACCCGAAGCCAGTTCTCTCAAAGGCTTGGCTTGCATTCGTTCGCAACAAAGAGCTTAAAAAATGGGGGGCAGGGTCAAGTTTTCCGTATTGGACCCAACCGCTGCAGTACCTTTTACAGGGTTCAAGCTGAAAAAAGAAGTTAAGATATTTGGTGCTATCTTTGGCTATTCACCCATCACAGCCCCATCAATTCCATGAATATTGAAATCTATCTCATGGCAGGCTGCTCCGCTCTACTAGACGGTGCCGCTTAAGTACTGTAAGGTGGCTTTATTCACTTCAAAGGCGCCGTGGCTTTTATATTTTCGTCTTTTCTTCTCTTACTTGGTTTGTTAATGGAAGGCTGCACTGCTGTACTAGACGGTAGAGCTTAAGTACTGTAAGGTGGCCGGCTTTATTCCCTTCAAAGTCACCGTGAAATCTATCTTGTGTTGTCGTGTTTTCTGAAATAAAACTACTTCTCTTACTTGGTTTGTTCATGCAACTTTTCATTTATGTGATTTTACTTTGCACAGGATTTCTTGAGATTTACTTGATAAAGCTCCGATAGCAGCTCACATTTTCTGAAATAATCACAAAACTGCACCCTAATTTACTGAGCTACATCGTGAAGACATTCTGATTTAGTTGGTCCCCGACAGTCTGAAACATCTGAGACAAGTTTGGCAGCTGGAAGGGTTTATCATTAAGGACTGGAAACTATTGTAGAGTTTTACACCAAAACTTGACCACTTCTATCTTAGAACTTTATTATCGTTTTACTCTTTTTTTTTTTTTTAAAAAAAATGTAACTTCTTCTATTTTTTTTTATAACCAGATTTTTGGGCCAGCTTACACGCACCACAACTAATCCCCGACTCACTGAACATCCTGCAAACTCAGTGAGCATGTAAGGCACCGCGGGTGTGACAGGCGTACATGGTGGGACTTGAACCCTGGTGCAGAGGAAAGAAACAAATCCCTTTAACCGCTAGGCCAAGACCCCACTTACAAACTTCTTCTATTTATCCTCATGGGTTGGGGTTCTGGGTTTAAGCTTTTAATTAATGACCGCGACCATATAATGTTTTGCATATGTACTATTAATCTAAATTATTTTCTTACGTGCCGTTTACGCCATCTACCATACTTATAAGAAGCTAGAGTCACGATTAATTAAGCATGACGCCGCCGGCTTATTGATATTTTGAGGGAGCCTTGTTGATATTCTCAGAGTTCTGCTAATTCCACCTTTATTTATTATAACTAGCCAAATACTCCCACATCTTCTCCTTCTCTCTCTCGTGGACAACTACACACCAAGGTTGTCAATATTTGTAAATATATATGATAAATTTAGTAATTTATTTATATGAGAAAGAACTATATATTTAGAATCATGACTGAAATCTATCATGAATTTATGAAAATTTGAGATTTAGACTACATGGAAGAATTTTAGAATGAAAATTTTGTTTAATTTTCATATTTTATTTATTTATTTAATGTTAAAAAATTATTTCTAATTTTTTTTTTCTGGCATATTAAACATTGTTTAATAGTTTATTTTAATTATTAGACTTATGCTAATTAATTACTAACTTAGATCCATTAGCTTGTAACCTAAAAGAGGTTTATTATAACTTGTTATGATGAGAATAACCAAGTTGTCATGAGATTCTTGTGTACTTACTATCATTTAATAATTTGTCAATATTGAAAATTTTGATTGAGTTTTTTTTGTGTATTGATTTCTTGATTTATACTATTTATCTTTTTTATTTATTTAAATCATTAATTGATCATAATATTGTTGATTTTCTTTATCAGATTTTAATATTATTTATTTTATTGACTGAAATTGTCTATATATGATAAAAATATTTACTTGTGATTTTACAATTCAATTTTATATTATATTTTTTGTATGTGTTAAAAAAACAATTTTAACAACATTGGACTATTTAGTATTTTCTGATTGAACTCAAAATATTCATGATGATGTTTTTTCTAATTAATAGTCACTTAACAACTTGGTTTGTTAATGGGAGGCTGCGCCGCTCTACTAGACGGTGCAGTTTAAGTACTGTAAGGTGGCTTTTATTCCCTTCAAAGTCACCGTGAAATCTATCTTTTGTGTTGTCGTGTTTTCTGAAATAAAACTACTTCTCTTGCTTGGTTTGTTAATGCAACTTTTCATTTATGTGCTTTCAATTTGCACACAATTCTTGAGATTTACTTTTGGGCACTGGAAAATAGGGTTTCAGCTCTTAGCCAGTTTGGTGCTGACTTGATTGACTTTGTCATCATCGAAGTTAATAATAATATGGATGGTTCAATTTAATCCTGGCCATTTAAATTTAGAAATTATACCTTCTATACCATCTCCCTCATTCAAGGGTATTTAATATATATATATATATATATATATATATATATATATATATATATATATATATATATATGTATTATGATTTTAGGAATGATTTTCCTGAAATTTAAAAGTATATGGTATTGGTTTTTGGATGCCCATAATTGGATTTGACCCAAAATTCAAACTATTTCTTCATCGACACACTACTTCTCGATAGAATGGTGTTCAAAGAGGAGATTATTCCTATTTTTATTTAATCTTTGCTTAAAAATATATGTTAAAATTTAACTGCAAGTAGTGATCATCGCACGATATAATTATTCCTATTATCATTATAATATTGTTGACATGGATTACGTATGCGACGAGATTTTAAAAATGACATGGATTAACATGTCATTGCATACGTAATCCATGTTATTTTTAAAATCTCATTGCATACGTGGCATGCATCCACGATGTATATTGTAAAAATGACATGGATTATCTAGAGGTTTTTAAAATATTTTTTTTTTACCTGAAGTAACCAAAAATGTTTCTGGTGTGGTAAGCTAACATTTTTGACACAGAAGAATATGCCACATTAATCAAGTAGCAAGTCAATCATTATTTGATATAAGAAGAGAATCAAGGGCCTAAATTTTAACAAACGACGTTGTTTTAGAGGAAGATAAGCATTTTTTTGTTGTTGATTGAAATGGTATTGAGACATTTAAGGGTAAAGAAGTTGGTCAATTTCATTGAAATTCGATTGATAAAACAAGGGATTTTGTCCATGCAACTCTTCAATGGACAAATATTATCGATAAACAAAATTAACAATATTATCATGACTAAATTACTCTTAAACTATGGCTAATAATCACTTAATGACGACGACCACATGTTTTTTTATGCTTTCACGTTATCGCGCCACGTAGGATGGCGGCGGCAAAGGCACATGCCTTATGCCACGTAAGATGTAAACCTACGCCTTTGTTTTATTTATCCATTCGTTTTGAATTTTTTAATGAGATGAGAAAAGAATGGTCGCGCTGATTGTTTTTTGGCCTTAATCGATGAGAAAATTTATGGCCCTGGATTTTCGTTAGCTGGCCGCTCTTCGTTTTCTTGAATGCTCCCCAGCTGTTTGTGAAAAAAGTCCATGAGACAGTAACTTGGTTCCTGTACTACCCAAAGCAATAACTTGGTTCTAGAAAATAACTCGAATATCTCAGCTGAGGAAGCAGTAGAACATAAGGACAACAACCTACACATACATGGAAACTCTTTGTTGGTTCGAGGGAAGAATATATATTTCTAGTGATGAGGACGATGACTTCGGGAAGGATGACTGTTCACCAATCAAATTATCCGTCGAGGAAAAAGCAGATCAGGGAACCTGGGTGTCAAACTTTAATAGTCAAAGTCATGGGGAGGAGAGTTGGGTACAAGTTTTTTAGCGAAAAGACTCTAAACTTTGTGGATGATTCAGGGTTCTTTAGTTGATCAGACGCAACACTTGATTCATATAGCCATATGATTTATGATCTTGTGTTATTGAATTGTAAAAACCTATGAAGTCATTTATAAACCTCATAAAATTACTTGGTGTTTGCTCTTTAAAAAACCCTTTTTAAATGAGTTTCATTTCTAAACTGAGTTTTTAAAGTCAAGAGATTGTTAAATATTAATTAAAATCTTAGTCTAAACAGAAATCCTTACTATAAAGAATTCTTGTGTTAAACTGTAGTGGACGCAGCCCATCTTGCTACTTTTGGGTCAGCTTTGTGGTTTCTCATTCGCGACCTGTCAAGAACAATCCCCAGAAGCCAAAATTCTCAGTTCCTGAAACCATTTCACACCCTTGCCGCTGAAATAGTTAGCTCCGGTTGATCACAGCCCGGCTCTCTAGAAACTTTCTGATGCCTCTCTGCTGCCCACCATTGTTTTGGGTTTGGTCTCTATGTGATGTGATTCCCAGAACTAATTGCGTGTGTGTATCTAATTGTAAAAATTGTTAAAAAATTATCAAAACTAAAAACTTAATTTTCAGTTTAGATGTATTTATATTATTCTTTAATATATTTATTCAAGTAAAAACCTTTTGAAGCTTGAAACTTGCATAATTTTATACTATCTTGTGCTTATTTTTTATCAAATAGAATGAATGTGGTGAGACTCGAAGTCGTGACCGCGTGGTTAACAAAATTTTAATATCATGTCAAGGAATTATCTCAACTAAAAATTTTAATTTTTATATGAGACTCTAATATATCGTTATATAATTCTCTAATATAAGTGCTCTAGAGGAGGCAAATTTGTTAATGATGTACAACAATACTTTATACTCATATTTTTTATGGTGTTTTTCTTTACGCGTTGAAATATTTTTTAAAATATGTAGCAAAAAATAAGGCTTAAGCTCTTAGCTAGTTTGGTCCCGACTTGATTGACTTTGTCGACATCATCGAACTAATAATAATATGGATGGTTTAATTTAATCCTAGCCGTTTAAATATAGAAATTATACCTGACATACCATCTCTCTCGTTCAAGGGTATTTAACAGGTTTTCAACGCTTCAATCCCCTACTTCATATTCTATTTCATTTTAAGTAGTGGAGAGGTCGAGGCTGTCATTTTCTAGCATGGAAGTTGAGTGATAAAAGGCGAAAGATCCAAGAGCCGTACAAAAGAAAGAAACAACGGATCTAATGAAAAACAAATGCTCGATAAAAAAACAGTGTGGCTGTCCTTTTAGATAGTGTTATTGTAATATCAATTGTTTTTAAGAGTATGTTTTATTTAAAATTATATTTTTTTATAATTTAATTTTAATTTTAATATATTAAAAAAATTTAAAAGCACTAAAAAAATTAATTTTAAAAAATATTTTTAAACACGGAAACAAATGGTCTCTGGTGATAAAAAACCGAATTATGCAACACAAGTGCGAAAACAATATTTTCTAGAATGCAACATACCATAATGAAACAATCAAAAACCTCTAGATTATCAATATTAAGTAACTATTACAAGAATATTTTATTTATTTATGGGCAAACCGTAGTTTGGTTAGATCAACGAGCAATTCACATGTAGTTTGGAGAGTGACAATCTAGCCTACTTTATAGATCAATAAACAAATGGATATTTTATTATATCAAAATAAAAAGAATTTATATTTTCTTGCCTATACAGATTAATGTAAATGCTGAAAGGTTTCTTTTATTATGTTCATAGTAGTAGCCTATACAGATTTCGAGAGTTTCTGATCATTAGGACACAGAATTGTTTACAATTAGGTGATCAAACATTGTGTTTCACAGCCTCAAGTAAAAAAAAATTATAAATAGATTTCTTTTTAATAGTTTACTTTAAAAATTATTTTTATTTTTATTCCATTGAAAAATATTTTTTAAAATCAAACATACCATAATGAAACAATCAAATACCTCTATATTATCAATTTATCGTATTAAGTAAATATGACAAGAATATTTTATGTATTTATGAGCAAACCGGATTATGATTAGACCAATAACCAGTGCACATAAGTGTAGATTGAGTTTTGATCAGATTGGTAATTTTATTTTATTTTAACCCTTTTAATGACTTGAATTAAAAGGGTTTGGAATCAAATCTCGTAGATTTAAAATATTTTATAAATAAAGCTAATTCAAGGTAGATATATCATTTATTAAAAATATAAATGATGAAACTTGATTATATCACCTGAACGTGAAAGATTGTTTTCTTTACATCTAAGCCAATTATATTATAAGAAAATTTAAAGTCTTTTTTAATATATTTAAAATCATGTTTTAGTGCGTTTGATATAAATTTATAATTTTTTTTAATGTTAGAGAGTCAAAGTGTATCTTTCCTGAAACTTCTGATATCAACCGCTGATCAAACTAAAACTTTGAAAATTAAAATGATTTTTAAAAAATTAACAGGGTTATCCACAGTGTGCATGTGTTTTGTGAGGGGAAGAATAATAACGGCTGCACAATATTCATCTCATAGATTTTATTTTTAAATTAAAATAAGTTTTAATATAATATCAAAACTCTAATAACCAGTCGTTATTTTTTAAATATAATCGAGGCCGACTTTAATGTGGAAAAGAGTTTCCATCGGTGCGTTGTAATATTCTGATTTCAAACTCAAGAAGATAGGATTTAATTTTAATTAACATGCTACTCATAAATTAATATAAAAACACTTCTTATAATTGAATAGAAAATAGAAAGAAAAAAAAATAGTTGATCATTTGGTATTAATGGAGACTAATAATTAGAAAGGAGAAATTCAAGTGCTATGGTGTTCAATCAGTATACAAAGAATTTAAACAAATTGTTAGAAGATACCATAAGCATTTTTATCGTTTGCTTTTTAAACAATTTCAGCCTCGAACTTTCAATTGGATGAAGAGTTTGAAGGGTCCGCCATGTTTACTCACACTTCACGTAACTGTTCCTGGCCACGCACTGCCAGCGCAGATGAACTTAGTTTGAATGTTTACTATAAAATATCTCATTCGTTTAATAATAAACAATATGTTTATTCCACCAGATATGTTTTTTTAACCCAGAGGTGTCGCGCGATAGGCAGCAAACATCCCTTGCTTGTGGAAAAAGCGGAGTTCAAGGCGGCCGATAGTATTTGGAGGTCACGTGGACATGACAGTTAATTGTGACGTAGACATGAGCCGCTGTGTCAATGAAGTTGAACCTATGCCTTTTTTATTTATTTATCCATTAGTCTTAAATTTTTAATGAGATGATAAAAGAATGCTCGCGCCATTGTTTCAGGCCTTAATCGATGAGAAAATTTATGGCCCTTCGTTTTCTTTAATGCTCCCCAACTGTTTATGAAAAAAAATTACATGCATCAAAATATTCTAATTTAAAAATAAAAAATAAAAAATATTTTTTTTAATTTTTTTCAAAAATATATTTAAAATGCAGTGCAGAAACAGTATATGTATTTGTGTTATGATTTGTTTTAGGATGCTTCACCTTGAGCAAATAAATCTACCATATACATTAATCAAAGGGGGTTTCCGTACTAGAAGAACGTGGCAGTATACGGAGCAATATGCCACGTAGGCGACGAGCCTGTCTTCAATGCCGCCGCCCCCATGTAATTGTGTGTATAAAAGGGGTCTACAGACTACAGCACAGCAAGCAAGAAAAAAATAAAAATGGCAGAATTCTCAAAGCTGCTAACCAACACAGACATTCAGAACAGACTCTCACTCCCCACCAAGTTTTACAATTCTCTCCCTTCTTTCGAAGGTATCCATGCCGTGAGTTTTGAAGCGATGGACGAGGGTGGCTTCGTCTGGACCTTCCGGTGCTATACTCGCGAGGAAGGACACCCGAAGCCAGTTCTCTCAAAGGGGTGGCTTGAATTCGTTCGCAGCAAGAAGCTCCAAGTCGGCGACACGATCAGGTTTTCCGTATTGGACCAGACCGTTCTACGAGAAAAAGAAGTCAAGATATATGGTGCTATCTTTGGACCCATCATAGCCCCACCAGTTCCATGAATATTGAAATCATCAATCTCCTGGAAGGCTGCACCGCTCTACTAGACGGTGCAGCTTAAGTACTGTAAGGTGGCTTTACTACAAAGGCACCGTGGCTTTTATGTTTTCGTGTTTTCTGAAATCCAACTACTTTTCTTTCTTGGTTTGTTAACTGGAGGCTGCGCCGCTGTACTAGACGGTGCCGTTTAGGTACTGTAAGGTGGCTTTTATTCACCGTGAAATCTATCTTTTGTGTTGTCGTGTTTTCTGGAATCAAACTACTTCTCTTGCTTGGATTGGATTGTTGATGGAACTTTTCATTTATGTGGTTTCACTTTGCACACAATTTCTTGAGATTTACTTCATAGAGCTCCGATAGCAGCTCACATTTTCTTGAGATTTACTTCATAATTAAGGCTCCAATATTACATTATTATTTTTCCCTTACGAGATCCATTAATGAATGGTCAATGGAGTGTGAGCCTTTCCTTGTGAGAGTTTCAGTAAGGGTAATACATGTCTAACTTCTTCTTTCTTCTATTTGTGTTTTTGCCACATCAGCTCAGACGATGGTGAGACTAGGGCTCTGCAGTGTTGTTTTTAAGTTTCTTTTTTTAGAAATTCATTTTTAATATTAGCACTTTATTGATTTCAACCACATTAATTTTGATTTAGGTGAAGTGAACTAATTTAATTCAATTTAGTCATAAATTAATCACAAGAAACACAAAAGTAGAAAGATCAAATCCCTTAAATCAACTCTTCGATCATAAATACAAGATATTTTTGTAAGATCCAATTTATCAAATTATGGGTTTAATGCTCATTTTCAACGAAATTATGGGTTTAGTGGATACACTTTTATTATTTTTTATATTTTTAATTGGTTTTTTAATCACGCCATTCATTATTTTTAATGGGTATAAATTTTATGAGTTAACCTATCAAACATGAGCTATAAAATTGGAAAAACATAATCAAAATGAAATTAAAATAAATTATAGAATTCAATTTCCAATCAACTTGATAATTTGATAGCAACACATTAGTTGACTATGCTGTGTGCTATATATACACACACACACACACACACACCCCTTGGAAGGGAATCTTCGCTGCCTCAGTGACTTGAATGTCCAGCACCAGACAGGGGAGACCGAAGTGCTAGGATGTTTCAAGACGTTCAATTTTCATGGTTCTTACCTCAATAATGGAATGGTCCCTTCAAGACAGCACGGCAGAAAATGGCCAAAACTAAAGCATATGTTGGTATGATCATTTGAGTATTAATTAGGTTTAGCCAAGTAAATAAAACCCTAATGTAGCCCAGATCTTTCTTATACTCAGTCCCAATACCACCATTATCTTTTGCTTACTAACCTGCAACCTGATTCGGTGTTGTGAAAACTATTATCCAAAACACACTTGTGAAATGGTACGTATAGAACCAACCGGCAAATTAAGCACCATTGGATCATGTTGTGAAAACAATGTATACTGAGTTAAGCGCATCATTTCCTGGCTCAAATTAATAAATAATGATATGGTCCATGCATGCGGAGCCATCGTTTTCACATTTAGCATGAATCGTTGGTTAGGTGCATGGTTATTGACTAATCTAGGTTCTATATATTTGTTTTTTAGATATTATAATGCATTGCTTGACTGCATTTGGATAGGCAAGATTCCTTTTACTAGCATGCATAAGATAGATCATACTAAGATTACAATAAGATCTGCACTTGTTGAACTAGTCAAAAATATCATTCTGGTGCTATAACTTGTGTGTTTCTTTTGTTGTTTATTACATGAAATTCTTTCACTATTTATTTGGAATTAATTCTTTACTATAATAATAAAATTCAATTATAATATTGTAAGAAAACGATGGCCTTAAGCATGCTATATGGTCCATACGGAGCTCTCCTAATGTAGCCCAGATCTTTCTTATAATTAGTCTCAATACCTCTATTTATCTTTTGCTTCCTAACCGAATCCAAAACACACTTGTCACTTGGTGGTAACATTAAATTATTTTCATTCAGCCAAATATGTATGAAATAATATATTTTTTCAGAGCATAAAAAACATTTAATTTAAAATAAAATAACTAAAAGTCGATCAAGATATTAGGTGCTGTTGTACAGAACACATGAAGTCGATCAAGATATTAGGTCGGTGCTATATATGTTTGGGTAGCTCCGATTCCATTAATGCTCCTGTCCTGTTGTATATAACACGTGTTTATAAGGTCCGCGCAATATTCATCGCATAGATTTTATTTTTAAATTAAAATAAATTTTAATTTAACATCAAAACTTTAATAGTCAATCGTTATTTTTTAAATATAACCGAGGCCATCTTTAACGTGGAAAAGAGTTTCCATCGGTACATTGTAATATTATGATTTCAAACTTAAGATGAGAGGATTTAATTTTAATTAATATGCTAATCATAAATCAATATAAAAACACTTCTTATCATTGAATATAAAATAAAAAAATTGAGGTTGGTCGGGAACTGAATGAAATTGATTTTTAGACCTATTTTGGGGTTGTGCTTCAACCCACTTTTCACCCAAATTTAAAATCTTTTTGCTAAAAATTAATTTTTTTTATGTAAAGTAAAAATATTAATATCTAAAAATATTAAAAAAAAATATATATATATATATATATATATATATATATATATATATATATATATATATATATATATATATATTTAGGATGCTTCACTTTAATCAAATAAATCTACCGTATACATGGGTAAAAGGGTTTCAGGATTAGAAGAACGTGGAACTCAAGCTGTCATAAATTTCAGCCGCAATATGCCACGTAGGACGGGTAGCCGCAATATTCCCTTACTTTTCATCCAGCGACAAGGATCTGATCGAGTGGACCACCTGCCGACAGTTAATTGTCTGGTAATATAGTTTAGACTAGCGATATGCCCGCGCGTTGTGCCAGGGGCTTTTTTTATCTATATAGAAAATTGATTGTTTTTATATGTATTGTATTTTGTTATTTTAATATATAATTAGTAAAATTATAATTGATAACATCTGTATAATCGAAATGCAAAGTGGGTCGTATATTTTTTAATCATAGATAATGCAGATAATTTTTTTTAATTAGTTGCATTTTTCCCTAGTAATATTAGATCTGACACATTATAACTAAAAATATTGTACTTTTTTTCTTTCAAAAATGAACTTATATTTTCTGCGTGCTATAATTAGTTATTTCAATGTTTAATTACTAAAATTGCTACAGATAAAAATATGTTAGAAATGAGTTTTTGCATGGTATAATCAGTATGCTTGTCCGCGCATTGCGCTAGGTTTTTTTTCATATAGAAAACTAATTGATTTTTTACATGTTGTAATTAGTTGTTTAAATATTTAATTAGTAACATTATAATAGATAAAATATATAACAAATAATTTTTTTCCCAGCGTAGAAGGAATAGTGTAATCGAAATAAAAAGTGGTTTGTATATTTTTTAATTGGAGATAAGCTAGGTAAATTTAAAAAAAAATATTTTAGTTGTCTTTTTTCCAATAATATTAGATTTGACACATTATAAATAAAACGGAGAGTAACTTGCATATTTTTTAATTGTAGATAATCGAGGTAATTTTGTCAAAAGAAAAAAAATTGAGTTGATAATGTATGTCAATCTGTGTACCTTTTGTTTTTTTGAGCTGTATTTTTTCTCTAGTAATATTAGATTTGAAATATTAAAAATGGGAAAATTGGAAAAAATATTCAAAAATAAACCTAAAGAAAAGAGTATAAAATTCAAATTCAAAGCAAATTTTTTTTATAAAATTTATTCATCATATTATTATATTAAATGTATTTAAGCATATTGATATAAATTTTTTTGTTTTACAATCCAGGGTCAAATTTTCCCTCTCTCTCTCTATATATATATATATATTTTTAGGCGATAATATTTAATAAATATTAAAACATATAATTAGTCTCACATACTTTATAGAGTAATAAAAATAGGAAGCGGTTTGTATATGTTTAAATTCTAGATAACACAGGTAAATTTGTAATTTTATTCTTTGTTTGAGTTCAATTTTATTCCCAGTAATATTAGATCCCACGCATTACAAATCAAAATATTTTAATTTATTTTTCAAAATAAACTGAGTTTTTTTTTCATGTTATAATTACTTAATTGCCGTCTTAAAAGAACAGTGTAATCGAGATGGGAAGTAATTCTTATATTTTTGAATTGCAGATAATGGAGGTAAATTTGTCTGCCTTTTGTTTTTTTGAGTTGTATATTTTTCTCAATGATATGAGATCTGCAATATTCGAAATCTAAATATTGTAAATTTTTTTCAAAAAATAAACTTGAACAAAAGAGCAAAAAATTAAAATTTAGAGCCAATTTATTTTAATTTTATAAGATTTATTCATCATATTATTATACTAAATATATTTAAGAATATCGATATAAATTTTTTGCCTTGAAAAAAGCCGCGGTATTTTTTTTTCCTCTCTGTATATATTTTTAGACGATAAATAAACTGAGTTTTTTTTTTCATGTTATAATTACTTAATTGCCGTCTTAAAAGAACAGTGTAATCGAGACGGGAAGTGGTTCTTATATTTTTGAATTGCAGATAATGGAGGTAAATTTGTCTGCCTTTTGTTTTTTTGAGTTGTATATTTTTCTCAATGATATGAGATCTGCATTATTCGAAATCTAAATATTGTAAATGTTTTTCAAAAAATAAACTTGAACAAAAGAGCAAAAAATTAAAATTTGGAGCCAATTTATTTTAATTTTATAAGATTTATTCATCATATTATTATACTAAATATATTTAAGAATATTGATATAAATTTTTTGTCTTGAAAAAAAGCCAGTGTATTTTTTTTCCTCTCTGTATATATTTTTAGACTATAAATAAACTGAGTTTTATTTTCATGTTATAATTACTTAATTGTCGTCTTAAAAGAACAGATGTAATCGAGACGGGAAGTGGTTCTTATATTTTTTGAATTGCGAGATAATGGAGGTAAATTTGTCCGCCTTTTGTTTTTTGAGTTGTATATTTTTCTCAATGATATGAGATCTGCAATATTCGAAATCTAAATATTGTAAATTTTTTTCAAAAAATAAACTTGAACAAAAGAGCAAAAAATTAAAATTTGGAGCCAATTTATTTTAATTTTATAAGATTTATTCATCATATTATTATACTAAATATATATTAAGAATATTGATATAAATTTTTTGCCTTGAAAAAAGCCGTGGTATTTTTTTTTCCTCTCTGTATATATTTTTAGACGATAATATTAAATAAAAATTCAAACATATAAGTAGTTTAGCATACTTTAATTTGACATAAATATACAAATATATAATTAATTTTACACACTTTCAATAAAAAAAATTTGATTACTATCAGGCGATAATATTCAATAAATATTCTTACAATTCAATTATTATTATTAAATTTTTGTTAATTATTATTATTATTCTCATTATTATTATTATTATTATTATTATTGTTATTATTATTGTTATTATTATTGTTAGCATTTAAAAAATATTTGTGATTTTTAAAAAAATAAATGAATGTTCACATGATTACTACCAGGAATAAAATTTGAAGACTAAATAAAAAGAAACCCCAACAAAAGAAAAGATAAAAGAAATATTAAAAACCAAATTATAGAAAAATATATACATAAACTTGTACAATAATAGGGAATAATGCATAAATATACACATAATAATAAAGGAATCAATTTCAATAGAACAATTAAAAATATAAGGCCCTAAATAAAAATAAAATATATGATTGATTTAAAGTGAAGGATTAATTTGACAACCATTTATACTTTTGCACCAAAAAATATTAAAAGATTGAAGAGAGAAAACAATTAAAAAGAAGAGGGACTGAAATTAGAGTGTAATATATAATGCATTTGACATGAAGGGACAGAATTGAAAACAATATAACCTGCTGCACTAAATCAATTAAAGGATCTAATAGAAAACCAAAAAATTCAAAGAAGAAGGACTGACATGCAAACTCTATATATATCAATTTGAATTAAAGGACGCAATTGACAGAAATCGAAACTTCCATTACATAAATCAAACAAAAGCCAAGGGACTGAAATGCATCAACCATAAATCGGGGGACTGAAGTGGAATCGGACGCTGAGTAGAGAGAAACGTGCACATAAACGTTCAACCGACTATATGAGCCTATAAGTCGATTATATCACCACACGCGCCACTCCATTAGATTCAGGGAAGGGTTGCGAATCGTTCTACCCGGTGGAGGAAAATTTTTAACCGCCGTATGACGCGGCACGCGCCGCCTGAATCGATGGAGGGGAGAAAACGCTCTGACGCGCCTGTACGGACACCTGACATTGCTTTGGCGCAAGCGCACGGTGGCGTGTGTGTCAATTACAAAACCACCCCTGAGGCTAATTCATGGATTTTGTCTTATCGGGGGCTACATACGTAATAACACATTTTTAAAAATATTAAAAAAAAAGGTTCCGGCAGACCGGACCGGTCCGTACGTGTGCAATTACAACCGTAGCCCTCAACCGAAAACGTGTTTTTGTCTTATTATCGGGGGTTGTTTCGACATTACACTGTTCACATCCAGAAAAAACAAAAAAAATAGGGTGGACGAACTCGCGCGACGCACGCCGGATAAAAGACCACTCCACAGTGCCACTGAGTCTGAAGGAACAGTACCAAACCCGAGCTCTTTTAGCTTATGTCTTAATTGTTTTATTTAAAAAAAAATATTTTTAATATAAATGATGTAAAAAAAAATTAATATAAAATTTCAAAACACATTTTTAAAAGGACAAACCAAGGTTATTAATACCGTTCTGGTCGTCATTCCGGTTTTTCTATTGGAACAGAACTTTACGATTTCGAAGCGTTTCGGCGTGCCGTTTCGGTGTTGTATTGTTCATATATATATATATATATATATATATATATATATATATAAATTAAAATATTAATTTAACAAGCATAATTAAAATTCAAGATAAATTAACTTTAAATTATACAATATAAACACGAAGTCAAACAAACATAATCTCAAAATTAGAAGAAAAAAAAAATCACAAGTTAATCAAAATAAAAAGGATTTTAAGGCCAGAACGATACCGAGACGTTCCGGCCAGGATTTCCAGAATGGGCCGGAATTAAAACCAAGATAAAAACAACGCCGTTTCGTCTCGATTTTTTGAACGGCAAGAAATATTCCGGCCGGAACGGAACGAAATTGACAACTTTGAGTCAAACAACGTTGCAAAAACTGCTGCCCATGTGCGATGCGACAAAACCTTGAGCACTATACACCTATCGCGCACCACCTGTAAAAATAGAAGGATACGAGGTAACTTTGCCATGCGTTGCGCTGAATTCTTTTACGTAAAAATTGATTGATTTTTGTGAGTGTTGTAATTGATTATTTTAATATTTAATTATTAAAATTATAATAGATTAAATTTGTTAGAAATGATTTTTTTCTATCTAAAAAGAATATTGTAATCAAAACACAAGGAAAGTGGTTCATATATTTTTTAATTGTAGATAACTTGGGTAAATTTGTCTACCTATTTTGTTTCTAAGTTGCCTTTTTTTTTC
Organism: Salix koriyanagi; assembly: GCA_029228605.1. NCBI lineage: Eukaryota > Viridiplantae > Streptophyta > Magnoliopsida > Malpighiales > Salicaceae > Salix > Salix koriyanagi. The sequence continues at coordinate 5,634,450 of CM055338.1, forward strand.
CAGTAATATTAGATCTGAAATATTATACATAAAAATATTGTAAAAGTAATTTTTCTACCAAAACAACCTAAAATCCAATAATTAAAGTTTTATATATATAAAAATAAAACCTAAACAAAAGAGACATCATTAGAATTAAAAATCAAAATTAAGAGGATATATATATAAACATGAATAAAAATAGAAACTATTTAGAAATATATATAAAAAATAAAAAAATAAAAATAAAAAATTAAAAGTATATGGCTCGAAATGAACACAAAAAAAACAGGGTACATATGAGAGACACATCTCAATTACAGCTCTCTTTTTTTAACATACATTAACTTATACTTTTCGAAAATAACCACAGTTGTTTTTTAGCGATTTTTATGTTTTTTTTTTTTAAATAATAATTCTTTTATATTAGTATATCTAAATAGTTGTTTTTTAAAATTCAACCTTTTTAAAAACACTTTAACACAAGTAAAAAAAAATACATTCATCCATGACACCAAGTCACAGCATTGGACAACGATTGCGCCGGAGTTTGAAAACAACAATGGGGAGAGCACTTGAAACCAAAATATATTATGATTACTATTTTCGGATGCTCAAACTCACTCTTTTTTCTAACATTAAAAGAAAAGAAAAGAAAACCAATCATCTTTTCATTCTGTGTTTTTTTTTCCTACACTCTCACCTCCTGAATTCTACTGTTTTCTTACATTAAAAATTACTTTTAAATATATTTAATATAAAAAAACATTAAATTATTATTTTCTTAGTGTTTCAATGACATGACTTTGACATGTTAACATTAAAAAAAATATAAAATTAAATTAATATTTTAATATTAAATAATATTGTCAAGCATTTGAACCTGAACGTTTGACTAAATATGTTGAATTGATGGGCGTGCACCAGAAGCTTGGATGTTGAAGTGTTTATTTGACCTTGATCAGGGAAATAACGAAATATATGAGCAGAAATTTAAGAAGAAAGAAAAACCATCCATTAAAAAAGCATAAGAAGAAAACGATGGATTTTCGCCGTGGTGAAGAAACGTTCGGTTAGGACATAGTCATGAAGATGAACTTTGAACGATGTCGTATTAAGTAAAAAACATGGACATTAACAAGCATCGTTTGAACTTTGAAGTGTTGGCGTTGATCTGGCATTTATGTTAGACTTCAACACTAATTGAAACTTGTTAGAATTTTGTTTTAATAACATGGTTAAATTAGATCGTATTAATTAAGGGGCACATACCACACACCTTAATCAGTACAGTAGTGTCTCAGAGCACAAATTAAGGGGCAGCAAAACAGTAAACAGTAGAGCCCGCATAAAATAGAATATATTCCTTGTTTTTATTTAATCAAATCAAATTAGATATAGTATATTTATATTTAATTAACGGATTCATTTTAATTATAAAAAATAGAATATCTAAAAAGAAGCTAATTTTTTATTTAAAAAAAACCCTAGATAATCCATGTCATTTTTAAAATCAATGAAAAATTATACAGGGAGCAAATAAAGAAAATTGAGAAAGCTCAATATCCCATTAACTAAATATATTGAAAGATGAAATTAAAGAAAACATGAGCTAAGAAAATATCATGGAGTGAACATCTCATATTTATATTTATTTTATTTTATTATAAAAAATACATATCTTAAAAAAACTAAATTTTTAAAAGATCAAAAAATAAAAAGACCCAAGACAACCTAGTTCATTTTCAAAATCAATAAAAAATACTATAAGAAATGAATAAAAAACAATTAACGAGGTTCAATCTTCAATTGAATAAAAGAAAGTTTAAAAAAGAAGCAAAGTTAGGTGAATCTACTAAACAAGGATTAATCTTTAAAACTTGCAACATGTAAAATATTAGATTTAAACTCTATCAATAAGCTCAATTCCTAATTAATTTAATGTTGAATGATGAAATCAAAAGAAAAAAAGAAAGGCAACTAACATGAAATAGATAATCATTAAACATACATAAATACATCTCATTACAAAGAAGACACAATCAAATCTTATGGTGGAAGGCAGGGGTTAGTCACTGAACATACCCGTAAATCTTATGGTGGAAGGTAGGGGTTAGTCACTGAACATACTCGTATGCGCTGACATGTATTATCATTTTTAGTAATATTTATATTTTGTAAAATTCTAAAACCACCCCTTTATCAATAGGGTAGCTACAAAAAATAGTTCAATTAAAAGATAAAATGTTTACTTAGTTCCACAAGTAGTTGAGTCTATTAAAATACACATAGAATATTAAAAATCTCGAGTCACGATGCATAAACTTTTTGACCTCCTAGGGGTTTTAACATTATTTTTTTAGGCTAAAAAAATACAATTTGCCCGGAAATAATAAAGATAGTGATATCGAAAGTTGATCTTTTAAGTTCAAATTAAATATTTGTTATTGAATTTCAGAAATATTTTTGAAAAACATTCTTTAAATTTTATTTTTTTCTATTCTTTCAATCAATTTTTTAGGTGTTTTTAAATTTGCTTTAACATGCTAATGCTAAAAATAACTTAAAAAAAAAATTATTTCAATATACTTCTAAACAAAAAACAATTTAAAAAACAACCTTCCCATATTCTCAAACACCCCCTGAATATCCATGCCTCACTGAATTCCAAGGATCATTAACCTGGGCTATCTTTGTCACCGGCCGTCCAACTCGAGGTTTCAAAATCATATCATCAATTATTGCCAGCAAGCCAAAACACTCAAGTCTCCTTTCCTGGACAATAACTATCAGATGCCCAAATCAAGCAGACAGTACAAAAAAGTTCACACAAAAGTCACTTAATGACGACGACCTTTTAGAGAAATCTCTCTAGCTTCTTCTTCTTTTTTTTGTTGCTTTCACATTATTATGCCACGTAGTACGGGATGCCGGCGACAAAGGCACATGCCTTATGCCACGTATAAGATGTAAGCCTACGCCTTTGTTTTGTCTATCCATTCGTCTTAGATTTTTAATCAGATGAGAAAAGAATAGTCGCGCGATTGTTTTGGGCCTTAATCGATGGGAAAAATAATGGGCCTGGCCTTGAGACTGCTGTTCTTTTCTGGATGCAGATAAAGCACAAAAGTCTGGAGTGTAATTTGGTTAAACTGTAGTGGACGCAGCCCAACTTGCTTCTTTTGGGCCAGCTTTGTTAGTACATGGTATTACATGATTGGATGGTTATAATATTTATGTGGTGCGGATGATAGATGGTGAAATTAGATGAGAAATCAATGTATTTTCGGCAAGGGTACGAGGTTTAAAAGGCTGTTGAGTGACGTGGCCTATTCTTCTCCTTTCGTACCAAAGCCTTATAGCTGACACTCATAACTTGGTGGTCAGACTCTGGCTCTTATTTACCAAAACGTCCTCCCTGTCATTTTCGTTTCACGTTTCCTTAATTTCCAGCCGTCCACGTTTAGATACACCCTCGACATGAGCCGTCCGTTTGCAACTGGTAAACATGGTGGTGGCTGATAATGATGGCAACGCAAAGTAACATGTGCAAGCAAAGATTGATTTCTCCAGAAGAAGAAGAAGAAGAAGGTTTCACGAGGTTTGTGAAGAGAGGCAAAAGAGTGGGCAGCAATAATTATCATGATAGAAAGTTGTTTTTAAAAATATTTTTTTAAAAAAATATATAGTATTTTTAAAAAAGGATATTTTTTTTCAAATACATATTATTTCTGTAAAAAAGAATAGTGTTAGAAAAATACACGAGTAACCAAACTTTGCTGCAGCAATTACCATATGGCAATCTTTTTTAGCTCCACGAAGCACTGCTAATCTACAATATTTCTGTTGACTTCCGCTTTAAAAAGAGGTTGAAAGATTTTAAGATCGGTGCTGCCAGATATTTGATCCGAGGATACAAAACCATGTCGAAATATTTATTATATTGTATTGAGATGCGTGTGTGCAAGGTAGTCAAAATCGCGAGCCAACTCGCAAAATCGTATGATTTTGCGAGTTGGCTCTGAAAACCTGGTTGAACCGGTATAAAAACCTCTTGGATCAGTTCTTCATTCTCATGCTTATTCTAATGCAAAATGAAAATTAGTACAAGTGTTGGAGAAATCAATATCCGTTGCAGGCCATGGCTTTTGTTTTTGTTTTACAACTTAATTAAAAATTTGATACAGGGACACAATTATTTCATCATAATCATAACCTTTCATGGTCTTTTCTTCTTCTTTTTAAATATTTTTGTTTGAATAAAAATATTGTTAAATAAATTTATATTATTATACATTATACATGAAGCTAAATTAAATTCTGGTTTCACTGTAGCACTATACATAAATTACTATAAATTATAATAATAAAATTATTATTTTACTCCTCGGTTCATCTCAGCTTTACCCTTGGAATCAAGGATATTTTTGATTTTTTAAATTTTTATGCACGGTAAAATAATCATAATATCCTCTAATAATATAAAAATCAACAATAACTCATGAAAAAATATTAATAAATAATATAAAAAAATAATTATAATACTAATTATAATTAAAATAATATTATAAAAAATTTGTTATCGTGTTATGATTATTGTCTTGATTATTGAAATCAGAGCAAGAATTAGGGGGCATGCAAATCATGCTCTTGAATTAATTAGGAAATTAGACAGAATTCTTCTCTTAAATTCCCTACTCGGACATCGTTTAAATCTTCATCTATTATTGGGCTTGCAAATCGTAAAATGCAAACAGAAATATTCACTACACAGAGGCCGAGTACGTGACCGTGACTATTTGTGAATATAGTTTTAGTTGTTTTTAAATTTTTTTTTATATAAATATATTAAAATATTTTTTAAAATATTTTAATAATTATTTTTAACATCAACCCATCAAAATAATTTAAAAACATAAAAAAGAATAAAAATAGTTTTTTTTATTTGTTTTCAAAAATAGTTTTGAAAGGCAGGGACGCTTTTGTCTTCGTGGGCCTAAGTAAAATAATCGGAATATTTACGTTGGATTAATTATAGTCACTCCAGAGAGGTTGACTCTTTAGAATTTTCTGATTGAACTCAGAATATTGATGATGGTGTTTTTCTAATTAATAATCACTTAATGACGACGACCTTTTAGAGAAATCTTTCTAGCTTTTTCTTTTGCGCTCACATTATTATTCAGTAGGACGGGAAGGCGGCGACAAAGGCACACGCCTTATGCCACGTAAGATGTAAGCCTACGCCTTTGTTTTATTTATCCATTCGTTTTGGATTTTTAATCAGATGAGAAAAGAAAGAATGGTCCGGCGATTGTTGTGGGCCTTAATCGATGAGAAAATGTATGGGCCTGGCCATTGAGACTGCTGTTCTTTTCTGGATGCAGATAAAGCACAAAAAGTCTGAAGCGTAATTCAGTTAAACTGCAGTGGACGAAGCCCATCTTGCTTATTTTGGGCCAGCATTGTGGTTTGGGCCAGCTTTGTGGTTTCTCAATTGCAACTCGTCAAGAACGATCCCCTAAAGCAGAAATTCTCAGTTCCTGAAACAATTTCACACCCTTGTCGCTGAAATAGTTAGCTCAGGTTGATCACAGCCCGGCTCTCTAGAAACTTTCTGCTGCCTCTCTGTTGTTTTGCCTGTGTGTATCTAATTGTAAAAATTATTAAAAAATTATCTTTAACTAAACACTTAATTTTTATGTTAGATCTCAAGATATAATTTATATTCCTTAACACATTTACTCAAGTAAAAATCTTTTGGAGCTTGAAAATTGCACAATTTGATACTATTTTGTGCTTAATTTTTATCAAATAAAATGAGTGTGGTGAGATTTAAACTCGTGATCGTGTAATTATCAAGACTCTAATATCAGGTCAAATAATCATTTAACTTAAAATTTTAAATTTTTATATAAGATCCAAGTATATTGTTTATATAATTCCTTAGCATAGTTCAACTAGACGAGGTAAAGTTGTCAATGATATACAACAAAGCTTTATATTCATCTTTTAGATGGTGTTTTTCTTTACTGTGTTGAAATATATATTTTTAGATTTTTAACTTTAACAAACTAAAATTATCATACTGTATTAATTTAATATGAAGAAATATTGTCTTTGGCTAAAATATATATTGAAAGCAAAAAGGGGAAATAAAATGCACAGAACAAGGCACGAGAGGCCAGTTTGGGCACAGGAACTATCGCTATCAACCAAAGAAAAACAAAAACAAAAAATAAGGTTTAAGGTCTTAAGCTAGTTTGGTGCCGACTTGATTGACTTTGTCATCATCGAAATTAATAATAATATGGATGGTTTAATTTAATCCTGGCCATTTAAATTTAGAAATCATACCTCCTATACCATCTCCCTCGTTCAAGGGTATTTAATTTATTTTTTTTATGATTTTAGGAATGATTTTCCTGAAATTTAAAAGCATATGGTATTGGTTTTTGGATGCCGATAATTGGATTTGACCCAAAATTCAAACTATTTCTTCATCAACACACTACTTCTCGATAGAATGGTGTTTAAAGAGGAGATTTTTCCTATTTTTATTTAATCTTTGCGTAAAAATATATGTTAAAATTTAACTGGAAGTATATAGTGATCATCGCACGATGCCACTGGATGAAAAATGTAAGAGAAGCCCTAACCTGACGATGTCGCAGGTGGGTCTTACAAGGAGTCTTGAAAATATTTAAAAAAAAAACTCAAAGTTTTATTTATATTAAATTAATTTTTTTGAGTGTTTCAACTTATTTTAAAGTAATAATATTAAAAAATAAAAAATATTATTTCAATTCATTTCTAAATAAAAGAAACTTAAAAACAACGCTACAGTGCCCTAGTCTCGGCATCTTCTGAGCTGATGTGGCAAAAACACAAATAGAAGAAAGAAGCAAAGGATTCTTGTCCCACTTGCGACATCGCCAGATTAGGGCTTCTCTTACATCTTCATCCAGTGATATCGTGCGATGATCGGTAAATATGTCATCACAAAAGAAAAGTCAAAGGCATTAGTGAATTAATTAAATTTCACGTTAGTTAATTAATAAAAATAAAAATAAAAATAAAAATAAAAATGGGATGTTTTTGTTAAAATATCAATCCAGATTTTTCTCCACCGCCTTTCCCTTCGTAGTCTAGAAGCTTCATGAAAATTATCTATAGATTTCTCCTTGGAAAATCAGTTCCTCTTGAAAACAAATAGTTAATGAAAAATATTTTTAATTAAAAATAAATTACTCTAGTTTCTAGAGAGAGAAAAATTTTATTTTATTTTGAGTGGAATACACTTTCAAAAACTTAACTTTTAATTGATATATATTCTGTTTTGAATTTATTTCATCTTTTAGTGTGATTTACTTTAATTTTCATATTAACTTTGCTTCTTTTTTTTTTAAATTATATTATTTTTATCTATTCATATTTAGTATTTATTCTTTTGATTGATTACTATTTATTGAAATAATTTATATATATATATTTTTTAATTTTATCATCTTTTAAATTTTTATCCATGAGATTTGGTCTTATTTTATTGTCATTTGTTTATTTAAAATAATTTATATTTTTTTATTTTTATCTTCCTTTAAATTTTTCACCTGTCAGATTTGGTTCCTATTCCTTTTGTTATTTATTTGATTTATTTTAAAATAATTTATTAAATTAAGTATATTTTTTCAATTTCATCCTTCTTCAACTTTTTCATCTATTAGTTTTAGTCCCTATTGATTATTTTTCATCTATTAAAATAATTCAATTTAGTCTAGTTGATTATTGATTCCAACCGCATTCATTTTGATTTAGGTAAATTGAACTAATTTAATCCAGTTTAGTCATAAATTAATCACAAGAAAAACAAAATTAGAAGAACAAATCCCTTAAATCAACTCTTCAATCCTAAATACAAGATATTTTTGTAAGATCCAACTTAAATTGGTTGATTACAATCAATTATCTAGAAAATCAAGCCCAAAAATATTTTTTTATTTTTTTAAAGCTTTTTTTATTTTAGATAACATGCCCAAAAATAATAGTTTTAAGAAAAATCTTTTTGACAGTAACACATTGTCTGAAAAAACAAAACAAAAATATTATTATTATTTTTTAAAAAAAAAATAATACGAAAAACAAACAGTATCTATATTTTAGCAAATCTAAATGGAAAATGTTATATTCTAGCAGGTCTTAATAGAGACTGTTTTAAGTTAAACTTTTCTTTTTCTTTCATCACTTAGGCAATGTCGATATCGCCAGATTTTGTTTTTTTCATCCAGTGGAGTCGCGCGATGGTCAGCAAATATCCCTTGCTTTTGGAAAAAGAGGGGTTCACGGCGTTCGGATACGTTAATTTTCTTGACAGTTAATTGCGACGTTCGGATACTTTATATATATATATATATATATATATATATATAAGTGATTTGAGAAGTTCCCACAAACAAGAGAAAAAAAAACCAGATTAGTAGCATCCTTTCTGTTTCTGTTTGTCCGAGGAAATGGCAAATTTCTCAAAGTTCCTCAGCGAGACTGATGTTAAGAGGAGACTGACAGTGCCGATGAAGTTTCTGAAATCTCTTCCGTCATTCAACGGGGGGCATGCCGTAGAGTTTGAAGCAAGAGATGAGAGGGGCAAAGCTTGGACCTTTCAATGCTCCATCCGTCGGAGAGGGCAGTACCCGAAGCCAGTCATTACACGGGGTTGGATGGCTTTCATCAACAGCAAGAAACTAAAAATGGGCGACAGGGTCAGTTTTTTCAAATATAAGAATCGAGCTACTGCAGAAACCTTTTACGAAGTTCGAGCTGAAAAGGCAATCAAGGCTGAAAAGGCAATCAAGATTTTTGGTGCTATTATTGGGTATGCTCCATGCTAGCCCGTTTCCTTTTTGAATCTGTAACACGAGCTAGTAAATAATAGGCTGACAAGAAGTATATATGCAGCTTGTTTTGTGGGTTGTATGTATTGCTCGTGTTGATCGATCATACCTTCTCATTGTACTTTCTCCTGAGTTTACTTTTGAGAATGGAATATACCATCCTATCTGCCTCCACTATTTCTTCTTTAGTCCTTGATTTTTGTTTTGTCAATGAAGTTGACTCTCTGAATCTTAGCTGCCTCAGTGACTCGAATGTCCAGCACCAGACAGGGGAGACCGAAGTAGCTAAAGCTGCTAGGATCTTTCACGACTGCACGGCCGAAAATGGCTAAACCTAAAGCATACGTTCGTTTCTCTATATTTTCTGCCTTTTAATATAGTTTGTTGGTATCATTTGAGTATTAATTAGGTCTAGCCAAGTAATTAAAAGGCCTAATGTAGCCCAGATCTTTCTTATACGTAGTCCCAATACCACTATTATCTTTTGCTTACTAACCTAATCCAAAACACACTTGTCCAATGGTGGTAAAATTAAATTATTTCCATAGCTACACACCACTTTGACCCGACCCAGGCTCTTGTCTTCACTGCCAAGAAATAATACTTTTCAAATGAAGCTTTCACCGTCCAGATACAAAGCATGCGAAGGGAAATTTACACAAGGCTTTCTAGAAGAAGGGAAACTTACACAAAGCAAGGCATCATCGAAAGAGAGAAACCACACACCACACACCTTAATCAGTATAGTGTTTTAGAGCACAGATTATGGGGCAGAAAAACAGTAAACAGTAGAGCACGCATCAACAGAGCAGGATTGCGTATCAGAAAATCTCACACTTTAAAATTATTTCCCCCTAGCATTCAATATTTAGTTAATTCTAATTTAGTTTTTTTTATTTGTTTCAATAAAGAGTTTATAATTTTATAATAATCTCACACCTCAAATTACAAGTTTACCTATTGTCAGCGAAAGCTTAAAAAAGAAGCAAATCACAAGCTTCAAAATTAGCTAGGTTGAACGCAGCTCAACTGGCATCCTGTTCGGGCCATATTGGACTGTTTCCTTAAGCCCTGTAAATGGCCTGAAATTACGTTCAAGTCCATTCATTCCAGGATCCACTGTTTACATCTGATTAAAAAAAAATCCGATTTTCTTTTTAATGATAATGATAATTTTATACCGGTTATTTCATTGAAACCTCCCAAACAGATAAATTTATATTCATTTAAAATTGATATATTTTTTTAAAAAACCTGCACTTCACAAAATTTCTACACAGATTTATTATTTTATCCAAATTTATATTATAATAAAAAAAATCACATATAATAAATATTTTTTATTTTAAAAAAAATATAGTTTCGGCTGCGACGAGGCACCGGTGCCATGTCTAGTATATATATATATGAAGAGCAACTGTTTCCAGATCGTTTCAACTTGAAATCAACAGCTCCCAAAGATTTTCTCATCAAGAATAACCTTTTATTTTAATTTTTTTTTATTGAATCTTATCCAGACAAGAGAGCTAAGAAAAGGGCAATAGCCTTAATTTTCCAACCCATCCCAGATGGTACGTGCTCTTAAAGAAACTTCAAAATGGCTAGCGTAATTTGTAGACGGTGGAAAGAATTGGGCTGCGAGGAATATATAGTGGATGCACCTCAGTAAATTCCACATAAAACTATATACCTCCCAGACCTAGCAAACAAAGAGTAATTAAAGACTGAAAAGTAGTCAATATTTTTTGAAGTTGTTAGATGAGTCTCAAAATATGATTTATATTATTTTTCAATATACCTCTTCAAGTGAAAGGTGTTTGAGCTTGAAACTTGCACGGACTCATTTTATCTTGTGCTTGATTGTTATCGAATAGAATAAGGATGGTGAGATTCGAACTCGTGATTGTTGAATCAATAAGACTCTGATGTCATGTTACGAAATCATTTCATCTAAAAACTTAAATTATTAAGTGAGACCCTAAAATATGATTTATATTACAACATTCAGAGTAAGTCCAATAGTAAAAGTCATTTTGGAGAGCTAAATTGATAAATAGCTTTTTGAATAGTGTAATTATATCTTTTTTGTTTATGTGTATTTCAATGGTAAAAGTCATTTGGAAGAGCTATTTTTTATATACTATTTTAAATATAGTGCAATTATTTTGTATATAATATAATCATATAATTAATATAAATATTTTATATAATTAAATGATTATTTTTAAAAAAACACTCCAACATTATAATTATTAATTTTTAATTATCATTTTAAATATAAAAGCATTTCACAAAGCTAATTTGTGTTGATCTGCACTAAAAAATCAAACCCAAAAGGAAACTATTGAGAGTGCCCATTAGGATTGCCAGGGAGAGTTATTGAGCTGAAAACTCTTCCCTGTGGCTTATTCGAGAGCTACTGGTGGAGAGAGGAGGATGATTTATTTATGTTGAATAGTATTATGATTTGCGGGGAGCAACTATTTTTTGCTATCAAAATGGCTATTCCATTGGAGAAAAATTAAATTCAATAAAATAAAAATGCTAAAAATACATGTTTTGGGCCTGGGCTCAAAAGGGCCAAATTTAT